>BKCH01000066.1:0-640000 GCA_008635985.1 Ficus erecta
TCCGTCATGAATATCTTATTCTAGATATTGTTTTATGCTATATGAAATCCATATTCAAATCTTTGTATCGTTGTATATGTGAAGAGAGGGATGACAATAATGGCTTCCATGGACTTGATTTGGTGTGGAACTAGAGTGTGGAAACACTGACATAGAAATTTGTAAGAGAAATTCTTGAGCTTAGCTCCTGTTTGGCACCCTGTTTTAACCACTGTTCAAACTTTTTCCATAGTGTTTTCTTTTGCAAAAAGTATTAATTTATTGTTTGAATTGTGGGTTTGAACCTATGATCCAAACAGGCATGAGGGTCTGGTTGGTTTGCTCCACCACCCACATGATCTAGTGTTCAATTCCTGCCAGCCCGCCTAGTGGGTTTGGATTATTTTTTAGATATATAAATATATCCATAAAAATTGTACTTAACAGTAAACACGTTTTTAGTTTTTGCTCTGTTATGTCATAATTATTTCTAAGTTAGTGTCTGATTGTATTATGGTGCTAACATAACTGTTAATGGACATATTCTTTTGCCATTTTACCAGGATCTTGATGAGTTCAAAACCATCCTTAAGCCAGCCTGAAATTAATCGTCCAAAATGATGAACGAGAATGGTTCATTGTTTTCGTCTCTGAGGCCCATCCTAATAATGATCAGGCTACCAAAATGGCAAAGAAAGTAAATGCCAAACTGGAAGTCGATTTAGTACCAAGAAGAGAGAGAGGTAAAACTTGCTGCATTAGTATTTATCATTTTTCAATTTGTGTATGTGTCTTGCTTTATTTAGTATTTCCAAGTAGAGAAGAAAAATTCCATTGGTATGATGTCTCATATTTGTTTTGTTCTTTCTATTTCTTTCATAGCTTACCCCTTTCTCAAAATGACTTGAACAGAAATTTTTATTTTGTTCTACTTATTGTACTAATTCCCACTTAAGTATTAAGCAACAAATCTTTGTACAAGTTAGATGTTAGCATTAGAATATAAGTTAGTAACATGATATCTCCGTGTGTTCATTGCTTTGAGTTTGTTTCTTTTATTATTTGCTCATCATTTACTTTGCTCAGGTGCTGCAAGTTCGATTTACATAGCCCTGAAGCAAATTTTTGGGAAGACTTGGAATCCAAGATTGTGGAATGTGTAAGAAATACCTTGGATAAACGTGTACAGTTTTACGAGGATGAGATACGCAAGCTCAGTGAACAACGGTTCATGCCAGTGTGGAACTTCAGCAATTTTTTTATTTTGAAGGTTGGTACTTCTTCACATTATGTCGTCTATATAAATGTCATTTGGGAGGCTTTGTGGACAAAGAGGAATTGGTACACTTATGTAAAGTAAATTAGCGAGTTCTCATGATCAAATCAATTTCTTTAAAGAGCTTATTTATAACTTGCCACAAGAATTAGTTCAATATGTTTATAAGATGAAAAATTCATAATATACTCTAGAAAAATATAAACATGGCTCTGACAAGCCTTTGTGTCGATGTAGCTATATCCCCAATTCTCAATCTAGATAGTACTTAACGTATTTGCTGCTGTTCTCAGGAAAGCTTGGCTTTTATGTTTGAGATAGCTCATCTTCATGAATGCTTTACGTGAATATTTCGAACTAGAGATTTGTTATACAGAAACAGGTGCCGTTGCTACTGCTGTTGCTGAACTCACGTGGGTAAAATCCTTATTACATGAACTTGGTGTTCTTATACCACAGACACCCACGATCTATTGTGACAATGTTGGAACCACTTATCTGTATGCCAATCTTGTCTTCCACTCTCGTATGAAGCACATTGCCATTGATTTTCACTTTGTTCGAGATAAAGTACAAAGTGGCGAGCTTCGGGTTTCTCATGTTTCTTCCACCGATCAACTTGTTGATGCATTGATGAAACCGCTCACACGGCAACATCTTCAACAATTTTGTGTCAAGATCGGAGTTTTCTCAAGACACTCCATCTTGAGGGGGCATGATAAGAAAGTGACAACAAGTCAAAAATGTAGTTTATGGAATATATATTAGATGTAAATATTTAGTAATTACTCTTTTTTTTTCTAGGAGATTTGCTAGTATTTCCAATTTTGTAATCATTGTGGGCGTGTATTTATTGTAAAGTTTTTACATCAATGAAGGTTGGCAAAATCCATTCACAAAATTTCCATCTTTCTCTAACCTTAACATTAACATTTGCATCGAAGATGACAAGACTAAATAATGATGGTCATTGCTAAAGGCAACTAAAACAATACTGTGGCCACAGTTCTAGTAATAAATTCAAAATTTTATGTGAGAGAACAATATAGAAAAAAATTTTAATGTAGATTTTAAAAAAAGGTTACAAAACAAGAACTAAAGAAACTTTCAAGCCAACAAAACAAGGCAAAAAGAACTCAAATAAGAAAATGTCAGAGATCAAGCTACAACACGTGAAAATTTTGAGAAATTTGACAATCACTCCGAGTTCGTTCATGCTTTAAGCTCGAAACAATATCCAAGCAAAGAAGAAACTAAAAAAGGTTTAACACGCAATTACACTTGGAATGTCTGTAAAAATAAATTCAAACCCAGATTAAGAAAATATATATGATAAAGTGTGAGGCAAATTTGTTTGGAAGAGCTTCAGTCTTCTTGTTCTTTAAGCTCCTGGCATTCATTTTTGACAAGGTTACTACTCTATAGCAGGACAAAATATATAAAACATATATAATAATAAAAAATCAAACCGTTCAGAATTATGCATGTCAGAATTAGTGATGAAAGCTAATTTTCAAGCAAATATCATACAACTATAGCAAATATATGCAAATTACAGGAATACCATTTTTTTAGTCTAAATTAATGAGACATGGTTAAATGAACTATTGTACTTAATTAGTAGCTTGTCCATTGATAAGGATGCATAATAATACACATTACAAGGAGTAAGTTTCTAATGTCTTAAAGTTTAAATACAAGTCTATTTACGATGAATAGTTATCTAACATAAATAAATAATTAAAAATAATAAGTGATTTTTTCTATTAATGCTTTCTAAAAATTTCAAATTTCACGATTTAGATATTGAACACACAGAAATATTAAACTGATGAATAAAGTAACTAGTTTCAAACATAGTCTTAGTAATATTAAATGAAAGATAATTGTTCCAGTAAAAAAAAAAAAAAAAAAAAAAAAAAAAGGTAAAACTCCAAACAGCGTTACGTGTAATACACTGATTTTAATGTAGATCTTTTGATGAGAGAAATAAGTCTAGTTATTGTATACTGAAATAAATTAAATTAGCGCCAAATGGTTAAGAAGAGTGTTTTATAATTAATAATAATAATAAGTTGCGAATTGGAAGTCTTGAGAAAAAAAGAAATTTCACACTACTAAAAAAACTCCACATATTCTCATGCAACTAAAGAAAGAAGTCTAGTTATAGTATATATACTGAAATAAATTATTTAGCGCCAAATGATTAAGAAGAGTGTTTTAGGGGGGAAAAAAAGTTGCGAGATGGAAGTATTAAGAAAGAAGAAATTTCATAATGGAACTTAAAAACTCCAAACATTCTCATGCAACTAATTATAAAACATGTATGGTGGAAGATAGAAATAATACCAGTTGCCACTTTCAATTTGGCGTTCATCCAATAACTCATAACAATCTCTGCCTCACGGACTCGACAGCGTCCTTCGCATTGGGATGATTCCACTTTAGCGATTCCCACAAATCGTCATTTATGTAAACGTATTCAAGAGAAGGGGGACATGGATCTCTGTCAAGGCAAGTGACCCTTTTCAACTTTGGACATTTCGTTATTTGAACTTCACGCAAGGAATGATCAGCAGCCACTGGTATGCTCTTTAACTTTGGTAGTGACTCCAATTGTAAGTAGCACAATTTAGGGAGAATAACAGTGCTGATGACCCGATGATCACATCCACCTGCAGCTTCTTCATCTTGATCTTCTTCTTCTTCTTGTACGCCATGATCAGATGCTGCCGATATTATTTCAACCAATTGTTTACAGTGAGTGACCAAAATATCTTCCAGATTTGGGAGCAGATCAGTATCAATGAACAATCTCTTTATTTTGTCACAATTCTGTACTTTCAATGTCTTAAGAGAAGAAAATGTGACAGGTGGAAGTGGTGATGATGCTACGTTTTCCCTCCTTATCAGCCCACGCAGGTCCCTCACTTGATAAAGGATCAATACCTCGATTCTTTGAAGAAGAGGAATGATGCTTGATGAATACACAAACAAATGCTCGAGCCCATCACACTCACTCAAATAACACGTCCTCAAGTTTGTTAAGTTTTTGAATGAGGTGATTAGTTCACACAAACTGCTTACATCAATGCGACACTTGTATATAGCCAGGGACTCAACGTCTTGAGGGAGCAATACCGGGCAGTCTCCATCTACTGCTACACTTTTCCTAAGATCACTATTTTCAAAATTTACAACTTTACCACGTTCTTGAATTTCAAAATATTTTCGAGATTCAATCTGAAGTATGTAATGGGTGGGTCCACCAGCCAAAGATCTAATATATGTGTTAAAGCTGTCAAGGTCATAGAACATGCAATAGAGCTCTTCTAGCTTCGTCAACTTTGCTAACTCCTCCCCTCTTATTTTCATTTCACAACCCTCTCGACTAAGAGAAAGGAACTGAAGATTTGACAGCTTGCATAAGATCCCATCAGGTATTAATTTTAACTGATCACACATGTTAAATCCAAGGTATCTCAACCTACTTAAGTTTTCCATACCTTGAGGTACTTCCTTGATTCCTGAGCCACCAAAGTCCAACCTCTTCAGAGCCGTTAGTTTTGCTAAAGACGGCACGTATGTCAGACTGCGACATCCTCTGAGCAACAATGCAGTAAGATTCACCAACTCGGAGATTGATTCTGGAAGATTCTTGATTGGAGTTTCAGACAGATCAAGAAGACTGAGTCCTTTTATAAAGAAACAAGTTGTTTGAAATGCTACTTAAACGATAGTTCCTGCTTAGTAACAATGTTGAAAGCATAGGACATTTTGGTGATTCAAAACTTGAAGGGATATTTGATATTGAGTTCTTCATCAATGAAACTTTTGCAAGATCATCTTTCCCAATTTTCTTCATCTGGAACACATTTCAATCCAGTACCTGCTTCTATCAAAAATCGAGGACTGTCGCTTGTAATTTTTAGTGCCATATCCCTTATCAAATCATGCATCTTCACGCAATCAACTTGCCGGATGACATCTCTTGTATCTTCCAATAAGCAAGCATGTACGAGTTTGTTTAGCATTGCCTGTCCTCTTTCCAACTCTGCTTGCCTATTTCTTTCTTCCTTGAACATTTCTTCAGCGATCAGATACTTTATCAACTCATTTCTGTCAATTGCATAATCTTCAGGAAATAGGGCACAATACAACAGACAAGCTTGAAGGTTTTCATCATTTAAGCGATCGTAACTGACTTCAACCTCTCTAATACATCGTACGTCCCTTTTGTAGATGCCTTTAGATCTTCTACTAGCGCTGTCTTCCAGTTATTGTAATCAACAATGCCTTTTAAGCTTCCTGCTATTGTAACAATTGCAAGTGGCAAACAGGCACATTCTTTGACAAACAAATTCACCATTACTTCCATGTTTGGATGGATAGAAAATCACGACCTACTGTATCCAAGAACAAGTTCAATGACTCGCTTTCTGACAGAAGCTCCATTGGGATCGCTTTGCAACTCATTTGCTGGCATAACGTCAAGACGTCTTGTTGTCAATACCAACTTGCTTCCATTTTGAGGACTAGGCTCGGGGATTCCTACTACTTCATCAAGACGATAAGCATCCCATAAATCATCAAGGATGAGCACACACCTCTTGTTTTTACTCAATTCTGCATACAACTTACTGGCCCTTTCTATTTCACATCGTCGTACATTGAAATATCAAAATCGATCCGGCGTGCAATAGCATCTTGTAATTTGACAATACTGGAAGCTTAGATACAGTAACCCAGATTGTGCCATCAAACTTCTCTTCTCTTTCTTTTCTAGAAGGGCGATTGTTTACATGTTTCATGAGAGTGGTTTTACCCACTCCACCCATCCCATAGACTCCGATCTTTCTAACTTCATCGTCCATCAACAATGCCCATGTTTCTTCCATTTTCTTGTAAATGTTGTTTCTCCACCCAAGGTTGTTGTTGGCTGTATCTCTCCAATTTGTCGCGGAAGTTGTAAGATCAAACCATCAGGAAACTCACCACTCCTATAGAGTTCCTCGACCTCGTCTATCTTCTGAACAACATTCTTTCCAATTCCAGCACGGGAGAAGCATTTCACCGCTTCAACTTGTTGGTTAATTGTGTTGATTTCGGCATCAATCTTTTCAACACGTTGTAGCCAAAATTGAACCTCCGCCTTCAACTTTGTTTCTCCTTCCACAATCTCGGTGCGTAGCCTTGAATATATGTCTTCCTTTCGGCGGTTTAACTTTTCCATTCTTTGTTTGAGAGTCTCTACATTTTCCTTAAGGCCACAGTGATACTTCCAGCATCTGGGAAATAGGTGCTGATATCCACTGTAAAAGTTGATTAACCGGCCCAGCAAGCTCCATTATTGACTAGCACCTGGCACAGTGAGAATTTGAAGATTATATTTGACTTTTGCCTTGATGAAGTAATATAAGAAGACATACAAACACTCACACACAAAGATGAATATTTATTGTGTAATTACTAAAGAAAACTAATAAATTGAGGCTCCTATAACACAAACATATAGAAAATAATGACAAACGCTAACTCATGGACCAATTAAAGTTTTTTGCACCAAAATCTTCTAAGATAAACTTTATTTTTGTCCTCTCAACTTTAGTAGCATGTAACTTTGCTCTCAAATTTTGAATTTTAGTAATAATACCCCTTGAACGTTAAATCTTTAGTAAAAAACACCCCTTGTGTCATATTTTAACCATGTAAGACTTGAAAAAACTTTATTTTGCCCCTTAAACTTTAGTAATTTTGTAACTTTTCCCCTAAACTTTGAAAATTGGTACTTACACCTCAAAAAACTTTAAATTATTGCAAAAATACTCGTTCTGTTATATTTCGTCCACTTAAAGTTAATGCGACACTAGTTTAATGATAAAATATAAATTTGAACTGAAATGTTTATCATTAGAAAAACAACCTTAAAAATCTGTTTTGCACGAATTTGTATTGATTTTTTGAATATTTTATTCTAAATTTTAATAAATATATGTAAGGACATTTTTGTGCTATTTTTTAACTGAGTTTTGTTTTTTATGCAATTCCCCAAGCACTATAGTTCAGGCAGAATTTTTTTTTTTTTTTGTATACACTAATGAATATATTCATATATATAGAAAATAATGAGTTTTTAAAGGATCATCTACTATTTCAACATAAAACTACTTAACAGTATTGTGAAATTATGCAATTAAGATTTAACTAAACAAATCACTTTGAATATTGAAAAGCTGAATTTGATCTTGACTCGGATGGAAATTGTAGTACATATACCTTGATGTCTAATTGATTCTTAGTTCTTCGATTGGATACTTCAACTTTAACAGAAAAGGGCCGAGCACACAGAAGAAGTGAAGCAAAAGAGGAAAAACAGTAACAATTGCTAGGGAAATGCTGTCTTTCTTTTTCTCTGATAATTGAGATCCAGGGTAAAGAATTAGTTTCATTCTAACCAAATTAGTGATAAACAAATGGCTATATAATAATTTTGCAAGTAAGCAAATTAGCATGTTAGATAGAGGGTCCAATCACTAAGATAAAACAATTAGAACAAATTTATGTTAATATATATATATATATCGCCAAAATTTATATATACGATTTAAAGTCTAATTCCTTTGACTGAATCATTAGATCAACACAACGAAACTGTCCGAATAATCTACTAAAGATCTAATTATTCATTACAACGAAACTGTCCGAATAGTGCAATTAATATGGTGATTGTTACAAGAGTTACAAAATCTTTTGTATTCACTCTCTTGATAGAAGAGAAGTGGTTTTCTCATCTATAAATTTGTAAGAATTGCCTGTGAGTTTCCATCTTTAGGCACTACTGAAGGTGGTATAGATGAGTTTCCCTATTTGTTCTTGATTCAACTATGGCTGCAGGTTAGATCCTTATTTTATTTTCTAATTAGTTTTCTAACATGTGGTATCAAAGCAAACTTCCTTTCATGTTGATCAGTATTATGTTTTGCTTATTATAGAAAATTACCAATTATGTTCATATCTGCAAAAAAACAATCACAAAATAATATAAATGCCCATAAAACAATACGTGCTGTAACATCGATTGACTTTCGAAGATTTTTTTTTTTATTTTTTTTTATTTTTTAGAAGAGTATGATTTAAAAAACAAAAAACAAAAAAACAAAAAAGGAGAATTCTATACTGGGATAAACCTCCTTTACTCTATCCATGGGCTAAGATTCAAGGCTGTTAACGGACAGACGAAAAGTGAGACCCACTAAATGGGAAGAAGAAAAGAAGATGTGAAGCAGGGAATATTTTTCTTAACAAACTGTTGACAAACTCCATTTTGAATCTCAACTAGGTTCGAGGGGTCTTATTATGGTCTTTACAATACTTGATTATAACCCCATAACAGAAAAATTAATAATCTTTTTTTCTTTGACATCTTTGACTTTAAGCAAAAATTCGGTAATAATATGTTTCTGGGGGTCGATGGAGATCCCAAACTGCGCGCTTTGCTTTCTTACTTGATGGAGAGCCAGTTGGAAATGTTGTTCCTTCCGGAGGTCTCAGACAGGGATGCCCGTTATCTCCATATTTATTCCTTTTGTGTGCCGAGGGACTCTCCAGTTTGCTTCGAAAGGCTCAAGGTGAGTTTTCTTTTGTGGGGGTTCCGTGTGCTAGAGGAGCTCCACGAATAAGTCATCTTTTTTTCGCAGATGATAGCATTATTTTCGGTAGAGCTAATCTAGAATGCTGTCAGTTGATTAAAGATATTTTGGCAAAGTATGAAAGGGCTTCAGGACAGATGATTAATCTTCAAAAATCTGTTCTCAGTTTCAGCCCGAATCTGTCTGATGAAAGAAAAGGTTTGATTACGGAGTACTTAGGAGTGCATCCAAGTGGAGCGTCTGATATGTATCTTGGATTGCCGTCTTTTGTGGGTCGGAATAAGAATAGAATTTTTGATCAGATTCGAGAGAAAGTGTGGACGAAGTTGTAATTGTGGAAGGGTAGATTGTTCTCAGTGGGTGGAAGGGAGATTCTTATTAAGGCAGTTGCTCAAGCCACATCCACTTACGCTATGAGTGTTTTTATGCTTCCTGTCACTCTTTGCAATTCTCTCCATTCTCTCATTGCTCGGTTCTGGTGGAATGGAAGTGCAAATGATAGGAAGATCCATTGGTTGAGATGGGATAAACTTACTAAGGCTAAGTTCGAGGGTGGAATGGGGTTTCGAGATTTGGCAGCCTTCAATAAAGCTCTTATTGCTAAACAGGGTTGGCGTATCCTCACTTCTCCTTCGTCCCTTATGGCGCGGGTTCTTAAAGCTAAGTATTTTCCCAATATGAATTTTCTTAATGCTAAGATTGGACATAACGCTTCTTATGTATGGCGGAGTATGGTGTGGAGTCGGGAGCTTTTAAAGGAGGGTTTAAGGTGGCGAATTGGGAATGGTGAAAGCGTGCAGGTTTTCAAGGATCCTTGGCTTCCTCGTCCAACTCTTTTCCGCCCTATCTCGAGGTGTTCGCCTACTCTGGAGAATCTCAAAGTTTCTGATTTAATGTCTCCTTTTGGATGGGATAAGGAGAAATTAGAATCCATCTTTTTACCATTGGATCGGGAATTAGTGTGGAGTATTCCCTTGAGCTCGAAAAGAAGACCCGATAGGTGGATTTGGCACTATGATGATAAGGGTGTTTTTTCAGTTAGATCTGCGTATAGAGTTGAAATGGGTAGGAGGTGCTTGGGTTCTACATCAGGGAGAGGCTTAGATCATAATTGGTGGGGGAAACTATGGAAGTCTCAAGTTCCAAATAAAGTTAAGATCCATGTTTGGCGTGCTTATCATGAGGCTCTCCCAACCATGTTTTCACTTTCGAAGCGTGGAGTTGGGGTAAATAAGCTCTGTCCGTCATGTGGAACTGATATGGAAGACTCTAGCCATGTATTATGGTACTGTAGTGAAGCTCAGGAGGTCTGGAGGAACAATGCTCTCTGGCCAATTTTGAAGAAGTTTCCGGGTGGTCCGTTTTATGCCCTTTGCCTCTTTGTGTCTTCTCAATGGAATAATGATGAATTGGGGAATTTTCTGGATATTATCTGGTGTCTTTGGCAGAGATGAAACAAGTGGATTTTTGAGAACAAATTAATGACTGCTTCCGAAACCGTGGCTTGGGCGGGAAGATTCCTAGGTGACTTTTTGACTTGCAATGGGTTGGACAGCCCGATTGAAAAGAGAACTCTGGCTCCGAAGGCTTTGTGGCATGCCTCCAGTCATGGTCTGATTAAGATTAATGTAGATGCTGCGGTGGACAGTTCTTTGGAGTTTATTGTGTTGGAATAGTTGCCAGAGATGAAGAGGGTGCTGTCATGAGTTTCTTGTCTCGTCGTATTTTTGGTAAGTTCTCTCCCCATTTAGGAGAGTGCCTAGCAGTGAGGGAGGGTGTATTCTTAGCCAATTTTCTTAAATTGGACAACTGGGTGGTGGAATCGGATGCGGTGAATGCTGTACGTGCTATTCAGAATCCAGTTGCGGAGGCACCAGAAGCAAAAATTGTTGAAGATATTAGAGACTATATTGCGGGTGTTAGAAATGGTAGGGTTTGTCATATTTCTCGTGATGGAAATAGGGTTGCTCACACGTTGGCAAAACATGCTATATCTAAGTCTGTTTTTTGTTTTGGTATTGACTTTGTTCCAAGATGGCTTGGTCCATTTGTTAAAGCCGATCTTGTTTCCTGATTCCTTTGGTAATGAATATCTCTTTCAAAAAAAAAAAAAATATTCAGATAATTTTTTTTTAATTGTATAGAATTTTAAGATAAACGAAATTAAATCCATATCGATTCTTTCCTGCCGCACAATCACCTCACGTAGTATGAACAAGGAGAGGGGAAGGAAAAGAGCAGGGAGTGTCTTGAGAAAAGGTGAAAGGCAATAAGAAAGGCAATTGTTCAGATGCATAATTAAATGCAAGTGGACATTTTAATATCAGGGAATTTTGTGGTGTGAAGATATATATATATATATATATATATATATATTTTATTCTAGTATATATTTGCTCCTAATTTGGCCTTATTGAAGGTCCGTTTGGGGATGTTTGGCATTTGATTTCAAAGAAAAAAAATATTTGTCGTCTTTTTCCTCAACTCAACTTCTTTTTATTATTCAAATTTTTAACTGTCTGCAATAAATACAAATTTTAAAAGTTTATAATGAATCAAGATTCAAGTTCAAATAAGATGATTTTTTTAATTGCATAAAATTTCGAGATAAACGAATCAAGATTCATATTAATATTTTTTTGAACACATTTTAGTTTTTTTTTTTTTACTTTAAACATTTTTTTCAATCAAACACACATTTTTAAAACTCCAATAATTCAAATATTTTCAAAACTATATCTACAAAATCTCCTCCAAACGTGGCCCGGCAAAAGCAGTAAAGCTCCTTTGAATCTTCACTGCTTTCCATCAATATTTGTGCAAATATCATTGGACACCCCAAAGTAATATTGGCAACGTGGGTAGAAAGTTTTTTTTTTTTTTTTTTTTTTTTTTTTTTTGTATACACAAGCAAGCACAAACACACCTCATGAGTTCTCTTCCAATTAGTAATTGTGTGGAAGTTGTTACATAGGTAGAAAATCTTAGACCTTGTTTCACAAAACTTAGTAGAGAAATAGGACCTATTTGCTCGGTATATCAACTTCACTTCATTGTTTCTCGAGCCAAGATTTCATTTTCATTTTAAACGAAAATAAGAATGGGACTCGTTCTTGAAATTTCCTCCTCTAGTTCAACTCGTTTTATTTTCATTTTGAACGTTTTTTGCGTTTTAATATTTTCAAATCCAAAAGTTTCTCCCTTGTATTTCACATTTTAAAATCCATAACTTCATTTTCATTTCTGACTAAGATGATTGTTTTTCAATATGTTTATGATGAAGAAAGGGAAAATTTGAAATCTATGTACCCTATAAAATATGCTGAAATTTTATTAGATTTGTTAGAAAATCATTTTTCTTTTTAAATGATTGTTTTTAATATTTATCCAAATATAATTTCAGAAGTTATTCTTTTGTAAAAATAATAGTTTAATATTACACATTTAAACATGATTCAAAATCAGTCGTTTTCAAATTCTTAGATATATCTTCAATCTTTTTTTTTCCCCAACAGCGAATGATCATACAGGACACAGTAGTGCCAATGTGAAAGGAGTGGAATAAGCTAGTCACTGAACTTTGGAAGAAAAATTCACACACAAAAAAGGTGAAAGAAAGAGAGCAGTGAGTGCTCTTGAAAAACGTGAAAGATAATAAGAAAAGGAATTGCTCATGATTAAAGGACAGCGGGCATTATAATATCAAGAAAGGAAGAATACCAAAACATCCTTTTACGTTTTTGGTAAGGGAAAAAAAACACTCTGGTGGTGGTTCCCTCGTCACCCTATTTTCAACTCCATAGTTGGGATTCACTTTTCTGATAATGATAAGGAAGAGACGTGTCTCTAACCCAGTCTTTTACTGTCGTCAACCCAGGCTCTATTCAGAATATTACTAACCCAATGCCCTACAGCCAAAGCTGGAGCAAAGGTCTTATGAGAGTTCTATGGGGATCGAACCTAGGTGAACCCTCTTCAATATGATTGGATTAGCCGATAACAAATTAAAATTTTTTACGAGCACCCTTAGCCCTATCCTATCTTCTGTATGATGGGGTTTGTCATTTATTATTTATTGATGGATATTTGTTTTGGGGATTTCTCTTTCAATTGAGACCGAAGTGCCTATGCTGCATTCGAAGCAAGCAAGGAATGAGCAGCTTCAAATAGAAAGGGGGAACTCTTTTCTAAAGTATTAGGAAAGCGCCACCCTCCTTTGCCACCCCATCCATCGTTGTGGGTGTCAAAGGGGTGTTTAGTCTAAATGTCATGTTTCCCGTCTTAATGTGCAAATGTCTAAAACATACTTGTATTTCTAAAATCAGTCATAAAATATCCATGAAAATATCAAGATTACCTTTTCCAATCTATCTTAAATATTATTCTAAATACGATTATTGAAAAGCTGAAAATAATCTTGAAAAGATAGAAAATGTAGCATACCTCAACGCCTAATTGATTCCTAGTTCTTCGATCTGAGACTTCGACTATAACAGACAAGAGCCCGAGCACAAAACTTAAGCAAACAGAGAATAACAGTAATTTGCTTGTGAAATGCTGCCCTTATTCTCTGATATAGTTGAGACGAGGTATAAAGAATCTGTTTCATGGTAAGAAAATAGTTTATAAGCAAATGACCGTATCGTTTTGTAAGTAAACTAATATAAATTTTCTCTAATATAACAAGACCATAAATTAACCAAGTGTATTTAACTTTGGGCTTGATGAAGTATTATAACAACATATACGAACTCAAACACAAACACAAAGATGAATATTTATGTTTTTCCCTCGAACTTAGTGCTCTAGTTTGCCCCCAAACTTTGAAATCTTGTGCTTTTACCCCTTGAATTTTGAACTATTAGTAAGAATATCCCTCTAATTTTAAACATTAGCAAAAACATCCCTTCTATCATATTTTAGTTATGTTAGACTTAGAAAAACTTTATATTTGCCCCACTAAACTTTAGTACATTTATAAGTATCCATGAAAATTGAAAAATGGTATTATGCTTACATCTCTCAAACTTTAAATTACTACAAACACACTCGTTATGTCATATTTCATCCTCCAAAGACTAACATGACACTAGTTTGAATAAAATTATGATAATTTAAACTAATATATTTATTATTATAAAAACCAAAGTTACTTTAATTTCTCTTCGCTTTCTTGTTGTAACTTAAATTTTAAAACAAATCTTATAAATGCACTAGTCATTGTCAGATTTTGGTATATTACCTTTTTTTTATTTTTTTATTTTTTATTTTTATTTTTTTATCCCTTCTGGTGTTGTGGGCTTTTTTGGGTGTTTTAGTTTGTAAACCCGTTTTTTATTTGGACTTTTTGGTTTAAAGTCTGAGGGGTACTCTTGCTAATATTTCAAAGTTTGAGGGGATTAAGTAACAGTTTTCAAAATTTGGGGAGCAAAGTTATAAGAACACTAAAGTTCAGTGGATAAAAATAAAACTTATCCAATCTACTATGTGTACATGGAACTAATGAGTTATCAAAGGATCATCTACTACAACATACAACAACTTAATTAATACTGTCAAATTAGGCATTTCAGATTCAACCAAAAAAATCAAATTAAAGTTTGAATACTAAGAAGTTGAGTATAATCTTGACTCGGATGAATTGTAGCATACCTCAACGTAATTCTTCGATCAGAGACTTCGACTATAACAAAATAGGGCCGTAGCACAGAAGTGAAGCAAAGAAGAGAAAACAACAGTTACGTGCTTGCAAAATGTTGTCTTCTTTTTCTCTGAGAACCACATATATATAGAACTAATGAGTTATCCAAGGATCATCTACTACAATATATAACAACTTGATTAATACTATAAAATTAGGCATTTCAGATTCGACTAAACAAATCAAATTAAAGTTTGAATATTGAGAAGTTGAGTATGATCTTAACTTGGATGGATTGTAGCATACCTCAACGTAGTTCTTCAACATGAGACTTCAACTATAACAAAAAAGGGCCGTAGCACAGAAGTGAACCAAAGAAGAGAAAACAACAGTTACGTGCTTGCAAAATGCGGCCTTCTTTGTCTCTGAGAACCACATATATATATAACTAATAAATTATCAAAGGATCATCGACTACAACATGCAACAACTTAATTAATATTGTCAAATTAGGCATTTCAGATTCGACTAAACAAATCAAATTGAAGTTTGAATATTGAGAAGTTGAGTATGATCTTAACTCGGACGGATTGTAGCATACCTCAACGTCTAATTGATTCTTAGTTCTTCAATTGGAGACTTCGACAATAATAAAAAAGAGCCATAGCACAGAAGTGGAGCAAAGAAGAGAAAATAGCAGTTACGTGCCTGCAAAATGCTACCGTCTTTGTCTCTGAGAACCACATATATGTAGAACTAATAAGTTATCAAAAAATCATCTACTACAACGTACAACAACTTTATTAATACCGTTAAATTAGTCATTTTAGATTCAACTAAACAAATCAAATTAAAGTTTGAATACTGAGAAGTTGAGTATGATCTTGACTCAGATGGATTGTAGCATACCTAAATGTCTAATTGATTCTTACTTCTTCGATCAGAGACTTTGATTATAACAAAAAAGGGCCTTAGCACAGAAGTGAAACGAAGAGGAGAAAACAACAGTTATGTGCTTGCATAATGCTACCTTCTTTGTCACTGAGAACCACATATATATGGAACTAATGAGTTATCAAAGGATCATCGACTATAACATACAACAACTTAATTAATACTATTAAATTAGGCATTTCAGATTCGACTAAACAAATTAAATTGAAGTTTGAATATGGAGAAGTTGAGTATGATCTTGACTCGGATGGATTGTAGCATACCTCAACGTCTAATTGATTCTTAGTTCTTTGATCAGAGACTTCGACTATAACAAAAAAGGGTCGTAGCACAGAAGTGAAGTGAAGAAGAGAAAACAACAGTTACGTGCTTGCATAATGCAGCCTTCTTTGTCTCTGAGAACCACATATATATGAAACTAATGAGTTATCAGAGGATCATTGACTACAACATACAACAACTTAATTAATATTGTCAAATTAGTTATTTCAGATTCGACTAAACAAATCAAATTAAAAGTTTGAATATTGAGAAGTTGAGTTTGATCTTGACTCGGATGGATTGTAGCATACCTCAACGTCTAATTGATTCTTAGTTCTTCGATCGGAGACTTCGATTATAACAAAAAAGGGCCGTAGCACAGAAGTGAAGCGAAGAAGAGAAAACAACAGTTACATGCTTGCATAATGCTGCCTTTTTTGTCTCTGAGAACCACATATATATATAGAACTAATGAGTTATCAAAAGATCATCTACTACAACATACAACAACTTAATTAATACTGTCAAATTAAGGTGTTTTAGATTCAACTAAACAAACCAAATTAAAGTTCGAATATTGAAAAGCCGAATATGATCTTGACCCAGATGGAAATTGCAGCATACCTTAACGTCTAATTGATTCTTAGCTCTTCAATCGGAGACTCCAACTCTAACAAAAAAGGGCCGTAGCACAGAGGTGAAGCAAATTAAGGAGAAAAAGCAATAGTAACGTGCTTGCAAAATGCTACCTTTTTTCTCAGAGAATCGAGATCCCTTCTTTTTCTTTGAGAATCGAGATCCAGGGTAAAGAATTAGTTTCGTGCTAAGCAAATTGATGATAAACAAATGACCATATAAATTTTACATTATAGTAAATCAGACATCAAAATTGATTTCGGTTCTTCTTACTGAAAGAATCTGTTGAACAGTTGATGATTGACCAAAAGAAACAACTTCTCATGTTAAATTCAACAACTATTCATTTCAACAACATAAATTGACCGATTGAGTTGTACAAACTAAAATGAGAAGGAGCAAGAGTTGAGTATGTAACTGACCTGCAGATCAAGTTGTTTGTCTAATTATCATACATCTTCAATCTTTTTTTTTTTTTTTTATCTGAGGATGAATGGTCATTCAGATCTTCAATAATTATCAGACAAATTAACACAGCAGTGCAAATGTGAAAAGTCCTCTTTGAATCAGAAAAGAAATTGCTCGCTTGCATGATTAAAGGTAGGTAGACGTCAATTAATTCGGCCGTACGTGGGTCCAAAGTCCAACGATTGGACCTTGTTTGACAAAACTTCAAAGATCTGGGCCCGTTTGTTTCGTGTACACAATTCAATTTTGTTTCAAATAACGTTTAATATAACCATATTTTAAGCTGAAATTACATTTGAAAATGAAACTCATTGATTAAATCATCCAAATTTTTTTTATTTTCATTTTCATTTCGAACCTATTTACACGGTAATATTTTCTGATTTAAAAGTTTTTTTAATTATATTTCAAGTTTTAAAATACTATAATTTTTGTCATTTAGTTTCTGATTAAGACGAAGTTATTTTCTATGTATATATAACGAAGAGAGCAACAAATTAAGATCCATATACTCTATTAAAATATATTAAGATTTTATTAGATTTGTTAGAAAATCATTTTTGTAAATAACTTTTTCAGTGTCTATTTAAATAGTATTTCAGAAATTATTCCATTTTCAAAATGATAATAATTCCAAAACCAATTGTTTTTCAAATTATCAGACCTTCAATCTTTCTTTTTTTTTTTTCCCTGAGGGTGAATGATCACTAGAACGCTGTAGTGCATATGTGAAAAGGGATTAGGAAATAGGTCACTTTGAAAAACAAAGAGAAGTGAGTGTTGTTGAAAAAGGTGAAAGATGATAAGAAAAGAATTTATTTGGATGTATGATGGGCAGTAAAATGTCAGGAAAGAAAAAGTACTAAAACACCCTTTATATTTAATCTAAAAATCATTTTTCCCTCTTTACTTATTCAATTGCCTAATTCACCTTTTGTGTTTTTTTTTTTTTTTTAAATCAGTCATAAAATACTCTTGAAAATTTGAAGCTTACCTTTTCAATCTATCTTAAATGTTATTGTAATTATGAATTAACCTTGATCTGGTTCGTGCCAGGGATTGCCAGAGGGAGGGGGGAGAGGGAGAGGCAGGGAGAGAGAGACGAGGGAAAAAGAGAGGATATTTTAGTTTTTTTATGATAAAACTAATCATTTTAGTAAGATTATGTTAGATTTCTAATTTAGTTTGACGTAAATAAAAAAAGAGTGGTGCAAATTAATACAGTAATGCAAATGTAAAAAGAAAAAAGAGTAGTGAATGAGTGCTCTTTAAAAAAGGTAAAACGCAATCAGAAAAAGGGGTTGTTAACTAGCATTATTAAAGGCAAGTGGACGTTAAAATATCAGGAAAATACTTTTTTCTTTTTGGAAGCCAACCAAAAGTGATATAGGTACATGGGTCCCAAAGGAGTCCTAAAGTCTGCTGTTTTGACCTTGTTTGACAAAACCTATCAAAGGTCTGGGTCCGTTTGTTTCGTGCATGAGACTCATTTTATTTTCAAAGAATGTTTAGTCACCTGAAATTACATACGCAAATGAAAATCATTTATAAATCATCCTAATTTTCACTCTTTTTATTTTCATTTCAAACTTATTTTACACTGTAACATTTTCTAATTTAAATGTTTCTTTAATTATGTTTCAAGTTTTAAAATGTTATAGTTTTTTGTAATATCATTTCTAATTAAGACGATTTTTTTTCATGTATTTGTGACAAAAAAAGAAATAAATCAAAATCCATGTACTTTATTAAAATATACTGAGATTTTATGGGATTCATTAGAAACTCATTTTTTCAAATAATTATTTACAATATCTATTCAAATATCATTTCTGAAATTATTCCATTTTCTAAATGATAAAAATTCCAAAACCAATTGTTTTTCAAATTATCCGACCTTCAATCCCTTTTTTATTTTTTATTTTTTTGAGGGTGAATGATCATTTAGAACACAGTCAATACATATGTGAAAAAGGAGTGGGAACACGGAACTTTGAAAGAAAAAGAGAAGGAAAAAGGTCATCACTCTATTTTTTTCTCTCTCTACTTCTCTCTCTTATGTGCTAGGGTTTGCGTCGTTCATATTTCTCTCTTGGGGCCGGAGTCCCGTGCCGCCTCTTGGTTGATCACCGGACTACCGGGCCGAGAGAAAATGCTTTGGACTCCATGATGATGGTTTTGATGGGAGGGATGGTTTCATGGTCTGATGAGATATGTTTTGGTCTCTTTAGTCATGTTTGTTGGCTTGTCACCGTAGTATTATCCATGGTGTATGGGGTTTTTATCATTTTTATTATATTTATTTGTTTAAAATAAAGTCGATGGCATTTCCGCCTTGTGTTTTGTTGGTATGTTTTATGCTTATTTTGTAATTACGTAGGTGGTCTCCCCTCGCTCTCATATTGTTTAGGTGTCCAATCCACTAAAATTAATTCTATACAGTGTTGGGGTTGACCTTTTTGCTATAAGTTTTTTGTTCCCGATCGATCGGAGTTTTTCATCGATTGCAGTGGTATTATTAAAAGAGTCATCTGTGTACTCTATGATTGATGTGCCTTTTGATTTTCTATCGTTAGATTTCGGTGTATGTTTTACCCCTTTGTGTGTTTCATTAGAATATATTGATGAAATCGATTTATAATTGGAATTAAGTTTCCTTATGCTACGAGGTCATTCAAAAAATTGATCTTTGCATTTTATTGATTTGTAAAACAATTATTTTTTTCAAAAAGAGAGAGAGAGAAGTGAGTGCTCTTAAAAAAGGTGAAAGATAAAACTAAAAAAAATAAAAAATAAAAATGAAAACTAATCTGCTTGGATGTATGATTAAAGGCATGCGGGCATTAAAAAATCAGGAAAGGAAAATTAGTAAAACACCCTTTATATTTAGTCTAAATATCATTTTTCCTTCTTTATTTATACAACTGCCTAATTCACTTTTTGTTTTGTTTTTTTTTTTAATCAGTCATAAAATACTCTTGAAAATTTCAAGATTATCTTTTCAATTTATCTTTAATATTATTATAATTATGAATAATTAAAAAAATTAAACAACAAAATATGAAAATGATCAAAGAAATATTTTTACTAGTAGGAGAAATTTTTAAGTTCTAAGATTGACTTTTTTCAATTGTTTAGTTTAATATTGCTTTAAATTGTATTTAATATAAGTTAATTATGAAGGATAACAATATTTTCAAAAATGTAGATGATTTAGGGATTATTGTGTGATTGATGTTGCAAACATAGTGTTTTTGGACGGTTGTATAATAAGAACGACACCAACAATATTTGGACGAATATAAGCGATGTTTTGAGTATTTTCCACCAGAAAATATTGTACTATGAAGTGATCTTTTTCTTTTCTTCTTTTCTTTTATTCTATGTTTTCCCCTTTTAGAAGAGATCTTTTTCTTATTCTATGTCTGGTTATTTGGCCTTATTCTGATTCCAACTAAAGCTTGTCTCCGGTGTTTGTGCAAACATCATTGGCCACCCATGTGATATTAGTATGTGGGTCTTAAGAAAATTGAGATAAATGCAATTTGAGATTTAAAAATAGCATGAGAATTTAGGTAGGATTAACTTTCTCTTATTTTATTAAGTCTAATGTTTGAACCTCGTTTGACAAAACTTACCAAAGATCTAGTTAACTCTTAATTAAGGTAATTTAAGTTACCTTAATTTAATTTAAGGTAATTAGATTAATCATTTATTCAGCCTTGAGGGGACTTGCATTTCTTTTATTATTAGTTTAAAAACATATGCGATGCACATGATTAGACATTGTTGATGTTGTAATCTGCTCCAACCACAAAATACTATTTCCAAGGGTAATCCTGTCATGTTAAGTTAATTCGTAAAAATCATCTTTTCGCCCGAACCGGATACTGCCGACCTGACTCGGTCCGATCAGGAAATGCTTCCCAGGGAACCATGCTACCCAACCAGATTTTATCCCATCATCGAAGTTTGCCACCTACCCGGGTTAGATAATGCCCAGGGATGATGTGGCTGGCTCGGACAGTCAGCCCCTCGCACGTGGTACCATGTGCATGACCGGCAGTGCCTGTAACGCCCCGACAATCCACGTAGGGCCGACTACGTAGACGTGAGCCGTTACTTCTCTTACTTAACTTATTTCTTAGTCTCTTTCACTTGAACTTGAAGGAATTTTCAGAATAAATTTTTTTTTCTCATAACATAATTAAACTTGTCCATATGGGTAAACTTCACCATGCCTACCCATTACTTGTTAAACCGATTAAAGGGTCACACATAACCTTTTAAACCGGACACTTGAAACATTACATACGTAGCTTGGTACATAATACTGAATCATACTTGTACTAGTTAATAATTTAAAGAGTTGCGGAAAAATCTGTGTAGTGATATCCCACACCGCCATTCACTTGCTGTATCGTCTCCATGGCCTACCAAGTAAAGCTGCAGGCATCTTACTTACAGTATGAAATATACAAATGAGCTTTCGCCCAGCAAGTACAAACATATCTCACAAAACATTTTAAACCTCTTAAAAACATGTCAATCATCATGTAATTTATGCATGATCCATTTATGATCGATTTGAATGTCTTATGTTTCATTATGGACTTAATCTTGAACTTATTATCTTGTCTTAACATGTGGGCCCATAGTGTACGTACCAAAAGCGCACAGCCTCCAGACAAAATTAGGGTTTGCAAGGCCCTAAACAGTTCTGGGAATCATAAACTTGACCCTCACACATCAACGAGAGGTTAATAATCATAACTTAACTTGAACATGTATCCTCCACCTTGTGGGAGGTTGGTACGACACCTTCTTTGTATTTTCTTACCATGTGATTTAACATTAGTGAACATGCCTCATGATGTCACTATACTATAACTTAACATTTACATGGCATTCTTAAAAATGTGGCATTCTTGAAAACATGACATTCTTGAAAACATGGCATAACATAGCACACATGAAAACATATCATATATTGGAAAATAGTTTACTATTTTCCATACTGTAGGTGAGGTTTGTACTTACCTGTTATGCTATAACCTGGGTTTCGTTGATCCAACACAGGTCGCAACTGCATGTTACTTCCTACTATTAAAAGAACATAGGATAAGGATCCAATAAAATGTTGGTGACCTATCCAACATTCATACACAATATTAGTTATATGTCCACCCTACATTACCTCATGATAACTTGTTTGGTTACTTAGAGTAACCTTGAGTACTAAGCCCAATCATATATCATACTTGAATAGTATTAGGTTATTTTGGGTAGCCTTGGGCTCTGGACCCAATCTAATAACCCGGGTATCCTTCCTGGTTACCATTGGTCATCACCTGGTTACCAAGTTATTAAGACAACATGTAGTCTAAATACTTATTTTTCTTGTCATGGAAAAACTTAGTTTTCTTTGTCCTTTTTATAAAAACCCTTGTTGAACTTATGAAAAATTATAACTCTTGGAGTAGGGTTTGTAAAAATTATCAACTGTTGAAAACTGCCTTTGGAACAGTTCCTTACTGCCAGTTATCAGTGTATGTGCAGGAATGTCATTTTCCTGTACTGTTTTAGAAAATCCTATGCAGGAATTTTCCTGTTTCCTGCATAGTTTTGGAATCTAATTTTTATTTGAAAACTGGATCGAATATGAAAATGTTTTCTTCACAAAAGTTTTAGTCCTTGAAAAACCCTACAAGTTTCATGTTTGGCTCAAGACCCAGTTCGGACTTTAACCTACTCATATTCTGAGTTCAAACTGGCTGGCCGTGCACAAAGTCTGAGCAGACCAGGCTCGGGTTTTTGTAAAAACGAAGGCCTTTGGAGCCTTATTTTTAAAAAATGCCCACTTTGTCCACTAGGAAAATCCATTCTCTACAACTTTGTAGTTTCAACTTTTTCCAAATTCGGCTTCTAAGAGCCTCAAAATTTTCTTTTCAGAAAACTGGCCAGTTTTACCCGAAACTGGCAGTTTTGCTCTTAAGTTCGTTTTACGTCTTATTACGCGCACATTACCTCAACCGCCCATAGCGGGAGCCTAATATCAGTCATGCAAAACTTTCTAACATAAAACATACATCCATGCATCATTCAAACATCTTGGGACATATCACAAACACTTAGTGAGCATACACCCTTAGCATGAAATTCTAGAGCATAAAATCATGCAACTAAACCTATTGCATGCAATAAAAGAGTGAGCTTATGCTCTTACAAACCATTGTTTGGAAATACACTTAAATTTCCAAATTAAAGCTCACTTAAAAAGCTTATGGTCATAAGGTTTACCTCTAGGGTTTGGAAGTTGGTTCTTAAGCTTGGATCCCAAACTTTTCCTTACTCCCTTTGACTGCCATCACAGCCGGCCTCTCCCCTCCAATTGGGTTCCAAAATTTTCGGCCATACCTCATGAAACAATTACACATAAGCATGATGCTCCAAACTTAATGAAAAACTAAGAGGTTTAGAGGGTTTTACCTATACCTTAATCAATTCACAGGTTTGGGTGGCTTGATTCAACTTTCTCTCTCTCTCTTTTTTTTTTTTTCCTCGCCACCACCCACAACCGGTTTTCCCCTCCAAAAGGGGTTCCAAAATTTTGCCACTCAAGCTTGAGCTCCCCTACCCAAAATCCGGCCATTCACCAAGCAAATTTCCTTACTACAAATTTTTTTTTTCTCCTACTCGGGTTCGATTTTCTTGAAAAAGGGGTGAGGGAAAATTTTTGCCATAGTTTGGCTAGATTTCTCTATTTCTCCACTAAAAATCCGCCCCCCCCCCCCCTGCCCTCACCTCTATTTATAGGTTTTTTGAACTTTTCAAAATTGACAAAAAGTCCTTGAACTTGGATTTAATTATTTTTCTAAAATTACATTTTGGTCCTTGAAGCAAAAATATTTGCTAATTAGTCCCTCTAGGTGGTGGCCGGTCATTGCTCCCTTGGTGCACAAGTTTTGCTTACCTCATCATGATGAATCATGCTTACATCACCTTGATGACATCATGCTTACATCATCAGTGCTAACTTTTCCAAAAATTGTACTTTTGCCCCTAAAGACAAAATATTTTCAATTTAGTCCCTGCAGTTGATCGGCTAAGGTAGAGCCACTTGACTTCCAATTCATGCATAATTATCCTCTTGATTCCAAGAATCCCTTAATATAATTATGCAATCCATTTCCTTACTAACTTTGATAATATCAATACTGTTTTGTCCTAAAACAGTATTATCATACTGAATTGTAGTCCAAAATCCATCTGCATAAAATTGGACTACGTATAAATTTTTCTTGGGACTTGAAACCATTTAGCCCATATTGCTCCAAATATTGTGCTTGATTTTTCTAGGATGGTCTCATAGCTTATTCTTGTTTATTCGTTCGTAAAGACGATTTTTCGCAGTATAATTTCCATACTGATTATGCTATTGCTATATAGTCATACCTTTGACCGTTCTTAGTCAACCCTTTGACTTTTTTTGGTCAACTTTGACTTTCTTGGTCAAACTTTGGCCAACATGAAATTATGAAATTTCGTCATGCTGTTTTCCTTAAAACGCCTTTTTACTTAGCTAAGTAATCTTTTGTTGAGTCTCGTAGCTAGTTAATCGAGAACTCAAACCTATACTGTTACTCTACTCTGATCATGATTCAGACTTAGGTTTTCCTTTTTTCAAAGGAAATCTAAAGTCATCAAAATTTCGGGTATTACAGTGCCGCCCTGTCACAACACTCAATCTGCCGCCTGACACCTGACGTAAAGCATGCTACTGCACGTATCGCATCGTCGACTTCCGCAACCTGCTCCGACAGGGGCTACGCCCATTGGTGTTGGCGCTAGCCTACCTTAGTGTCCCCTGACACTAGACCACGGACATGTGGCGCAAGCCTATTGGACACATAGCACATGCGCACCTAAAGCCTATCTGCACGCCGGGAGCATTAGGGAGCCGACCCGATCGGGTCATCTGAACACCCGAGCCCGCAGGGAACGCCTGTAAATAGAAGGTCAGCCCATCTATTCAAGTATGGACAATTTCCTTAACCAAAACTCTGTCTCTCCGCTTGCTCATCAGTACCTTCACTGACTTAAACATCGGAGTGCCTGTGACAGACACCCCATCGGTATCCCCATCACTTCGAGGTACTTCCATTTTGCAGGTGACAAGTTGTAAAGTAGCCATGCAAGTACATCTCAGTTCGAGCAATCACATTGGGTGTTGTGTCGGAGATTTTCGACATCAATAGACATATTTAAGAAAATTTTATCTAAATAGAAAAATATATATAAGTAAATGCAAAAAAAAAATCAACAATGTATTCGAAAATAAAATTAAAAAAAGAGGCATGAAAAAACATAAAAGATAAAATAACTAAAATATTAAAAATAGAGAAATACAAGACTAAAATGAAAAAATAAATTAAAATTGAGCCGAAAGAAGGAAAAGAGAGAGAGAGAGAAATTGAAGGACTAAAACCTTCACCCCACGCTCCCTCCCTCCCTCCCTCCCTCCCTCCCTCCATTCCGTGTGTCAGTGGAACAAAAGAAGACAAAACCAAAAATAAAAACAAAAGCAAGGTACTCTCTCTCTCTCTCTCTTACTGTCACCCTCTCCCTCTCTTTCTCTCTAAAAGAAAATAAATAATAATAAAAAAGAAAAAAAAAACACAAAAAATATTTAAGGTGAAAAAGAAAACACAGTAGTGTATATGTGAAAAGGGAGTGAGAAATAGGTCACTGAACTTTGAAAGAAAGAAGTGAGTGTTCTTGAAAAAGGTGAAAGATGATAAGAAAAGGAATTTGCTTGGATGTCTGATGGGTATTAAAATATCAAGAAAGAAAAAGTACTAAAACACCCTTCATATTTAGTCTAAATATCACTTTTCCCTCTTTACTTATACAATTGCCTAATTCACCTTTTGTTTTGTTTTGTTTTTTTTAAATCAGTCATAAAATACTCTTGAAATTTTCAAGATTACATTTTAAATTTATCTTAAATAATTGTGAATTAACTAAAAAAATTAAACAACAAAAAATGAAAATATGAAAATGATCAAAGAAATTTTTTTATTAGTAGGAGAAATTTTTAAGTTTTAAGATTGACTTTATTTAATTGTTTAGTTTAATATTGATTTAAATTGTATTTAATATAAGTTAATTAGGAAGGATAAAACTTAGTATTTTCAAAAATGAAAATGCTTTAAGGATTATTGTACTATGAAGTGATCTTTTCTTTTTCTTCTTTTCTTTTATCTTTTTTTTTTTTCCCTGTTGGAAGAGATCTTTTTCTTCTTCTATATGTCTGGCAATTTGGCCTTACTCTTATTCCATCTTTGCTGCGCACCCCCCCCCCCCCCCCCCCCCCGTGTTTGTGCAGACATCATTGGTCACCCAAAAGTGATATTAGTACGTGGGTCTTAAGAAAATTGAGATAAGTGCAACCTGAGATTTAAAAATAGCAAGAGAATTTAGGTAGGATTAACTTTCTCTTATTTTAAGTCTAATGTTTGGACCTTGTTTGACAATACTTACCAAAGATTTAGTTAACTCTTAATCAATTTAAGGTAATTAGATTAATCATATATTTAGCTTTGATGGAACTTGCATTTCTTTTATTACTAGTTTAAAACCATGTGCAATGCACATGATTAGATATATTTGAGAAAAATTTATTTGAATAGAAAAAATTTATTTGATTATATAAATAAGTATTGATGGGGCCCGGTAAATCCGATGGATGACGTGTCGGGGGTGTCAATGTGGCTATCTCTGGCTGGCTGGTGATGGCTCCAACGAAGCCAGAGATGTTAAAGAGTTGGAGCAGAATACTAAGGTGGGGCCTCCATCATGATTTGGGACATATTAGGCTTGGAGGAAATCGAAGGAGGATGGCACCCAGGACATCCACCATTGGCAAATCATTGAAAAGAACCTGCAAGCAAACACAAGAGAATCGACTAAAAGGTACTGGTGAGATCGAAGAAAGGTGGGAGGAGTAATCAAATAGTTGTGAAAATTTGGGCAAGGTAAGCCGGAGATAGGTTACTGTTTCTGGAGTGTTTATGGATGGGGCTAAGAATCACTCGAAAGACGAACACGTGTTGCTTCCAGAGAAGAACTTAGTTAAATTTTGAAAACTATTCCAGAAATGAAGAACTTGAAGAACGTAATGGAGATTTTAACAAGAGACGGATTCCTGAGTAGTTTTCTGATGGAGAGAAAGAGCTTTGTTTGAGGTGAGGCGATTGTATGATGGCTGTGCTTTGCTTCATAGTTGAGTTGAGTGCCTTACTCTGGAGAAGAGAGAGCTATTTATAGGGAAAATCATGAGCCATTTTCGAGGTAGCTTGGGACAGAGAAGCTCATGATCTTTGGAGTGCCTCTGACACACTCTATCCTATTTCTAGTATCCAAGGAATGACGGTTATGTATTTGGCTTCAAGGAACACTAAAAATTGGAAGTGATAATAACTAGGTGGTCAAAGTTACAGTGCTTTTCAGAAGCCTAGAAGCTTCTACAAGCAACTTTTCCGTCTTTGGAGTGGGTAGCTTGTCAATGACTTGGTCCAAAGCAAGCAGCCATAACAAATATAAAGAAGCATATGGTATCCGAAGTCAAACTAGGAACTACTCCGGAGATTGGTCAAACAATGTCTTGGTCTTTGGAATAGCTAACTTAGCTTTAGGAAGCTTCTAAAACCAATCTTTTGTGTCTTTTGGGCTTAATGGAGAAAAGATGGGCTTTTTGGGCTACTACTTATAGTGGATATATATACTTTGGTCTACCTATGGTGAGAGACGGGTTTTCTTAGTTGTTTCTCTATCACCCATTTATCTTGACAAGCCAATTTGAAACCCCCCCAATTGGGTTCAAAAACCAACTTTGACAAGAATAAATGGGCCTATTTGATTACTCATGGCCCTCCAAATGACGACCCACGCAAGTTCCTTGAGCATGGCTTGGGTCCACGAAACGAGCCCATTAGTTCCACGGGATACAAGTTTTGGACTTGGGTCTTAGGAGAAGGCCTTGTACAAAAACATGTATCAACAATAAGTAAAAAATATGCCAAAAAAACTCAACAAAGTATCTGAAAATAAAATTAAAAAAAGAGGCATGAAAAAAACATTAAAACAGGATAAAAATGACTAAAATATTAAAAATAAAGCAGTACAAAAAAAGGACTAAAATGAAAAATATTAAACAAAATTGGACCAAAAGAAAAAAAAAGAAATTGAAGGACTAAAAACTCCACTCCACTCCTCCCTCCCTCCCGTGGGTCAGTGGAACAAAAGAAGACAAAAAAATTAAAAATTAAAAATTAAAAAAAAAAATACTCTCTCCCTTTCTCTCTCTTTCTCTCCCCGGCCTTTTCGTGTGTCAGTGGAACAAAAGAAAACAAAACCCAAAAATAAGTTCTCCATCCCTCCCTCCCTCGCCAGAACGCAAGTTTCGTCCAAAATGGTGAATAGTAGCTCATTTTGAGCTTTTTTATATATGTATATATATATATATATATGAAGAACCAAAAAGAAAAAAAAAAAAAAAGAAATTGAAGGACTAAAAACTCCACTCCACTCGTCCCTCCCTCCCTCCCTCCAGTGTGTCGGTGAAAAAAAAAAAAAAAAAAAAAAAAGAATACTCTCTCCCTTCCCTCCCCCGCCCTTTCGTGTGTCAGTGGAACAAAAGAAAACGAAACCCAATAATAAGTTCTCTCTCCCTCCCTCCCTCCCTCCCTCCCCATAACGCAAGTTTTGTCCAAAACGGTGAATGGTAGCTCATTTTGAGCTTTTTTTAGGGCATCTTCAACCCAACTCTATAATAGAGTTTTACATCATTTTAGAGTATGGGAGTATCTCCAACCAATACTTTATATGGATCTTCAAATATAGAGTATGAACAGTATATTTCATATTTGAAGTATCACTGTTCATACTCTAAACTAATTTTTAGTGTATTAAGTTCGAATATAAATAGAATATTCTTTTTAAAGTATGATATAGAGTAAATGAATTGGAGATAAAATAGTTATTTGAAGTGATATATACTCTATTTTAGAGTTTCTATATTCTAAAATAGAGTATTTGGGTTGGAGATGGCCTTATATATATTCAGATATATAAACAGATAGAAGAAGAACTGATTGGTTGATGAGTACTGATCGTCGGAGACTTCACCATTAGCCATGACAACAGCTCCATAGACAGTTAGGGGTAGAACTGGCTATTCACCATCCTTCAATGATTGTTTGGTAGAGAAGAAATTGGGAAGCAAGGAAAATTGGAAATCCATATGACTCACCACTTTTAACCCTTCAAACTTTGAAAAGGAAAGTCCATGGAAAATTTTGACAAAGAAAATGTGAGTAAACTAATTATTTTGACCTTAATTTCTTTATCATGTTCTAATTTATATGAGTTATACTTGCAAAATACATTTTAATTAGATATTTTCTATCATATTTTCTTTCTCTTCAACCAAACAACATGATAGAAAACCTCCCACCTTATGTTCTATTTCTATCATCTAGGGATTTCACTCTTCATTCCTCTCTATTTTCGTAAACCCCAGAAAGCGCCAACATTACTACTTTGATTTCCTTTGTGGCTTTTAACTGAACTACAGTTATTGCAATGGACAACACTAAAGTACCAATTTTTAATTTTATTTTATTGTTTAAAATTGAAAACCCGACTAATGAAAACTGCTGAAGAACAGAGGTATGAGTTGGATCAAAGAGCAAACCTCTGGAAAATGACATGCATTGCTCTTATCCTGACTCTTTCAGTTTCAAATATTTCTGGTTAAAAAATGAAATCCCATTATTTTTTTCTTTTAATTGAAACCTCACACGCCATGGAAAAAAAAAAATCTCAAAGCTAACCTTCTGGAAGTTGCATAGGAGATAATAAGACTAAATGATGCTCATTGCTAAAGGCAACTAAAACAATATTGGGATAACATTAAGGTCTTGTTTAGATCTAGGATCAAATCCATAATTCAAGTAATAAATTCAAATTTAAATTTTATGAGAGAGAACAATACGTAGAAAAAAAAATTAAAAGTAGATTTAAAACGAGGTTACAAAATAAGAGTAACAGAACAAGGCAAAAGTAACTCAAATAGGAAAATGTCAGAGACCAAGCTACAATACAAGAGAATGTTTTTTGACAAAGTTGACAATCACTCGGAGTTCATTCATGCTATATATAGGCTCGACACACTATCCAAGCAAAGAAGAAACTAAAAACGAGGTTTAACACGCAATTAGGCTTGGAATGCGAAAGTTAATGTAAAAAAAAGTCTGTAAAAATAAATTCAAACATCAGATTAAGAAAAGATATGATGACGTGTGTGCAAAGTCGTTTGATCTCTATCGATCGATTTCACAAATGGAAAAGCTTCTGTCTTCTTGTTCTTTGCCTGATGCTGAGACCTGCTCCTGGGGTTGATTTTTGACAACGTTAATATTCCATAGAAGAAATAAAATATAAAAAAAGCCAAACCGTTCGCAATTAGGCATGTCAGAACTCATGACTAAAGGTAATATCATACAATTACAGCAAATGGATGCAAATAATTTTTATGTAAAGTTAATGAGACAAGATTAAATGAGCTATTATAGTAAATAAATATTTATGACCAATTATCTACGAAACTAAATAAATAAATAAATAGTTAAAAGATAATTAGTGATTTTCTCTATTAGTGGTTTTTCATGATTTAGATATTGTGCACGCAGATATAAAACTAAGTAATAAAGTAATCAGTTTCAAACATAGTATTACTAACATATATATATATATTTATATATATATATATATATATGAAAGGTCATAGTAGATATGTCTCCAAAGCGTAATAAGTGTTCCAGTTAAAAAAAAAAACAAAACAAAGATGTAAAACTCCAAGCAGCGTTACGTACGTGTAATACATATGTATGTATGGATATCAACTATATGTTTTGCAAGACTAGACCATAAATATGATCTGAATGCGGATCTTTTGATGTTTTGCTACGTTTTCCCTCTTTATCAGCCCATACCTCGAGTCTTTGAAGAAGAGGAAAGATGCTTGTTGAATACACAAACACGTGCTCATACACACTAACACTCTCTCAAGTTTGTTGAGGTGATCATTTCACACAAACTGCTTACATCAATGCAACAATTCGTGTATACCAAGGGTCTCAACGTCTTGAGGAAGCAAGATTTGACAGCCTGCATAAGATCCCATCAGGTATCATCTTCAACTACTCACACCCGTAAAATTCAAGGTATCTCAACCTACTTAAGTTTTCCATACCTTGAGGTACTTCCTCGATTCCTGAGCCACCAAAGTCCAACCACTTCAAAGCCGTTAGTTTTGCAAAAGATGGCACACATGTCAACTTGCGACATCCTCTGAGCAACAATGCAGTAAGATTCACCAACTCGGAGATTGATTCCGGAAGATTCATGATACAAGTTTCAGCCAGATCAAGATGACTGAGTCCCTTCATATGAAGATAAAAGTTGATTGAAATGCTACTTAAACGAGAGTTTCCGTTTAGCAACAATGTTAAAAGCATAGGACATTTTGGTGATTCAAAACTCCAAGGGATATTTGATATTTTGTTGTTCATCAAAGAAACTTTTGCAAGATCCTCCTTCCAATTTTATTCATCTGGAACATATATGTATATATATATTTTAATCCCGTCCTTGCTTCAACCAATAATCGAGGATTGTCACTTGTAAATTGTAGCGCCATGTCCCTCATCAAATCATTCATCTTCACGCAAGCCGCCCCCCATTCCCTTGTATCTTCCAATAAGCAGGAATGTACGAGTTTGTTTAGCAATGCCTGTCCTCTTTCCAACTCTGCTTGCCTCTTTCTTCCTTTAATAATTTCTTCAGCATATCAAAAACTCTATCAACATGTTTCTTTCAATTGCATACTATTCGGAAAATAGGGCACAATATAACAAACAAGCTTGAAGGTTTTCATCATTTAAGCGATTGTAACTGAATTTCAACTTCTCAAATATTTCGTTCGGCCTGCCCCTTTGCAGATGCCTTTAGATCTTCTAGCGCTGTCTTCCAGTTACTGTAATCAACAATACCTTTTAAGCTTCCTTCTATTGTAAAAATTGCAAGTGGCAAACAGGCACATTCTTTGACATACAAATTCACCATTACTTCCATGTTTTGGATGGATAGAACATCACGACCTATTGTATCCAAGAACAAGTTCAATGACTCCATTTCTGACGGACGCTCCATTGGGATCGCTTTGCAACTCATTCCGTGGCATACGTTAAGAAGTCGAGTTGTCAATACCAACTTGCTTCCATTTTCAGGACTAGGCTCCGGGATTCCTACTTTGTGAAGAGGATAAACGTCCCATAAATCATCAATGATGAGCACACACCTCTTTTTTTAACTCAATTCTGCATACAACTTGCTGGCCCTTTCTATTTCACCGTCATACACTACTAGAAAAGAGAGATTACACGACGGGTTTTAACCGTCGTGTAAAGTTTTCACGACGGTTCCTTAACCGTCGTGTAATCCAGCGTCATGGAAGATAACACGACGGTTTTAATACCGTCGTCGTATCTAAGTTTTACACGACGGTTTTTCAACAGTCGTGTAATCCCGGTAAACAGTTACGTGGCGGAGCAAAAAAATGAACATTACACGACGGTTCCGGTAGGAACCGTCGTGTAATCACGGTAGATTACACGACGGTTCCAGACGGAACCGTCGTGTAATCTCCTATGTGCCCAGTGAGATTACACGACGGTTCCGGGAGGAACCGTCGTGTAATCTATCGTGATTACACGACGGTTCCTACCGAAACCGTCGTGTAATCACACTACACCAAAAGTAGATTACACGACGGTTCCGGGCGCCCCACAAGGACGCCTCGGTGCCCCCCCACGAATTAGGACAAAAAAACCATAAGTGCAAAAAAAAACGCTGCCATAGGGCAAAAATAACACTCAAAAGATTCATGTGTATGCTTTTATACATATATAATAGTGATTGCTTCTATATTATTCCTCCAAAAACTTAAGTTGACATTTCATCGAGTATATTGTGAGCGGGAAAAATTCATGTGTATGTAAAGTGTAAAAACCATTCACAAACCATTAATATACAAAGAGCATCATTATGAACTTAAACACCCATGCTAAAAAATGGATCTTTAGTGACAAACAACAAGACAAAATCCCAAATTTATTTGAAGTTGTATATGAACTTACCTTGATTTTCTTTGAAGATGAATAGACACTCCAACACCAATAAATTGGCTACGGCGACGGCGACGGCGGCGGCGATGGTGGCGGCAACGACGGAGTTGGCGGCGGCTTGGAGAAGGAAGTGGGTACTTGAGAAATTTAGAGAGTGTGAAGAGAAATGAGAAGGTATGTGGAGAGAAAATGAGAGGAAGTTGTATTTAAGTAATGGGTTTGCGCGCGGATTTCGAAAAACGAAAGTTAAAAATTTTCAAATTTTTTTGAAGATTACACGACGGTTATTTACAAACCGTCGTGTAATATTAGATTACACGACGGGCCCCTTGGGCCCGTCGTGTAATCCATCAACGATTACACGACGGGCGCCCAGGGCCCGTCGTGTAATCTTACACGACGGTCCCATGGGGGACCGTCGTGTAATCCCCCAATTCTGGGGGATTACACGACGGTCTTAAAATAAACGGTAAAGTCCGACTTTACACGACGGTTCTTGGAACCGTAGTGTAAAGTTGCTCTGCGAGGCACTTTACACGACGGTTCTTTTAGAACCGTAGTGTAAAGTCAGACTTTACACGACGGTTCTTTGAAACCGTAGTGTAAAGTTACTCCGCGAGGCACTTTACACGACCGTTCTTTGGAACCGTAGTGTAAAATCGGACTTTACACGACGGTTCTTTTAGAACTGTAGTGTAAAGTTGCTCCGCGAGGCACTTTACACGACGGTTCTTTGGAACCGTAGTGTAAAGTTGCTCCGCAAGGCACTTTACACGACGGTTCTTTTCGAACCGTAGTGTAAAGTCGGACTTTACACGACGGTTCTTTGGAACCGTAGTGTAAAGTCGGACTTTACACGACGGTTCTTTTAGAACCGTAGTGTAAAGTCGGACTTTACACGACGGTTCTTTGGAACCGTAGTGTAAAGTTGCTCCACGAGGCACTTTACACGACGGTTCTTTAGAACCGTAGTGTAAAGTCGGACTTTACACGACGGTTCTTTTGGAACCGTCGTGTAAAGTCCTTGCGGAGCACTTTACACGACGGTTCTTAGGAACCGTCGTGTAAAGTCCGACATTACACGACGGTTTCAAGGAATCGTCGTGTAATCTCCGTCGTGTAATGTACTTTTTGTAGTAGTGATAATTTGAAATGTCATATAGGTACATATATAGGACTATAGTGTTTTAAACGGATAGTCTACTACAACATACAATTACTTAATTAATTAATAATAATGTGCACTTAGGCATTTCAGATTCAACAAAACAGATTAAATTGTAACATACATCAACATCTAATTGATTCTTAGTTACTCGATCAAACACTTTAATTATAATTGAAAAGGGCCATGGCACAGAAGTAACTTGTTTGCGAAATGCTTTCTTCTTTTCCCTAAGAATTGAGATCCAGGGAAGCAGAATATTAACAAATTAATGACTATATAATATTTGCACGTAAACAAATGACCATATCAGATAGGGAGTCCAATCACTAAAATATAAGCTTGAAAACAAATTTATGTTAAATTATGTACTCACACACATATATATTTTAATATCGCCAAAAAGTCTAGAAAAGATTAAGCTTGTATTTGACTTGCTGATTGGTGATGAAATTTTTTAGTTAAAGTTGGTTGACTTTTTAAAAATTAGTTATAATTTTTATTGACTAAAAAAAAAAAAAAAAAAAAAAAAAAAAAAAAACTAAAAAACTACGAGTTGAAATATCAAACGAAACATAACTATTAAGGCTTATAAACTCAAATGAGAAAAAGCAAGATCGAATCTGTAACTGTCCTGCAGACCAACAAATTATCTGATATCTTCAACAAAGAAATGCAGAGGTTGACCAGAAATGAAGAAAAACGTGTTGTGAGTGGTCTGGAAATAGGTGAAAGGCAAGAAGATAAGGAATTGCTCAGATGCAATTGTTAAAGGAGGGTGGACGACTTATAATATCAGGAAAGGGAAATACCTTTGTATTTTGACTAAGGCCCATTTAGGGGGGTTTTGAAGATGTAGCTTGTGTTTGGTATGCCAATTTGGAATGAAATTTTTAGATTTGAGTTAATTGATGTTTTAAAAACTAATTATTGACTTTTCATTAAAAAAAAAAACAAAAAAACAAAAAGACAAAAATTGAAATGGATTTTTGGGTCCAAACCTGAGAGTCAAACAACCCTGTTGTTTTGGAGATATTTGAAATGGAGTTCCGAAAATACGTGTTTAGTTGAAAAAAAGTGTTTGCAGTAAAAAAGTATAAAAACTTTTAAAATGTTTTGGGAGAAAATATATGTATACATATTATTTCGTTGCTCTCGAAATTCTATGCATTTAAAAAAAATCTCATTTGGACTTGAAATAATAAATTTATGGACTTTTAAATTTTCAATTTACTATAAACGTTTGGATATGTGAATGTTCATAAGTAGTTTTGTGCTGAGAAAAAAAAAAATCTGAAAATCAGATGCCAGTACATGCCCCCAAACGAATATCACTTTTGTCTCTCTTATTATATTAATATCTAAAATACTATTTGTGTTTATAAAATCAATCATAAAATACCTCCTGAACTAATTTAATTTCTAAAAGTTTTAAGATTATCCTTTGCAGTATGTTTTAAAACGTTAATTTAATAATGACGTAACTAAAAAATTAAACTAAAAAAGTTTTAAAACGATTAATAAATATTTTAATCAAACAAATATTTCAATTATGTTTTAAAATGATTAAATAAATATTTCAATTATTTTGAGAAATTTTTAATTTTTAATATTGATTTTACTTAATTTTGAGAAATTTTTAATTTTTAATATTGATTTTACTTAATTTTGAGAAATTCTTAATTTTTAATATTGATTTTACTTACTTGTTTAGTTTAATATTCCTTTAAATTGTATTCAATATGGATTATAAAGGGTATGTAAACTTGATATTTCAAATAAAAATGTGTATTTTCTAACTTAATGCAATAAACAAAAGTGCTGTTTTTGGTAATTACATAATTAACAAAAGTAATACTTGGGCTATATAAGAGACGTTTTGAGTATATGCCATCAGGAAATATTGTGCTACGATTTTTTCCCCCCTGTTGAAAAGGATCTTTCCCTAATTCTCTATCCGGTAATCTTGTCTTATTTAAGTCCGTTTGGGGATATGTTTTCAAAAGTGTTTTCTAAACATTTTTTTTTTTTTTGTCTTTTTCCTTCAGTTTTACTATTTATTTTTCCAAACATTTTCAAAAAACTCAAATTTTAAAAAATATAATTTTATCATTTTAAGTTAAAAAGAAATGATTTTTTTTTTCAAATTGTATAAAATTTCGAGAATAACGAAACAAGATCCATATTGTTTTTTTTTTCTGAACAAATATTAAGTTTTTATATTTTTTTACTCCAAACTATTTATTTTCACGAAACGCACATTTCCAAAACTCAAATCATCTTCAACTTTCAAAACACCGTCTCCAAACGTGACCCCAAATGGGCCCTCAATCTTCGCTACTTGCCATAGTCTTTGGGCTAGTTGTAATGCTTTAGGAGTTTTTAAAAGTCCTTTACACAAACAACGATGTAAATATTGTGTTTGATAAAAGTACTCAAAAGTCATTTGCACAAACACTAAAGTATTTTGACAATTATTTGGAAAAAACTAGAATTTCTACTTTTGTATTTAATTTCTGCTTCTTCGTTTACTAAAAGTAAGAGTAGAAATTATCACAAAAGCACATCAATCCCAAACTAACCCTTTGTGCAAACATCAACGGCCACACAAAAGTGATATTTGTATGTGGGTTTTAAGAAAATTGAGCCTACGTTTGGTGAATGAGTTTAACTCAAACTCAACTCAAATTTTTCATCTCAATTTTCGTATTTTTCTGAAAAATCAACAAAATTTATAACTACTTTGTAAAAAGTTAACTAAATTCAAACTTAAAAATTCTATCTCATCTCAAACTCAACTTAACCACCAAACAAACCCTCATATGTGCAAATTGAGATTTAGGGGGGGGGGGGGGGGGGGGGGGGGGGGGATGGGTTATTTAAATTTTAATACCATTTATTTTGCTTTTATTCAAAAAATATACCTTGTGTTTTGAAATAGTACAATTGAGTACCATCAGATTTTGCTTAATATACAAATTTATACCCTTTATCTATCAATACTTAATTTTGACCTTAAAAATGACCAAATTACCCTTAAAAAGAAAGACTACAATTATGTATTATTTATTTTCATACCATACATTTGTTTTTATTTGAAAAAGTAGTCATTGTATTTTATTTTTATTTTTATTTTTATATTAATAGATTACATTTAGTGCATAAATATATACATTCTCGATCAACGTTTATTTTTACATTTAAAATACCCACAACTCTATTAAATGTAAAACTAATAATAATTAAAGAAAATATAATGTAAATTATAAAGTTCAATTTCTCTTATACCGCTTGGCACATTTAAATGTAAAAACAAGTATTGATTGAGAAAATGTATAGTTTTATGTACTAAATATAATATAATAATATAAAAATGTAAAATTTTAAAATACAATGTATACTTTTTTAAATAAAAACAAAAAGATTGTATGAAAATAAATAATACGTAATTGTAGTATTTCTTTTTAAGGATAATTTGGGCATTTAAAGGTCCAAATTAAGTGTTGACAGATAAATGGTTTAAATTTGTATGGTAAGCATAATTTTTTGGTATACAATTATAAAGTTTCAAAACATATGGTATACTTTCTGAATAAAAGCAAAACACAGGGTACAAAAACGAAAATAACCTATTTAAGAATTGTCGAGAAATTTCACAAGCATACGAATCGGACAAGTAATAAAGTGATGATATAATTATCAATACAATGACAATTTGATACCAAAATTAATTTCTTGAATTCCTTCTAAATTATGTAACTTATTTCATTTTAACCTTTGAATTATCAAAACCATTCATTGTGCCCCATAATATATACAAACTCATTCAATATGTTGCTTCCATCCACTTCCGTTATAAATTTAACAGAAATACTAATGTAGCACACTATTAAAGTTTAAACAAATATGTTTTTGGATATATATCTTAATCATAAAATAAATATTATTTTCTAATATGTTGATTGAACCTAGGAAAGCCAAATTAAAAAAAAAAAAAAAAAAAAAAAAAGAGGGGGGGGGGGGGGGGGGGGGGGGGGGGGGTGGGAGGGAAGGGGAGAGGAAGGAATTGATGTAGTACAATATATCCTCTTATAATGAAAGTATGAATTATGAAGCAATAGGGAACTATACAAGACAACATGCTCTTTCAAAAATGCTATTTTTTTTTTTTCTAATATTTCTAGTTTTTCTTAATTTCGACCCAAACTATTACTTAAAAAAAAAACCTCGAGAATGACAATAATTGAACTCTACAAAACAAACTATCCAGGGCAAACTCTTCGAAAATGTATTAAGTTTATTAAATATATTTTTTTTAATTTTTAGTAATTTCTATATCCAAATTTTTTTTTTTTGAGGGTTCTTCACCATAAGGACTATTTTCCTTTGATCTCCTTGGAACTGGTTCAGCAGATAAGAACGGAAGGTCTAAAGATTATGAGGTTTCTTTCAATTAATAAAAGGATAAATTACTAAGGTCCTATTTATGTGAATTTGCCAAAATTGTCCCTAATTATGCCTATGTATAGCTCACATGGTGCAGATCTATCCATTAGGGTTTTTTCTCAACTTGCACACTGATTTGTATACAAAGTGCACTCTCTTTGATATTTATTATTGTGTAATTTCTAAATGATTTAAGTTTTGATCAAACATTTTCATGATTTTTATTCAAAGTTATTTAATTAGAACATGTCTAGTTTAGCTTTTTTATACACCCGTTAGCATTTTTCTCCAACAACCTTTCCATTTGGGCCATGTGGCGGATGTGTGCAGCAATCCCTACCTTTCTGGATATCAACTTCAGAAGAAAGTCTCCCATGATAATCAAATTAGTCCAATTTTCTCCTCAAATTAAATATTTAATTTCTCCATAATTAATAATTGTATTATTATTTTAGTTTCCTTGTTTTTATTTTCTAATTTGTGTTTCCCATTTTTATTTGTTTGTTTCACTTTTTAGTTGAGCCTCAAGGTGCTATAAATATAGTGCTCTTCTTGTTGTAATATTTTATTCAAGAATCGTGTAATGAATTCATTTTTATTTTTCAGTTTTTGTTTCTTTAGTTTTTCTAGAGGTGTAAGATTAGTGACACATCTTTTTGTAAGTGAAACACTACCGATAGAAGACTAAGTTTTGAGTGAATTTATTTGTTTGCCTTCCGCTTTTTATTTCATTTCAATTTATTATTCAACGTTTTATAAATTTGATTCATTTTCCTCTGTTTTATTTAGTGTTTATAATAGTTATTTATGTAATGATATCAGTTTTAGTTATTACATTCATTACATTAAATCATTAGTGACAAAAAAATTTTTTTAATTATTTTATATGAGCATCATTTACTGCATTCTACCTAGGGGTATTTTATCGCTTTCAGATGACGTATAAGAATAATTGTGCTTGCTTTAACGACAAGGTGTTAGTTTGATCAGATACTTTTTCATTATTTGTGTTTCCAAGTCTATACTTTTTTCATTGTCTGTAATAATGTTATATTTGTTAAAAAAAAAAAAAAAAAAGTGATATATAACATATCTTACTTCAAATGCAGAATATTATTTGTAATGATATTTTTATTTTTTGTCATTATTATTATGTTTTGAAACTTGTACAATTAAACTTTTAGTACTTTAATATATTAAAAATGAAAATAATATAATAAATTATATGCAAAAATCAAGTTAACAATCCTTGAAAATCAAATTTTAAAATTTGATATTAGGTATAATCCTGTAAAAAGTTTGTCAAAAATTTGACCTAAAAGAAATCACTCAATTGAAAATACTTTTTTTTTTATAATTCAAATATAAAAATTTACTATTGACATGATAATATAACATTGTATTAGAGGAATCAAGATCTGATATCTCGAACTTCATGTCTCATTAACTATCCCCTAATAGTATTATTTCATATAATCTAAATTTAAAAATTTAACAATATAAAAAAAATTAAATACTAAAAATTTTTGAATAAATTAATAAGTTATTAAAATATTATTGAGAATACATTTATTAAGATAAAACAAAATAAGACAGTAAATTTAGACTCGTGTCGATGATGCTCTTAGCCGGTACCGAGTTACCACATACTCTCCGCACCTTTTTGCCGTTTTACATCCCACAGAAACTACTTGCCTTGGCTAGCGAGCAGCGACTTGGCGTGGATTAGTATATCCCTGGAACCAAACAGATCCCATGTGCCAGTGCCAAATCAGAGGAAAACAGACGGCTCAACGGACGGTCAGATCTGGAGACCAGTGATCAGTCGTGATAGAGACGCGAAGCACTAGAGAATTCTCTATACCCAAAGGCCAAAGAGAATTCTGAATCCCAACTCCACACAGCTCATTTCTCTCTTCGCTTCCACAGAACACTCAAACTCTCACACTTCTTCTTCGTCGCTATACATATATTTGTATATAACATATATATATATGCATGCCGATCCATGTGTAGCATGGTGGTCTGACTAGATCGAGGTCGAACATGGCGAATTTTCTCGCTCAGTTCCAAACAATCAAGAATTCCTGTGATCACATCGTCATTGCTGGTAAATCTCATTTCCATTTTTTTTTTTTTGGCGAAACTTGTGCTCGATTTTGCGGTTTAATATTTTGTTTTTCAATTCTAGCTACCGATCTTAACGCCTTCAGATTGCTTCTATATACATATGTGTGTGTATGTATAGATTGCATTTGAATTCTTACAATTTGAACTTTGATCGAGGATTTTTGGGGTTATTCGAGTCCAAATTTGGGTTCTTTTTTCTTTGAAAACGTTGGAGATGTTAATGTTCTGCTTTTGAATTCTGGAGAGAGAATGGGAAGTAAAGAGGAGAGTTAAGTTGTTCTGTGTGTTTCTAGAGTGTGTAATATTTAAGAAGAAATTTTATACATATCATGATGATAAAACAGTTTCATGACATTTTATGAAAAGAAAATATAAGTTGTGAGGGTTAAAAAAGCTAGGATAAAACAGTAATATCATTTTCTATAGAATCTGCAGAATTAATTTTGACACAGTGTCCGTGTCATTGCTCATTTAGGAAACATATGAAGTGGGTGGATTTTTTTTTTTTTTTTTTTTTTCTGTATTTAGTTGTTTCATGTATGAAAGAGTCTATGAGCGAATGAACTTTTGGTTAAAATGTTCAATTCTTACGAGTTTCTGAGTAATGAACTTTAGGTGAAGAACACATTTTCAAACTATATATAGGTCATTTTAGATTGTGAATTTAGGAATCTTTTTTGGGAATAAAGCTTGGCTCTGTTAGCTAAAAACTCTTTTCCTACTTGCATATAGTTTACACTTTTGTGAATTGGAAACCTACGGGGAGTTCTATCTCGTTTAGTATTATTTGTCTCGAAGTTTTCTCATTCATGTCGTCTTTTGCATTAGAAACATGGCTGAAACAAATATATTTATGAGAGTATCTTTCTTTGCACTAGATCTTTGAAGCTAATGATTTCATTGTGGTGTGTTTCAGTTAAAAATGTCAGTGACCTGTGGCCTATGATCAAGAATGGATTCCAGAATCGGTTTCCATTGAAGAGAGCTTGCTTGAATAACAAGACCTGAAATCCCATATATGTGGATTATTTGCCTGCTGAATTTATATTAACAAGAGATGCAAGGCTTCGCAGCCGATTCCCGCAGGAGCAATATTTATTTTGGTTCTGGGATCCATATGCAACTGTTGTCCTTGTTACCTGTGAGGTTAGATTGAAGATCCTTGATCTCATTGATTTCTTCCAACTTTTATCTTCCGCATGTCTTTACATGCATCCCTCGGCACATGATACTGTGTATAATTTTTCTGTCTTGATGTCTCAAGACAATACAAAACAAAAGATATTGCATGTGTTCATCAACGTGTTATAAGTTTTTGTAATCTAAATGATTGAGCAGTTCCTCTACATGCATCCCATACAATTTTCGTGGATTAAATAATCTATTTCTTCTTTTGTCAATGAGGTGATACATATAATAAGGCTAACCTTTTGTAATTGCATAAGGATAAAAATTTACATTTACCTTAAAGGGTGGTGTAGGGGCTTTGGAAGGTAGAAGCCTAATATTGGTCTATCCGTCATGAACATCTTATTCTAGATATTGTTTTATGCTATATGAATATCCATATTCAAATCTTTGTATCGTTGTATATGTGAAGAGAGGGACGACAATAATGGCTTCCATGGACTTGATTTGGTGTGGAACTAGAGTGTGGAAACACTGACATAGAAATTTGAAAGAGAAATTCTTGAAGCTTAGCTCCTGTTTGGCACCCTGTTTTAACCACTGTTCAAACTTTTTCCATAGTGTTTTCTTTTGCAAAAAAGTATTAATTTATTGTTTGAATTGTAGGTTTGAACCTATGATCCAAATAGGCATGAGGGTCTGGTTGGTTTGCTCCACCACCAACATGATCTAGTGTTCAATTCCTGCCAGCCCGCCTAGTGGGTTTGGATTATTTTTTAGATATATAAATATATCCATAAAAATCTGTACTTAACAGTAAACACGTTTTTAGTTTTTGCTCTGTTATGTCATTATTATTTCTAAGTTAGTGTCTGATTGTACTATGGTGCTAACATAACTGTTAATGGACATATTCTTTTGCCATTTTACCAGGATCTTGATGAGTTCAAAACCATCCTTAAGCTACGCCTGAAATTAATAGTCCAAAATGATGAACGAGAATGGTTCATTGTTTTCGTCTCTAAGAACCATCCTAATAATGATCAGGCTACCAAAATGGCAAAGAAAGTATATGCCAAACTGGAAGTCGATTTAGTACCAAGAAGAGAGAGGTAAAACTTGCTGCATTAGTAGTTTATCATTTTTCAATTTGTGTATGTGTCTTGCTTTATTTGGTATTTCCAAGTAGAGAAGAAAAATTCCATTGGTATGATGTCTCATATTTGTTTTGTTCTTTCTATTTCTTTCATAGCTTACCCCTTTCGCAAAATGACTTGAACAGAAATTTTTATTTTGTTCTACTTATTGTACTAATTCCCACCAAGTATTAAGCAACAAAATCTTTGTGCAAGTTAGATGTTAGCATTAGAATATAAGCTAGTAACATGATATCTCCGTGTGTTCATTGCTTTGAATTTGTTTCTTTTATTATTTGCCTCATCATTTACTTTGCCCAGGTGCTGCAAGTTCGATTTACATAGCCCTGAAGCAAATTTTTGGGAAGACGTGGAATCCAAGATTGTGGAATGTGTAAGAAATACCTTGGATAAACGTGTACAGTTTTACGAGGATGAGATACGCAAGCTCAGTGAACAACGGTTCATGCCAGTTTGGAACTTCAGCAATTTTTTTATTTTGAAGGTTGTTACTTCTTCACATTATGTCGTCTATATAAATGTCATTTGGGAGGCTTTGTGGACAAAGAGGAATTGGTACACTTTATGTAAAATAAATTAGCGAGTTCTCATGATCAAATCAATTTCTTTAAAGAGCTTATTTATAACTTGCCACAAGAATTAGTTCAATATGTTTATAAGATGAAAAATTCATAATATACTCTAGAAAAATATAAACACGACTCTGACAAGCCTTTGTGTCGATGTAGCCATATATCCCTAATTCTCAATCTAGATAGTACTTAAACGTATTTGCTGCTGTTCTCAGGAAAGCTTGGCTTTTATTTTTGAGATAGCTCATTTTCACGAAGATGCTTTACGTGAATATTTCGAACTAGAGATTTTTTATACGGAAACAGGTTCCGTTGCTACTGCTGTTGCTGAAGTCACGTGGGTAAAATCCTTATTACATGAACTTGATGTTCTCATACCACAGACACCCACGATCTATTGTGACAATGTTGGAACCACTTATCTGTATGCCAATCCCGTCTTCCACTCTCGTATGAAGCACATTGCCATTGATTTTCACTTTGTTCGAGATAAGTACAAAGTGGCGAGCTGCGAGTTTCTCATGTTTCTTCTGCCGATCAACTTGTTGATGCATTGATGAAACCGCTCACACGGCAACATCTTCAACAATTTTGTGTCAAGATCGGAGTTTTCTCAAGACACTCCATCTTGAGGGGGCATGATAAGGAAAGTGACAACAAGTCAAAAATGTAGTTTATGGAATATATTATTAGATGTAAATATTTAGTAATTACTCTTTTTTTATTTCTAGGAGATTTGCTAGTATTTCCAATTTTGTAATCATTGTGGGCGTGTATTTATTGTAAAGTTTTTTACATCAATGAAGGTTGGCAAAATCCATTCACAAAATTTCCATCTTTCTCTAACCTTCAGAACCTTCATTGCTAAAGGCAACTAAAACAACACTGTGGCCACAGTTCTAGTAATAAATTCAAAATTTTATGTGAGAGAACAATATACAGAAAAAAAATTTTAATGTAGATTTTTAAAAAAGGTTACAAAACAAGAACTAAGAAACTTTCAAGCCAACAGAGCAAGGCAAAAAGAACTCAAATAAGAAAATGTTAGAGATCAAGCTACAACACGAGAAAAATTTTGAGAAATCTGACAATCACTCCGAGTTCGTTCATGCTTTAAGCTCGAAACAATATCCAAGTAAAGAAGAAACTAAAAATAAGGTTTAAACACGCAATTACACTTGGAATGTCTGTAAAAATAAATTCAAACACCAGATTAAGAAAATATATATGATAAAGTGTGAGCCAAATTTGTTTGGAAGAGCTTCAGTCTTCTTGTTCTTTGCCTGACCCTGATACCTGCTTCTGGCGTTCTTTTTTGACAAGGTTACCACCCTAGAGCTGGACAAAATATATAAAACCGTTCAGAATTAATTTGCAAGCAAATATCATACAATTATAGCAAATATATATGCAAATTACAAGAATACATTTTTTTTAGTCTAAATTAATGAGACATGGTTAAATGAACTATTGTACTTAATTAGTAGCTTTCCGAGTAAAAAAGAGGAAAGACAAGAAAACGATGGTCCTTGTTCATTGACAAGGATGCATAAATAATACATATTATAAGGAGTCCGAAACAGAGCAAGTTTCCTAATCTCTTAAAGTTAAAATACAAGTCTATTTACGATGAATAGTTATCTAAAATAAATAAATAATTAAAAATAATTAGTGATTTTTTCTATTAATGCTTTCTAAAATTTTCAAATTTCACGATTTAGATATCATACATACAGAAATATTAAACTAATAAATAAAGAAACTAGTTTCAAACATAGTCGTAGTAATATATAAATGAAAGATAATTGTTCTAGTAAAAAAATTTTAAAAAAAGGCAAAACTCCAAGCAGCATTACGTGTAATACATATGATTTTAATGTAGATCTTTTGATAGAAAAGAAAAGAAATAAGCCTAGTTATCGTATACTGAAATAAATTAAATTAGCGCCAAATGGTTAAGAAGAGTATTCTATAATTAATAATAATAATAATAATAATAATAATAATAATAAGTTGCGAATTGGAAGTCTTGAGAAAAACGAAATTTCACACTAGAACTAAAAAAACTCCACATATTCTCATGCAACTAAAGAAAGAAGTCTAGTTATAGTACATATACTGAAATAAATTAATTAGCGCCAAATGATTAAGAAGAGTGTTTTAGGGGGAAAAAAAGTTGCGAAATGGAAGTATTAAGAAAGAAGAAATTTCATAATGGAACTTAAAAACTCCAAATATTCTTGTGCAACTAATTATATAACATGTACGGTGGAAGATAGAAATAATACCAGTTGCCACTCTTGATGTGGCGTTCATCCAATAAGTCATCTCTTCAATGGACTTGACGGCATCCTTCGCATTGGGATGCTTCCACTCCAGCGATTCCAACAAATCGTCATCTATGTGAACTTCTTTAAGAGAAGGGGGACATGGATCTCTGTCAAGGCAAGTGACCCTTTTCAACTTTGGACATTCCTTTATCCAAACTTCACGCAAGGAATGATCAGCAACCACTCCTACGCTCTTTAACTTTGGTAGTGAGATCAATCGTAAGTCGCACAATTTAGGGAGAGTAACAGTGCTGATGACCTGATGATCACATCCACCTGCAGCTTCTTCATCTTCATCTTCTTCTTCTTCTTCTTCTTGTACGCCATGATCAGATGTCGCCGATATTATTTCAACCAATTGTTTACAGTCATCGACGAAAATATCTTCCAGATTTGGGAGCAGGTCAGTATCAATGAACAATCTCTTTATTTTGTCACACTCAATTACTCTCAATGTCTTAAGAGAAGAAAATGTGACAGGTGGAAGTGGTGATGATGATGCTACGTTTTCCCTCCTTATCAGCCCACGCAGGTCCCACAGTTGACAAAGGTTCAATACCTCGAGTCTTTGAAGAAGAGGAATGATGCTTGATGAATACACAAACAAATGCTCGAGCCCATCACATTCACTGATATAACACTTCCTCGAGTTTGTTGAGGTGATCATTTCACACAAACTGCTTACATCAATGCAACACTTCTCTATATGAAGTCTCTCAACGTCTTGAGGGAGCAATACCGGCCAGTCTCCATCTACTGCTACACTTTTCCTAAGATCACTATTGTCAAAAGATACAACATTACCACGTTCTGGAAATTCTTTATAACTTTCAGATCCAACCTGAAGTATGTAACGGGTGGGTCCACCATCAGCCAAAGATCTACTATATGCGTTAAAGCTGTCAAGGTCATAAAAAATGCAATGGAGCTCTTCTAGCTTTGTCAACTTTACAAACTCCTCCCATCTTATTTTTGTTTCACAACCCGCTCGACCAAGAGAAAGGTACTGAAGATTTGACAGCTTGCATAAGATCCCATCAGGTATTAATTTTAACTGATCACACATGTAAAATCCAAGGTATCTCAACCTACTTAAGTTTTCCATACCTTGAGGTACTTCCTCGATTCCTGAGCCACCAAAGTCCAACCTCTTCAGAGCCGTTAGTTTTGCTAAAGACGGCACGTGTGTCAGACTGTGACATCCTCTGAGCAACAATGCAGTAAGATTCACCAATTCAGAGATTGATTCTGGAAGACTCTCGATAGGAGTTTCAGACAGATCAAGAAAACTGAGCCCCTTTATATAAAGAAAGAAGTTGTTTGAAATGCTACTTAAAAGATAGTTCCCGTTTAGTAACAATGTTTTAAGCATAGGACATTTTGGTGATTCAAAACTTGAAGGGATATTTGATATTTCGTTGTGCATCAACGAACTTTTGCAAGATCCTCCTTCCAATTTTCTGCATCTGGAACACATTTCAATCCGGTCCGTGCTTCTACGAAAAATCGAGAACTGTGCTTGTAATTTTTAGTGCCATATCCCTTATCAAATCATGCATCTTCACGCCACCAACTTCCCAGTAGTTGTCGCTTGCAGGCTTTGTATCTTCCAATAAGCAAGCGTGTACGAGTTTGTTTAGCATTGCCTGTCCTCTTTCCAACTCTGCTTGCCTATTTCTTCCTTGAACAATTTCTTCAGCGATCAGATACTCTATCAACTCATCTCTTTCAATTGCATAATCTTCAGGAAATAGGGCACAATATAACAGACAAGCTTGAAGGTTTTCATCATTAAGCGATCGTAGCTAAATTTCAACTTCTCAAATATTTCGTCTGTCCCTTTTGTAGATGCCTTTAGATCTTCAAGTGCTGTCTTCCAGTTATTGTAATCAACAATACCTTTTAAGCTTCCTGCTATTGTCACAATTGCAAGTGGCAAACAGGCACATTCTTTGACAAACAACTTCACCAGTACTTCCATGTTTTGGATGGATAGAACATCATGACCTACTGTATCCAAGAACAAGTTCAATGACTCTGTTTCTGACAGGCGCACCATTGGGATCGCTTTGCAACTCATTCCGTGGCATACGTTAAGAAGTCGAGTTGTCAATACCAACTTGCTTCCATTTTGAGGACTAGGCTCCGGGATTCCTACTTTGTGAAGAGGATAAACATCCCATAGATCATCAATGATGAGCACGTAGCTTTTTTTATACATCAATTCTGTATGTAAACGGCTGGCCCTTTCTGCTTCGTCGTCATTCTGTGGAATATCAATATTGAATCGGCGCGCAACAGCATCTTGTAGCTTGATAATACTGGAAGCCTTTGATGCAGTTACCCAGATTACACTATCAAACTTCTCTTTACTCTGAAGAAGGCGATTGTTTATTTCTTTCATGAGAGTGGTTTTACCCACTCCACCCATCCCATAGACTCCGATCTTTCTAACTTCATCGCCCATCAACAATGCCAATACTTCTTCCATTTTTTTTGTAAATGTAGTTTCTCCCCCCAAGGTTGTTGTTGGTTGCATCTCTCCGATTCGTTGTGGAAGGCGTATGACCAAATCGTCAGGAAATTGACCACTTCCAAGGAGCTCCTTGACGTCCTCTATCTTCTGAATAACATTCTTTCCAATTCCAGCACGGGAGAAGCATTTCACTGTTTCAACTTGTTCGTTAATCTCGTTGATTTTGGCAACAATCTCTTCCACCCTTCGCAGCCAAAGTCGAACCTCATCCTTCGACTCTGTTTCTCCTTCCACAATCTCAATGCGTAGCCTTGCATTTATGTCGTTCCTTCGACTGTCTAGCTCTTCCATTCTTTTTTTGAGTGTCTTCACATTTTCCTTCAGGCCACAGTGATACTTCCAGCATCTGGAAATAGGTGCTGATATCCACTGTAAAAGTTGAATAATCGGCCCAGCAAGCTCCATTATTGACTAGCACCTGGCACGGTGAGAATTTGAAGATTATATTTGACTTTTGCCTTGATGAAGTAATATAACAAGATATACAAACACTCACACACAAAGATGAATATTTATTGTGTAATTACTAAAGAAACAAATAAATTGAGGACCCCCATAACACAAAAATATAGAAAATAATGACAACGCTAACTCATGGACAATTGAAGTTTTTTGCACCCAAATCTTCTAAGATAAACTCTATTTTTGTCCTCTCAACTTTAGTAGCTTGTAACTTTGCTCTCAAATTTTGAATTATTAGTAATAATACCCCTTGAACGTTAAATCTTTAGCAAAAACACCCCTTGTGTCTTATTTTTGCCATGTAAGACTTGGAAAAACTTTATTTCTGTCCCTTAAACTTTAGTAATTTTGTAACTTTATCCCTAAACTTTGAAAATTGGTACTTACACCTCTAAAACTTTAAATTATTGCAAAAATACCCGTTCTGTTATATTCCATCCACTTAGAGTTAATGTGACGCTAGTTTAAATGATAAAGATTAATTTGAACTGAAATACTTATCATTAGAAAAACAACCTTCAAAATCTGTTTTTGCATGAATTTGTGTTGACTTTTTGAATATTTATACTAAATCTTAATGATTATATGTAAGGACATTTTTGTGTTATTTTCAAACTTAGTTTTGTTTTTTTTTTTTTTTTTGCAATTTCCCGAGCACTAAAGTTCAGGCAGAAATTTTTTTTTTTTTTTTTTATACACTAATAAATATATTCATATATATATAGAACTAATAAGTTTTTAAAGGATCATCTACTACTTCAACATAAAACTACTTAACAATACTGCAAAATTACGTATTTAAGATTTAACTAAACAAATCACTTTGAATATTGCAAAGCTGTATTTGATTTTGACTCGGAAGGAAATTGTGGTATACCTTGTCGTCTGATTGATTCTTAGTTCTTCGATCGGAGACTTCAACTTTAACAGCAAAGGGCCGAGCACAGAAGAAGTGAAGCAAAAGAGGAAAAACAGTAACAATTGCTTGGGAAATGCTGCCTTCTTTTTCTCTGATAATTGAGATCAAGTGTAAAGAATTAGTTTCATTCTAATCAAATTAGTGATAAGCAAATGGCTATATAATAATTTTGCAAGTAAGCAAATTAGTATGTTAGATAGAGGGTCCAATCACTAAGATAAAACAATTAGAACAAATTAATGTTATATATATATATATATATATATATATATCTATATCGCCAAAGTTTATATATACCATTTAAAGTCTAATTCCTTTGACTGAATCATTAGATCAACACAACGAAACTGTCCGAATAGTGCAATTAATATGGCAATTGTTACAAGTGTTACAAAATCTTTTGTATTCACTCTCTTGATAGAAGAGAAGTGGTTTTCTCATCTATAAATTTGTAAGAATTGCCTTTGAGTTTCCATCTTTAGGCACTACTGAAGGTGGTATTGATGAGTTTCCCTATTTGTTCTTGATCAACTATGGCTGCAGGTTAGATCCTTATTTTATTTTCTAATTAGTTTTCTAACATGTATATCAGATCAACTTCCATTCATGTTGATCAGTATTATGTTATGCTTTTTATAGAAAATTACCAATTATGTGCATATCTGCATAAAAACAATCACAAAATAATATAAATGCCCATAAAACATTTGATAAAATAGGTGCAAAAAAATACTAAAACAATACATGCTGTAACATCGATTGACTTTCGAAGAATTTTTTTTTTTTTTAAGAGTATGATTTTTTTTTTTTTTAAATGGAGAATTCTATAATGGGATAAACCTTCTTTGCTCTATCCATGAGGTAAGATCCAAGGCTGTTAATGGACAGACTAAAAGTGAGACCCATGAAATGGGAAGAAGAAAAGAAGATGTGACGCAGGAAATATTTTTCTTAACAAACTGTTGACAAACTCCATTTTGAATCTCAACTAGGTTCTAGAGGTCTTATATGGTCCTTACAATAGTTGATTATAACCCAATAACAGAAAAATTAATAATCTTTTTTTCTTTGACATCTTTGACTTTAAGTAAAAATTCGGTAATATGTTTCTGGGGTCGATGGAGATCCCAAGTCCCCCATTCCAACGTCCACTACGAAACTCCTCTTACCAAAAGCACAAACCCACCCGTCCGTCCTTATGACGGGCGAAACAAATCTATCATCCTGTGATGGAACACAATCTATTTCTTTATTTCACATCTTTAAAATGTTTATAGTAAACTTAAATCTTAAAAATCCATAACTTTATTATTTTAAATCTAAATGCTCAGATAATTTTTTTTAATTGTATAGAATTTTGAAATAAACGAAATTAAATTCATATCGATTCTCTCCTACCGCGCAATCACCTCACGTAGTATGAACAAGGAGAGGGGAAGGAAAAGAGTAGGGAGTGTCTTGAGAAAAGGTGAAAGGCAATAAGAAAAGGAATTGTTCAGATGCATAATAAATGCAAGTGGACTTTTAAATATCAGGGAATTTTCTGCTGTGAAGGTATATATTTTTTCTTATTCTAGTATATACGAGTTTAATACCCGTACGTTGCACGGGGAAGGAAGAAAAAACAAAAATGAAAAAAAAATTGAGTATTATATAATAAAAGTAGTTAATTAAGATATAGATTATACGGGAAAGGAAGAAAAAAACAAAATTGAAAAAAAATTGAGTATTATATAATAAAAATAGTTACTTAAAATATAAATTATAATTACAGTAAATATATTTTTTAGTATTTACTATTATAATATTAAAGTACATACATTCGTATTTATAAGCATAATTTTCTTAAAATAAAAAAGTTTAAATAATAAATAAAATTAAAAAAATTTGAAAAATCAAAGGAATAACAAAGTTGTGGGGTAAATTTAATAAAATAAAAACCAATTAAATTAACAAATAAACGTAAACATGAATAAAAATTTTAAAAATTTTATTTCTAAATATTATAGATATAAATATAAAAGAAACTTATTGAACATGTTGTTTAAAAAAAAGAAGAAAAAATTAACAGAAGTCAAAGAATAAAAAATTAATAATATCAAATATTCAAATAAAATATTAATTATAAGAATTATTGTTAATAGAATAAAATAAAATAATATATAGTTATTAAAAAATCAGAAAGAATAAATAAAAATTAAAAACTTTTAAACTTAAATAGTAAAAAAAATTTAATAGCTTAAGTAAATTTATTAAATTTAAACAAAATTAATTAAATCAATAAATAAACCTAGTAATGGAATAAATATTTAAAAAAATTTAATTTTAAAGAATAATATGAATACATGATATAAATAATAATTTAGCTATAATAATTATAAATATACACTTTTGATACTTACGTTTCATAGAAAAATTATTTATTGATTTTTAATTTTATTGTAATTTTATAGACCTTTTTATATTTTAAAATTTTTGTAAATTATTATTTAATTTCATATTTTTTTAGTTTGTTTGTTTATTGTGAATATTATAATTTAATTGTATTAATTTATTCTTTAAATGTATTTTTTTTTCGTTAAATTTTTATTAATTCAATAATTTAAATTTTTCAAAAATTATTTAATGGATATAATTTTAATTTTTATAATTAAAAATAATTTTTTATCTTATGGTTTTTTTCTATTTTTATTTTTTTAATTTATTTTAATGTAGATATATATATTTTACTCTCTCTATCTCTCTCTCTCTCTCACTCTCTCTAATGGCCGGTCTCTTTCTCTCTCTCTCTCTCTCTCTTTAATATCCGGTCTCTCTCTCTCTCTCTCACTCGGTCTCTCTCTCTCTCTAATGGCCGGATAATGCCAAAAGGGCAAAATCGGCAAGTCACTATGTAGCCAGAAAAATGCAAGAGAATTGAAGGGTAAAAAAACAAAAAATCACAGTGATCCGATCCATCCTTTTAATATATATAAATCTGCTGGTAATTTGGCTTTATTCAAGGTCCGTTTGGGGATGTTTGGCATTTGATTTCAAAATTTTTTTTTTTTTTTGGTCATCTTTTTCCTCAGCTCAACTTATTTTTATTATTCAAATTTTTAACTATCTACAATAAATACAAACTTTAAAAATCCAGAACTTTGATTTTTCAAGTCCAAATGAGATGATTTTTTTAATTGTATAAAATTTCGAGATAAATAAATCAAGATTCACATTAATATTTTCTTTTTTAACACATTTAAAATTTTTTTTTTACCTTAAACAGTTTTTTCAATCAAGCATACATTTTCAAAACTCCAATAATTCAAATATTTTCAAAACTACATCTCCAAATCTACTCCAAACGTGGCCCTCAAAGGCAGTAAAGCTCCTTTGAATCTTCACTGCTTTCCATCAATATTTGTGCAAATATCATTGGACACCCCAAAGTAATATTGGCAACGTGGGTAGAAAGTCTTTTTTTTTTTTTTTATACACAAGCAAGCACAAACATACACCTCACGAGTTCTCTTCCAATTAATAATTACGTGGAGGTTGTTACATGGGTAGAAAAATTATAGTTTAATATTACACATTTAAACATGATTTCAAAATCATTTTTTCAAATTCTTAGATCTTCAATCATTTTTCCCCCAACAACGAATGATCATGCAGGACACAGTAGTGCCAATGTGAAAGGAGTGGAATAAGCTAGTCACTGAACTTTGGAAGAAAAATTCACACACACACACACAAAAGGTGAAAGAAAGGGAGCAGTGAATGCTCTTGAAAAACGTGAAAGATAATAAGAAAAGGAATTGCTCATGATTAAAGGCCAGCGGGCATTTTAATATCAAGAAAGGAAGAATACCAAAGCATCCTTTATGTTTTTGGTTGGAGAAAAAAAACTTTGGTGGTTGCCCCCTTATTGCTTTATTTTCAACTCTAGAGGTGGGATTCACTTTTCTGAGAATGGTAAGAAAGATACATGCTTCTAACCTAACCTCTTACTGTCGTCAACCTCGGCCCTATCCAGAATATCACCAACCCAATACATCCACAGCTAAAGCTGGAGCAGGGGTCTTACGAGAATTCTATGGAGATCGAACCTGGGTGGACCCTCTCCAATATGATTGGATTAGCTGATAATAAATTGAAAGTTTTTACGAGCACCCTTAGCCCTGCCCTATTATTTGTATAATGGGGTTCGTCATTTATTATTTATTGACGGATTTTTGTTTTGGCGATTTCTCTTTCAATTGAGACCGAAGTGCCTATGTTGCATTCGAAGCAAGCAAGGAATGAGCAGCTTCAAATAGAAAGGGGGAACTCTTGTCTACAGTATTAGGAAAGCGCCACCCTCCTTTGCCACCCCATCCATCCTTGTGAGTGTCAGAGGGGTATTTAGTCTTAGTGTCATATTTCCCTTCTTAATGTATAAGTGTCTAAAACATACTTGTATTTCTAAAATCAGTCATAAAATATCCATGAAAATGTCAAGATTACCTTTTCCGATCTATCTTAAATATTATTCTAAATACGATTATTGAAAACCTGAAAATAATCTTGGAAAGATGGAAAATGTAACATACCTCAATGCCTAATTGATTCCTAGTTCTTCCATCGGATACTTTGACTATAACAGAAAAGAGCCCGAGCACAAAACTTAAGTAAGAGAGAGAAATAACAGTAATTTGCTTGTGAAATGCTGCCCTTATTCTCTGATATAGTTGAGATACGAGGTATAAAGAATCTGTTTCATGGTAAGAAAATAATTTATAAGCAAATGACCATATCGTTTTGTAAGTGAACTAATATAAATTTTCTCTAATATAACAAGACCGTAAATTAACCAAGTGTATTTATCTTTGGGCTTGATGAAGTATTATAACAACATATACGAACACCAACACAAACACAAAGATGAATATTTATTGTTTTTCCCTTGAACTTAGTGCTCTTGTTTTTCGGAAACTTTGAAATCTTGTGCTTTTAACCCCTTGAATTTTGAACTATTAGTAAGAATGTCCCTCTAATTTTAAACATTAGCAAAAACATCCCTTCTGTCATATTTTAGTTATGTAAGACTTAAAAAAACTTTATATTTGCCCCCTAAACTTTAATACAGTTATAACTATCCATGAAAATTGAAAAATGGTATTCTGCTTGCACCTCTCAAACTTTAAATTGCTATAGAAACACTTGTTATGTCATATTTCATCCTCCTAAGACTAACTTGACAATATTTTAAATAAAATAATGATAATTTAATATATTTATTATTATAAAAACCCAAGTTACTTTAATTTTTCTTCGCTTTCTTGTGGTAACTTAAATTTGAAACAAATCTTGTAAATGCACTAGTCATTGTCAGATTTTGGTATATAGCCTTTGTGTTTATTTTATTTGTCTTTTATCCGTTCTGGTGTTGTGCGCTTTTTTGGGTGTTTTAGTTTGTAAGCCCGTTTTTTATTTGGCCATCTTGGTTTGAAGTCTGAGGGATACTCTTGCTAATATTTCAAAGTTTGAGGGCAATAAGTACTAGTTTTCAAAATTTAAGGAGCAAAGTTATAAGAACACTAAAATGCAGTAGATAAAAAATAAACTTATCCAATCTACTACGTGTACATGGATAACTATAACCACATATATATAACTAATGAGGTATCAAAGGATCGTCTACTACGACATACAACAACTTAATTAATACTGTCAAATTAGGCATTTCAGATTTAACCAAACAAATCAAATTAAAGTTTGAATACTAAGAAGTTGAGTATGATCTCGACTCGGATAAATTGTAGCATACCTCAACGTCTAATTGATTCTTAGTTCTTCGATCGGAGACTTCGACTACAACAAAAAAGGGCCGTAGCATAGAGGTGAAGCAAAGAAGAGAAAATAACAGTTACGTGCTTGCAAAACGCTGGCTTCTTTTTTCTCTGAGAACCACATATATATAGAACTAATGAGTTATCAAAGGATCATCTACTACAACATATAACAAATTAATTAATACTGTCAAATTAGGCATTTCAGATTCGACTAAACAAATCAAATTGAAGTTTGAATATTGAGAAGTTGAGTATGATCTTGACTCGGATGGATTGATTCGACTAAACAAATCAAATTAAAGTTTGAATACTGAGAAGTTGAGTATGATCTTGACTCGGGTGGATTGTAGCATACCTCAACGTCTAATTGATTCTTAGTTCTTCGATCGGAAACTTCGACTATGACAAAAAAGGGCCGTAGCACAGAAGTGAAGCAAAGAAGAGAAAACAACAGTTACGTGCTTGCGAAATGCTACCTTCTTTGTCTCTGAGAACCACACATATATATAACTAATGAGTTATCAAAGGATTATCCACTATAACATACAACAACTTAATTAATACTGTCAAATTAGGCATTTCAGATTCGACTAAACAAATCAAATTAAAGTTTAAATATTGAGAAGTTGAGTATGATCTTGACTCGGATGGATTGTAGCACACTTCAACGTCTAATTGATTCTTAGTTCTTCGATCGAAGACTTCGACTATAACAAAAAAGGGACGTAGCACAGAAGTGAAGCAAAGAAGAGAAAACAACAGTTACGTGCTTGCATAATGCTGCCTTCTTTGTCTCTGAGAACCACACATATAGATAACTAATGAGTTATCAAAGGATTATCCACTACAACATACGACAACTTAATTAATACTATCAAATTAGGCATTTCAGATTCGACTAAACAAATCAAATTAAAGTTTGAATACTGAGAAGTTGAGTATGATCCTGACTCGAATGGATTGTAACATAACTCAACGTCTAATTGATTCTTAGTTTTTCGATCGTAGACTTTGACTATAACAAAAAGGGCCGTAGCACAGAAGTGAAGCAAAGAAGAGAAAACAACAATTACGTGCTTGCGAAATGCTGCCTTCTTCTTCGCTGAAAACCACATATATATAGAACTAATGAGTTATCAAAAAACCATCTACTACAGCATACAACAATTTAATTAATACTATCAAATTAAGTATTTTATATTCAACTAAATAAATCAAATTAAAGTTTGAATATTGAAAAGCCAAATATGATCTTGACTTAGATCGAAATTGTAGCATACCTCAACGTCTAATTGATTCTTAGTTCTTCGATTGGAGACTCCGACTCTAACAAAAAAAAAGGCCATAGCACAGAGGTGAAGCAAATTAAGGAGAAAAGGCAATGGTAACGTGCTTGCAAAATGCTGCCTTCTTTTTCTCCGAGAATTGATATCCGGATAAAGAATTAGTTTCATGCTAAGCAAATTGATTATAAACAAATGAGTATATATCATTTTACAATATAGATTAGATTAGACGTCAAAATTTATTTCGGTTCTTCTTACTGAAAGATTCTGTTGAGTAATTGATGATAGACTAAAAGAAACAACTTCTCATGTTAAATTCAACTACTATTCATTCCAACGACATAAATTGACAAATTGAGTTGTACAAACTAAAATGAGAATAAGGAGCAAGAAATGAGTATGTAACTGACCTGCTGGTCAAGTTGCATCTTCAATCTTTTTTTTTTTTTCCTCTGAGGATGAATAATGATCGATCATTCAAATCTTCAATAATTCAGACAAATTAACACAGCAGTGCAAATGTGAAAAGAAGAAAGAGCAGTGATTGAGTGCTCTTTAAAAAGGTGAAAGTGAAAGGTAATCAGAAAAGAAATTGCTCGCTTGCATGATTAAAGGCCGGTAGACGTCAATCAAAAAAAAAATAAAATAAAATTTAAATCTTTTTTCTTATTCCATGTATCTGCTCTTAATTTGGCTTTACTCAAAGCGACAACGCGCCTTTCAATCTTCTCTGCATGCCATCGATATTTGTGCAAATATCATTGGCCACCCAAAAGTGATATTGGCCGTACGTGGGTCCAAAGTCCAACGATTGGACCTCGTTTGACAAAACTTCTCAAAGATCTGGGCCCATTTGTTTCGAGTACGCAATTCATTTATGTTTCAAATAACGTTTAATAACCATATTTTAAGCTGAAATTACATATGAAAATAAAACTCATTGATAAAATCATCCAAAATTTTTTTTTTTTTTCATTTTCATTTCGAACCTACTTTGCACGGTAATATTTTCTGATTTAAAAGTTTTTTTAATTATATTTTAAGTTTTAAAATATTATAATTTTTGTCATTTTGTTTCTGATTAAGATGAATTTATTTTCTATTTATATATAATAAAAAGAGTAACAAATTAAGATTCATATAATATATTAAAATATACTGAGATTTTATTAGATTTGTTAGAAAATCATTTTTGTAAATAATTGTTTTCAGTGTCTATTCAAATAATATTTCAAAATTATTTCATTTTAAAAATGCTAATAATTCCAAAACCAATTATTTTTTAAATTATCATATCTTCAATCTTTTTTTTTTTTTTTCCTCCTGAGGTGAATGATCACTCAAAACACAGCAGTGCACGTGTGAAAAGGAATTAGGAAATAAGTCACTTTGAAAAACAAAGAGAAGTGAGTGCCCTTGAAAAAAGTGAAAGACGATATTAAAAAAAAAAAAGAAATTTGTTTGAATGTACGATGAGTATTAAAATATCAGGAAAAAAAATTGCTAAAACACCTTTTATATTTAGTCTAAAAATCATTTTTTCCTCTTTACTTATACAATTGCCTAATTCACCTTTTGTTTTTTTAAAATCAGTCCTAAAATACTCATAAAAATTTAAAGCTTACATTTTCAATCGATAAGCACTATAACAGTTCAGTACCCTAACAGTGTAGTGCAAATGTGAAAAGGAAGAAGAGGAGTGAGGGAGTGCTCTTTAAAAAAGGTGAAAGGCAATCAGAAAAAGGGACTGTTCACTTGATGATTAAAGGCTGGTGGACGTTAAAATATCAGGAAATAACTTTTTTCTTTTTTGGAAGATATCATTTTCTTATGCCATGTCTGCTGTTAATTTGGCTTTATTCAAAGGCGACAACTCACCTTCCAATCTTAAATGCTTGCCATCGATATTTGTGCAAATACCATTGGCCAGCCAAAAGTGGTATTTGGTATGTGGGTCCTAAAGGAGTCCTGATGTTTTGACCGTGTTTGACAAAACCTCCTATCAAAGGTCTGGGTCGTTTGTTTCGTGTATGCGATTTATTTTATATTTTAAAAAATGTCCAGTAACTTGAAATTACATATGAAAATGGAATTCATTTATAAAATTATCCTAATTTTTACTCTTTTATTCTAATTTCAAACTTATTTTACACTGTAATATTTTCTGATTTAAAAGTTTCTTTAATTATGTTTCAAGTTTCAAAATGCTATAATTTTTTATAATTTCAATTTTGATTGAGATGATTTTTTTTTTCATGTATTTATGATGAAGAAAGAAACAAATCAAAATCCATATACTCTATTAAAATATCCTGAGATTTTATGAGATTTGTTTGAAACTCATTTCATCAAATAACTAATTACAGTATCTATTCAAATACCATTTAAAAAATTATTCCATTTTTCTAAATAATTCCAAAACCAATTGTTTTTCAAATTATCATACCTTCAACCCCTTTTTTATTTTTTTTATTTTTCTGAGTGTGAATGATTACTTAGAACACAGTCGGTGCATATGTGAAAAAAGAGTGGGAACACAGAACTTTAAAAGAAAAAGAGAAGGAAAAAGGTCGTCACTCTATTTTTCTCTCTCTCTCTCTTATGTGCTAGGGTTTGTGCCGTTCGTATTTCTCTTTTGGGACCGGAGTCCGATGCCGCCTCTTGGTTGATCACCCGACTACCGGTCCTAGAGAAGATGCTTTGGATTCCATGATAATGGTTTTGGTGGGAGGGATGGCTTCATGGTCAGAAAAGGTACGTTTGGTGTCTTTAGTGATGTTTGTTGGCTTGTCAACAGAGATATTATCCATGATATATGGGGTTTTTATCATTTTTGTTATAGTTATTTGTTTAAAATAAAGTCGATGGCGACATTTCCACCTTGTGTTTTGTTAGAATGTTTTTATGCTTATTTTATAATAATGGAGGTGGTCTCCTGTCACTCTCATATTGTTAGGGTGTCCAATTCACTAAAATTAATAATATGTAGTGTTGGGGTTGACCTTTTTGTTATAAGTTTTTGGTTCCCGATCGATCGGAATTTTTCATCGATTGTAGAGGTATTGTTGAAAGAATAATCTGTGCACTCGATGATTGATATGCATTTTCGATTTCCTATTGTTAGATTTTGATATATGTTTTACCTCATTGTGCGTTTCATTAGAATTTACTGGTGAAACTGATTTATAATTTGGGTTAAGTTTCCTTATGTTATAAGATCATTCAAAATATTGATGTTTGTATTTTATTGATTTGAAAAATAATTATCTTAAAAAAAAATAAAAAAAAAAAGAGGAGTGAGTGTTCTTGAAAAAGGTGAAAGATAAAAATAAAAAAATAAAATAAAAACTAATTTGCTTGGATGTATGATTAAAGGCATGTGGGCATTAAAAAATAAGGAAAGAAAAAGTACTAAAACACCCTTTATATTTAGGGTCCGTTTGGTTCGCAAGCTTGAGTTGATATTTTGAAGTTTAGTTTGAGTTAAGTTAAGTTGAGTTTAAAAGTTTTGTGTTTGGGAAAAAATTTGAATTGAAAAGTTGAGTTTGAGTTCAGTGTTTGGATGTAAAAAAGTTTGAGATAAAAGTTTTAAAAAAAAACAAGGGCCATGTTTGAATGTTCAAAAAATGAGTTTAACAAATTTTTTGTCTGTATATAACATTCTATTGTAGTTTTTAGTGCTTGTTTGGTTCACAAACTTAAACCATAATTTCCAAACTTTTTTTGGTCATTTTCCCAAAAAGTTGTTGTCTTTTGCCCAAAAAGTTTTTTGTCTTTTCTGAAAACTCCAAAAATTGTACCATTGAAACTTAAGAATTTCAACTCAAACTCATGAACCAAGCGCATGAAGAAAAACGGATAAATTAAAATACGCTCATTTAATAACACCTATCAACTTGAGACATCATTGTGTTTGTAACTTAAACTCTTACATCGCCTACAAATAGCCCAACAAACAGTACGTAGTTGGTCATTAAAATTTGATAATAACAAATTAATAGTTACAATCGTTATCTGCCGCAAGTAGATAAAAACGGGTCTTGCTTTCACGTTGATTTATACCATGGAGATGCTTGATATCTTTCCCACATATCATCAGCTATGTGGTCTCTCATCTGATTCATTGCTTCCCTACTCGAGTCATGTTGCTGCGGTCCTGTACTTGGGCCACTTCCATCGATCCCATCGTGAAACACATAATCTGCGTTAACGTCGACATTTCCCCCTACAAACACACAATCTGCCGCATACTCTTCGAGAAAGGGACCCCCAACCTGCACCATCCTTATGAAATTATGCACGACCGCACACGCCACGGGGATCATTTTTTGTTTGTCCATTGGATAGCTGTTGATGCCTTTTAGTATTTTAAATCTTCCCTTCCAGACACCAAATGTGCGCTCAATACAATTCCGCAGCGATGAATGTGTGTAGTTAAAAACTTCACGGCGGTTGCCTAGCCCGTAACGACGTCTTCGAAATTCCGGTAAATGATACGTCTCCCGTCGATATGGGCTCAAGAAACAATCCTTATTGGCGTAGCCCGAATCTACTAAGTAGAATTTCCCTACACAATAAAACTCGCAATATGAAGACAATTATCATTTATTTAACCTATTTATTATATGTAAATACTAATAGCAAATTGATAAGTCTGCTTACTTGGTGGAGGTATTGGGAAACCATGGAATGCTATTGCCTCTTCCAACATTCTTGCATCATGACAAGATCCCTCATACCCGGCCAACATATATGTGAATTTCATGTCAAACGAACAAGCTGCTAATACATTTTGCGAGTGAAATCCCTTGCGATTAATCCAAGCGTCCGAATTTTCGCGCCGGGGTACACATGGTACGTGCGTTCTATCTATAGCGCCGAGACAACCCTGCATGAAACATCACAATTTTTAGTGTCTCAATGTGCCAATTTTTTAACAAACTGCTTTTTAAATGCTATTTCGTTTGAAACTATTTCCATCTATACAATGCCAACGTACGTCAAACCATGGCCGATATTTGTGCGAATGCTCAATGATCAAATTTTGAACACATGTGGAGTCGGGTGGTCTGATGAATTCATCCTTTAGTGAACAAATCACCTTCAGCACTTTTGTAAACCACCGTGAAGTTGTCTCTACAGAATGCTGGAACAAATATGAAATGTGTCGGTTCGTCGCGCCTCGTGCACAAATGGATAAAAAAATGAACAACTGCTCGTTGACATTCATGTTGGAAGTTGGCTTTAATAATTCTTGGCTGCCCAATAAATTGCTTAGTGATCTGAACGTTTTGACTTTCATACTGATCAATCCTTGAATAATTTCGTCATGTCCATTTAATATCTCTTCCACCCGCATACTGCCAGTTAGACGTGAGTTATGCATTGGTTGTAAATGTCTCCGTCTGTTACGCCTGCTAGTAGCCACTGCAAGAACTGCACTCGCTAGATAACTGTCATCGTCGCTGTACTCACTTTCGGATATCCCGTCATGTTCGTCTTGATCGGAATCAGAAAAGCCCTCGTTCATTTTGCGGATAAGTTGATATCCGGTGTCAATGCTAATGTGCTCCTGGCATATATTTTTTTGTTAGCAAATTATAAATAAACGGAAAACCATTGATATCGTGAACAGCTACTATTCGTTTTAGGATTGCATGCCTTATAAACATTGTAACGGTTTGCTCACCTATATCACACATATTTAAAGTCCCGGTTTGTAAACAATCAGACAGCAATAGTGTCAAATCAAGTGCAAAGATGCGCAACGATCATGGATATTATAGTATCTAATAATTAAAACATACCCCATCCAATATTTAAAATAATGTATAAAACACACATAAAAGTAAAGGAAAAAAACAGATACGGAAGTAGAAAATCAGTAGGGCGGGGGCGGGGGCGGGGGCGGCTACGAGTTAACAACGGATGCAATAATATGTCGCCTATCGATCTCGGGCAGCTGATGGAACGTACGTTAGAAGCGTGGGCGCGAATCGAAGTAATGCCACATCATACATCTCTGATCTGGTGGAATACCCATTTCCGTCATTGTAGTCATACACATCAGCATGTGATCAGTTCGGCTTGATGTGTCGTTACTTTGGCCAGATTCGGATTGGCCACGAAAATGATTTACAATTTCCTGCATTACAATGAATGTCATGTCATCCGTTTCGTCTCTTTGCTTCCTCTTCCCCGAATTACCCCTTGACCGCGACGGACCAGCATCGGCTCCCAATCTTGTGTTGGTCCACTGGCACGCATTGGTCGTTGGCGTCAGATCATCATCTAATGCTGTCCGGTTTCCAGAGTTGTCCATTGAACCGTCATTGGCAACGTACGTTGTGCTATCATCGCGCATTGTCACTGACCCGTACCCCGAGGCACCTGCAGCATGATTTTTCTCGAAAACGTTGAAATAAAGCTCTTTGTATCGTAGACCCTCGTATCGGAGATGATTGCACTCCTTGTAAACCTGAAAAGGAAAATTTACTCAATAAAAGTCTATCCATCGCGTTAGTATTAAGTATAAAACAATTATCGTTATGTTTGACAGTGCAATTACATTTATGAAGCTCTGCCAGACTTCGTCAGAACAGATCACTCGATCCGATGCTTTGTCGTATCCTAGTCCGGTCTGACCCTGTAACACCTTCCAACCCCTATATATTTTCTTCATCCGCTCTTTCTTTTGATATAAAGTCATGCCGTGAGCTGGCACACCTCCAAACTCAGCATTAAACTGGGTGGCCCAAATATCAAGAATGGCCACGGGCGGATGTTTACCTCCATTGCAGGCAAGGTACTCGTCAAGTTGTTAGAGGAATTTTTTTTCCTTAGCGGCATCCCAGACGTACGTCTCACCAGATGCTTTGCGCGGCATCTCCTTACGAAAGCGATTAAGAAAACATAGGAACAGATTTCAAAACAGATGTTCGGAGGTAGCTAATTTGGCTCAGTATAAATTGATTGCCACATTTCATCTGAGGCATGTCAACTACCCGATACATATTCGGCTACCAAGGCATCTCAACCAGAGGGTCTGGGGTTTAACATGTTTACGACTAGCAACACGTAACTTTTAGCCCCCTTAACACCAAACATGTGAATATAGACCGGTAACTGACACCACGTATCGGGTAACTAACTCACCAATCAGACTATGATACAATATATGATATTTCATTTTATTACATCATCGCCAATATGGTATAAAGGTGAACGTTAATCGGGGCACAAAATGGGAGAAGTAAACCGGCATCCTGAAAACAATACCACTAACATATTGGTTGCAAACCAAGGTAGCACAATGACAAAAACAGACAATAGGCAGCACAAGGGCATCAATGTGGCTCAAACACACGTATATAGTGCAAACCAAGGTAGCACAATGGAGAAAACAGACAATAGGCAACACAAGGCCATCAATGTGGCTCAAACACACATATATAGTGCTCACCAAGGTAGCACAATGGAGAAAACAGACAATAGGCAGCACAAAGGCATCAATGTGGCTTAACACACATATATAGTGCTCACCAAGGTAGCACAATGGCAAAATCAGACCATAGGCAGCACAAGGGCATCAAAATGGCTCAAACACACGTATATAGTGGTCACCAAGGTAGCACAATGGAGAAAACAGACCATAGGCAGCACAAGGGCATCAATGTGGCTCAAACACACATATATAGTGCTCACCAAGGTAGCACAATGGCAAAATCAGACCATAGGTAGCACACGGGCATCAATGTGGCTCAAACACACATATATAGTGGTCACCAAGGTAGCAAAATGGAGAAAACAGACCATAGGCAGCACAAGGGCATCAATGTGGCTCAACACACATATATAGTGCTCACCAAGGTAGCACAATGGAAAAATCAGACCATAGGTAGCACAAGGGCATCAATGTGGCTCAAACACACATTTATTGTGCAAACCAAGGTAGCACAATGGAGAAAACAGACAATAGGCAGCACAAGGGCATCAATGTGGCTCAAACACACGTATATAGTGGTCACCAAGGTAGCACAATGGAGAAAACAGACCATAGGCAGAACAAGGGCATCAATGTGGCTCAAACACACATATATAGTGCTCACCAAGGTAGCACAATGGCAAAATCAGACCATAGGCAGCACAAAGGCATCAATGTGGCTCAAACACACGTATATAATGCAAACCAATGTAGCACAATGGAGAAAACAGACCATAGGCAGCACAAGGGCATCAATGTGGCTCAAACACACGTATATAGTGCAAAACATACCATATGAAGCACCAAGGGTAGATTTGTGTAGATCAAACACACATTTATAGTGAAACCTTGGTTAAAATGGGCTAAAAACAGACCATAGGCAGCCCGACTTGCAGGTGGGATGGCTCAAACACCTCAAACAACGTATAAAATAGTTTAATGGAGAATCAACACAGGTCCTACGCAGCAAATAGACAATCAAATGCAAGAAAAAAGCTTGACCACTGCAATTGCTCTCGAAACCTCAAACACATCTGAGAATGCAACGATATATAGTGCGATTTAGGGGAAGAATATATACTAGGGTTACCGAATTGGAGCCCAAGGATGAGTACCCAGTGGAAGTAGTCGGATTAGGGCACGAGTTGACTGGTCGGCGATATGATTTCCGAACTTGGAAATACTGGGTTATCCGGACACCGGCTCGCCTTCTTCTCCCAACCCTCACCCGGCGCCTCATCTGCTTGAAGGGGACTGGGCGAAGGCAAACCCTAATCGATATAAGCAAAGGGAAGAGAGGAAGGAGGACCATTAACCGGAGCTACTGATGGGCAGCAGATGGCTGATGGGATGGGGGCACAGCGCACAGAGCCCCTGACAACAGCACATGGGCGCCGGAGTTGAGGAGGAAGAGATTCGGCCAGAGGGATCAGGCACGGGGGAGACAGAGGAAACAGGGAAGATTCGACAAACAGTAAACATCGTTGCCATCATTGTATAACGGTTCAGATTCACATTGAAGCTGAACAAGGTTGCCAAACAACAAGAGTTTAGATCAAACTAGAAAAACTAGGTTTGGGATGGAACCCCAAACACACGCTTAGTTTAAATATCATTTTTCCCTCTTTAAGTATACAAGTACCCAAAACACCTTCTGGTGCTTTTAAAATCAATCATTAAAAAAAATCAATAAGTATCTGAAAATAAAATAAAAAAAAAGAGGTATGAAAAAACATAAAAAGATAAAATGACTAAAATACTACTATAAATGGAGCAATAAGAAAAGAATTAAAATGAAAAAATAAAATAAAATAGAGCCGAAAAAAGAAAAAAAAAAATTGAATGACTAAAAACTCCACCCCACGCTCCCTCCCTCCATTCTACGTGTCAGTGGAACAACAAAACCAAAAACAAAAACAAAAATAAAAATAAAGTACTCTCTCTCTCTAAAAGAAAATAGATAAGAAAAATAGTAATATTAATAAAATGAGAAAAAAAGAAATACAAAAATGTTTAACGTAGAAAAGGGAATGCAGTAGTACATATGTAAAAAAGGAGTGGCAAATAGGTTAGTGAACTTTAAAAGAAAAAGGGAAATGAGTGCTCTTGAAAAAAGAAAAAGATGAAAAGAAAAAAGGAGTTTGCTTGGATGTATGATGGGCATTAAAATATCAGGAAAGTAAGATTACCTTTTCAATCTATCTTAAATAATTGTGAATTAACTAAAAAAATTAAACAACAAAATATGAAAATGATCAAAGAAATATTTTTATTAGTAGGAGAAATTTTTAAGTTTTAAGATTGACTTTATTTAATTGTTTAGTTTTATATTGTTTTAAATTGTATTTAATATAAGTTAATTAGGAAGGATAAAACTTATAGCTTGTTTGGTAACCAAGTTTCACTCTAACTAAACTGTATTTTTTCATCTCAATTTTTGTCTTTTTCTGAAAAAGTCAACAAAGTTTATAACTATTTTTTAAAAAGTCAACTCAACTCAAATTTAAAAATTTCAACTCAACTCAAACTCAACTCATTTACCAAACACCCTCACCGGTGTTTGTGCAAACATCTTTGACCACCCAAAAGTGATGTTAGTATGTGGGTCTTAAGAAAATTGAGATAAGTGCAACGTGAGATTTTAAAATAGCAAGAGAATTTTTGGTAGGATTAACTTTCTCTTATTTTAAATCTAATGTTTGGACCTTGTTTGACAATACTTACCAAAGATCTAGTTAACTCTTAGTCAATTTAAGGTAATTTGATTAATCATATATTCAACTCTGATGGGACTTGCATTTCTTTTATTATTAGTTTAAAAATATGTGCAATGCATATGATTAGACACATTTAAGAAAAAATTATCTAAATAGAAAGAATATATAAATAAGTATTGATGGGACCCGGTAAATCCGATGGGTGACGTGTCAGAGGTGTCAATGTGGCTATTTATGGCTGGCTGGTGATGGCTCCAATGTGGCCAAAGATGTTAAAGAGTTGGAGCAGAATACTAAGGTAGGGCTTCCATCATGATTTGGTACAGATTAGGCTTGGAGGAAATCGAAGGAGGATGGCACCCAGGAAATCGAAGGAGGATGGCATCGGAGCGCCTGGCTGGTCTTGAACTGGTCGGGGCTGACAAGTACTAGCCATGTACCAGAGGCCCCCGAGCTAGAGGACCCATCAACGAAAAGCTTCCACCTCCCGCCGCTTGGGCCGCTCACCCCCGGGCCGATTTCAGTCGTCACCTTAGTTTCCTCTGGGCACGCCGGGGTCGGCCCGGAGCACCCGTGAACTCGGCCACAAAATCGGCCAGGGCTTGCGCTTTAATCACGGTGTGAGGGACGTACTCTATGTCAAATTCCCCGAGTCTATGGCCCACTTCGGAGCGCTTTGGAAAAATGGGGAGCACTTGTCGGTGGACCGAGAGACGAATCGGGAGAGGGCTGCAATCATCCCGGTCAATCTTTGGACCTCCTTGGTTGTCTGCGGGGGTTGTAGATCCATAACCGCCTGAGCTTTGCCAGCGTTGAGCTCAATCCCGCGTTGGTTCACCATGAACCCAAGAAACTTCCCGCCTCCACTCCAAATGCGCACTTGGCCGGGTTGAGTTTCATCATGTACTGCTGCAGAATGTCGAAGCAGTCTGGAGGTCCCTCACGTGGTTAGCCGCACGCCTGCTTTTTACAAGTATGTCATCCACGTACACCTCCATGGTTTTCCCGATGAGCAGGGCGAACATCTTGTTCATCAGCCGCTGGTAGGTTGCTCCAGCATTCTTGAGGCCGAACGGCATGACCTGATAGCAGTACAGGCCCTGGTCGGTTGTAAACGCCGTCTTGGCTTGGTCGGATTTGCTGAGGGGTATCTGGTTGTACCCCGAGTAGGCGTCCATGAAGCTGAGTAACTCATGCCCTGCGGTGGCGTCGACAAGCTGGTCTATCCGGGGAAGAGGGAAGCAGTCCTTCGGACATGCCTTGTTGAGGTCCGTGTAGTCGATACAGACTCGCCACTTCCCACTGGACTTCTTGACCAGGACCCACGTTCGCCAGCCACTCTGGGTAAGATATTTCACGGATGAACCCCGCCGCAAGGAGCTTCTTCACCTCTTCGTTGATGGTCTCGTACCTTTCCGGGTTGAAGGTCCTCCTCTTCTGGATCACCGGTTTCTGCCTTGGGTTGATGTTAAGCTGGTGGCTCATGACCGTCGGGTCGATCCCGGGCATGTCCTCGTGGGACTAGGCAAAGACGTCCTTGTGCTCTCGGCGGCACTGCTGAATGTCTTCTCGGCTGCTCGGACTAAGCCTCGCGCCAAGCAGCACAGTTCTCTCCGGATGCTCAGGGTCCAGCTGGTAATGGACCCGCTCCTCGGCGGGGTATGCCCAGACTTCCTCTTCTGGCAGGCGGGGGTCCAGGTCGCTGAACCGCTTGACTTCTCCGCTTGGGGCCTCGATCTCGTCGATTCGGAAGATGACAGCGACAGATGCCGTGGCAGGGGTCTTTCGACCCACTCTAATCACCGCCTCCACGTAACATTTCCGCGCCCCTTCTTGGTTCCCCCGGAAGACTCCGACCCCGCCTTCGGTGGGAAATTTCATGGCCAAGTGGTAGGTGTAGACTACGACCTTTATCGCGTTAAGGGTTGGTCCTCCCCAGGATGACGTTGTAGGCGGACGGCCGGTCTACAACGATGAACTCCACCATCCTGGTCACCCTCTCTGGGCCGTCCCCGATTGTAACGGGGAGGCTGACCGTACCGTCTGCTCGTACGCACTCCCCAGCAAACCCATACAAGGGCGTCTGGACGGGCGTCAACATGGCGCCTCCAATCTTCATCCTCGAGAAAGTGTCCATGAACATAACGTCCGCTGAGCTTCCATTGTCGATGAGGACGCGTCGGATGACGTTATCGGCTACCTGGATTTCGCCGACCAAAGCGTCATTGTGGGGGTGGAGCAGCCGGTCATTGTGAAAGTGATCGGGGTGCAGTCCGACGGCATATCTTGGAGACATGCTCAGTCATATTGATGAACTCCCCGCGGGCAAACCGCCTTGCCTCGTGGACGTAGCTTCTTCGGCTACTGGCGGTGTCTCCAGTCGCCGTTCCACCAAAAATGGTGTGGACTATGTGCTTCGGGCCCTGCCTCGTCTGGCCGATCGCCTGGCCGGTCACACGACCCCTGGTTTCGCCGGGCTACTGGTCGGCTGCTCGGCCCAGCCAGTGTGATTACTCATTCCACGAACTCCCGCAAGTGACCATCACAAATCAACATCTCGATCTGGTCTCGGAGTTGTATGCAATCCTTTGTTTCGTGGCCCACGTCCTTGTGGAAGTGGCAGTACTTGTTCTGATTCCTCCGCGCACGATCTGCTCGGATAGGCGGGGGGTCTCGGAGCAGTCCCTTACCAGACACCTGGTGTAGGACGTGCTCGATCGTCGTGACTAGCAGGGTGTACTGGTGGAACCCTCCTCGCTGGCGTTTTCGGCCCGGACTTGGCCTCCTCCCGGCTGCCTGCGGCGGGGAGCTTTCCCCTTGTTCGGTCGGCCGTGATCCGGTTGGTTTCTGTCCGACTTCCTTCCGCGAAGCCGGGTTTGTGCTAGGGCTTCTAGTCCTCGCCCTTTGACGTACTCGTCAGCCTCCACGTGCCTCCAAGCAATCCCCCTCAAATGAGCGAAGGTGGACGGCCTATCATAGGCGAGTGTCCAAATGAGGCGGGTATCCCTGATCCCTTCGCGGAAAGCTTGGATGAGGGTCTGATCTGGGCAGGACTCCGCTTGCATAACGGCTTGGTCGAAGCGCTCCAGGTACATCTTCAGCGTTTCACACTCGCCTTGCTTTATGCTGAAGAGGTGGGAGGCTCCTAGCTTTCTGGCCTTCGATCCCATGAAGGCGGCTGAGAAGGAATCCACTAACTGCTGGAAGCAGCTGATCGATCCAGGAGCAAGCCTCATGTACCATTGCCGAGCAGCTCCGGTCAGGGTTAGGCAGAAAGATTTGCAAAGGGCGGCCTCGTTGGCATTCTAGATCTGCATGTATGCCCTGTAATTCTCGAAATGCTCGTCCGCATCCGTTGAACCGTCGTAAGACGCCATAGAAGGCATCTTGAACCGAGCTGGATAAGGCGCGAACATAATCTTCGGGGTGAAAGGTGGTTTAACCGCTCCGACCTGGTCTAGACCATATTGCTGACCCACGAGCTGGTCGAGCTGCCGTTGAAGGTGATCCAACCTACTCCGGCTGCGGCTTCCCCCCTCTGGCTTGTCCACAGATCGCTCCCGGCCCAGGCACTGGTAAATTACCGGCCTCCCGAGCCGGTCGAAAACCAAGGTCGCGCCCCCCGCAAACGTCCAGGTTTTCCTCCGGGTGGTCGGCCTGATCGACTACTCGGGGCTCGACAGCATCTGGTCGCGCCATGCCGGTGTGTGGCAACTTTTTGAACGCAATCGGCCCGATGGCTCCCCCTCCTGGTATCGTCTCTTTTGACTTCCGCGCTGTGACCAATGACTCGCCGACCTAGGCGGTCTGCTCGGCGTAGACTCGGCTGCTTCGGGCGGTTCCTCCGGGAGTTGAACAACGTTCGCGTCCCTACGTGTACCCACCAATGACCTGACAAGCTCGGTTAGGTCTCTGACATTCTCGGTGAGGATCTCCGTCTGGGTAGGCCTTCGCTGTGCTCGGGCTCTTCTTCCGCGCTGGGTCCTCTAGGTGCCCCGCGAACCGGTAGGAGCCGGGTTGTCGATGTCCTGGAAATCCTGATTGTCTTGTTCAGCCATGGCTAGAGTGGTCGGACGCTCGGGGAGCACGGATGGTAAGAGGTCGAGGTTGCTGGAAGGGCGCGGGGCCCTCCTTCTAGCGCCAAAATATTGATGCCGAAAATTCCTCCGGCAACAACACCCAATGTGGTCGGGTTGTCCGGTCAAGTCCGGCCAGCTACTCCACCGTCGTCACCTGCAAAAGGGAAGCACCTCGGGTTGAGGGGGACACCGGTGTGGTGTTTGCCGAGGGCACTCCGATGCTTAAGTCATTACGGAAGCTGATGAGCAGTAGGAGAGGCAGAGCTTTGGCAAGGTAGAAATGACCATACATGGATTTGTGGGTTCTTCCTCTATTTATAGGCGCTCCCGCGGGCTCAGGTGCTTGGGGCTACCCGGCCGGGTCGGCTACCTAGAACCCTAGGTGGACAGTGAGGCTCTAGACCTGCAGACCATGTCGGCCCATTGAGCGGACGTCACGTGCCCAGCCTAGGGGGCCATAGGGTGGCCGTCGCCGGCGCCTGCGGGGCAGCCCCTACCAGAGTAGGTGGCGGCGGGTGACGATGTGACATGCTGCAGGAGTAGGTGGGCGGCGTCTGCCGCCGATGAGACCTGCGTCATAAGTGATGTGACAGATGGGGTATGGGCTCCATGGGCCTTTGGCACCAGAACCAGTACGCTGGTGTGGGGTGCTCGGCTAGTATTCTAGTCGGGTGAACGGGCCGCTGCGGCGAGCGGCTAGTCCCGACCACTGAGCGAGCAGTTAGTAGATGGTGTCTGGTCGGCACTGGTCGGATCGCCTTTGCTCGATTAGGCCTCCGGAGCCGAATCTTTGACGTCGGGTGGCCTGTTCACGTGCGTCATGGTCGGAGCAGAAATTGGCATCAACAGGACTTACATTTCTTTTATTACTAGTTTAAAAACATGTGTGATTCACATGATTAGACATATTTGGGAAAAAATTATCTAAATAGAAAAAATATATATATAAGTGTTGATGGAGCCTAGTAAATTCTGTGGGTGACGTGTCGGGGGTGTCAATGTAGCTATCTCTGACTGGCCGGTGATGGCTCCAGCGTGGCTAGATATGTTAAAGAGTTGGAGCAAAATACTAAGGTAGGGCCTCCATCATGATTTGGGACATATTAGGCTCAGAGGAAATCGAAGGAGGATGGCACTCAAGACATCCTTCGTTGCCAAATCACTGAAAAGAACCTGCAAGCAAACACAAGAGAATCGACTAAAAGAAACTGGTGAGATCGAAGAAAGGTGGGAGGAGTAATCAAATAGTTGATGGAAATTTGGGTAAGGTAAGCTGAAGATGGGTTACTGTCTCTGGAGTGTTTATAGACGAACATGGGTTGCTTCCGGAGACGAACTTGGGTAAATTTTGAAAAATGTTCCAGAAATGAAGAACATGAAGAACGTAATGGAGATTCTAACAGAAGACGGATTTCTGAGTAGTTTTCTGATGGAGAGAAAGAGCGTTATTTGAGGTGAGGCAATTGTATGATGGCTATTCTTTGCTCTGGAGTTCTTATCCAAATTTTTCTCTCCCACCTGCAAAACTAACTCAGCAGTTATTTGCTAACCTAAATTATATTAACGGTCTCAATATGAAAATTTGATGGAAAAAAATAATGATGAATACGTCATTGTTTCAAATTGCTTTGCATTTTCATATTCCAAAAAAAAATTGTAATTAAAAAAAAAAAAAAGGCATATAAAGACATAAATGGTGTTCAAGTTGTCTCACTCGCTTCCAACATTAAAGTAATTATTCTTGTATTTAAGTGTAATATGAATTCATCGAACCACTATTGTAGTGAAATTATTTTTGACTGTTTTCTATATTTCATAACAATTTAAATCAAATAAAAATCGGGTCTGTTTGGTATGTTAGTCCAAACTAACATTTTCAAACTTTTTTTTGTCTTTTTTCACAAAAATTTTTGTCTTTTTCTCAAAAAGTTTTTTGTCTTTTCTGAAAAGTCAACACAATTTACTATTTAAACTTAAAAATCTTAACTCAAACTTACACGTCAAACAGATCTAAATTTTCACGTTTTAGAAATTTTTATCAGACTCATTTTTCTAGTTTTACAATACTCAAATGCTATTTTGTAATATAACTATCCAAATACACATTTTTATTTTAAAGTACATAATTTAAATTTTACATTTAAATATAAAAATTCAATTTAAAGAAACATTCAATATCGTAATTTATGATTCAAATAGACCATAAGAACTTCAAAATATTTAAAAATATTCTCAAACGGGAATTGTATTTAATCAGCTCTGTAAGTACAGCTTATACTTCAAACATCACATTAAATATGCATCATCTATAATTACACACGTTAAGCTAGTTATATATATATATATATACATACATACATATATAAATGGTTTGAACTTGTTTCACGAGGTCTGCGAATATACCTATACTTCACACTCATCTTTAATTGATAGTACTATGTGTACAGCTATATTTCACACTCATCTTTAATTGATAAAATACTAAGGGGGTGTTTGGTGTGTAAGTTTGAGTTAAGATTTGTAAGTTTAAATAGTAAATTTTTTTAAATTTTTTTAAAATTTTAAAAAAGACAATAACTTTTAAAAAAAAAAGATAAAAAACATAATGAAAAAAAATATAATTTAATTTTTCAAGCAGCTTGTTGCCAAACAAATTCAAAAAAAAAAATTAAACTTTTCTTTCGTGTTCCCTACGACATCAAGTTGCTGAGTCATCGTCACTGAAGACTGAAGAGAAAATGACTTTTCACGTCCGTGTTAGTTTTTCTGATTAACTTTGTCTCTTTTAATGGGAACTATTGCATCCCAATTTATTTCATTTTAATTTATGTTTGTTTGGTGGGAATGCTTGACCAAAGCAGGTACAAAATTAATAAGGCCAGTCCTTTATACCACATGATTGAGTGCGACGTGTTTCAGCAGCACGTTTGAGAAATAATAAAGAACGATCGAGAAAAGAAGAAAAGTCAGTAAACAAACAGAAAAAAAATAAAAAATAAAAAAATAAAACGAAAAAGAGAGAGAGGTGTTGTCCTAGTTTTAAGGGTTTGCCCCTTGATTTGAATACCACTAAACTTTTATACACCGCGTTGGATGGTTTTGTGACAAGTGGCTGATATCAGCATGTAGGGGACCTGTCCCCAAATTCAGACAGGGGGACCTGTCGAAGCCCTTAATACAATACAGTACAATATTTAAGAAAAAGATACTCTATGCATGTGCAATGGCTCTACTGCCATATATATAGATTCCAAAAAAATTTGATAACGGGGAAAAAAAGAGCTGAAAAAAAATTACGTCTTATTTGATAAAAAGTTTTGTTTAAATTAAATTGTATTTTTTTAATCATATTTTTTATTTTTTTTAAAAAAAAGTTGTTTGTCATTTTTGAAAATTCAAAAAAATTTAAAAAAATTTACTATTTAAACTTATAAATCTTAACTCAAACTTACACACCAAACACCCCCTTAGTTTTTATTCTTATCTAAATTAAAACTTTAGAAAAAACTAATTTATAAAAATTTAATGATGTAGTATATAAGTAGAAAGTTTCAGATTTGTAAAAATTTTACTGAATTTACTTGAGGAGAAATTTTCCCATTTTGAAAAATAATTTCACGAAAGCTATTAAAGAACAAAATGTAGTTTAAAATAATTCCCTTGCAACCTATATTTCGATAGTCATTTATGAGAAATTTATGCCAAATAAAGTAAGAAATTAAGTTTTTTTATATATATTTTAAATTCATAAGATATTATTCACGTTTTTTATATTATCTAGTAGAATAATCTCTTCAGTAATAAATATATTCAAGTAAATTCTAATTGTAAATAATTCAAACTTCAAATTTCTTCAAATCTGTATTTTTACACGACTAACATGCTAATGTTATAACTGATGTTGTAACATGGACTAGAAATGAACATCAAAATAGGGCAATCTGAATTGACCTGAACAAACGACTCGTTTTTTATTTTTCTATACAAGTTGTCATAAATGTCAACATCTAAAAACCTAATAGATATGATAAAAAAACATTTAAAATAACTGAATTTCATATTTTTTAAATTATAAATAAGTAAAGAAACAAAAATAGATTATATATGTTAAACAAATAGTAATAAATATACATATCATACTTTTAATAGTTTGAATATTGAGACATATTAAATGTAAAATTCAAAACAATAAAAATAATACTTAAGTACTTGAAAAAATTAAATGACAAGTGAACTAGATATCAGTAATTAGTTTTATAAGGTGTTTGGTATTTGGATTGAGTTTGAATTGAGTTAAAATTAAAAAAAAAATAAAAATTAAATTAAAAAATTTAAATTTAAATGGGTGAATCAAACTCATCCATAATTTAGTGAAGATAAACAAGTGAGAAATAATAAAGAACGACCGAGAAAAGAAGAAAAGTCGGTAAACATAGTGGTAAAAAAGAAAAGTAAACGAAAAAGAGAGAGAGGCGTTGTCCTAGTTTTGAGGATAGCCCATATCTAGCTGTGTTTGTTTAATGGATTGTTGAATACAGGTTGTTTACTACTGCCATATTTTTTTGGCCCCTTGAATTGAATACCACTAAACTTTTATATACCACTGGATGGTTTTTTGACAAGTAAGTAAAATCCAAATGTTAAGAATCCGTTTGGTTCGTTAATTTGAGTTGATATTTTAAAGTTAAAATAGTAAATTTTATTAATTTTTTAGAAAAGATAAAAAAAATTTTGAAAAAAAGATAAAGACTTTTGAAGAAAAAGATAAAATTTAAGTTGAAAAATTAGGATTGAACTGGTATTATAAACACACCCTAAAACACCGGCTGATATCAGCATGTAGGGACCTCTCCCCAAATTCAGACTGAGGGGACCTGTCGAAGCCCCTAATATAATACAGTACAATAGTTAAGAAAAAGATACACTATGCATGTGCAATGGCTCTACTGCTATATACATAGACATATATATATATATGTATATATATATATATACTAGTTTTTGAGCACGTGCCATTCACGTCCAGGTTAAATTTGTTAAATTTTTAGACACTAATGAAAAAAAATATTTAACTAAGAATGTATTTGAGGAAAAAAAAATCATATTTTAACCGATATATATCATAAAGAAAAGGTATTTTCATAAGACATGATTAAAAACATAAGATTTAAAGCAAATAAGAAAAATAAAAAGGAAAAAAGTGAGGTTATAAATGAAAAAAATTATTTTAATAGGGACAAGTCGAAAAAAAGTGAGAAATTAAAGTTTTTTTTTTATGTATTTTTTTTATTGTGCGAATAACCTATGCTTCAGAGAGTAGCGGTTTGCGAGTCCAGATGGTAGAAAGTGACTCTATCCGGGCGGTTAGGCTATGTTCAATCTGAGGACTCTTAGCCCTTGTTGGTTCTATTTTAGAGGATATTTCTGTTTTTTTAGGCTTGTTAGGTGGTGGCTTCTTATTGCGCTATTTTTCGGTTAGCTAAAAGTATAGCTCACACATTTGTACATTTTGCTCTAACACATAATTTTACATATGAAGAAAACATACCATCCAGTTCAAATTTAAAGAAAATTGTAGGTTGAATTATTAACATAATAATTTGTATTTTCATAAAAAAAAAACAATTAGGTAAATATGTTATATATATATATATATTGAATCATATATTAATCATATTTAAAAATTTCAAGCATTTTTAAACCAAAAAAAAAAAAAAAAAAAAAACTTATGGCGGCATGTAGAGAGAGAGTGAGAGAGAGAGAGAGAGAGATTTGATTCGGTTAAAGAAATCAAAGGTAAAAAGTTTTAACCTTGTTGATGTGCCTTTGGGTGGTTGTTTACCATATTTTCTCAGAAAACTATCTGCTTTAAATTTATTATTTATTACCATCCACTCTAAATATTTTTAAAACCTACTGGTTACTTACTTTGATTATTTATGATAGAATTGCTATTCACTTCTTTATCTCATAATTAGTTTGGCCAATAACTAATTAGTAGACAAAACACCAACCTGCCATTGCTTAAGCCTTGTCTATACTCTTTTCTTAATTTTTTTTAGCCCTTTTTTTTTCCCCTTCTTAAAGCACTAACCACTTCCCACAACCAATTTAGGGGGGAAAATGTCATTATCAGCATTATTATTATTATTATTATTTTTGTTTATTGAAAATAAAGTTAGTACTTCACTAGTTTGAATCTTATGATGAGCTATGACCATCTTCAATGTTTATGTTCATGTCGATGTTATATCTACCATCAAAAAGTATAAAAATAATATTATCTTATTTGAATTCCAATATGATTTTATTTATAATGTTATATTTACTTTTAGAAATACTCTCCCTTCTAGCATCCAACTGTCTGGTGGGGGGAAGGAATAACATAAGAGATAAATCGGTACAACTCAAGAGATTTCCTGATACAGTTCAAGAGACTAATTAGTACAAGTGTTGTTTATGTCTGACAAAATGGGGTTCCCGACACTAGAATATATGTTTACTTTTAATAATCTTTTATTAACCTTTCAAAGTCATTAAAGTAAATTTTTAATATTGTATAATTTTAAACATTAAATAAAGTAATGATAATTAGATAAAAGAGTTAAGACATTAAATCACTGGGAATCCAATATTAAATTTAAAATTAACTGTACTTTTAGTGATAAAAGTCTCTCCTTTCACTAAAACTTTTAAAGATATGCTTATTTTTTTAAATCCTTATTGAATATATAGACACAATTATTATGTTCTAGTTTCAAAAGTGATATTAGTATGTGGGTCTTAAGAAATCAAGATGAGTGCAACTTGAGGTTTAAAATTACCAAGAGAATTTAGGTAGGATTAACTTTCTCTCATTTTATTAAGTCTAATGTTTGGACCTTGTTTGAGAAAGATCCAGTTAACTCTTAATTTAATTTAAGGAAATTAGATTAATCATATATTTAGCTTTGATGGGACTTGTATTTCTTTTATTATTAGTTTAAAAACATATACGATGTACATGAATAGACATATTTGAGAAAAAATTTATCTAAATAGAAAAAAATATATATAAGTAAAAAATATTTAAAAAAAAAAAGAAAATCAACAATGTATCTGAAAATAAAATGAAAAAAAAGGGGGATGACAAAACATAAAAAGATAAAATGAATAAAATATTGAAAATAGAACAATACAGAAAAAGATTAAAATGAATCATAAAATAAAATTGAGCCAAAAGAGGAAGGGAAGAAAAAAAAAAAAAAAAAAAAAAAGAAATTGAAGGACTAAAAACTCCACCCCACGCTCCCTCGCTCCCTCCATTCCGTGTGTCAGTGGAACAAAAGAAGACAAAACCATAAATAAAAATAAAAGCCAAGTACTCTCTCTCTCAGTCTCCCTCTCTCTCTCTCTAAAAGAAAATAAATAAAAAAATAATAATAATAATAAAAGTAAAAAAAAAAAAAAAACACAAAGATATTTATTGTGAAAAAGAAAACATAGTGCATATGTGAAAATGGGATGGGAAATAGGTCACTGAACTTTGAAAGAAAAAGAGAAGTGAATGCTTTTGAAAAAGGTGAAAGTTGATAAGAAAATGAATTTGCTTGGATGGATGATGGGTATTAAAATATCAAAAAAGGAAAAGTACTAAAACACCCTTTATATTTAGTCTAGGTTTTGTTTGGTAATAAAGTTTAACTCCAACTAAACTGTACTTTTTCATTTTAATTTTTGTCTTTTTCTGAACGGTCAACAAAATTTATAACTATTTTTTAAAAAGTCAACTTAACTCAAACTTAAAAATTTCATCTCAACTCATTTACTAAACGAACCATAAATATCATTTTTCCCTCTTTACTTATACAATTGGCTAATTCACCTTGTTTTTTTAAATCAGTCATAAAATACTCCTGAAAATTTCAAGATTATCTTTTAAATCTATCTTAAATAATTGTGAATTAACTAAAAAAATTAAACAACAAAATATGACAATGATCAAAGAAATATTTTTATTAGTAGGAGAAATTTTTAAGTTTTAAGATTGACTTTATTTAATTGTTTAGTTTAATATTGCTTTAAATTGTATTTAATATAAGTTAATTAGTTAGGATAAAACTTATAGCTTGTTTGGTAACCAAGTTTCACTCTAACTAAACTGTATTTTTTCATCTCAATTTTTGTCTTTTTCTGAAAAAATCAACAAAGTTTATAACTACTTTTTAAAAAGTCAACTCAACTCAAACTTAAAAATTTCAACTCAACTCAAACTCAACTCATTTACCAAACACCCTCACCGGTGTTTGTGCAAACATCTTTAACCACCCAAAAGTGATGTTAGTATGTGGGTCTTAAGAAAATTGAGATAAGTGCAACGTGAGATTTTAAAATAGCAAGAGAATTTTGGTAGGATTAACTTTCTCTTATTTTAAATCTAATGTTTGGACCTTGTTTGACAATACTTACCAAAGATCTAGTTAACTCTTAGTCAATTTAAGGTAATTTGATTAATCATATATTCAACTCTGATGGGACTTGCATTTCTTTTATTATTAGTTTAAAAATATGTGCAATGCATATGATTAGACACATTTAAGAAAAAATTATCTAAATAGAAAGAATATATATAAATAAGTATTGATGGGACCCGGTAAATCCGATGGGTGACGTGTCAGAGGTGTCAATGTGGCTATTTATGGCTGGCTGGTGATGGCTCCAATGTGGCCAAAGATGTTAAAGAGTTGGAGCAGAATACTAAGGTAGGGCTTCCATCATGATTTGGTACAGATTAGGATTGGAGGAAATCGAAGGAGGATGGCACCCAGGACATCCTCTGTTGCCAAATCACTGAAAAGAACCTGCAAGCAAACATAAGAGAATCGACTAAAAGAAACTGGTCATGAGATCGAAGAAAGGTGGGAAGAGTAGTCAAATAGTTGATGGAAATTTGGGCAAGGTAAGTCGAAGATTGGTTATTGTCTTTGGAGTGTTTATGGATAGGGCTCAGAATCACTCTAAAGACGAACATGGGTTGCTTCCGGAGAAGAACTTAGGTAAATTTTGAAAAAGGTTCCAGAAATGAAGAACTTGAAGAACGTAATGGAGATTCTAACAAGAGACGGATTTCTAAGTAGTTTTCTGATGGGGAGAAAGAGCTTTGTTTGAGGTGAGGCGATTGTGTGATGGCCGTGCTTTGCTCTGGAGAAGTTTAGTGTGGATGAATATTGTAGTTAAGTTGAGTGCCTTACTCTGGAGAAGAGAGAGCTATTTATAGGGAAAATTATGAGCCATTTTGGAGGTAGCTTGGGATAGAGAAGCTCATGATCTTTGAAGTACCAAAGCAAGCAGCCATAACAAATATAGATAAGCATCTGGTATTCGGAGTCAAACTAAGAACTACTTCGGAGATTGGTCAAACAATGTCTTGGTCTTTGGAGTAACTAACTTAACTGTAGGAAGCTTCTAAAACTAATCTTTTGGGTCTTTTGGGCTTAATAGAATAAAGATGAACTTTTTAGGCTATTACTTATTGTAGATATATATACTTTGGTCTACTTATGGTGAGAGACGGGTTTTCTTGATTATTTTTCTATCATACATTTATCTTGACAAGCTAATTTGAAACCCCCAATTGGGATCAAAAACCAACATGGACAAGAATAAATGGGCCTATTTGATTACTCATGGCCCACCAAACGATGACCCATGCAAGTTCCCTTAGCATGGCTTGGGTCCACGAAACGAGCCCACTCGCACCACGGGATATAAGTATTGGGCTTGGGCCTTAGGAGAAGGTCTTGTACAAAAACATGTATCAACAATAAGTAAAAAATATGCAAAAAAAAAAAAAAAAAAAAAATCAACAAAGTATCTGAAAATAAAATTAAAAAAAGAGGCATGAAAAAAACATTAAAAAAAATATAAAAATGACTAAAATATTAAAAATAAAGCAATACAAAAAAGGACTAAAAATGAAAAATTAAATAAAATTGTGCCAAAAGAAGAAAAAAAGAAATTGAAGGACTAAAAACTCCGCTCCACTGCACTCCTCCCTCCCTCTGGTGTCAATGGAACAAAAGAAGACAAATAATTATTTAGGCATGTCAGAACTCATGACTAAAGGTAATATCATACAATTACAGCAAATGGATGCAAATAATTATTTATCTAAAGTTAACGAGACAAGATTAAATTAGCTATTGTAGTAAATAAATATTTACGACAAATTATCTATGGAACTAAATAAATAAATAAATAGTTAAAAGATAATTAGTGATTTTCTCTATTAGTGGTTTTTCATGATTTAGATATTGTGCACGCAGATATAAAAACTAAGTAATAAAGTAATCAGTTTCAAACATAGTATTACTAACATATATATATATACAAAATAAAAACAAAAATGTAAAACTCCAAGCAGCATTACGTACGTGTAATACATATGTAAGTATGGATATCAACTACATGTTTTGCAAGACTAGACCATAAATATGATCTTAATGCGGATCTTTTGATGTTTTGCTACGTTTTCCCTCCTTATCAGCCCATGCAGGTCCCTCACTCTATTAAGATCCAATACCTCGAGTCTTTGAAGAAGAGGAACGATGCTTGTTGAATACACAAACGCATGCTCATACGCACTAACACTCTCTCAATTTTGTTGAGGTGATCATTTCACACAAACTGCTTACAGTGCTTTTCAGAAGCCTAGAAACTTCTACAAGCAGCTTTTCCGTCTTTGGAGTGGGTAGCTTGCCAATGACTTGGTCCAAAGCAAGCAGCCATAACAAATATATAGAAGCATCTGGCCATCCGGAGTCAAACTAGGAACTACTCCGGAGATTGGTCAAACAATGTCTTGGTCTTTGGAATAGCTAACTTAGCTTTAGGAAGATTCGAAAACCAATCTTTTGGGTCTTTTGGGCTTAATAGAGAAAAGATGGGCTTTTTGGGCTACTACTTATGATGAATATTATACTTTGGTCTACCTATGGTGAGAGACGGGTTTTCTTGGTTGTTTCTCTATCACCAATTTATCTTGACAAGTCAATTTGAAACCCCCCAATTGGGATCAAAAACCAACTTTGACAAGAATAAATGGGCCTATTTGATTACTCATGGCCCACCAAACGACGACCCACACAAGTTCTCTGAGCGTGGCCTGAGTCTACGAAACGAGGCCATTGATACCACGGGATACAAGTTTTGGACTTGGGCCTTAGGAGAAGGCCTTATTCAAAAACATGTATCCACAATAAGTAAAAAATATGCCAAAAAAACTCAACAAAGTATCTGAAAATAAAATTAAAAAAAGAGGCATGAAAAAAACATTAAAAAAAGATAAAAATAACTAAAATATTAAAAATAAAGCAATACAAAAAAAGGACTAAAATGAAAAAAATTAAACAAAATTGGGCCAAAAGAAAAAAAAAGAAATTGAAGGACTAAAAACTCCACTCCACCCCACTCCTCCCTCCCCTCCCGAGTGTCAGTGAGAAAAAAAAAAAAAAAAAAAATCTCTCCCTTTCTCACTCTCCCTCTCTTTCTCTCCCCCGCCCTTTCGTGTGTCAGTGGAACAAAAGAAAACAAAACCCAAAAATAAGTTCTCCCTCGCCAGAACGCAAGTTTCGTCCAAAATGGTGAATAGTAGCTCATTTTGAGCTTTTTTTATATATGTTCAGATATATAAACACATAGAAGAAGAACTAATTGGGTGAAGAATACTGATCCTCGGAGACTTCACAATGAGCCATGACAACAGGTACATAGACAGTTAGCGGTAGAACTGGCTATTCACCCTCCTTCAATGAAGGGAAAGAAAAGAAAAAAGAAAAAAAAAAGTCAAATAAAAACATGTAAGATTAGCTTACTACCTGGAATTGCCATGTTAATTAGAATCCTTAAATAAGATATAGAAATACCTGCACACTCAACCTTTGTTTGATAGAGTGGAAAAGGGAGAGGAAAGAAATTAGATGTGAGATTTTTGAGAGAAAAAAGGGAATCATAATTGTGTGGTAGAGAAGAAATTGGGAAACAAGAAAAATTGGAAATCCATATGACTCACCATTTTTTAACCCTTCAAACTTTGGAAAGGAAAGTCTGTGGAAAATTTTGACAAAGAAAATATGGATAAACTAACTATTTTGACCGTAATCTCTCATCATAAATGCATTTTGATGAATATTTTTTATCATATTTTCTTTCTCTTCTATCAAACAATATGATGGAAAACCTCCCTCTTTACGTTCTATTTCTATCATCTAGGGATTTCACTCTTCATTCCTCTCTATTTCCTAAACCCCATAAAGCGCCAACATTACTACTTTGATTTCCTTGGTGGCTTTCAACTGAACTACAGTTATTGCTATATATGGACAACACTAAAGTACCAATTTTTAATTTAATTTTATTGTTTAAAATTGAAAACCCCTGGAGTTGGATCAAAGAGCAAACCTCTGGAAAATGACATGCATTGCTCTTATCCTGACTCTTTCAGTTTCAAATATTTCTGGTTTGAAAAATGAAATCCCGTTATTTTTTTTCTTTTAATTGAAACCTCACACGCCATGAAAAAAAAAATCTCAAAGCAAACCTTCTGGAAGTTGCATAGGAGATAATAAGACTAAATGATGCTCATTGCTAATTAAAGGCAACTAAAACAATATTGGGATAACATTAAGGTCTTGTTTGGATCTAGGATCAAATCCATAATTCTAGTAATAAATTCAAATTTAAATTTTATGAGAGAGAACAATATGCAGAAAAAAAAAATTCAAAGTGGATTTAAAACAAGGTTACAAAACAAGAATAACAGAACAAAGGCAAAAGTAACTCAAATAGGAAAATGTCAGAGACCAAGCTACAATACAAGAGAATGTTTTTTGACAAAGTTGACAATCACTCCGAGTTCATTCATGCTATAGGCTCGACACCCTATCCAAGCAAAGAAGAAACTAAAAACAAGGTTTAACACGCAATTAGGCTTGGAATGCGAAAGTTAATGTAAACAAATGTCTGTAAAAATAAATTCAAACACCAGATTAAGAAAAGATATGATAACGTGTGTGCAAAGTCATTTGATCTCCATCGATCGATTTCACAAATGGAAGAGCTTCTGTCTTCTTGTTCTTTGTCTGATGCTGAGACCTGCTCCTGGGGTTGATTTTTGACAACGTTAATATTCCATAGAAGAAATAAAATATTAAAAAAAGCCAAACAGTTCGCAATTAGGCATGTCAGAACTCATGACTAAAGGTAATATCATACAATTACAGCAAATGGATGCAAATAATTTTTTATCTAAAGTTAACGAGACAAGATTAAATTAGCTATTGTAGTAAATAAATATTTACGACAAATTATCTACGAAACTAAATAAATAAATAAATAGTTAAAAGATAATTAGTGATTTTCTCTATGTGCACGCAGATATAAAAACTAAGTGATAAAGTAATCAGTTTCAAACATAGTATTACTAACTATATATATATATATATATATATGAAAGGTCATAGTAGATGATATGTCTCAAAAGCGTAATAAATGTTCCAGTTAAAAAAAACAAAACAAAAATGTAAAACTCCAATTGCGTTACGTACGTACGTGTAATACATATGTATGTACGGAGATCAACTATATGTTTTGCAAGACTAGAACATAAATATGATCTGAATGCGGATCTTTTGATCTTTTGATGAATGCGGATCTTGGTCGCCAATGGTAGAGCGCGAAAAAAAAATTGGTTCCCGCGGAAGACAAACAGCGACCAAAAAAATATTTGGTGGCGGAAAAGTATTTTTGGGGACCAAAATTTGGTCCCAGTAAGTCTCCTTTCGGAACCAAATTTTGAAAATTGGTTCTGAAGATACCAAACGGCGACCAAAAAAATTTTGGTGGCGGAAAAGTATTTTTGGGGACCAAAATTTGGTCCCAGTAAGTCTCCTTTCGGGACCAAATTAATTTGGTCCCTGAAAATTTGTTCTGAAGATACCAAACGGCGACCAAAAAAATATTTGGTGGCGGAAAAGTATTGTCGAGGACCAAAATTTGGTCCCAATAAGTCTCCTTTGGGGACCAAATTAATTTGGTCCCTGAAAATTGATTCTGTAGATTCCAAACGGCGACCAAAAACATATTTGGTGGCGGAGAAGTATTTTCGGGGACCAAAATTTGGTCCTAGTAAGTCTCCTTTGGGGACCAAATTAATTTGGTCCCTGAAAATTGGTTCTGAAGATACCAAACGGTGATCAAAAAAAATTTTGGTTCTTCCTTTAATAATTTCTTCAGCAAATCAAATACTCTATCAACATGTTTCTTTCAATTGCATACTCTTCGGAAAATAGGGCACAATATAACAAACAAGCTTGAAGGTTTTCATCATTTAGGTGATTGTAACTGACTTTCAACTTCTCAAATATTTCATTCGGCCCCTTTGTAGATGTCTTTAGATCTTCTAGCACTGTCTTCCAGTTATTGTAATCAACAATACCTTTTAAGCTTCCTGCTATTGTAACAATTGCAAGTGGCAAACAGGCCCATTCTTTGACAAACAAATTCACCATTACTTCCATGTTTTGGATGGACAGAACATCACGACCTACTGTATCCAAGAACAAGTTCAATGACTCCGTTTCTGATAGACGCTCCATTGGGATCGCATTGCAACTCATTCCGTGGCATACGTTAAGAAGTCGAGTTGTCAATACCAACTTGCTTCCATTTTGAGGACTAGGCTCCGGGATTCCTACTTCATCAAGACGATAAACATCCCATAAATCATCAAGGATGAGCACACACCTCTTTTTTTGACTCAATTCTGCATACAACTTGCTGGCCCTTTCTATTTCATCGTCATACTTTGAAATATCGTATATGTACATAATAGGACTATAGTGTTTTAAACGGATAGTCTACTATAGCATACAATTACTTAATTAATAATGTGCACTTAGGCATTTCAGATTCGACTAAACAGACTAAATAAAGTTCGAATATTAAAAAGCTGAATATGATTATGAATTAAATAGAAATTGTAACATATATCAACGTCTAATTGATTCTTAATTATTTGATCGGACACTTCAACTATAATTGAAAAGGGCCATGGCACAGAAGTAACTTCCTTGCGAAATGCTTCCTTCTTTTCCCTGAGAATTGAGATCCAGGGAAGCAGAATATTAACAAATTAATGACTATATACTATTTGCACGTAAACAAATGACTATATCAGATAGGGAGTCCAATCACTAAAATATAACCTTGAAAACAAATTTATGTTAAATTATGTACTCACACACACACACATATATATTTTTATATCGCCAAAAAGTCTAGAAAAGATTAAGCTTGTGTTTGACTTGCTGATTGGTGATGAAATTTTTAAGTTAAAGTTGGTTGATTTTTTAAAAATTAATTATATTTTTTATTGATTTAAAAAAAACAAAAAAAAAAAAAACAAAAACTGAGAGTTGAAATGTCAAATGAAACATAAATATCGAGGCTTATAAACTCAAATGAGAAAAAGCAAGATCGAATCTGTAACTGACCTGCAGACCAACAAATTATCTGATATCTTCAGCAAAGAAATGCAGAGGTTGACCAGAAATGAAGAAAAACGTGTTGTGAGTGGTTTGGAAATCGGTGAAAGGCAAGAAGATAAGGAATTGCTCAGATGCGATTGTTAAAGGAAGGTGGACGACTTATATTATCAGGAAAGGGAAATACCCAAAACACCCTTGTATTTTGACTAAGACCCATTTAGGGGGGTTTTGAAGATGAAGCTTGTGTTTGGTACGCCACTCTAGAATGTAATTTTTATATTTGAATTAGTTGATATTTTAAAAACTAGTTATTAACTTTTCAAAAAAAAGATAAAAAATGAAATGGATTTTTATGTCCAAACCTAAGAGTCAAACAACTTGGTTGTTTTGAAGATATTTGAATTGGAGTTCTGAAAATACGTGTTTAGTTGAAGAAAACTGTCTGCAGTAAAAAAATTAATGTAAAAACTTTTAAAATGTTTTATGAGAAAATATCAATATACATATTGTTTCGTTGCTCTCGAGCATTTTTTTTTTTTAAATCTCATTTGAACTTGAAATAATAAATTTATGGACATTTAAAGTTTTATTTTACTATAAACGTTTGAATATGTGAATGTTGAGAAGTAGTTTTGAGTTGAGAAAAAAGACAAAAAAAAAAAAAAAAAATTTCTGAAAATCAGATGCCAGTACATGCCCCCAAACGAATATCACTTTTGTCTCTCTTATTATATTAACATCTAAAACACTACTTGTGTTTGTAAAATCAATCATAAAATACCTCCTGAACTAATTTAATTTCTAAAAGTGTTAAGATTATCCTTTTCAGTATGTTTTAAAACGTTAATTTAATAATGACGTAACTAAAAAATTAAACTAAAAAAGTTTTAAAATGATTAAATAAATATTTTAATCAAACAAATATTTCAATTATGTTTTAAAATGATTAAATAAATATTTTAATCAAGCAAATATTTCAATTATTTTGAGAAATTCTTAATTTTTAATATTGATTTTACTTACTTGTTTAGTTTAATATTCCTTTAAATTGTATTCAATATGGATTATAAAGGGTATGTAAACTTGATATTTCAAATAAAAATGCGTATTTTCTAACTTAATGCAATAAACACAAGTGCTGTTTTTGGTAATTACATAATTAACAAAAGTAATACTTGGGCTATATAAGAGACGTTTTGAGTATATGCCATCAGGAAATATTGTGCTACGATTTTTTCCCCCCTGTTGAAAGGATCTTTCCCTAATTCTCTATCCGGTAATCTTGTCTTATTTAAGTCCGTTTGCGGATATGTTTTCAAAAGTGTTTTCTAAACATTTTTTTTTTTTTTGTCTTTTTTCTTCACTTTTACTATTTATGTTTCTAAACATTTTCAAAAAACTCAAACTTTAAAAAGTATAATTTTATCATTTTTAAGTTAAAAAGAAATGATTTTTTTTTTCAAATTGCATAAAATTTCAAGAGTAACGAAACAAGATCCATATTGTTATTTTTTTTCCGAACAAATATTAAGTTTTTATACTTTTTTACTCCAAACTGTTTATTTTCACGAATTGCACATTTTCAAAACTCAAATCATCTCCAACTTTTAAAACATCATCTCCAAACGTGACCCCAAATGGGCCCTCAATCTTCGCTACTTGCCACCAGTCTTTGGGCTAGTTGTAATGCTTTAGGAGTTTTTAAAAGTCCTTTACACAAACTACGATGTAAATATTGTGTTTGATAAAAGTACTCAAAAGTCATTTGCACAAACACTAAAGTATTTTGACAATTATTTGGAGAAACTAGAATTTCTAACTTTTACATTTAATTTCTACTCCCTCGTTTACTAAAAGTAAGAGTAGATCAATTATCACAAAAGCACATCAATCCCAAACTAACCCTTTGTGCAAACATCAACGGCCACACAAAAGTGATATTTGTATGTGGGTTTTAAGAAAATTGAGCTTATGTTTGGTGAATGAGTTTAACACAAACTCAACTCAAATTTTTCATCTCAATTTTCGTCTTTTTCTGAAAAGTCAACAAAATTTATAACTACTTTTTAAAAAGTCAACTAAACTCAAACTTAAAAATTCTATCTCATCTCAAACTCAACTTAACCACCAAACAAACCCTGATATGTGCAAATTGAGATTTAGGGGGGGAGGGGGGATGGGTTATTTAAATTTTAATACCATTTATTTTGCTTTTATTCTGAAAATATACCTTGTGTTTTGAAATTTTACAATCGAGTACCATCAGATTTTGCTTAATATACAAATTTATACCCTTTCTCCATCAATACTTAATTTTGACCTTAAAAATGACCAAATTACCCTTAAAAAGAAAGACTACAATTATGTATTATTTATTTTCATACCATACATTTGTTTTTATTTGAAAAAGTAGTCATTGTATTTTAAATTTTTTTTATTTTTATATTAATAGATTACATTTAGTACATAAATATATACATTCTCGATCAACGCTTATTTTTACATTTAAAATACCCACAACTCTATTAAATGTAAAACTAATAATAATTAAAGAAAATATAATGTAATTATAAAGTTAAATTTCTCTTATACCGCTTGGCACATTTAAATGTAAAAACAAGTATTGATTGAGAAAATGTATAGTTTTATGTACTAAATATAATATAATAATATAAAAATGTAAAATTTAAAAATACAATGTATACTTTTTTAAATAAAAACAAAAAGATTGTATGAAAATAAATAATACGTAATTGTAGTATTTCTTTTTAAGGATAATTTGGGCATTTAAAGGTCCAAATTAAGTGTTGACAGATAAATGGTTTAAATTTGTATGGTAAGCATAATTTTTTGGTATACAATTATAAAGTTTCAAAACATATGGTATACTTTCTGAATAAAAGCAAAACACAGGGTACAAAAAAAAAACCTATTTAAGAATTGTCGAGAAAATTCACAAGCATACGAATTGGACAAGTAATAAAGTGATGATAAAATTATCAATACAATGACAATTTGATACCAAAATTAATTTCTTGAATGCCTTCTAAATTATGTACCTTATTTCATTTTAACCTTTGAATTATCAAAACCATTAATTGTGCCCCATAATATATACAAAGTCATTCAATATGTTGCTTCCATCCACTTCCGTTATAAATTTAGTTTCCTTGTTTTTATTTTCTAATTTGTGTTTCCCATTTTTATTAGTTTGTTTCACTTTTTAGTTGAGCCTCAAGGCGCTATAAATATAGTGCTCTTCTTGTTGTAATATTTTATTCAAGATTCGTGTAATGAATTCATTTTTATTTTTCAGTTTTTGTTTCTTTAGTTTTTCTAGAGGTGTAAGATTAGTGACACATCTTTTTGTAAGTGAAACACTACCGATAGAAGACTAAGTTTTAAGTGAATTTTATTTGTTTACCTTCCTCTTTTTATTTCATTTCAATTTATTATTCAACGTTTTATAAATTTGATTCATTTTCCTCTATTCTATTTAGTGTTTATAATAATTATTTATGTAGTGATATCAGTTTTAGTTATTACATTCATTACATTAAATCATTAGTGACAAATGTTTTTTTTTTAATTATTTTATATGAGCATCATTTACTGCATTCTACCTAGGGGTATTTTATCGCTTTCAGATGACGTATAAGAATAGTTGTGCTTGCTTTAACGAGAAGGTGTTAGTTTGATCAGATACTTTTTCATTATTTGTGTTTCCAAGCCTATACTTTTTTCATTGTCTATAACAATGTTATATTTGTTAAAAAAAAAAAAAGGGATATATAACATATCTTACTTCAAATGCAGAATATTATTTGTAATGATATTTTTATTTTTTGTCATTATTATTATGTTTTGAAACATGTACAATTAAACTTTTAGTACTTTAATATATTAAAAATGAAAATAATATAATAAATTATATGTAAAAATCAAGTTAACAGTCAATGAAAATCAAATTTTAAAATTTGATATTAGTTATAATCGTGTAAAAAGTTTGTAAAAAATTGACCTAAAAGAAATCACCCAATTGAAAATACTTTTTTTCTTATAATTCAAATATAAAAATTTACTATTGACATGATAATATAACATTGTATTAGAGGAAGATATGATGTCCTGAACTTCATGTCTCATTAGCTGTCTCCTAATAATATTATATCATATAATCTAAATTTAAAAATTTAGCAATATAAAAAAATTAAATACTAAAAATTCTTGAATAAATTAATAAGTTATTAAAATATTATTGAGAATATATTTATTAAGATAAAAAAAATAAGACAGCAAATTTAGACTCGTGTCAATGATGCTCTTAGCCGGTACCGAGTTACCACATTCTCTCCGCACCTTTTTGCTGTTTTACATCCCACAAAAACTACTTGCCTTGGCTAGCGAGCAGCGACTTGGCGTGGATTAGTATATCCCTGGAACCAAACAGATCCCATGTGCCAGTGCCAAATCAGAGGAAAACAGACGGCTCAACGGACGGTCAGATCTGGAGACCAGTGATCAGTCGTGATAGAGACGCGAAGCACTAGAGAATTCTCTATACCCAAAAGCCAAAGAGAATTCTGAATCCCAACTCCACACAGCTCATTTCTCTCTTCGCTTCCATAGAACACTCAAACTATCACACTTCTTCTTCGTCGCTATACATATATTTGTATATATCGATATATATGTTATGTATATATATATATATATGCATGCCGATCCATGTGTAGCATGGTGGTCTGACTAGATCGAGGTCGAACATGGCGAATTTTCTCGCTCAGTTCCAAACAACCAAGAATTCCTGTGATCACATCGTTATTGCTGGCAAATCTCATTTCCATTTTAGGTTTTCTATTTTTATTTTTATTTTTATTTTTTTTGCAAAACTTGAGCTTGATTTTGCGGTTTAAATTTTTGTTTTTCAATTCTAGCTACCGATCTTAACGCCTTCAGATTGCTTATATATACATATGTGTGTGTGTATGTATAGATTGCATTTGAATTCTTACAATTTGAACTTTGATCGAGGATTTTGGGGTTATTCGAGTCCAAATTTGGGTTCTTTTTTCTTTGAAAACGTTGGAGATGTTAATGTTCTGATTTTGAATTCTGGAGAGAGAATGGGAAGTAAAGAGGAGAGTTAATTTGTTCTGTGTGTTTCTAGAGTGTGTAATATTTAAGCAGAAATTTTTTACATATCATGATGATAAAACAGTTTAATGACATTTTATGAAAAGAAAATATAAGTTGTGATGGTTAAAAAAAGCTAGGATAAAACAGTAATATCATTTTTTATAGAATCTGCAGAATTAATTTTGACACTATGTATCCGTGTCATTGCTCATTTAGGAAACATATGAAATGGGTGTTTTTTTTTTTTTTTCCTGTATTTAGTTGTTTCATGTATGAAAGAGTCTATGAGCGAATGAACTTTTGGTGAAAATGTTCAATTCTTACGAGTTTCTGAGTAATGAACTTTAGGTTAAGAACACATTTTCAAACTATCTATAGGTCATTTTAGATTGTGAATTTAAGAATCTTTTTTGGGAATAAAGCTTGGTTCTGTTAGCTAAAAACTCTTTTCCTACTTGCATATAGTTTACAGTTTTGTGAATTGGAAACCTACGGGGAGTTCTATCTCGTTTAGTATTATTTGTCTCGAAGTTTTCTCATTCATGTCGTCTTTTGCATTAGAAACATGGCTGAAACAAATATATTTATGAGAGTATCTTTCTTTGCACTAGATCTTTGAAGCTAATGATTTCATTGTGGTGTGTTTCAGTTGAAGATGTCAGTGACCTGTGGCCTATGATCAAGAATGGATTCGAGAATCGGTTTCCATTGAAGAGAGCTTGCTTGAATAACAAGACCTGAAATCCCATATATGTGGATTATTTGCCTGCTGAATTTATATTAACAAGAGATGCAAGGCTTCGCAGCCGATTCCCGCAGGAGCAATATTTATTTTGGTTCTGGGAGCCATATGCAACTGTTGTCCTTGTTACCTGTGAGGTTAGATGGAAGATCCTTGATCTCATTGATTTCTTCCAACTTTTATCTTCGGCGTGTCTTTACATGCATCCCTCGGCACATGATACTGTGTATAAGTTTTCTGTCTTGATGTCTCAAGACAATACAAAACAAAAGATATTACATGTGTTCATCAACGTCTAATAAGTTTTTGTAATCTAAATGATTGAGCAGTTCCTCTACATGCATCTCATACAATTTTTGTGGATTAAATAATCTATTTCTTCTTTTGTCAATGAGGTGATACATATAATAAGGCTAGCCTTTTGTAATTGCATAAGGATAAAAATTTACATTTATTTTAAAGGGGGGTATAGGGGCTTTGGAAGGTAGAAGCCTAATATTGGTCTATCCGTCATGAATATCTTATTCTAGATATTGTTTTATGCTATATGAATATCCATATTCAAATCTTTGTATCGTTGTCTATGTGAAGAGAGGGATGACAATAATGGCTTCCATGGACTTGATTTGGTGTGGAACTAGAGTGTGGAAACACTGACATAGAAATTTGTTAGAGAAATTCTTGGAGCTTAGCTCCTGTTTGGCACCCTGTTTTAACCACTGTTCAAACTTTTTCCATAGTGTTTTCTTTTGCAAAAAGTATTAATTTATTGTTTGAATTGTGGGTTTGAACCTATGATCCAAACAGGCATGAGGGTCTGGTTGGTTTGCTCCACCACCCACATGATCTAGTGTTCAATTCCTGCCAGCCCGCCTAGTGGGTTTGGATTATTTTTTAGATATATAAATATATCCATAAAAATTTGTACTTAAACAGTAAGCACGTGTTTAGTTTTTGCTCTGTTATGTCATAATTATTTCTAAGTTAGTGTCTGATTGTATTATGGTGCTAACATAACTGTTAATGGACATATTCTTTTGCCATTTTACCAGGATCTTGATGAGTTCAAAACCATCCTTAAGCCACGCCTGAAATTAATCGTCCAAAATGATGAACGAGAATGGTTCATTGTTTTCGTCTCTAAGACCCATCCTAATAATGATCAGGCTACCAAAATGGCAAAGAAAGTATATGCCAAACTGGAAGTCGATTTTAGTACCAAGAAGAGAGAGAGGTAAAACTTGCTGCATTAGTAGTTTATCATTTTTCAATTTGTGTATGTGTCTTGCTTTATTTAGTATTTCCAAGTAGAGAAGAAAAATTCCATTGGTATGATGTCTCATATTTGTTTTGTTCTTTCTATTTCTTTCATAGCTTACCCCTTTCTCAAAATGACTTGAACAGAAATTTTTATTTTGTTCTACTTATTGTACTAATTCCCACCAAGTATTAAGCAACAAAATCTTTGTGCAAGTTAGATGTTAGCATTAGAATATAAGTTAGTAACATGATATCTCCGTGTGTTCATTGCTTTGAATTTGTTTCTTTTATTATTTGCCTCATCATTTACTTTGCTCAGGTGCTGCAAGTTCGATTTACATAGCCCTGAAGCAAATTTTTGGGAAGACTTGGAATCCAAGATTGTGGAATGTGTAAGAAATACCTTGGATAAACGTGTACAGTTTTACGAGGATGAGATACGCAAGCTCAGTGAACAATGGTTCATGCCGGTGTTGAACTTCTGCAATTTTTTTATTTTGAAGGTTGTTACGTCTTCACATTATGTCGTCTATATAAATGTCATTTGGGAGGCTTTGTGTGGACAAAGAGGAATTGGTACGCTTATGTAAAATAAATTAGCGAGTTCTCATGATCAAATCAATTTCTTTAAAGAGCTTATTTAGAACTTGCCACAAGAATTAGTTCAATATGTTTATAAGATGAAAAATTCATAATATACTCTAGAAAAATATAAACACGGCTCTGACAAGCCTTCGTGTCGATGTAGCCATATATCCCCAATTCTCAATCTAGATAGTACTTGACGTATTTGCTGCTGTTCTCAGGAAAGCTTGGCTTTTATGTTTGAGATAGCTCATCTTCATGAAGATGCTTTACGTGAATATTTCAAACTAGAGATTTGTTATACGGAAACAGGTTCCGTTGCTACTGCTGTTGCTGAAGTCACGTGGCTAAAATCCTTATTACATGAACTTGGTGTTCTCATACCACAGACACCCACGATCTATTGTGACATTGCTGGAACCACTTATCTGTATGCCAATCCCGTCTTTCACTCTCGTATGAAGCACATTGCCATTGATTTTCACTTTGTTCGAGATAAAGTACAAAGTGGCGAGCTTCGGGTTTCTCATGTTTCTGCTGCCGATCAACTTGTTGATGCATTGATGAAACCACTCACACGGCAACATCTTCAACAATTATGTGTCAAGATCAGAGTTTTCTCAGGACACTCCATCTTTTGATAGAAAAGAAAAGAAATAAGTCTAGTTATTGTATACTGAAATAAATTAAATTAGCGCCAAATGGTTAAGAAGAGTGTTTTATAATTAATAATAATAATAATAATAATAATAATAATAATAAGTTGCGAATTGGAAGTGTTGAGAAAAAATAAATTTTACTCTAGAACTAAAAAAACTCCACATATTCTCATGCAACTAAAGAAAGAAATCTAGTTATAGTATATACTGAAATAAATTAATTAGCGCCAAATGATTAAGAAGAGTGTTTTAGGGGGGAAAGAAAGTTGCGAAATGGAAGTACTAAGAAAGAAGAAATTTCATAACGGAACTTAAAAACTCCAAATATTCTCATGCAACTAATTATATAACATGTATGGTGGAAGATAGAAATAATACCAGTTGCCACTTTCAATTTGGCGTTCATCCAATAACTGATCAGTATCTCCGCCGCACGGACTCGACGGCGTCCTTCGCATTGGGATGATTCCACTCCAGCGAGTCCCACGAATTGTCGTCTATGATAACATAATCAAGAGAAGGAGGAAATGGATCTCTGTCAAGGCAAGGGACCCTTTTCAACTTTGGACATTTCTTTATATAAACATCACGCAAGGAATGATCAGCAACCACTGGTATCCTCTTTAACTTTGGTAGTGAGGACAATCGTAACTCGCACAATTTAGGGAGAATAACAGTGCTGATGACCTGATGATCACATTCACCTGCAGCTTCTTCATCTTCATCTTCTTCTTCTTCTTCTTGTTCGCCATGATCAGATGCCACCGATATTATGTCAACCAATTGTTTACAGTCAATGACCAAAATATGTTCCAGATTTGGGAGCAGATCAGTATCGATGGACAATCTCTTTATTTTGTCACAATTCTCTACTCTCAATCTCTTGAGAGAAGAAAATGTGACAGGTGGAAGTTGTGATGATGCTGCGTTTTCCCTCCTTATCAGGCCACGCAGGTCCCTCATTTTATAAAGACACAATAGCTCGAGTCTTTGAAGAAGAGGAATGATGCTTGATGAATACACAAACAAATGCTCGAGACCATCACACTCATACACATAACAGCTTCTCAAGTTTGTTGAGGTGATCATTTCGCACAAACTGCTTACATCAATGCAACACTTTTGTAAAGTCAGGGTCTCAACGTTTTGAGGGAGCAAGACCGGGCAGTCTCCATCTACTGTTACACTTTTCCTAAGATCACTATTTGCAAAATTTACAACTTTACCACGTTCTCGAAATACAAAATAATTTTCAGATCCAACCTGAATCATGTAATGGGTGGGTCCACCATCAGCCATAGATCTAATATATGCGTTAAAGCTGTCAAAGTCATACAACATGCAATGGAGCTCTTCTAGCTTTGTCAACATTACTAACTCCTCCCATCTTATTTTTGTTTCACGATCCTCTCGACTAAGAGAAAGGTAGCGAAGATTTGACAGCTTGCATAAGATCCCATCAGGTATCATCTTTAGTTGATTACATCCATCAAATTCAAGGTAACTCAACCTACTTAAGTTTTCCATACCTTGAGGTACTTCCTTGATTCCAGAGCGACCAAAGTCCAACCTCTTCAGAGCCGTTAGTTTTGCTAAAGACGGCACGTATGTGAGACTGCGACATCCTCTGAGCAACAATGTAGTAAGATTCACCAACTCGGAGATTGATTCTGGAAGATTCTTGATAGGAGTTTTAGACAGATCAAGAAGACTGAGCCCCTTTGTATGAAGAAAAAAGTTGTTTGAAATGCTACTTAAACGATAGTTCTCGTTTAGTAACAATGTTGAAAGCATAGGACATTTTGGTGATTCAAAACTTGAAGGGATATTTGATATTGAGTTCTGCATCAATGAAACTTTTGCAAGATCATCTTTCCAATTTTCTTCGTCTGGAACACATTTCAATCCAGTACCTGCTTCTACCAAAAATCGAGGACTGTCGCTTGTAATTTTTAGTGCCATATCCCTTATCAAATCATGCATCTTCACGCAAGCCGCCCTCAATTCCGTTGTATCTTCCAACAAGCAAGAATGTACGAGTTTGTTTAGCATCGCCTGTCCTCTTTCGAACTCTGCTTGCCTATTTCTTCCTCGAACAATTTCTTCAGCGATCAGATACTCTATCAACTCATTTCTTTCAATTGCATAATCTTCAGGAAATAGGGCACAATATAACAGACAAGCTTGAAGGTTTTCATCATATAAGCGATCGTAGCTAAATTTCAACTTCTCAAATATTGCGTCTGTCCCTTTTGTAGATGCCTTTAGATCTTCTAGCGCTGTCTTCCAGTTATTGTAATCAACAATACCTTTTAAGCTTCCTGCTATTGTAACAATTGCAAGTGGCAAATAGGCACATTCTTTGACAAACAAATTCACCATTACTTCCATGTTTTGGATGGACAGAACATCATGACCTACTGTATCCAAGAACAAGTTCAATGACTCTGTTTCTGACAGGCGCGCCATTGGGATCGCTTTGCAACTCATTCCGTGGCATACGTTAAGAAGTCGAGTTGTCAATACCAACTTGCTTCCATTTTCAGGACTAGGCTCCGGGATTCCTACTTCATCAAGACGGTAAACATCCCATAAATCATCAAGGATGAGCACACACCTCTTTCTTTTACTCAATTCTGCATACAACTTGCTGGCCCTTTCTATTTCATTGTCGTACTTTGAAATATCAAAATCGATCCGGCGTGCAATAGCATCTTGTAATTTGACAATGCTGGAAGCTTTTGATACAGTAACCCAGATTACGCCATCAAACTTCTCTTTCTTTTCTAGAAGGCGATTGTTTATATGTTTCATGAGGGTCGTTTTACCCATTCCACCCATCCCATAGACCCCGATCTTTCTAACTTCATCACCCATCAACAATGCCCATATCTCTTCCATTTGTCTTGTAAATGTAGTTTCTCCACCTAAGGTTGTTGTTGGTTGTATCTCTCCAATTTGTCGCGGAAGTGGTAAGATCAAACCATCAGGAAACTCACCACTCCTATAGAGTTCCTCAACCTCCTCTATCTTCTGAACAACATTCTTTCCCATTCCAGCACGGGAGAAGCATTTCACCGCTTCAACTTGTTGGTTAATCGTGTTGATTTCGGCATCAATCTTTTCCACACTTTGTAGCCAAAATTGAACCTCAGTCTTCGCCTTTGTTTCTCCTTCCACAATCTCGGTGTGTAGCCTTGAATCTATGTCTTCCTTTCGGCGGTTTAGCTTTTCCATTCTTTGTTTGAGAGTCTCTTCATTTTCCTTAAGGCCACAGTGATACTTCCAGTATCTGGAAATAGGTGCTGATATCCACTGTAAAAGTTGAATAACCGGCCCAGCAAGCTCCATTATTGACTAGCACCTGGCACAGTGAGAATTTGAAGATTATATTTGACTTTTGCCTTGATGAAGTAATATAAGAAGACATACAAACACTCACACACAAAGATGAATATTTATTGTGTAATTACTAAAGAAACAAATAAATTGAGGCCCCTATAACACAAACATATAGAAAATAATAACAACGCTAGCTCATGGACAATTGAAGTTTTTTGTACCAAAATCTACTAAGAAAAACTTTATTTTTGTCCCCTCAACTTTAGTAGCTTGTAACTTTGCTCTCAAATTTTGAAAACTTGTCTTTTTACCCTCTCAAACTTTGAATTATTAGTAATAATGCCCCTTGAACGTTAAATCTTTAGCAAAAACACCCCTTGTGTCTTATTTTAGCCATGTAAGACTTGGAAAAACTTTATTTTTGCCCCTTAAACTTTAGTAATTTTGCAACTTTACCCCTAAACTTTGAAAATTGGTACTTACGCCTCTCAAACTTTAAAGTTTTGCAAAAATACTTGTTTTGTTATATTTCGTCCATATAAAGTTAATTTGACACTAGTTTAAATGACAAAATTTAATTTGAACTGAAATGTTTATCATTAGAAAAACAACTTTAAAAATCTGTTTTTGCATGAATTTGTATTGATTTATTGAATATTTTATACTAAATTTTAATAAATATGTAAGTACATTTTTGTGTTATTTTCAAACTTAGTTTTGTTTTCTATGCAATTACTTAGTTTTGTTTTTTATGCAATTCCCTGAGGACAAAAGTTCAGGCAGAAAATTTTTTTTTTTGTATACACTAATAAATATATACATATATGTAGAACTAATGAGTTTTCAAAACATCATCTACTACTACAACTTAAAACTACTTAACAATACAGTGAAATCAGGCATTTAAGATTTAACTAAACAAATCACTTTGAATATTGAAAAGCTAAAAATGATCTTGACTCAGATAAAAATTGTAGTATACCTTGACGTCTAATTCATTCTTAGTTCTTCGATCCTTAGTTCTTCGATAAGAGACTTCAACTTTAACAGAAAAGGGCCGAGCACAGAAGAAGTGAAGCAAAAGAGGAAAAGCAGTAACAATTGCTTATGAAATGGTGCCTTCTTTTTCACTGATAATTGAGATCCAGGGTAAAGCATTAGTTTCATTCTAACCGAATTAGTGATAAACAAATGGCTATATAATAATTTTGCAAGTAAGCAAATAAGTATGTCAGATAGAGGGTCCAATCACAAAGATAAAACAATTAGAACAAATTTATGTTAATATATATATATATATATATCGCCAAAGTTTATACATACCATTTAAAGTCTAATTCTTTTGACTGAATCATTAGATCAACACAACCAAACTGTCCGAATAATCTACTAAAATATCTAATTATTTATTACAACGAAACTGTCCGAATAGTGCAATTAATATGGTAATTGTTGCAAGAGTTACAAAATCTTTTACATTCACTCTCTTGATAGAAGAGAAGTGGTTTTCTGATCTATAAATAGACCAAGGGTCCCTAACCTAACCATTGTGAGAATTGCCTGTGAGTTTCCATCTTTAGTCACTACTGAAGGTGGTATAGGTGAGTTTCCCTATTTGTTCTTGATCAACTATGGCTGGAGGTTAGATCCTTATTTCCTTTTCTAATTAGTTTTCTAACATGTGGTATCAGAGCAAACTTCCATTCATGTTGATCAGTATTATGTTTTGGTTTTTATAGAAAATTACCAATTATGTTCATATCTGCATAAATTTTTCCTAGAATTAGAAACATGCCTATTTTGTTTTTTTATGCAAATGAATGATACATCTCTATATACACATTCGGATATGCATGGTATATATAAATGTGCATGCTGTTATTCGTTGATCATAAAGTTTAGATCTTTTTGCATGAGCTATATATATATATGTTGGGTATGGTTCTGATTACATATATAGGTTTTGTCATTATGTAATATTCTTTAAGTTTGTATTTGAAGACTTAAATTTTTCTTTATATAAGAATGGTACTTGTGTTGGCAATGGTATTCTAGTTGATGGGTTATTTAGATTTCATTTGGATCCTACTTCTGAATGTAATCTTTTGACCATGCATGCTGATAACGTTGGCACTAAGCGTTGTATTATCAATGAACAAACCTCTAAATTGTGGCATTGGAGATTGGGACATATCTCCATAGAGCGGATTAAATGATTAGTAAATGATGGAGTTTTACAGACTCTTGATTTTACTGATTTTGGTACTTGTATAGACTGCATTAAGGGAAAGCAGACTAACAAAAATTCTAAGGGTGCCAAGAGGAGTTCTGAGATTCTTGAGATCATACATACTGACATTGGTGAACCATATCCTCCTTGTCTAAATGGTCAAAGGTATTTTGTCACCTTTATAGATGACCGTATGAGATATATATGTATCTCTATCTTATAAATCATAAGGATGAGGCCCTAGATGCCTTTAAGATTTATAAAACGGAAGTAGAGAAACAAAAGGAACGAAATATTAAAATCGTTCATTCAGATAGGGGTGGAGAGTATTATGGAAGGTTCACTGAAAAAGGTCAAATACCGGGTCCATTTGCTAAGTTTCTTCAAGAGGAAGGCTTTATTGCACAATATACAATGCTGGGCACACCTCAACAAAATGGTGTAGCCAAAAGGAGAAACCAAACCTTAATGAATATGGTAAGAAATATGATTAGCAATTCAAGTCTTCCCTTAAACTTTTGGAGTGAAGCCTGCGGTGTACATTTTAAACAGGGTACCCACTAAAGCAGTTCCTACAACACCTTTTGAATTGTGGAACGGTTGGAAACCAACTTTAAAACATTTACACATTTGGGGTTGTCTAGGTGAAGTAAGGGTTCATAATCCGCAATTAAAAAAGTTGTAACATATATCAACATCTAATTGATTCTTAGTTATTCGATCGGCATTTCAACTATAATTGAAAAGGGCCATGGCACAGAAGTAAATTGCTTGTGAAATGCTTTCTTCTTTTCCCTGAGAATTGAGATCCAGGGAAGCAGAAAATTAACAAATTAATGACTATATAATATTTGCACGTAAGCAAATGACTATATCAGACAGGGAGTCCAATCACTAAAATATAACCTTGAGAACAAATTCGTGTTAAATTATTTACTCACACACACACACACATATATATATATATATATATATATATGTTTATATAGCCAAAATGTCTAGAAAATATTAAGTTTACGTTTGGTTTGTTAATGGTAGATGAAATTTTTAAGTTAGAGTTTGTTGACTTTTCAAAAATCAGCTAAAATTTTTGTTTATTTCTCAAAAAAAATAAAAAAAAATAAAAAAATAAAAAAAAAATAGTTTAATTGAAATTAGATTAAAGGATAAATAAACTCAAACGAGAAAAAGCAAGATCGAATCTGTAACTGACCTGCAGACCAACAAATTATCTGATCTGATATCTTCAGCAAAGAAATGCAGACGTTGACCAGAAATGAAGAAAAACGTGTTGTGAGTGATCTGGAAATAGATGAAAGGCAAGAAGATAAGGAATACTCAGATGCAATTGCTAAAGGCAGGTGGACGGCTTAGGGCCTGTTTGGTGCACAAGTTCAAGATGAGATTTTTAAGTTTAAATAGTAAATTTTTTTGAATTTTCAGAAAAGACAAAAAACTTTTTGGGAAAAAGACAAAAACTTTTTGAGAAAAAGACAAAAAAAAGTTTGAAAATCTGAGTTTGGACTTGAACACCAAACTCACCCTTATAATATCAGGAAAGGGAAATACCCAAAACACCCTTGTATTTTGACTAAGGCCTGTTTGTGGAGGTTTTGAAGATGTAGCTTGTGTTTGGTATATGGGTCTGAATTAAATTTTTAGATTTTTTTTTTTTTAAGAAAATGAAATATTTTATATTTGAGTTAGTTGATTATTTAAAAACTAGTTATTGACTTTTAAGAAAAAAAGATAAAAATTGAAATGGATTTTTGGATCCAAACCTGGGAGTCAAACAACGTGATAGTTTTGGAAATATTTGAATTGAAGTTTTGAAAATATATATTTGGTTGAAAAAAACTGTTTTGAGTAAAAAAGTGTAAAAAAATTTTAAAATGTTTTAGGAGAAAATATCAATATACATATTATTTCGTTTCTTTCAAAATTCTATATATTTAAAAAAAAAATCTCATTTAAACTTAAAATAATAAATTTATGGACCTTTAAAGTTCCATTTAACTATAAACGTTTAGATATGTGGATATTAAAAAGTAGTTTTGAATTGAGAAAAAGACCAAACAATAAAAATCTAAAAACCCACATGTCGGTACATGCCCCCAAACCAATATCACTTTTGTCTCTCTTAATATATTAATATCTAAAACACTACTTGTGTTTGTAAAGTCAATCATAAAATACTTCCTCAATTAAATTAATTTCTATAAAAATGTTAAGATTATCCTTTTCAATCTGTTTTAAAGGTTAATTTAATAATGACATAACTAAAGAATTAAACTAAAAAAGTTTTAAAACGATTAAATAAATATTTTAGTCAAATAAATATTTCAATTATGTTTTAAAATGATTAAATAAATATTTTAATCAAGCAAATATTTCAATTATTTTGAGAAATTCTTAATTTTAAATATTGATTTTACTAACTTATTTAGTTTAATATTACTTTAAATTGTATTCGATATGGATAATTAAAGGGTATGTAAACTTGATATTCAAATAAAAATGCGTATTTTCTAACTTAATGCTATAAACACAAGTGCTGTTTTTGGTATTTACATAATTAAAGGGACAAAAGTAATATTTGGGCTATATAGAGACGTTTTGAGTACTTGCCATCAGCAAATATTTGTACTACGATTTTTCCCCCCTTGTTGAAAAGGATTTTTCCCCCATCCTCTATCGGGTAATCTTGCCTTATTCAAGTCCGTTTAGGGACATGTTTTCGAAAGTGTTTTCTAAACATTTCTTTTTCTTTTTCTTTCAGTTTTATTATTTATTTTTCCAAACATTTTTAAAAAAATTAGAACTTTAAAAGTGTATAATTTTATCATTTTAAATAAAAAATAATTTTTTTTAAATTGCATAAAATATCGAGAGTAACGAAACAAGATCTATATTACTAATTTTTTTGCTAAAAAAATTTTAAGTTTTTACACTTTTTCACTTCAAATAGTTTATTTTCACAAAACGTATATTTCCAAAACTCAAACCATCTCTAATATCCAAAACACTGTCTTCAAACGTAACCCCAAACGAGCCCTCAATCTTCGCTACTTGCCACCAGTCTTTGGGCTAGTTGTAATGCTTGAGGAGTTTTTAAAAGTCCTTTACACAAACTACGATATAAAAATTGTGTTTGATAAAGGTATTCAAAAGTCATTTGCACAAACACTAATCATTTTAACAGTTATTTGGAGAAGCTAGAATTTCTAACTTTTGCTTTTAATTTCTACTTCTTTATTTATTAAAATTGTTAGAGAGATTGTAATATCTCTTATATTACCATTGGATAGTAAAAACAATAAAGTCTCATATTAGAAAGCATAAGCAAGCATAGTAGTATAAATTGAAAGAAGTGAAGTGTAAGGATTACTAGTGTATAGTGTGGACTATGCTACTACTATGCACCACCACATGTGCGCGCGTGCGAGGGTGATTGGACGTTTAGGGCACTTTTGGGCCCTTATTAGGGCGCACTTTGCACCAAGGAGTCAATGAGCACTCTCTTTTACAATGCGGTGCTTTTCCAAATTAAATCTAAACCGTTGATTTGATCGTACACGATCTAATAGTCCCGATTTAAATAATTTTATATTTAATTTAAACCTTTGATTAAATTATTACAATCGAACGGTCATAATTAATTCTGATGACCAACCGGTATGTCTGTTGTAATAGATATGTTTTTTGACTGAAAAGTCACTTTTTAATTTAAAAGGCATGACTGTTATATCTGTTGCAACTCTTCATGAATAGATGTATCAAAGGCTATAAAACTCCAGTTTCTGATATCAGTTTCATATTTTATTCTAGAATTTAATAAGATTGCTACTTAATAAATTCATGAGTTTATTGTATCTTGGAGGTAATTTGTCAAAACACTAGTTAGCAAACTGTTCATAGTAGGGGCAAATAAAACCTTAAGGAAAGTAATTCCTACGTCTCAAACCTTTTGATTTTCTCCCATTCTATTTCGTTTCTTTACACCCTAATAGTTTTCCACCACCGATTGTAATCAACAAAAATAAGAGTAGAAATTATGACAAAAACACATCAACTCCAAATTAACCCTTTGTGCAAACATCAACGGCCACACAAAAGTGATATTTGTATGTGGGTTTTAAGAAATTTTAGATATACACAAATTGAGGTTTAAGGAAAAAAAAAAAAAGGGGGTTATTTACATTTTTATACCATTTATTTTGCTTTTATTCAGAAAATAAACCTTTTGTTTTGAAATTTTACAATTGTATACCATCAGATTTTGCTTAATATACAAATTTGTACCATTTCTCCATCAATACTTAATCTTGACTTAAAAATACCCAAATTACCCTTAAAAAAAAGACTGCAATTATATATTATTTATTTTCACACCATACATTTTGTCTTTATTTGAAAAAGTATACATTGTATTTTAAAATTTTTTATTTTTATATTAATAGATTACATTTAGTACATAAATATATAAATTCTCGATCAACGCTTATTTTTACATTTAAAATACGCACAACTCTATTGAATTTAAAACTAAGAATAATTAAAGAAATTTTAATGTAAATTATAAAGTTAAATTTCTCTTGTACCGCTTGGCACATTTAAATGTAAAAACAAGTGTTGATTGAGAAAATGTATAGATTTATGTACTAAATAATATAATAATATAATAATATAAAATTTTAAAATACAATGTATACATTTTCAAATAAAAAAAAAATGATTGTATGAAAATAAATAATAAATTGTCGTATTTCTTTTAAGGTTAATTTGGACATTTTAATGTCCAAATTAAGTGTTGACAGAGAAAATGTATAAATTTGTATGGTAAGTATAACCTGATGGTATACAATTATGAAGTTTCAAAACACATGGTATACTTTCTGAATAAAAACAAAACACAGGATACAAAACCAAAAATAACTTATTTAAGAATTATCGAGAAATTTCACAAGCATACGAATTGTACAAGTAATAAAATGATGAGAAAATTATCAATCCAAAGACAATTTGATACCAAAATTAATTTCACTAATGCCCCCTAAACTATGTACCTTATTTTATTTTGTCCTTTGAATTATCGAAACAATTCATTATGCCCCCTAATATATACAGAGGCATTCAATCTCTCCCTTCCATACACTTCCATTATAAATTTAACAGAAATGCTGATGTTGCACGTTATTAAAGTTTAAACAAATATGTTTTTGAATATAAATCATAAAAATAAAAATTATTTTATAATATGTTGTTTGAACGTAGGAAAGCCAAATTAAAATAAAATAAAATAAAATAAAAGGAAACCGATGTAGTACAATACGAGTTTAATACCCGTGCATTGCACGGGGAAGAAAGAAAAAAAAATAAAAAAACAGAATATTATATGATAAAAACAGTTCGTTAAGATAAATATTATAATTATAATAAGTATAATTCTTTTCAAAATCTCTCCCAACAACGAAAATGTAAAATCAAAATGACAATAATACTAACAATAATAAAAACGAAAACAAAAGTAAAAAAGGAAAAAATCTTCTGTAATTATACTCATTTAAAAAAAATTAAAACAAAAATAAAGCAGAAAACAAAAAAAAAGAACAAAAATCTTTAAACTCAAAAGAACCGGAAAAAACTAACCCTAACAAAAACATTGTAACAAAATAAAATATATATCTTATTTTCTCCTTTTTTTGCTGTTTTAAAAAAAATAAATTATTTTTATCAGGTTATATACATGCAAAAACTTAAAAAAATGTTTTTTAAAATATAAAAAAACACAAACAAAAAAGAAAAATAATTGCATGCAGAATCCTTAGGAAAAAAGGGGTCTTTAAAAAATAGAACAAAAGAAACAAAAAAGGCAGACAAAACAAAATCCGAAATAAAGATAAAAAATTTAAAGTAAAAAATCGTTTAAAAATAGGCAAAGTGAGCAAAAACACAATACAACAATAGATCAGAATCTAATATCCAAAATTTAGCGTAAAAAAAAGGCAAAAATAATATTAAGAAAAGAAAACAAACTCTAAATAGGGGTAAAACCGGTAACACATTGTAGGAAAAAGAAAAGGAATTAAAAAAGAGGCGTAAAACGATAATTATACTGTGTGGGCAGATGGTAATTTCTGCATAATAGGGGTAAAAATGTCAACTCACTGTAGATGAAGGAAAACCAACTAAATCAGAGGGGCAAAAAAGTCTCTGCATTGTAGACAAAATAGTAAAATATGTGAGGACAAAACCGTCCTTCCACTATAGATAATTCAAAATCAGCACATAGGATAAGAGCAAAATCGACAGTTTAATGTAGAAAAAGCAGCTACTGTGCATTATTGTAGAAAAAAAAAACTGTACAGCAAAAGAAACAAAAATAAAAATAATAATAAAAATCATTGTTTATTAAACAGTGAAATATTGCATCTTTTAACTGTAGCAAAGCAGCAAAAGTTAAAAAAAAAAAAAAAAAAAAAAAACTATTCACAGAACAGTAAAGTAAAGCAGCAAAAAAAAAATAGTAACAAAGCACCAAAAGTTAAAAAAAAAAAAAAAAAAAAAAAAAAACAACAACAACAACAGCAAAAGTAAAAAAAAAAAAAAAACACAACAACAACAACAAAAGTTACAGTGAAATATTGCATTTTTTAACTGTAGCATAGCAGCAAAAGTTAAAAAAAAAAAAAAAAAAAAACCTGTAGCAAAGCAATAAAAGTTAAAAATAAATAAAAACTATTCACTGAGCAGTAAAGTAAAGGAGAAAAAAAAAAAAAAAAACCCCCACAACAACAACAGCAATAATAAAAAAAAAACAGAAGCAACAGCAAAAGTGAAAAAAAAAAAAAAAAAAAAAAAAAAAAAACGACAACAACAACAGCAACAGCAAAAGAAAAAAAAACCACAACAACAACAGTTTAAAAAAAAAAACAAAACAAAAATAAAAATAAAAAATCACTGTTTATTAAACAGTGAAATATAATAAAAAATCAATGTTTATTAAACTGTACAGCAAAAGCAACAAAAATAATAAAAATCACTGTTTATTAAACAGTGAAATATTGCATATTTTAATTGTAACAAAGCAAAAAAAAAAAAAAAAAAAAAAAAAAAAAAAAGCTGTAGCAAAGCAACAAAAGTAAAAAAAAAAAAAAAAAAAACAACCATAACAAAGCACCAAAAGTTAAAAAAAAAAAAAAAAACAACAACAGCAAAAGTTAAAAAAAAAAAAAAAAAAACAACAACAACAACAAAAGTTACAGTGAAATATTATATCTTTTAACAGTAGTAAAGCAGTAAAAGTTAAAAAAAAATTGTAGCAAAGCAACAAAAATTAAAAAAAAACTATTCTTTAAACAGTAAAGTAAAGCAGCAAAAGTAAAAAAAAAAAAAAAAACAACAACATCAACAGTAAAAGTATTAAAAAAAAAACAAAACAACAACAACAAAAGTAACCGTAAAAGTTAAAAAAAAAACAGCAAAAGTATTAAAAAAAAAAAACAACAACAGAAAAAGTTAAAAAAAAAAAAAACCAAAAACAACAGCAGCAGCCAAAAAAAAAAAAACCACAACAATAACAGTAAAAAAAACAACAGCAACAGCAAAAATAAAAAATAAAAAAAACACACAGCAGTAAAAAAAAAAAACAGCAGCAAAAGTATAAAAAAAATGGTAGAAAAAGCAAGAAAAGAAGAGAGAAAAAGAGAAAAGGATGTGCAGATCAAAGAAGAGAGAGAAAGAGAAACTGGTGCGTAAATCAAAGAAATGACAGAAAAAGTCCGAACAATGCCGGAGGGGCACGATGGGAAAACCACTGTTGAGGGCGAGGAAAACCAAAACGCTTAAAGGATAGAAGCATAATTTTACTGTTCACTGAACAGTAAAAGTTAGCACTCCTTTAGTATATTACGAGTCTAATGCCCGTGCTACGCACGGCGATGTAAATATAAAATAAAATAAAATAACTACCTATTATACAATAAAAGTAATTAATTAAGATAAATAATATAATTATGAACATTCTATTTGTTTAGTATTTATTATTATAATATTATACTATTTACATTCAAGTTTATCTGAAAATGTTGGGTTTATATATACAGACAAACATATATACATATATTTATAAATAGAGCATCTTATACTCAGAATTTCATCAACTGTGTTTAATCTTCTTCCCTTTTTCATCAGATCTGTCATAAGAAAAAAAAGTTATTAATTTATTTTTATAGATAAATTTAAAATTGATATAATTATATAATAAGTAATTATAAGTATAAGATAACTATATCTTGATTTTTTTCGTTTTCTACATGGGTCAATAGAAGATGTCTGAATTTCTGTTGATAAAAGATACTGTTGGGGACTGAAATAATGATAAGTATAATTATATAATTTTTTTTTTAATTTATATAGCTAAATATAAAGAATTTGAAACAAATTATGAATAATAATGTACCTTGATTCAATGTCCTCCGTTATGGATTCAGTGATGAAAAGCTGTTTTTTCTCATTTTAATAATATTTGAATTCCTGGACATCATTAAAGATGTTAAATAATATATTAGGCATATGCATTATAACATATCCAATTAGAGATCATCATAGCATGTTAAGATTTTTTTAAAAAATTCAAAAAAAAAATATTTATAAACAAAATAGAAAATCATTTATATTGGGTTAGAGGGTAAAAAAAAACGAAAACAAAAGAAAGAAAGACATACAAAGTAAATCAAAAACCACGATGAAAAATGGAAAGTAAGCGACAATATAAACTTACAGAAGCAGGAAAACAGTATAAGCGACAATATAAGCAAGAAAAAGGTGAAAACAAACAAAAAGCAGCAAGCATATAAAAAATGAACAATATAAACGACAATGTAAGCAGCAGGCATACTTAGAAGAACAAAAACATCCACACAATAAAATGAATTCAAAATTAGTAGTAAGAATATAAAAATCAATAAACATGGAATAGAAAAGTACTGAAGAAAACAATTGACAGAATAAAAAAGCAACATTAAATATAGTACCTGAATCAAAACAGAAGATTTCGAGAGAAACCAATATTCCAAAACGATCAGTTTTTCGAAGATGACAAACAGGAGAATAAAATATTTAAACTCAGAATTGAAGAAGCTTTGAAACGGAGTAATTCAGAAGATATTACGGGAATAGTAATATAGTAAACTATAAGGAAGATGTAATAAATGAGAAAACAGGTAATAAGGAAAGAGAAAAGCAGGTCAAAAAATTTCCAGAAGGCTCTTCGTAAAGAGTCGGTTAAAAACGGGAGTAATAAAAACTGTACACGTATATGGATAAAAATACACGTAGTGACAGCACAGCATACACATAAAGCAAATCACAAATACTTCAGATATGCAAATACTACAAATCCCAAGAAACAGACTGCAAGTTACGAAGTTTTAACAGATAATACAATTACAACTAAACAGACTAAATTAGGAGCACCGCTGATTCAAATATAACTAAATCCTATAATATAACCATAAATCATCAGACAAATTTATATAGACTAAAAATAAATACATAAAAATCCAAATAGAAAATTAATAAAATAATACCCGAGGGGGGTGGGGGGAAGGGAGCTCGAAAATTTAACAATACAAAAATGACGGATAAAAAGTCTTCAATATGCTCATGAATGGTTCCAATCAACCTGCTTACAATCACACCAACTGCAATAAAACGACAATTTAATCAAAAACCCAAAAGGAAACAACAGTCAGAAGTAACGACAATCTTTAGATGATATGCCACTTTCTAATTCAAGCGACAGTCAGATATAGAAGCATAAACGACATCATACTAAATGAAACGGCACGTATCACTACAATAGAGATGACATGATTTCTTCCTAAATGAAAGCATGGTTTGAAATGACAATAACACTTCTTATGTCGTTTTACGGACTAAAATAAGAATCGTAAGAGGAAAAAACGACACACTCTTTACACTATACGACATGAAAGTAGTGACTATAAAATCTTGAAAACGACATGTCGTTTGGTTTGCATTCACTTTCTCTTCAGTAACACTCCCAATCAGCCATTTTAGTAGCATTACCACTGCAATCTACAAAAACAATTTAACAAATAACAAATATCAAAATTAATATATATTACATCTAAGAAGGAAAAAAAAAGCAAAAAAAAGTTACTGAAATAAATAGAAGAAAAACAAAAACATACCTTTTTTTTTTCTGAAAATGTATTTTAGCAAGCAAAATGAAAAAAAAAAAAATCCCCAAATCAAAATTTTGAGTTAACAGTAGAAGAAGATGCAAACAAAAGACTAATCAACGAAGCTTAAAAAAATATAACTCAAACCTAGAATTCGGAAACCATGAATCTAAAAAATCAAATAATAGAAAAAGAAAAAAAACAACATGCAACCCCAAAAAAAATTACAAAGAAAAATGGGGGAAAAAAGGACAACAAAATTACAAATATATTTTTTTTCCACTAAACACATACACAAAATGAAGGGGAAAAAAAAAACGGAAAACCCTAAAAATAAAATGAGCCGAAAAAATTTACAAAATTGTGAAAGCATGAATATATATATTTTTTAACAAAACCTAAAACTCTAAAACAAATATCATACAACAACAAAATAACAAAAAAAACAATAGGAAAAAAACCCCCTAAAATCAAATCCTAAAAATCCAATAAAATAAATCCGGTGGAAAAAAAAATTCAAAAAACACAATCAGTGAACACAGTAACAAAAACCCAAAATAACAAAAAAATTATACACAAAAAAAAAACCCCCCCTAAATATCCGAAACAATAAACCCACGAAGGAAAAAAAAAAAAAAAAGGAAAAAAGATCAATAAACACAATAACCAAAACTAAAACCTAAAGTTTGAAAACCCAAAATGCACAATTTCTAAAGAGAGAAAGAATGCAGCTGACAATCAATAAACACACCAACAAAAACCAAGAAAAAAAATTAATAATACACAGGGAAAAAAAAACCCCCAAATCAAACCCTAAAAATTTGACAAAACAAATCCACCGGGGAAAAAAAAAAAAAAAAAGGGAAGAGGATCTGAGAGGACAACCACAAAAATCAAGAGCTAGAATCCGATTAATGATCCAAGACGCAACCACAGCAAGAGATTGTCGGCGTTTTTGGCCGAGAATGCCAAAAAAAAAAAAAAAAAAAAAAAAACAACAACAGAGAGACGAAGAAAGAAGAAGAGGAAAATGAAAAATCCAAAATAATGAAGGAGGCGGCGGCAGAGAAGAGGAAGAGAAGAAAGATGTAGGGTTACAGGGGCAAAATCAGAAAAATACTGTAGCAACATAACCATTAGTCATAAACACAGGGGCAAAATTGTCACACAGTAAAGTACACTCCTTTAGTATATATAAAACTCTTAAAACAAACACAGTACCTGGATAACAGAACAATGGAAGCGTGGACAGAAGACTATTAAAATCCAGAAGAAGGCAGTTAAGGAGGGTTTTACAGAGGAAGTAACAGTGAAGGAAAGGAATAAAGCAATAAATGAGGCGATTTTGTTGATAAAAGAAAGCTAGGTAAATAAAAAGAGTGCGTTCAAGAAATAAAGACGGTGAAGGCGAGTATTGGAAGAAAAGAGATAAGTTAAAAAAAATTAACATAATTACTTGCATTAATGACAAAAGTACTACCGAAAAGAGGGCAAGTAAATGTAACTGGGAACAGTAATCTGAGGATTCTCAACAAATCAGAAAAGAACAACTCAGGACAGGAGAAAACATCTAATACAAAAGCAATAAATGTGAAAGACAGATTTTGTAAATTGTAATTATAACTAAATAACTAAACAGTAGAAATATTTAGGAATTGGTTCGAATATAACTATATAATCACATACCACAATCACTAAATATTTAATTGATTACTTAAAACAGAGCGAAAAATCATGAAAGGAAAACATCACACACGGCAAGGCAATTATATTAGAATTGCAAAGAGAATCAGGAAAATATTACCCGGGGAGCAAAAAAAGCCTAAAAATTACAAATCTAAAAATCAACACACAAAATGTCTTCAATGTTCTTCTCCAGACGTCCATTTATCCATTCTGGCAGCAATGGCATCCCAAACTGCAAAAACCATGCAGGAAAATTTAAGGCACAAAAAAAACAGAAAATGGAAAATAATATGGAAATAAAACAAACCGAAGGGGAAAAAAGTTTCAATATAGCCAATAGTTTCTACACATATTTTGGCCTGCATTTGTTGTCGAAAATGATAAAAACAGGTCAAAAAATATTCGTAATAAAAGAAGGAAGAAAATGTTTAAAGACTAAAAACAGAGGCAAATAGCTGAAAAAAATTGCGGAAAATAAAAAAGAAGCAACATCGAAGTAAAAAAACGCTAATTTCAGAAAGATAAAAAACAATCACCCACAACTTACATGAATGTTGTCTTAATATGATATCCAACACTCTTAATGCCTCTTGGGAGTTCTCAGAATCTTGACATGGCAGACCTTTTGCAATTGCTTGCATGGGAATTTTTGCAGTAAAGCTAATTTCCACTTTAAAAGTTTTTGACTGATACTGTGGACGACATTTTTTTTTGCACTAATTCTAAGATGAAGTATTAGAATTGCCAACACAACAACTTCCATTCCTCTTATAACAAAACAAACCAAGGAGGAAAAAAAAAAGGGACAAAGTAACAAAACCATAACAGGCGAGGAATCATTCAATAACACCCAACACAGGCATATTTCTGCTGAAACATCATCAACGACAACACTGAAATAAACTTTGATTCATGGAGGCCAGCCAACAGTAAATAAGCTCTTCTCACCATCATAGGCAAAGGCCTTATCAGGTAAACAACAATGAAACACAAAAGAGCACAATAGACACTACAATGTACACCCTCAACAACCTCCCCCCCCCCCCCCCCCCCCCCCCCCCCCCCCCCTCCCCCTGCCTCACCCACCAAAAGGGAAAAAAAAATGTACATTAAAAAAAGAGAAGTCGGAGATAGCGATAGAAAATCCAAAATAAAAATTTACCAAGCCAACAGAATGAAATTAAAAGAACACAACAACAACATTCATTCAAAAGCCGCCACCCCCCCCTTCCTCCCAAAGGAAGAATCTCAAAAAATACGGTTCGCAGCTAGGGGGGGGGGGAACCAAAACCCAAAACTCACTATCTCAAAAAGCTCAGCTACAGGGGAGGCAAAAAAAACAAAAACCAAAACTGATCCTCTAAAAAAATCCAGTACCAAAACTTATGCAAAAATATCCAAAAGCAAAAAAATATAAGAAAGGAGAAAAAAAAAAAAAAAAAGAGGACCAAGAACACTCGCCAAAAAATCAAACTTCCAACCAAACGGCAAAAACCATCAATTATACAAACCCAACCCAACAAAAAGAGAACAATCGACCAACACTACAAAACAACCCCAAAATCTAGGGCATCAACACCAAAAATCGAAACGGCAAAAAGACAGGCAAAATAAACCAGTAAAAAGAAAGAGAAAGAGAAATAAAACATAAAATATAGAGACACAAAATGGATGAAGGTAATCAGCGGTGAGAATAAAAAATCAAAAGGAAAATCAGCCCTTTAAAAAGAAAAACTTCGAAGAAGAAGAAAGAAGAACACAGAAAGATAAAGAGAAAGGGGAAAAAAAATTAAAATAGAGAGAGAAACAGAAAAGAAGATGGGCGGCAGAATAGAGAAGAGAAAACGGCAAATAGACTTCCCAATACAATAACCAAGAAAGAAATAGGGGCTCGAGAAGCAAAGCTTCAAAGAAGGAAAAGGAGATAGGCAGAACAGTAGAGAGAGAAAGAGCCTCAGAAAGCAAAGATTCGAAGAAGAAGAAGAAGAGACAGAGAACAATAGAGAGAGAGAAAAAGGCTGACAACAAAAGAGTGGAGAGAGAGCATAGAAAAGACAATGGCCAGCAGAAGAGGGAACACGAAAAGGCTACGCGGCAAATAAGGAGTGGAGGGCATTAGCGTCTACTCACTGTACAGACAAAGATAAATAGGCAAAGACTCAAGGGCAAATGCGTCTTCACAACACTTGAAAGGGCAGAATCGCCCATTCACTGTGAAGGGTAACACGCCAAGCAACACCTCAGAAGGAGAAAAACGTAATTCCACTGTGGAATACTGTTTTCCACTGTTCATTGGGCGGAGAAAACAGAAGGAATGTAGAGAAAAGCACTGTGAATCACTGTTTAAAGAACAGTAAAAACCGGGTTTCCTTTAGTATATGTATATAAAGTAATATCCTCTTATAATGAAAGTACGAATTATGAAGCAATAGGGAACTACAGGACAGCATGCTTTTTCAAAAAAAAAACTATTTATTTTCTTTTTTAATATTTCTAGTTTTTCATAATTTCTACCCAAACTTTTAATTAAAAAAACCTCGAGAATGACGATATTTGAACTCTACAAAACAGACTATCCAGGGCAAACTCTTCAAAATATATTAAGTTTATTAAATGTTTTTTTAATTTTTACTAATTTCTATATCCAAACTTTTATTTATTATTATTTTTTTATTATTTTAAATGAGGGTTCTTTCACCATAAGAAGGACTATTTTCCTTTGACCTCCTTGGAATTGGTTCAGCAGATAAAAACGAAAGGTCTAAGACTCCGAGGTTTCTTTCAAATTAATAAAAGGATAAATTACTAAGGTCCTATTTATGTGAATTTGCCAAAATTGTCCCTAATTTTGCCTATGTATAGCTCACAAGGTGCAGATCTATCCATTAGGGTTTTTCTCAACTTGCACCCTGATTAGTATACAAAAGTGCACTCTCTTTAATATTTATTATTGTGTAATTTCTAAATGATTTAAGTTTTAATCAAACATTTTCATGATTTTTATTCAAAGTGATTTTAATTAGAAAATGTTTAATTTAGCTTTTTTATAGGCTCGTTAGGGTTTTTCTGCAACAACCATTCCATTCGGGCCATTTGACGGATGTGTGTAGCAATCCCTACCGTTCCAGATATCTACTTCAGAAGAAAGTCTCCCATGATAATCAATTAGTCTAATTTTCTCCTCAAATCAAATATTTGATTTCTCCATAATTAATAATTGTATTATTATTTTAGTTTCCTTGTTTTTATTTTCTAATTTGTGTTTTCCATTTTTATTTGTTTGTTTCACTTTTTAGTTGAGCCTCAAGGCACTATAAATATAGTGCTCTTCTTGCTGTAATTTTTTATTCAAGAATTGTGTAATGAATTCATTTTTATTTTTCAGTTTTTGTTTCTTTAGTTTTTCTAGAGTTGTAAGATTAGTGACACATCTTTTTGTGAGTGAAACACTACCGATAGAAGGCTAAGTTTTGAGTGAATTTTCTTTGTTTGCCTTTTTCTTTTTATTTCAATTCAATTTATTATTCAACATTTTATAAATTTGATTCATTTTCATCTCTTCTATTTAGTGTTTATAATAATTATTTATGTAGTGATAACAATTTTAGTTATTATATTTGTTACATTAAATCATTAGTGACAAATGATTTTTTTTAATTATTTTTTTATGAGCATTATTTACTGCATTTTGCCTAGGGGTATTTTATCGCTTTCAAATTACATATAAGAATAGTTGTGCTTACTTTAACGAAAAGGTGTTAGTTTGATCAAATACTTTTTTTCATTATTTGTGTTTCCAAGTTTATACTTTTTTCATTGTCTGTAATAATGTCATATTTGTTAAAAAAAAAAAAGTGATATATAACATATCTTACTTCTAATGCAGGATATTATTTGTAATGATATTTTTTTTTGTTATTATTATGATGTTTTAAAACTTGTACAAAAAATGAACTTTTAACACTTTAATATATTAAAAATGAAAATAATATAATAAATTATATGAAAAAATCAAGTTAACAATCAATAAAAATCAAATTTTAAAATTTAATATTAGGTATAATCCTGTAAAAAGTTTGTCAAAATTTTGACCTAAAAGAAATCACCCAATTGAAAATATTCTTTTTAATTCAAATATAAAAATTTACTATTGACATGATAATATAACATTGCATTAGAGGAATCAAAATCTGATGTCCTGAATTTCATGTCTTATTAGCTGATCCCTATTAATATTATATTATCTCATCTAAATTTAAAATTTTAGTTATATAAAAAAAATTAAATACTAAAAATTCTTAAACAAATTAATAAGTTGTTAAAATATTATTGTGAAGATATTTATTAAAATAAAAAAATCAGACAGCAGATGTAGACTCGTCTCAAAATGCTCTTAGCCGGTATCGAGTTTCCACGTACTCTGCGCACCTTTTTTGCTGTTTTGCATCCCACAAAAATTACTTGCCTTGGCTAGCGAGCGGCGACTTGGCGTGGATTAGTATATCCCTGGAACCAAACACATTCCATGTGCCAGTGCCATCAAATCAAGGAAAACAGACGGCTCAACGGACGGTCAGATCTGCAGTCCCAGTGATCAGTCGTGATAGAGACGCGAAGCACTAGATCTCCGGGTCTATACCCAAAGGCCACAGAGAATTCTGAATCCCAACTCCCCACAGCTCATTTCTCTCTTCGCTTCCATAGAACACTCAAACTCTCACACTTCTTCTTCGTCGCTATACATATATTTGTATATATCGATATATATGTATATGTTATATATATATATATATGCATGCCGATCCATGTGTAGCATGGTGGTCTGACTAGATCGAAGTCGAACATGGCGAATTTTCTCGCTCAGTTTCAAACAATCAAGAATTCCTGTGATCACATCGTTATTGCTGGTAAATCTCATTTCCATTTTAGGTTTTCAACTTCTTCTTTTTTTTTTTTTGCGAAATTTGAGCTTGATTTTGCGGTTTAATTTTTTGTTTTTCAATTCTAGCTACCGATCTTAACGCCTTCAGATTGCTTATATATACATATATGTGTGTGTATGTATAGATGTATGTATAGATTGCAGTTGAATTCTTACAATTTGAACTTTGATTAAGGATTTTGGGGTAATTCGAGTCCAAATTTGGGTTCTTTTGCTTTGAAAACGTTGGAGATGTTAATGTTCTGATTTTGAATTCTGGAGAGAGAATGGGAAGTAAAGAGGAGAGTTAATTTGTTCTATGTGTTTCTAGAGTGTATAATATTTAAGAAGAAAATTTATGCATATCATGATGATAAAACAGTTTCATGACATTTTATGAAAAGAAAATATAAGTTGTGAGGGTTAAAAAAAGCTAGGATAAAACAGTAATATCATTTTTTATAGAATCTGCAGAATTAATTTTGACACTATGAATCCGTGTCATTGCTCATTTAGGAAACATATGAAATGGGAGTTTTTTTTTTTTCCCTGTATTTAGTTGTTTCATGTATGAAAGAGTCTATGAGTGAATGAACTTTTGGTGAAAATGTTCAATTCTTACGAGTTTCTGAGTAATGAACTTTAGGTGAAGAACACATTTCCAAACTATATATAGGTCATTTTAGATTGTGAATTTAGGAATCTTTTTTGGGTTTAAAGCTTGGTTCTGTTAGCTAAAAACTCTTTTCCTACTTGCATATAGTTTACACTTTTGTGAATTGGAAACCTACGGGGAGTTCTATCTCGTTTAGTATTATTTGTCTCGAAGTTTTTTCATTCATGTCGTCTTTTGCATTAGAAACATGGCTGAAACAAATATATTTATGAGAGTAGCTTTCTTTGCACTAGATCTTTGAAGCTAATGATTTCATTGTGGTGTGTTTCAGTTGAAGATGTCAGTGACCTGTGGCCTACAATCAAGAATGGATTCGAGAAGCGGTTTCCATTGAAGAGAGCTTGCTTGAATAACAAGACCCGAAATCCCATATATGTGGATTATTTACCTGGTGAATTTATATTAACAAGAGATGCAAGGCTTCGCAGCCGATTCCCCCAGGAGCAATATTTATTTTGGTTCCGGGAGCCATATGCAACTGTTGTCCTTGTTACCTGTGAGGTTAGATGGCGGATCCTTGATCTCATTGATTTCTTCCAACTTTTATCTTCAGCGTGTCTTTACATGCGTCCCTCGGCACATGATGCTGTGTATAATTTTTCTGTCTTGATGTCTCAAGACAATACAAAACAAAAGATATTGCAAGTGTTCATCAACATGTTATAAGTTTTTGTAATCTAAATGATTGAGCAGTTCCTCTACATGCATCTCATACAATTTTTGTGGATTAAATAATCTATTTCTTCTTTTTTCAATGAGGTGATACATATAATAAGGCAAACCTTTTGTAATTGCATAAGGATAAAAATTTACATTTACCTTAAAGGGGGGTGTAGGGGCTTTGGAAGGTAGAAGCCTAATATTGGTCTATCCATCATGAATATCTTATTCTAGATATTGTTTTATGCTATGTGAATATCCATATTCAAATCTTGGACCGTTGTATATGTGAAGAGAGGGATGACAATAATGGCTTCCATGGACTTGATTTGGTGTGGAACTAGAGTGTGGAAACACTGACATAGAAATTTGTAAGAGAAATTCTTGAAGCTTTGCTCCTTTTTGGCACCCTGTTTTAACCACTGTTCAAACTTTTTCCATAGTGTTTTCTTTTGCAAAAAGTATTAATTTATTGTTTGAATTGTGGGTTTGAACCTATGATCCAAACAGGCATGAGGGTCTGGTTGGTTTGCTCCACCACCCACATGATCTAGTGTTCAATTCCTGCCAGCCTGCCTAGTTGGTTTGGATTATTTTTTAGATATATAAATATATCCATAAAAATTTGTACTTAACAGTAAACACGTTTTTAGTTTTTGCTCTGTTATGTCATAATTATTTCTAAGAGTGTCTGATTGTATTATGGTGCTAACATAACTGTTAATGGACATATTCTTTTGCCATTTTACCAGGATCTTGATGAGTTCAAAACCATCCTAAGCCACGCCTGAAATTAATTGTCCAAAATGATGAACGAGAATGGTTCATTGTTTTCGTCTCTAAGGCCCATCCTAATAATGATCAGGCTACCAAAATGGCAAAGAAAGTATATGCCAAACTGGAAGTCGATTTTAGTACCAAGAAGAGAGAGAGGTAAAACTTGCTGCATTAGTAGTTTATCATTTTTCAATTTGTGTATGTGTCTTGCTTTATTTAGTATTTCCAAGTAGAGAAGAAATATTCCATTGGTATGATGTCTCATATTTGTTTTGTTCTTTCTATTTCTCTCATAGCTTACTCCTTTCTCAAAATGACTTGAACAGAAATTTTTATTTTGTTCTACTTATTGTACTAATTCCCACCAAGTATTAAGCAACAAAATCTTTGTGCAAGTTAGATGTTAGCATTAGAATATAAGTTAGTAACATGATATCTCCGTGTGTTCATTGCTTTGAATTTGTTTCTTTTATTATTTGGCTCATCATTTACTTTGCTCAGGTGCTGCAAGTTCGATTTACATAGCCCTGAAGAAAATTTTTGGGAAGACTTGGAATCCAAGATTGTGGAATGTGTAAGAAATACCTTGGATAAACGTGTACAGTTTTACGAGGATGAGATACGCAAGCTCAGTGAACAACGGTTCATGCCAGTGTGGAACTTCTGCAATTTTTTTATTTTGAAGGTTGTTAAGTCTTCACATTATGTCGTCTATATAAATGTCATTTGGGAGGCTTTGTGGACAAAGAGGAATTGGTACACTTGTGTAAAATAAATTAGTGAGTTCTCATGATCAAATCAATTTCTTTAAAGAGCTTATTTATAACTTGCCACTAGAATTAGTTCAATATGTTTATAAGATGAAAAATTCATAATATACTCTAGAAAAATATAAACACGGCTCTGACAAGCCTTTGTGTCGATGTAGCCATGTATCCCCAATTCTCAATCTAGATAGTACTTAACATATTTGCTGCTGTTCTCAGGAAAGCTTGGCTTTTATGTTTGAGATGGTTCATCTTCATGAAGATGCTTTACGTGAATATTTTGAACTAGAGATTTGTTATACAGAAACAGGTGCATTTCCTTCTTGTTTAGTTTTTCAGCAAGATACATATTGTGGCTTCTGCGTATGCAAAGAACCATCTTGGATTATACTGCTTTTGACTAATGATTCATTTTCATGAAACACAGTCAAGATACCTGGGAAACAGAGGGACTTCGGAGGACTAGAGCATGGTGATGACCAGGCAACGTTGCTTAATTCTGGGAAAAAACCATTGACACAGATTGTTCAGGATGACTCATTTAGGGAATTTGAATTTCGACAGTATCTCTTTGCCTGCCAATCAAGGGTACGTTGAACCTGAGAGTGTCCTATACCTCTTGTTCATTAAATATATATTACAAGTCATAGATGAAGCTGAAATTACGGTCCGGTTACTTTGGTCTACCTCTAATATTATCTCTTTCTTTCTCTCCCTTAACATTTCTAATGCAATATTTACAGATATTTTCTGAATCCATCGATACTTATATCAGTTGGTGGCTTTTCTTTTTCGGCTAGGAAATTGTGGCTTTTCATCAGAATCTATTTCACAAATTATCTTTCATTTTTTCACTGAATTTATAGTTGCATCTCATAGTTAAGCTTTTAATTGCAGCTTCTGTTCAAGCTGAATCGCCCCTTTGAGGTTGCAGCAAGAGGTTTCACATTCATTATAAACTTCTCAAAGGCCCTATCAGAGCATGAGGTATTGGATTTATCATGCTTAGTGTGCTATCTAACCTATATTTAGTTTTATTAAAGTCCTCGTATAAGATTTCTCTCCTCTCATTTGTTTTTTGGGTTTGTGTTCTTCCTCCCCCTGGAGTTGCTTTCAGAATATTTTACCATTTTGTATGCGTGAAGTTTGGGTAATATCTGCTTGCACGGATTTAATCAATGCAACAGCTTCACGATATAGTGAAGGACTTGTGGCACCTGATATAGAAAAGGAGTTTTATCGACTTCAAGGTGACCTTTATTCACAATGCAGGACTAAGGTATTAGTTTTCTTTTTCACAAGTGATGAAGTGACTTAACGCATGCAATTCATAGACAATTCAAGTGTGTCTATAGAAGTTACCCGAAAGCCATTAACTACAAAACTTTAGTCAAATCAGAACATATGAATGCAAAATTCTGACTGTACAGCTCAAACAAAAGTGAAATTTACTCATAAAAAAATAAAACAAGAGCAAGTGTGGAATTCTGTGACCTTCTAGGTGATTGTTTGAAAGTAACACTGAAATTTGTTTGTGGTGGGAAATTAACTATTTTTTATTCCCTTTTTTCCCAAGGTTTCTAATGAATTTCTGATTTTGGCAGTTCATGAGACTCGCATATTTGATTGGATATGGAACGAATATGGAAAGAAGTCCTGTCAACAGGTATAGACAAACTTTTAAGACCGAATTACCGGTATCATCTTTCTAATTGGTTTGCTCCTTATAGTTTATTGAATCCTGTAAAAAGAAATCTAAGTCCATGGAATTACAATTAATAAAAACTTCCAAAAAAGACATGAATGGTTTGCTTGACTAATTTTTCTATTTTTATCCACCAACGGAACTTATCTTTTCTTCATTTGAACAGTGCTTCACTCAGCATGCTACCTTGGCCCAAGCCAGCAGTTTGGCCCTCCGTTCCACCTGATGCTTCATCCAAGGTGTTGGCAAAAGAAAAGGTCAGTTCTCAATCTAGCACAAGCAGAATTGACTAGTAAAAAGACATCTTAAATATCTTTTTTTTTTCCCCCCGGAAGAAAACACATTATTTTTGTGTGTAATTCATAACGATTATTTGTCGGACTTCTGTGTGAAGAATGAGAGTGAAATCTGTGTAATGGAGGAGCATATCTGGGAAACAACATATGTAAAATCCCTCTAGCATGCGTCGCTTTTCATAATCAATCTTCCTATTCTGGACCTAGAAGGATTATAATGTAGTGTTAGGCAATCAACTGATGCTAACCGTTTTCAATGACTTGACCTACATCTCCTATTCGGATTCGCCATTTCAATTACCTTCAAAGTCAGCTAAATATCTCATGCACTTTTCTTTTTGAAAACTATATTTGATAAATGATACTGATATGTCAAGTTCAAAATTTCTCAACTAGAGAGGAATAATGTTGCTAAAAAGTTTTTTTTTGGTCCTTTGTTTGCTCTTTGTAGATGATTCTTCAAGAAACTCCCGCAGTCAAGCACTTTGGTATCCAAAGGAAACCATTGCCTCTTGAACCTTCTTTCCTTCTCCGTGAGGCTAATCGGCGAAGGGCTTCTCTTTCTGCTGGAACTATGTTGGAAATGTATGATGATTGCCAAAGCTTTATTCACATGTTACAGTAATTCTGAAATTCTAGCCAGTGTAGTTGATGGTGCTATAGTTTATCCAAGGATGCATTAGTTTTAACTAAATGCTTATTCAAAACTTTTTTTTTTTTTTTTAAATTTACATGATTCCTAAGGTTTTTTATTTGTGAAGTGTCTATGTCTTTTGGCAGGTCAGGTTCAGATGCAATGTCAAAGATGTTCCCATCACATAAAGCACAAACAAGTTCCATGACACGTACTAATTCTTCACCAGGATTGGACAGCTCAATAGATCGACCTATGAGACTTGCAGAAGTCTATGTTGCTGCAGAATATGCTTTGCAGAGTACAATTTCTGATCCTGAGATATGGAAGTCTTTCTCGTCTGTTGAAGAGTTTGAGGTATCAAAATATTGTTTCAAATGCAGTCATGCTTACAAAAATGCATATAATCCAGCAATGTTAATTTTAATCCTGTCATTATCCCTACTTCATGGAATGAATCTGAACACCTTTTTTTAAACCTGGATTCTCCTCTGAAGTGTTATTGTTCAGAAAGCGTTAAACTTTTCATCTTGGTTTTTGAACTATTTTAGTTCTTTTTTAAAATATATTTCGGTTCTCTGCGTGTGCACGTGAATTGACTTCCATTTCTTGATTTAAATTTTTGTTTCTGCAGCAAAAATATTTGGAGCTAACGAAAGGTGCAGCAGACAGTTATCATCGCTCCTGGTGGAAAAGACATGGAGTTGTTCTTGATGGTGAAATAGCAGCTGTCTGCTTTAAGCACGGAAACTATGATTTAGCTGCAAAGTCATATGAGAAGGTTTGTGCCCTTTATGCTGGCGAAGGATGGCAGGATCTATTAGCTGAAGTCCTGCCCAATTTGGCAGAGTGTCAGAAGATCCTCAATGACGAAGCTGGTTACCTATCATCTTGTGTGAGATTACTTTCTTTAGATAAAGGCCTGTTTCTGACCAAGGAACGTCAAGCTTTTCAGTCAAAGGTTGTTCATCTTGCACATAGTGAAATGAAGCAACCTGTGCCTCTTGATGTATCATCATTGATTACGTTTTCTGGCAATCCTGGGCCTCCAATAGAATTATGCGACAGAGATCCTGGTATTCTGTCCGTAACTGTTTGGAGCGGCTTTCCTGATGATATAACACTCGACTCACTTAGTCTGACACTGATGGCTACTTTTCAAGCCGACGAAGGAATTAAGGTACACTTTCTTGTATATATATCTTGTGCGTGTTTTACTACTACACTTCACTCTTCACTTTACTTTAGGTTGCTAAGACTTCCATTCATATTTTCAGGCACTAAGAAGCTCTACTGCTATTGTTCTAAAACCTGGTCGAAATACAATTACCTTGGATTTACCACCCCAAAAGCCAGGTTCCTATGTGTTGGGGGTTCTTACGGGGCAGATTGGGCACCTAAGTTTCAGGTCCCACAGCTTTTCAAAGGGTGGTCCTGCAGACAGTGATGATTTTATGAGTCTTGAAAAACCTACTAGACCTATCTTGAAGGTATGGTCTTCCTAGTACAGACTAAACTACTAGCTTTGTATTACTTTCTTTACTTTTGTGTCTAGCGTAAATTCTATGCAGAAATTGCATGTAACTTGGAGAAAAAGATTATGGGAAACTTATTCTTCACATGGCCTGGTATATCCATGCAGTTTCAGTATCTGATTATCTTCTTCTTTAGGTTTTCAAACCACGACCACTGGTCGATCTTGCCGCAGCTGTTTCATCTGCTTTGCTTATAAATGAGCCACAGTGGGTTGGGATTATAGTAAGGCCCATTAACTACTCCCTTAAGGGTGCTGTATTGCATATTGATACTGGTCCTGGCCTTCAAATTAAAGGTTCGCGTGTTATTGAGATGGAGAGCTATGCAGACTCATCAGACGATTCAACAGGCGTGAAAACTAATGGTGCTCTGGAGAATGGTCCTTCAACTGCCAATAAAGACTTTGAGCAGTTGACTCTTCATGAGGGTAGAATAGAGTTTCCCAATTGGGCCAGCAATATGACATCTATTTTATGGATTCCAGTTCGTGGCATCGGTGAGAAGCTTGCAAGAGGATCCTCTTCAGGTTTAGAAACAATGATACAAATCTTTTGATTGTAACATGCATTTATACTTACTTTGCACCTAAATGCTTACACGTCTATGGTGAATCATTTTTCATGTGCAGCTGCTCCCCAGAGAACAAGCATCGTGGATGGAATGAGGACTATAGCCTTAAAACTTGAGTTTGGAATATCTCATAACCAGACATTTGAAAGGCATTGCGATTCTCTCTCACCTTCCCAAGTCTTGTTGATAATTCCTTTTTACATCTTAGGTTTTCCTAGTACGCAGATTTTTTTTTTTTTTGGTTAGTAATTTATTTGTGAATTCACTTGCTCTGATGCAGTACCCTTGCTGTGCATTTCACTGATCCTTTCCATGTGAGCACACGAGTTGCAGATAAATGCAACGATGGTACTTTGCTTCTGCAGGTATATTATCTTTTTGGGTTTCAAAAACTATTTTTCTGCGCATATTCCTTAAATATGTAGAGACTGTACTAGGAATTGAAACCAGATCTATTGTTCAGGACCTTCATTGTAGCATCCTCCAAGCCAAGAATTATACTTTAGTAATATAGTTCTGTACATAAAAACGGATATCATTGTTGTAAACTTCGGAAGACATGTTGAATTATTGAGTTGTGTATTTGTGTCTAAGCTTTTACAATTTGAAATCTCCAACAACCTATATCTGATGAGGTCTAGTAGAGACGTTTAATTGTGATATCTGATTGACGTCTTAAGATGTAGAGGTCGATTTTTGTTGTTGCTGTGAGGATGATGATCATACATTTTGTTATTCCGTGGCTTATCTCTATATTCTGTGAAGTGATATTGGTTGATACTACTTCAGGTTATATTACATTCTGAAGTCAAGGCCAAATTGACTATACATGACGCTTGGCTGGACCTTCAAGATGGATTTGTTCATGCTGATCGTGGCGATTGGAGACCAACTTCTGGTTTCTTTCCACTTGTCATTTCCCCAGCTTCCAGAGCAGGAATTTTGTTCAGCATACGTTTAGGGAAATCAGATGCTGGAGGTATTAACAATCATGGTACTTAATATTTGCGAACTTCTAAACTGCGTATTGATTTTGAAGCTTCGCCTCTTCTGGTGCAGATGTAGCTAGGACTCTACAGTCGGAGAGCATACTAAATATTAGATATGGGATTTCTGGTAATAGAAGTGTTGGAGCACACCCTCCGGTTGGGATAGAGCATTCAGCAACAGAGGATGCTAAACAGGATTTAGTTTTCCGTAGTGCCCTCATTTTGCAAAGGCCCGTCCTTTACCCATGCTTAGCTGTTGGTTTTCTTCCTCTTCCTTCTGGTGGCCTTAGAGTTGGGCAGCTTGTTACCATGAAATGGAGGGTTGAAAGGTTAAAAGATTTCGAGACTGAAGTGTCAAAGAATCATGTAAGCTACGAAGTGATCCCTTTGACCATAGAAAGACAATTCAATCCCTTTGTCAATATTTGCGTAATGGAATTCATCTTGTCGAGGAAGAGCTATGGAATGTTGACTATAGTTGATATCTGTTGTCATTTATCAGGATGAGGTGTTATATGAAGTCAATGCAAACACTGAGAATTGGATGATTGCTGGAAGGAAAAGAGGGCATGCTTCTCTCTCTGCGAAGCAAGGTTTGTGAAGAACTCGAATTATTGTAAAAAAAAGTTTTGTTCTCTGATATACTTGAATGCTAAAAGGAAAAGCCAAGTGAAATGGTTTTTTTATTTTTCCCCCAATTGCTCTCTGACTTCTTCTCTCACCATGACAGGTTCAAGGATAGAAATCTCTATCTTATGCGTGCCTCTAGTGGCGGGTTATGTACGGCCACCTCAACTTGGGCTACCAGATGTCGACGAGGCAAATATAAGTTGTAATCCACCTGGTCCCCACCTGATTTGCGTCTTGCCTCCAGCACTCAGCTCCTCGTTTTGCATTCCTGCTTGATATCTCCTAGTTCTGCAGTTTTCCTCCGGCATTGAAGGTATCTCGGGAATATCACGGTTTTCCACTCTGTAACCGGCGAACTTTTTTTTTTTTTTTCCTTTTTGTTTAATGGCAGAGCTATAGAGTTCGGTCCCCAGTTGGATACCCGGAAATTTGTATATCCCCGTTTTTCTTTTTCCTTTTAAATTAACAAATATTTAGTTTGATTCTCTTGAGACATTGATTCTTGTATAGCAGAATTTGTAGTTTTCTTGTACTACAGTAATAGAGATCATCACCGAGTCGTCATTTCTTTCGATTTGTTGCTGGAAAGACTACTGCTCTCATACAATACTGAATTCATAAGAAATTCTTCTAGCTCAACATTTTTTTTTTTTATTTGAACTTGAGAGTCAAGGGATTTGAACTTTATACCTTGAACCAGTATCGGATGTGGAATTATCGTCACCTGCAATCACTACTAGTACCAATTGATGAAAACAAGATGAATTATAAAAAATAAATAATTATAATAATTCTCAAGTGTTTGAGAGATTGTGTTTTATTTCGGCTATACAGATTTTTGATATTCTAGCACTGATATCCCCAATAATTGAAATGCAAACATGGGAACAATGAAGTTAACATTGAAGGCTATTATCAGTTGAGAGCCTGTAAAATTTTAAAGTGTTTACGGTTTTTGAACCAAAATGTAAATGGAAAGCAACACTTATTAAGAAAATAATATTGTGAACAGGTTTCTTCAAACGGGAGGCTTTCATCTATCTGTTGCTGTCAAGAAATATACAAGGCCGAAAAAAAAAAAAAAAAAAAAAGAGAGAGAGAAGAAGACGAGAGAAAAAGAAAACAAAATTGAGACCAGATGGGTCCCACCGAGAGGCCAGCATTGAAGGTTATTATATTGTGGAAAACTTGTAAGATTTTTAGTTTATATACTTTATCTTTTTTTTTTCAGATATTATTTTTTATATATATCCACCAAAATGCAACCTGAACCCAACTCTTGTTTATTTCAAATGAATAAAAAAAAATAATTAATAAAATGGAAAGAGAAAGAGGTCCCACCGAGATTTGAACTCGGGTTACTGGATTCAGAGTCCAATGTCCTGACCACTAGACCATGGGACCGGTTTTGGCATAAAGCTGCTCCGTAATTTAATATAAACTGGAATAGAAGATTCCCCCTATACGTTGCTAGTTCTAAAGCTCTAGAAGACGGTCTTTGCTTTGCCTTGCCTTGCACGATAGTGTGTGTAAGTTTGAAAATTTTCTCCGTCAAAAAGGACAGGAAAAAGAAGAGAGAGCTAATGTGGGAATTTGAAGACTAGTTCTAGACGTCCTTTATTATTATTATTATTATTATTTAAGTTGGAAATATCTTTCTCAATTCTTGTCTAGTTAACAGTTACATTGCCAAAAATACTCCATTTCATGGTCGCTTTATACATATGTGTGTGTGTGTATGAGTTTCTTGTCCTTCAAAACTGTGTATATTTGTCACTTCATTGCTACCCAAAAAAAATGTCACTCTTTTGAAAGTAAAAGCTATACAGTGATGCAAAACTATTTAAATACAAGTATTTCTATATTTTTACTACTAGTGATAATAACATAGGAACTGCTCCTTTGCTTTTCCTATTTAATGTTGTAGGATTTTGTTGCTAGGTTGTCCTTTCAAATTTAATGGAACTAAAGGACCACTTGTTGATTACTTTAATTAAACTAGTAATGGATATAATTTGATTAGATGATACTTTACACATTGTAATGCATGTGTTTTCACTAAAGGAAGTTGCACCAACTTTTTCTTTTTTCTTTTTTCTTTTTTTTGGTGCCGGCAATCCGGTTTTCATTTTTAATGAGAAATACGATTAGTGAAATTTTCATTTACACTAACTCTGTAAGTTACTTGCTTGATTTTCAAGTACCTAAGTTCCGTTCCGAGTTAATTATAAATACACCTTTTAAAAAGCAAGGTTAAGATTGCATTATGTCGTAAACCGTCGACCAATTATGTTTAGTGGATAGAATTATGCTTAATGAGATGTGGTTGAGCACAAAAGGCAGGTGAATTTTTGTGCTGGATTAAACAACATTGTTGACTATCTCCTTATGAAATCCATTTTGATGAAATATCAAACAAATTTTTTATTTGGTCAATATTGTGACATTAAAAAAAACATAATTAAAAAATGAAAAAAGAGTTGTTATATTTTGGTGAAGCAGATGGCATGGAGAGCAGGGAAGTTCCTATTTGGAGAAGGGAAGAGGAAGGAGAAGGAGGGAAGGGAATCTATGAAATCATCCAAAAGAATTGTAGTTGAAGGTGGTCCTAGTGGGATTCAATGCCCAACCAACACATTTCCCATCCCTTTGGTTTCCAGTTTTATTTCTTGTCAATGATGTGGGATGGTGACCACACAACTACAATGTTTAATTTGCATGATCAACTTTTCAACAAAAATATTCGCCACATAATCCATCCTACTAAAATATCATCGCTTCGTTAACGGAGAATTCTTTATTAAGGTATGAGAAAATACGCTACTAGCATGATATAATGTGTGACAATCAAATTACATCAAAATCATATATCAAATCAGAAACTTGATAAATCTAATATTTGAAAATTGTTCGCCTACCAATAAGGTGTATTTTTTATTTTATTTTTTTCATATCCTAATATAAAATTCTCAACCATTTGAAGGAGAGAGGAAAATCTTCTCACTTCTAGAACATGGCAAGCTTCACTAATTTGCTTATTGAATCAAACAACCATTCCTAAGAGCATCTACAGAGAGAGAGAGAGTGATGAAACCTTAGATTTTTTATTTTTTTATTTTTTTATTTTTTTTTTATTTTTTGTATTTTTGTATTTTTTTTTTGTTTTTTTTGTTTTGTTTTTTTGTATTTTTGTATTTTTTGTTTTGTTTTTTTTTTTTTTTTGTATTTTTTTTTTTGTTTTTGCTATGAAATAGAAACCTTAATGATTTGTCATACTCATATGTGAAGTGAGTACAGAGCACTGAAGATGCTAATCAATACATATAGTTGGACAAGGCAGAGAGAGACACATGATGCCATTAAAATGCTCTCAGTCTCAAATGAGTCTCCAATACTCTCCCTCTATATACATATATATATATATATATATATGTGTGTGTATGTATATATGTATATGTATATGTATGTGTATATGTCATATGAAGAGAGATTTGATTACAAGTATATATTTACCATTTCATGAGATGCCAAAATTAATGTCATTCAGCGTTAACGTCGGATCATAGAATCTCCTTCATAGCACTTGATGTGGCATTACTTCTTAATAGCATCACTCAGAAAAAAAAAATTTAAAATAAAATAAAAAAGAAATTACTTTACTTCAGTTCAATTCATTGTGCTATATGATTCTATAATATATGGTATCTTTTTTGGGGCATCTTTAAGTGATCGCATGCCAATTGTCACGACTAGCCATCTACTTTCCCAAACACAATTATTTTTCAGACTTTGAATGCTAATTATTGTACCATTTAAACTATAGTTTTCAGCTTCATCAGAACTTTTTTCTTTTCTTTTCTTTTCTTTCTTTTCTTTTTTTATTCTAATTTTGGAGAAAAAATAAATAAAAGAAATAAAGGCTTGAGATTTAACCTCTATAACCAAATCTGATAGCGAACTGCAACGAGACATCCATCCAATATATTACAAAAAATAATAATAACATTTTGATTGTTTGCCTGAGAATCCTCACTAACATTTTTTTTTCTTTTTCTTTTTCTTTTTTGTTGTTGTTGTTGTTTTTTTTGTTTTTGTTTTTTTTTATTGCTACTAACAGATTTTGTTATCTCATAACATTCAATGACAACTCAACTCTAATGCCATATATCCTAACTCATCCATAGTATATAGTGTGTGTATATATATATATATATGAATATCCTAATTTTTATCTCCACCGACTTTGTGGTTATCTACACAAGTAAATGGCATCTTCTAATATGTCGATACAAATAGTGGCTCTGTTTTGATTCACATTTTAAATGGTTGCAGTTCATATGAAAACCTTTAAATGAAAAAAATTTAAACAAATACATATGAATTGCTAATCGAATATTCACATTCTGATCCGAATTACCCCAAAATATTGAACATTAACTTTAATATTCTGTTTGACATTTCAACTCAATTCTAACTAAATTGTATCTTTTCATCTCCGTTTTTTTTCTTTTTTTGAAAAATCGATAACAATTATAACTAATTTTTAAAATTTTAATCAATTCTAATTTAAAATTTTTATTTTCAACCGATAACGAACCTAACGCAAGTAAATATTATAACATTTTTGGAAAAAAGATGAGAGAAATTAAAGGCTGGAAAAGGTGGAAGAAGATATAAGGGGGCGATATTTTTCAGAAAAGTTGGAATCTGATCAGAACACTACATGGGAAGCAGATCATGAGATTCCAATCGGATAAAATTCTTTAAAAAAAAAAAAAAAAAAAAATTCATTTTCATTCTTTCCTTTCCCACTAAACTCAAAAAGCAAAGGCATACTTTCCCAAAAATCACAAGCCAACCCTGATATTCTGAATATTTGAATATTTGATGCGATGGAGACTTCACAACAACCTGCTCTAAGTGCAATTTGCCCATTTCTACGTCAAACTGTTTTCAACTCCACTTCCTCCATCAATTTTGTTTCACAACTTACATCCCACTTTACCCCCTTCCAAACACAAAATCTCACCCAATTACTTTCCTTCCTCCTAACGCATATGATTTCGATAATGCATGTTCCTAAACGATTTCGTCAAATAAACGAAACTAACATAGTCTGATATAAAATATTTAAAATATCATCATGGAATGTACAAATATCACAAAAAGGATAAACAAGCCAAGACAAGATTTTCATGTGTATATATATAGTTGGAGAAAAGTTGGCATCTTGGCATCATTTGCAAACCGACCATTATGTGACAAAAACTACATCACAAACTTTATATTTATATGATTATAATCCACAAAAACCCCTCTCTGAGTCAGCTTCGCCTTCTCAGAACATATCATAATCTTATACATTAATCAAAACTACATTTATATATATATATTTTTTTTAAAGTATATTATTATGTAATTAATTTCTTCTTTTTTTTTCTTATATCTTATCTCATCTTAAGTAATATATTTATTAATAACGTATCGATTTTCCACATCGGATTATCCGCATCAGCATCTCCAATCGAGTCGGACCTCGCCGGGTCCCGCGACGTGCTGACTCGGCTTCCGGAACGAGACAATGTGGCTGGTGACCATGAACGCCGTCACGCGCTCCGACACCCGGACGTCCTCCATCTTCAGCTCCTGCAGCCGCCGGACGTACTCCGGCACGTGCATTAGGTCCCAAACGACGCCGTACCCTCCGGGCTTCAGCACCCTCACGAGCTCGCCGACGGCCCTCATCCTCTCCGCCGCCGCCGCCGCCGTCTTCTGGCCGTGCTCCTTCCCGACTGTGTGCACGAACACCGCTGACACCACCACGTCGAAGTAGTTGTCCCCGAACGGCAGCCGCCGGGCGTCACTTTCCCGGCACGTGACGTATTCACCGACTCCCTCGAGATGGGCCGTCCGGAGGGTCGACAGGGTCGACCGCCTCGACCGGTCGAGGCCGACGACCCGACCGGAGCTCCCGCCCTTCTTCAGCTTCGTCGCCACCGCGTTGAGCAGGATCCCCCGGCCGCAGCCGAGGTCGAGGGCGTGTTTGACCGTTGACCAGTCGTTGACCGAGTTGACCATACGCTGGGCCATGTCGTAGTGGAGGAGGAGGGAGGAGTGGAGGAAGTTGGCGGCGGCGAAGAAGAGGCAGATGGCGGAGATGGCGGCGACGGAGCCGGTGAAGCCGGCGAAGAAGCGGGCGGCGGCGGCGCCTGGGAAGAAGAGGAGGCGCTCGAAGAGGGAGACGATGGGGTTGAAGTAGGCCAGGTAGAGGACGGAGAGTACGGCGAAGAGTACGGCATGGAAGAGGAGGAACAACACCGTCTGCCATTGGTCCACGCCGTAGATCGAGTAGATCTGGTTCCAGTCTCTAGTACCCGATTTCCCCATTTCCGGGTCTCTCTCCTTGTTTACTTCCTTTCCGATGTGGGACTAAGTATTGATAGATATTTCAACCCTCTGTTGAAAGAGAAATCTGTATCCACAGCCACAATGAGCTTGGAGATGAGAAAAGATCAAATAACTTTTCTGGGTTTATGAGGAAATTAGATAAACAATCCAAAAATAAAAAAATAAAAATGAATTATTCGAAATTGACATACCGTGAAAAAGTTCTTATACGAGCTCAGAGCAGCAGATCTACCATCTGAAAAGGGAAAAACAGGAAAAGAGGAGGAGATTTTTCTTTTCTTTTTTTTAGAGGGAAAACAGAGATGAAAAATGCATTTTATTTGTACGTCATTGAGGGACTGAAAAGGAGTTGGGCGGTAGTAGTAGGAGTAAGTAATAAATCTGGAAATGTCAGAGTACGTGAAGAAGAAGACGACACTGATGATGAAGAAGTGATTTTGCTGAACAGCTAATAACTCAAAAAACGCGGTTTGGAGTGGGCTTGCAAATTCAATTTCTTTGAACAGAAAGGGGAGGAATTTGGGGACAAAATTCCCTCACTCTCAGTGATTTGGATTTTGTACGGAATTCTAGAGAGAGAAAGAGAGGGAGAGAGAAGAGGAGGAGGAGTAATTGGCTTGTGCGGTTCTGGTATATATGCATATGGTGTAGTGTGTGTACGGGGGCGGGTGAGGAAAGAGGACAAGTTGGGGTTTTTGAATTTTTTTCACCGGGAAACCGGTTCAGCCGGTTGCTTCACTTTTCCTTTTCTTTAAATTTTTTTTTTTTTTTTTTGGGAGATGCAGAGTTGGTTGGTCAGTGGGAAAATCTTGGAAGCTTTGAGAGGGAAAAGAATGGAAAATTCTTTGGTAGCATTGATGTGATGTTACCTAAAGGGGTAAAAAGTTGTAAACGTTTAAAAAAAAGTTAATAGATGCGGGTTTTGAAATATATTCTAGCTCATGCAAGTGGGATAAAAAATAAAAAATAAAAATAAAAAAAGAAAATTTAAAGGCAAAGTTTATGGTTACAAAAGGAAAAGGGATCCTTTTAGGATTCATTTAGATAAAAATCACAAGTAATTTTTTTATAGTGAACAAAGAGCTGTTTGATTGGTCCATTTTAATTGGAGAATTGAAATTATTTTGATTGGAACTAAGTTTTGAAATTATACTCTTGATTGAAGATGAATTGTTTAGAGTGAAAAAAATAAAAACTTAAAATGAGTTCATAAAAAAAAATCACTATAAATCCTGTTTCGTTTTTCTCAAAATTATTTACAATTAATAAAAAAAAAACATCACATTTCTACTTAAAATAATAAAGTTTTTAAGTTAGAGTTTGAGATGTGAATAAGCAAACTGAGTTTACTTTTAAACGAAAAAGACAAAAAACAATTAGAATTATTTGATTGGAGCGAACCAATCAAACACCCTCTTAATCACGATGAGTTCAAATTAAAAAGATAACTTAATGCTCACAGCCGCCATTACTAATGTTTGAGTTTCCTAATTAGGGTTAGTACTTGTTGATATTTAACAAATTTTGTTTGAGTGCCATGTTATCTATTATTATTATTATTATTATTATTATTATTATTATTCCACTTAAAAGCTTCACAATTGCATTAAGAAGTTGCAAAGTTCACGTTGAATGTGACAACAAATTTTGGTTGTTGTTGTTGAACAAGTAAAATTTCACTTTCACTATTTAAAATAGGACCACATTTATTGCTCGAATTTTTCAACTTATAAATAGAGTGCTTTGGTAAATTTTAGACCAGAAAAAGAGAAAAAAGAAGGGTTTATAGGTATTGCTTGTAGATGAATGTTCATATTTAAGGAGAGACAAAATTCAAGAGGAAGTTTTAAAGACATGTGAAAGCTCATGGCAATGTCTCACCATCAAAACTTGGTATATATTCAAAGAGATATTTTTGGTGAACTTCACTCTAGATTGCTTGCATGCTTCTGTGAAAGTATTAATATGATGTGATTGTACTATGTTTCTACTATTATTTTATGTATCTCTCTCCTCTGTGCACAAAGAAAAACTCAATTATGATACTAGGTACAAAGTAGATCCCAAAAAAATAAAAAAACAAAAAAATAACCCATCCCAGTTTGCTTGATCTTTAAGCAGTTAATACTGATTTCTTAGGATTTTTTTTTTATTGGAGAATTTTAGTAGACGTTATGAAAAAAAATATATACATCTTTCGATGAGATACAAAATCGTCGATTTGTATCAAATTTTATTCCATTGTCGGAAAAAAAAAATTTAAAGAAATTTTACAGTAGAACTTCTTAGAGGCTGTTTGGCAAACCAGCTCAAGCTGGTATTTATCAGTTCAGTTCGAACTTAAGTGGTTTGGAGGGTCAGTTCGGTTTGACTGATCAACTGAACCGTTACACAGTAAACCCAAATGGGTTTACTGTTCATCTCTGCTCACTCTGAACTGACCATCTCGCATGCCTCATCTACTGTGCATCTCTTTCGATATTCTCTCCACTGGCGCCCATGTGGTGGAGTCAGTTTTGCTTTTGCTTCTGAACCCGAACCCATTTCTGACCATCTGCAAGTGAGCAGGAGGTCTGTTGATTGCTTTGAAGGTATTTCTCTCTCTCTGGTAAGGTTATATGCTTTCGGGCCTGGCTTTCTTCCCCCCCCCCCCCCCCCCCCCCCCCCCCAGTGAATCAGATGCGGCGCCGTTTGAAAATCTCTCGCCGACGACGAACCCTTGGGCTGATTACCCACTCTTTCCGAGTTTGACGATCTTCTCGGATACCCATTAAATCCGGCCCTAATCCGATGCCTTCCCCTGAATACTCATCCTCCGGTTCGATTTCCGTTAGCCTAGTATGTATTTCATCCCCAATTTCGTGTAACCTTTTTCGTCTTTAAACGTCTTTAGAGTGTTGATCTGTTTATTGGTGTTTAAAATCTCATATTTTTTCTTATTTGGGTTCGGCTGAAGTATGTTTGGTTTTGGGTTTTTTGATTTTGCTCATTTCGAAATCTAAGTTGCAGGTTTGAATGTTGGTTTTGTTTTCATTTGTGATTGTTTTGGTATATGGTGTTTAGGGTGAGAAACGAAAATAAAATTGATTCTTGGCCATGTTTTTGGGTTCGGTTCAAGCATGTTGGTTGTTTGTTTATTTGATTTTCTCATTTGGAAATGTAAGTTGCAGGTTTGATCACTTGGTTTGTGTTGTATTTGTGATTGCTTGACATCCGTACACGGTGTTGAGTGTGAGAAACGCCAATAAGGTAAATTTCTGGGAATTATTTGGGTTCGGGTGAAGCATGTTGGTTGTTCGTTTTTAGAATTTCTCGTGTGGAAATGAAAGTTGCAGGTTTGCAACTTGGTTTTTGTTGCATTGCTGATTGCTTGCCATCCGTGGACGGTTTTATGCTGAGAGACGCCAATAATTTCATTTTTAAGCATGTTATGGGTTCGGGTGAAGCATGTTGGTTGTTCGTTTTTTTATTTTCTCGTCTGGACATAAAAATTGCAGTTTTGTTTCTCATTTTTTTGCGTTACTGATTGCTTGACATCCGTAGACTGTTTAATGCTGAGAAACGCCAATATTAGGAATGTTTTGGGTTCGGGTGAAGAAGGTTGGTTGTTTGTTTTTCGATTCTCTCGTCTGTTTGATGCTCGGCGTCATGTCTTGGGTACGACTGAACCACTTTCTGTCAAGTTGGCGATGATGTATACAGTTAATTCACATATATTGTAATGTCATCTTACTGGTGAGTTTGTTACCCGATATTTAATGTCAGTTACCGGTATATAAGCACATGCTTATTGTGACGGGAGTTAATTGAATGTTATGCTTCGCATAAACCTTTTTTCCCTTTAATACATTGTTTATATGCCATGGCAGCTGTATATATATCGGGTGTTTGACATGCCTCAGATCGAATCTGTCAACCAATTTATACTGAGCCAACTCAATTGCATTCGCAAATTTGTGTGTTTGTTAAGTCAATTCATATGTTTTGTTATCAATTCGTTAAGGAAATGCCGCGGAAAGCCTTGGGTGACACCTACGTTTGGAATCCCGTTAAGGAAAAAAAATTTCTAGAAAAACTTGATGAATACCTGCAGACCACTGGCGGTAAACAACCCACCTTAGCAGTCCTAAATATTTGGGCCACGGAGTTTAATGCTGAGTTTGAAGGAGTACCTGCCTTAGGTATAACATTATCTCAAAAGATGGAAAGCATGAAGAAAATTTATAAGGGCTGGAAGGTGTTACAAACTCAGTACAGGCCTATGGTACGATCCTGCGACAGATCGAGTCATATGTTCTGACGAAGAGTGGAAGAGCTTTGTTCAAGTAATCGTGTTGTTTATTTTATAGACTTCCGTTACTATGTTTGATCACGCGATGGTTAGATCCTTATGATGCTATAATTCATCTGCAGGTTCACAAGGAGTGCAAACATCTCAGGCACGAGAGACTACGCAACAAGGAGCTTTATTATAGTGTTTTCGATAAATATCATGCTGTATATTTTCATTAACGCTTAATTTGATTTTATCAACTTTAAATGACCAACTTCTTGGTTTTTGTTGGTGTATTTTATGGCAACTTATTGAACATTTTACAAAAGCTTTTGATGTCTCAAGTTGGTTGGTCTAATTTAATGAGGGTATGGTGTATTTAAATTTAATTTTTTAAAATTTTCAAAAAAGACAAACAACTTTTTGGGGAAAAAGACAAAAAACATGATGAAAAAAGTACAGTTTAGTTTAAACTAAACTCATGGCCAAACAAGGCCTAAAAAAAAAAAAAAAATTGGTTTTTCTCAGATTTTGTTTTGCCAAACAGGGCCCTTGTTTTTTTTTTTAAAAACTTTTTCAACTTAAACTTTTTCACCAAACACTCAACTCAACTTAAACTTTTCAACTTAAACTTTTTACCAAACACTAAACTTTTAAACTAAACTAAACTTAACTCAATTTAAACTTCAAAATACCAACTTAAACTACTCCACCAAACTCCCCCTTAGTTTTTGTTATCTATTAGAATTTTTTCAATCATTGTATTAAAATATTAACAATATAATATATGAGTGTACAAGTTAAAAATTTATAAAATTAAATCATTAAAAAGTTAATAATAATTAAAACATCAGCTCCAGTACTAGTAGTGAAAAATAAGATATTCTTGAATAAATATATATTTTGTCTGATATGATTTGAGAACTAATATTACTGGTAAATTTTCTTTGCCCTATCACATTATGCCTTTTTTTTTTATAAAAAAAATAAGATTGTTGAGGAACAGAAATCAATAGATACACCGGGATATCCTAACTAGGTTAATACCTCCTTAGCACCCTCATCATTTTTCTATCTCCAACATTTTATTAAAAATAAGAAAAAAATAAAATAATAATAATTCTAATCCAACATGGTATAAACTATCCACACACACACACACACACACACACACACACACACAAAAAGCTAAAAAGTAAATACGGATGGGAAACAGAGCAAAGCTAATTCTATCGTCACAAAATATAGTCGAAACTACATCTTTAAAAATCAGCATCTATGATGGGCCTCATTAAAAACCTTGTTAGTTCTTCTTTCATATAGCTCTATCACATTATGCTTCTTCTTTCATATTTTGTTCTCTTTTTTTTTTTTTTTTTCATGTGTAGTAATTTTTAAATATTGAGTGAGAGATTAAAACTATACACCTTATAATGAAATCAGGTGTGAAATTAAGGTTAAATTATACATGTCGGTGTAGTATTTTTTTTTTTTTAATAAAGAAACATTATTGGATCTCTGTCCAAGGCATCATCCACGTTTTTGAATTTTGAAGTTCATTAGTTCCAAAGATATTCAACCTTTAACCAAATCAAACAACAAGGTGGTAACCCGCCAACCTCAATCTGAGCTCATAATTTTTTATTTTTTATTTTTGCTAAAAGAGCAGATAATTATTTCTTATATTATTTTTTTATCTTTCAACCTTTAACCAAATCAAACTACAAGGTGGTAACCAGCCAACCTCAATCTGAGCGCATAATTTTTTTTTTATTTTTTTATTTTGCTAAAAGAGCAGATAATTCTTTCTTATATTAAAAAAAAAACATTTTTTACTTCCATCTTCATGATTTAATCCTGACCGTCCAATCCTTAAAAAATTCCTAACCATCCAATTTCCTTTTATATAACATTTAAAGAATCTATTGGATAAATCGGGCCAACAGAGCTAATTAACTGTTTAAAAGTTGTCGTTACTCCAAAACAAAAAGTTTTTTTTTTTTTTTTTGAGAGAGAGAGAGAGAGAGGGAGAGAGAGAGCTTGAGCCATACAAGTGTAGTGTTTATGTAAAGGTTGAGATTCCAAATTATCGTCCGCAAATCATGGAATTAAATGATGAAGACCGTATAGAGGAAGAGCCAATTTCTTTGGGATTGATGTAAATTGAAAGCTTTATTATAGATTTTTGACTTAAAAAAAGAAAGAGAGGGAAAAAAAAAAAAAAACCTCACTTTCATTATCTCCTTCTGTTCCCTTGTAATCCGGCCATAAAGTCCAAAGTTTTCCTCACAAAAGTCTCATTTGTATAATTACCTATTTACCCTTCTATGACTTCATGGTACCCTTGCATTATTGTTTTTTTTACTAAAATATATTTATACACATTTAGCAACGGTTTTGAAATATTCTGTTCTTTTTTTCCTGTTTGAGTTTTGTTTTCTTTGAGAACTTTCAGACACTTTTTTTATTTTTTTTTTCAAAATTGTCCTTTTTATGTTTGAATTTTGCATGAGGACCTCTTTTTGATTGGGGGGTTTTTTTTTTTTTTTTTTTTGTGTGGCAAAGAAATCAAGGTTTGCTTTGATTATTTGGATTTTCTTTTTTAAAAAAAATGAATAAATCTGTCATTTTACATAAAAATTTGAATCAGAAATTCATTTAATAAGCTAAATATACTTTAAAAAAAAAGCTAAATATAAATCATAATATGCGGATGAAACTTTCCCTATCAAAATGTCTAAAACATTCTTACTGATTAAATTGAAATTAACTCCTCCTTAATTTGAGCCATAACGTAGGGATGATATCGCCTTCACCCAATCAGTGAACCTCCAAAATGTCACTGTTTTTTTATTTTTACGAACCAAAATGTCATCTTTTTATTTTCTTTTGTCGATTTTTTTGGTTGAATTTAGGGATAATTAAGAAATTTAGAACTATATGTCTTGTTATGGAGGTTTTTTTTTTTTTTTTTTTTTTTTTAATAAAAGTTAGAATTTTATTAAGAAGTCAAATCAGCTAAGACAACTTTCCTAATGAAGAAGGAGATAGCATCAATTCCATACAAATCACAAGAGGAGCAAAACAAAAGCTAGCTAACTAGTGGGCACCTATATTCCCACTACGAAGAACATGACTGCAATTACTTCCGATAGTAGCTGAATTCAAACAAAGTTTGATATCTCGAACCGCCACATCCTAAGTAGCATCTTATCACACAAATTAACTGCTTGGACGACATTCATGGCATCAGATTCAATGACAGACGACAGTGATCGACATCCCACGAGCCGCAGCAAATTCCAGTCCGTTTCTTAGCTCCAAACATTCCGCTACCAAAGGAGAGAAAGAGCCCCTCAGCCTCTTTGCTAAGCACGCCGCACAAACATAATACCTGCTGATGTCTTACCCATACAAATTTCAAATACTAATTTTGAACTCTATTAATTCTTTATTCAAGACCAAAATCACAATGTGGAAGGATATAATGGTAAAAGTGCCACAACTCCGGTCAAAGACCAAAAATGACCTTTCCTTTCTTTAATTTCTTTTTTCTTTGTTCTTTTTTATTTTTTCTTAATTTTTTAATTTTCTTTTTAGTTTAATTTAATTTATATAATGACATAAAAAATAAAATAAATAAAAATAAATAAATAAATAAAAAAGAAGAAGAAGAGGGAGAAAGTCGTAGGCAAATAAATAGAGGCGGGGTCGAAGTTCCTATTTACTTCTTTAGGAAAAGTAAGAGGGAAGGGTGTGGGTCCCCCTCTTATCTTTTAAGAACGCGGGAATGACAGATAACGACTAGGCAGTGTGAGAGACTGATCAACGGAGGAGAGGAAGGCACCAACTGTTTTTATCTTTTTTTTTTATTTTTTATTTTTTAACCTGTTTAAAAAAATAATAATAATAAATAAATAACTTCTTGCTTTACACCTACTTCAGTTTGTGTTTGCTTTTTTGGCACCAGTATCTAGATGCCACCGACTCATGAAGACCCATGCTTCAGTCCAAAACATGGAAACTTCTTGTTAGTATGGAACCCTCTTGATAGATTTTTATTTTCAACTGTCGGAAATGTTTTAAGATTTTTTAATATATTTATATATATTAATTTGTTAAATTCAATATTTGAAATCAGGAGATATTTTATTTATGTGTTGTATTTAGTGGGCGTCAGTTTTGGATTATAAACTTAAAAAAGTAAATTTAGATATATAAATTCATTTATCAATTTTTATGAGAGAAAATATTATAGAAATTTATTATATAATGATAAATAACAGTTTCCAAACGGTCAAGTGCTAAATTTGATAAATGAATTTTTAATTGGCTAAGAAAAGTATAATACTAATTGTAATAAAAAAACACGGTTGTGAGTAAAACCTAACATTAATATTACATCTGATGATACTGAAAGGTGCAGAGTTCGAATATCTTTACCTTTAAGTTTAAAAAAAAATTATCATAAAAAACAAAATATATTACATTGTTTTCATATTTTATGGGTATGTTTGGTAAGAAAGTGAATATTTTTGAAAAATATTGAGATAATCTAAATGGGAGAAATAGGAGATGAGGGAGGATTGCTTGATGTTTGGTATGAAATGAGGGAAACCAAAAAAAACAAAAAAACAAAAAAATAAAAATCATATCTCTTATTTGATATAGAGATGAAATGGAATTTTTGTTTGTAAAATGCCTGCTAAAATTGGAGTTATTTAAAGACTTTAAAATCTCTTCTCTAATCTTTTTTTTTTTTTTTTTTTCCTCTCTCGCCTACCAAACAATAAATGCTATCAAAATTCTTCCACTAATTATCCCATCCATATTCATGCCTTTCATTTTGCTCTCCCGTCAAACACACCCTAAATGTTTTTCCTCTTTCCAAGTCAATGAATTGGTCTTACGAATTAGTATTTGAAATTCAAGAAAAAAATAAATAAATGTATCAGAGTTGGTCTTTGATGTCAGTTCTTTAATAAATCCGAGCTAGTGCTTATTGTCATACCATCCAGCTCATTTTTCTAATTCTTAATTTTCTTAAATTTATTTGCTAAGTTGGCTTTCGTTTATATATGCTTAGATTGATTATTATGTATCTTAGTTTGTTTGATTTTTCTAAATAACCAATCATGTCATATCATATCTAGACTTCGTCATGTGTTTTTGATATGGAAACTTTGTCCTATTTTTCTTTTGACCTTTTAGAGGGTATAAGAGCTCAATGAACATATTAACGAAAAGTGTGTAGATATATTTATATATATATATATATATCTATATATTAAACTCAAGATTACGAATTTAATCTCCATTCATTATAAATTATACTAACAACTACTATTTTATAGCATAAATAAATAAAAGACAAGACAGGGTGAGTGGTTTGGTTTTTTAAAAAGGCAGTTTGGGAAAATCCAAACCGGGACCGTCCATTCTATATGAGGGACAAGCGGTTTGAAATCACAATTTGACGGATTGATGACGTGGTATAAAAATGATGGTACGGGACGGTGCGGTCTGGGCAGACAGAGAGATTTGGCTTATTTATTTATTTATTTTGCACCAGTGCTATAGTATATGTAACAGTGTTGGGACACCAAAGAGTTTGATAAAATCCGAAGACCATTAGTAAAAAAAAAAAAAAAAAAAAAAAAATCTTATTCTAATAAATAATAGGTTCAATTTTACTTGTATGATCACGAATATAGAACGAAATATATAGTTTATTAATCGCGTAAAATATGTAGCTAACCAGCCTATTAAATATTGAATTAAAAAAATATAAATTAAAAAAAAATCTCTACATCACCTACGGATGGTGAAAAGTTTTTCTTAATTACTATTGCAAAATGGGAGGGTCTGTGGTAGAGATCCTTTGAGGGTCTCTACTGATAAATATCATTTTTAGACCGTTCAAATTTAATCGAACGGTTGATATGTAGTTGGTGTATCATATTATCATAGACCTTACCTCACATTACTTTCCCACCCAAAGTCTTCTCCATCGCCGGCGATCTTTCCGCCGCCGGTGACCCACCCCTGATGCCGGCGACCCACCTCCGGCCCCCCACCACCGTCCCCAACCCCGGTCGCCGACCGCCGGCGACCCCTTTTTCTCTCTTCTCTTATCTCTCTCTCTTCCCCTTTCTCTCTTCTCCTCTCTCCTGCGGCGACCCGCCTCCGGCCCCCCACCATCGGCCCCAGCCCCGGCCGGCTGGCCGCCTGCGAACACCTCTCTCTCTCTTCCCTTTTCTCTCCCTTCTCTTCTCTCTCTCTTATCTTCTCTCTCTTCCTCTCTCTCTCTTCTCCTCTCTCCCGCGGCCCCCACCCCCCACCACCAACGACCCCCACCCTCAAAGGGTCGCCTGCGGACGGGGATGGGTGGGGGCGGCCAGGACTAGGTCCGGTGGTGGGGGGGGTCGGGGGTGGGGGGCCGCGGGAGAGAGGAGAAGATAGAGAAAGAGGAAGAGAGAGAGAGAAGAGAGAGAGAGAGAAGAGAAGAGAGAGAAAGGGGAAGAGAGAGAGAGGTGTTCGCAGGCGGCCGGCCGGCCGGGTGGGTGGGGGGGGCCGGAGGTGGGTCGCCACGGGAGAGAAGAGAAGAGAGAAAGGGGAAGAGGGAGAGAGAAGAGAAGAGAGAGAAAGGGGAAGAGAGAAAAAGGGGTCACTTGCGACCGGGAGCCAGGGCTGGGGACGGTGGTGGGGGGCCGGAGATGGGTCGCAGGCGTCGGGGGTGGGTCACCGGCGGTAGAAAGATTACCAGTAACGGAGAAGACTTTAGGTGGGAAGGGTAATATGTGTGGTAAGATCTATGATAATATGGTACACTAATAATATTTCAACCGTTCGATTAAATCTCAACGATCTAAAAAATATATCTATTGGACAAAGATTCTCTGTCCACAGACCTTCCCTTGCAAAATATATGCCCAAAGTCAAAGAAAAAAAACTTCTAGATGTACTTTTTTCCTTCCAGTTTTGTCTGGAAACAACAAATACAGAAGAAGAAGATCCTGTTATAGCAAATCTAGCGCATAACTACGTGGCCTGATTTCACTGGTCGTGGCTCCAATAACAATGATAATAGTGGGATAACGTGGGAACCTTTAATTATTATATATGACTTTATAAAAAATAAAAGCAAAATAAGTTATGAATAAAGAGAACAAAATAATGGCTCAGAGGACATGGCCGGAGAGTAATACTCTATTTTACATGTTATTTGTGAGGCACTGAACCCACTCTCGGAGCCCTACACCTTAAGCAACCCAAAAAATCATAAAATAAAATAAAAAAACAACCAAAAATCAATGAGTAAAGGACTATAGTACACATTTCATTTCTGAGGATGCAATGTACAACTCAAATGTCAACCATCAATGATTACATATATAATTTAACGGTAATTTTATATTTATCTATCCAAATTTAAATCCTACAATCTCTCGTAAGATCCTCCATTTTAGTTTTGGTTGTTGATGCTTTGACTTTGTAAGTAATAGATCTTAAATTGATGAACGAGAGAAACTAATATAAATTTTGATTGCTCCTTTGATGTCCCTAGAACTACAATATGTCGAAGAAGATAAGGGGTAGGATGAGGCACCACCTGATTCCTTTTTTATGGGTAAAAAGAAAAAACCCCCACTTTTTAATTTTTTTTAAAAAAATTTTACTATATGTATTCTCTTCATAAAATCTGGGAATTTTTTTTGACTGTTTAAAAAATGAGTTTAAACCAATTTTTTTTTCCTCATTAGTGACTGAAAAACAGCTGTTTACATTCCAAAATATTAATAAGATTACGATTGTAGTTCTACAGCTTCTTCTAGCATTCCATGGAAACAAAAGGGGTCCAATGTTGCAATGTAAAGTTGCATCTGTCACATAACAAAAAATGACCCCATTCTTCATGCCAAAAAAAAAAAAAAAAAAAAAAAAAAAAAAAAACCAATTTTCAGTTGTACTTGTTAATTGTAGTGCAGTAGCGACCAAAAAACCATAATTGATTCATCACATCGTACCATTTATTTCCACTTAATAATGATTGATGACAAGCTTCTGTTGGTGATCGTAATATTTCACAAGCACATACCTGGTACATTATTTCCCCTAAAAAAAATATTTAAATAAAATAAAGATCATTGATCACATCCCATTTTCTTTGTCGAAAAAAAAAAAAATTTTCCTTTGAAATCTCGAGACATCAATAAAATAGAAATGATTTAACCCAACTACAAAGATAGATGTACTAAAGGCTGGGTGGGGGATGTAACGCCTACTGAAAAAAGTTTTTTCATTTAATTTTATCACAAAAATTTTATAGTTTTTCGACTCTGTCCATACTAAAAATTAAAATTTTTCACATAACTCCCATTAAAACTAATTTTATCAAAAACTTTTTATGATTTTTCAGCTTTGCCCTTAGTAAAAACTAAAAATTCTCACACAACCTAATAAAATTTTACCGCTAATTTAGATACTTTGATGTTATTTAAATTTATGTTAAAAAAATTTTGATATATGTCCCGCCGAAATATATTTCTAACTCCATCTCTTCTCAACTATACTCAAAATATAGGTCCAGTGCCACATACACCCAGTGATACATAACTTATTGATCGAGCAAAGATGATAACGTGGGAACATATAGTGTCAAGTCTTGAGCATATACTGATAAGGGGAGAAAAGACTCTTCTATTGTTGCACCCACCAAAATGGCTAGGGGCGGAACCACTCATGGTCGAGTGGGGGATTTCTATCTGCAGTGAACTTTCTCCGCCACCCCCCCCCCCCCCTCATTTTCCTTTTATAAAAATTGATTATTTCTATGTAAATTCTCTAAAAGTTTTATTCTTTAATGCGCGCCACCATTGAAATAATAGGTTGGCTCCGTTACTATCATTGGTGATACGTACATGTTACATAGTGTAAGAAATTGATAAACTAGGGAAAGAATAATAACAATAAAATTAAAGTCTAAAATAAGAATGCATTGACCAAAATCATACGAACTTTGTAAAATTTGCAGAGACGTCAATGCAAACGAATACTATATATACTTTGAATGTCAACGTTTGTTTGATTAATGTTAATTAATCTCATCTTTGGAATAAGTAATCTTAACATAAAAAAATAATAATAATAATCATTAAGTAACCTCTAAAACAAGACTTTATTCAAGAATAAAGTTTTCTTCTTGAAACGAAAATGGTGATTTGAACTCAAAGCCGAAGGCAATGGCGGTAGACACGGGATGGTGTTTAACACATCTCTGAGAAGCTATATATATATATATATATATATATATATGTATGTATGTAAGTTATATATGCATTGAAATGGGAAGATCATTGTATGCTTTTTATATATATAAATCCAAAGGCAAAGCACTAGATAACATAGAATTTTCTTGACGCGTATATGGAATCTTTTTAATGTATAATATTTTATGGGTAAGGATTTTTAAATCTTCACTTTTCTTGGTTTAACAACTTAAACTTTACTTATGTACGCGTTAATTAATCTTAGTCCAGAGAACATGTGAAATATTATTCCATGCAGGCATGCACTTTGGTTTAATCAAAAAAAACAAGAGACGAATAAATAAAGTGCCTCCTTAAATGATGACTCTCTTTCTTTAATCTCTCTCCCCAAGTTAACAAATACCTTTAATAATATATATCTTTTTTTTTTTTAGGGAAAATTTATGACTTAAATTTTATCAGAGGAAAAATCACTTGACCAACACTTCCATTTTATCTCGATTGAATTCCAATCTTAACTTTTAAAATTATTGAGTTAGCAAACACTAATTAGTATTTAGTAGCACTAATTAAAATATTTTAAATACCACCTAAGATGCTAGTAATATTAAATAATTTTCACGACATTAATTGATGATTCCATCGATTGCCTTCTAATGTTGCAGTAGAAAACAATAATTAGGACATGTATAATGTTGAGCATTAAAAATTTTTCGCAAACATTTTAATTTTAACTGACTTGACTATATGAGTTGTCAATGTTTTTATACACGTGAATGTTTAAAAAATTTTCTGATTAATTAATATATAAAATTTTTTAATATAAATGAAGAGACGATAACTCAACGATATTAAATTCGGAATAAAATAAAGTTGTAGCATAATACTCTAAAGAAATATTAGCTATACTTCTACAAGTTAAGAGTCTCATCAAGACATATATAGCTGTTAATTATAGCCAATAATGGGTAATTAGTAGTTCAAAATGCAATAAAAAGAAATAAGAAAATGAAAGCTACTCACATAGTGAGGCCTAGAAAGATAGGAAGAATTTTCACTATACCTAATTCCAGTGAGCTGAAAGAAGTAAATAATAATAAAATAATAAATATTGAAAGAGTTGTATCTCTCTCTCTCTCTGCCGTCTCGGTGATAATTAATGTCACTTTGTTACTTTCTCTCTCTGCCGCCATTATTTACCTTTTAAAAAAAATTATTTTTCTTGTCCATTATTTACCTTTTTCTTTCTGTTTTTCCTTTTAAAGACTTTTTTTTTTCTCCTCCGTTGACATAAGATTTAACTTATCTTTAATTCGTCGGTTAAAAATAAAAATTTTAAAATATAATTAATTAATTTATTAAATATTAATTACAAATTATATTGATTTAAAAAAATAAAATAAAAATTGAGATGAAAAAATATAACTTAATTAAAGTCAAATTTAAACGTTAAATGAAGCCTTAAGAGCCTGGATCATGTACCCCTCGAGATCGATTTGATCAATTTATTTATTTTTAAATAAAAATCACTTACAAAACTAAAAATAATATTCTCTTTTGGATTATTTGCGCGGTTTGATATTCTAAAGATAATACAAATTAAACCAAATTACATACATAATCGATTTGAATGGTTTGATTTGGGCGTTTGAGTTTAAACTAAAATAATTTTTTATATTGACAAATACTATAAGCCTTCCATCTATAAAGATAAAAATCGTATCTAGAGTCATAAATATTATAAAAATGTTCATCCATAAAAGTAAAGATAAAGATAACCTCCAAAATTCTCATACTATTTCCAAAATGACAAATGTCTTTACCATATCCAAAAAGTTTTAAAACAAACCAATAACCAAATTAGAAATATTCTAAAAATTCAAAAACAACATAGTTTAGGTACATTTTTGGACAGTTTATTTATCGGTTTGGTTAGTTTTAATTAGATCTTGAAATTGCTAACCAAACCAACCACCAAAGTAACTTGAAAAACAAATCGATCAAAATAATTAACAATTTGATTCGGTTTGATTTGGATTGATCAGTTAAAATCATATTTGTGATATTAAAATTAAACAGAGTTTAAGATAATAAAGAAATATGAGCTATAATACTTCTATATGTCAAGACATAGCTGTTAATTATAGCCAATAATGCAGTAATTAGCAGTTCAAAATGCAATAAAAGAACTACGAAAATTAAAGCTAGAAAAGATATAAAGCTATTCACATAGTGAGGCTAGAAAGATAGGAAGAATTTTCACTATACATAATTCTAGAAGTTCTATATTCACTCTTCGAGCTGAAATGAGTAATTAATAATAAAATAGTAAATGCTGAAAGATTTGTATCTCTCACTCTAAGAGATTATTTGGTTGGTTCGATTGAGTTGAAATTTTAGAATTATTTTGATTGGAGTTAGTTAAGTTGAGTTTTGGAATTGTAGGTTTGGTCAAAAATAAATTATTTGAAATTAAAAAGTATAACAACTTAAAATGTGTTCGGAAAAAAAAAATCAATATGGACTTTATATCGTTACTTTCAAACTTCTATACAATTTTTTTTTTTTGGATTATCTCAATTCAATTTGGAATAACAAAGTAATGGGCTTTTAAAACTTAAGTTTTAAAATTAGAGGCAGATATATAAATAATAAAACTGAATTTACTAAAAAAAAAAAAAGATAATAAACAATTAAAATTATTTAATTGAAGCATACGTATGAAACATAACCTTAATGTCACTTTGTTACCTTCTCTCTCTGCCGTCGCTATTAACTTTGCCCAACTTTTTTCAATCATTTTTCTTGTCAATGTTTTGCTTTTTCTTTTTCTTCTTAAAGAACTTTTTTTTTTTTTTTTTTTTTTTTTTTTTTTTTTCTCTAGTGACATAAGATAGGGAGCCTCGATGTACCCCTTTATAGGACCCTTAGTTACAAGGAGGCGTGTTCGCGATGGATTTGATCTTTTTTTTTTATTATATAAATAAAAATCACTTACTGATCAATTAGAAATATATATATATATATATATATTTCGGATTGTTTGAGCGGTTTAAAATTTTGAAGAAAAACCAAATTAAGCCAAATCACATATGCAATCGATTTAACTTTTGATTTGGACGGTTAAAGTTTAAACTAAAATAATTTTTGGTATTTAAAAATATAATAAGCCATCCATTTATAAAGATAAAAATAATTTATATCCGAAGACACGAATATTATAAAAATGTTCATCTATAAAAATAAATATTAAAATAACAGTCAAAATTCACAATCTACTTTCAAAATGACAAAAAGTTTTACCATACAAAGCTTGCAAACAAACCAACAATCAAATTAGAAATATTCTAAAAATTAAAAAAATTATGTAGGTTTTTTTTTTTTGGACAGATTATTGATAGGTTTGGCCAGTTTTAGACCTCGAAACCACTAATCAAACCAACAACCAAAGTAACTGGAAAAAGATCAATAATGTAAAAAAGAATTAACAATTTGATTCGGTTTGATTTGGATTGATGGGCTAAAATCACACTCGTGAGATAATTAAAATCAGGTAGAGCATATTATATAAGGTCAAATACTATAATAAGATATTTTAAGCATAACAATTGAATCCACTTTATAAGCACAAATTTAATTTAAATTATACAGTTAACGGCAGAGTTAGTCTACTTTTTAGTGGGGACATTTATTAAAGAAGAATGTTTTATAGGGACTTATGTAGGGATATATAATTAATTTTTAGTAGGGTAAAATGAGAAAAATATAATGTTTTTCAAGGTAAAATTGAAAAAAAGAGAAACATTCACTAGGGGTGATTTTCCAAAAAAAAAAAAAAAAAACATTCGCTAAGGGCAGAAGTCCTCACTCAACCATGAGTGACTTCATCACTACATACAGTGGAATTACCTCAACATAGAATCCCTTTTTTTTTTTGGGTGATTGAAACTTCCTAAAAGAAATGTAAATTAAAGTAAATATGCATGCTAATTAGAACGCTAGCCGTTATTATCTTAAGTACCCAAGTTGTTAAAATAAACAATAATAATTACCAAAGACAGTTTCACAAAGTGAAAGAGGGACATTACTATATGAATATCATTAACACGTTATCAATTATTAATAATGACTTTTGCTTTGTAAACACTATCTTTCTTAAGCTTCTTCATTGTACAGATTGGTTTCCAATGCAATAATATGTTAACAGTTTCTTCTTTCCTCTTGTTAATTTTTTAAACTTTCTTCAAACGGTTGGAAAATGACCATTTCATAAAAAAAAAAAAAAAAAAAAAAAAAAGCAACAACCTTTTCCTATGATTCACTTGAGTTTAACGAAACAACAAAAATGATTTTAGAAGTGAAATCAAACCCAATTTTATTTTCTTACCAATTTGATCACCACTAACAAGATGAGGACGGTGACAAGGCTTCCAATTAAATATCTATATATATATATATATATAATTATATGTATGTATATCTATACACTGGTATTGGTTCTTTACCAAAACAAACATAACATTAATTAAATAAACATGTCATGTGTTTGGACCAAAATTTTGGACCTACCTAACAAATTAGCAACTAGTTCATAGTCGTAAAATCATACCTAATTTTTTGACTTTGGCTTAAGAATCTCTTATATTTTAATTTTCATCTAATGCTTGGTATCAAATCTTCTTAACAACATAATTTAAAGCTAGAAAAGAAGTTGTCAAATGGGAATTTATGGTTTTAAATTATGGTTCAAGTAGCCGGCCACTAGAGTAATATCTCAGTGGATTTGGGATGGGAAAAAAGTCAAATGTAGCTTAGATAATGAATCCGCAGGATTTTGGGTACTTTAGCTTGGACAGTAGTACTAGTAGTTCTTTGTTTGGAATTTATTTTGGAAACTTGTTGGAAGTTTCTTTTGTTCCTTTTGAATTAATGGATTTTGTTGAATGGTGAAATTGTACCATTGGCCTAAAAAAATTGACTTTTGTGGTTTGCTAGACAGCATGAAGTTGGGGTAAGATTACGACCCATTTCATTTTCCGTATTTGTTAGAAGGGACTTAAAAACGATCTATCTACTTGAAATTGTTTTACTTTTTAATTAGTGATAGCCGACCACTTTTTTTAATGGTTCAAATAGATTTCTTTCATTATTTAGAGACTATTTGGGAGGAAAATTGGAAATAGAATTTTGGAGATATTTTGATTGGAGATTAGTTGAGGTTTTAAAAATATGCAGTGCGGTTAAAAAAAAAAAACAAAAATTGTTTAGAGTGAAAGAAAATATAAAATCATAAAATATGTTCGGCAAAAAATATGTAATATGATTTATGTTTCGTTCCTTTTGAAATTTCATGGACTTTTAAGATTTGAGTTCACTGTAAAGATTTAAAGATGTGAACAGGTAAAAACTAATTTTGAGTCGAAGAAAAAAAAAATTTTGGAAACGTGGTTTGGAGTTCTCCCCCGAACGAGCTTTTAGTGATTGAAAAATTAGATCTCTATTTACTAGATGTACAGTGATTTTGAGGAGGCAGGCAAAGATATTTAAGATACAAAAATGTCACGTCATACCCATTTTGATTACAACCTCAGACTTCTGAGGACAAATAATTCTGCATCATGTAGGGTTGGAGAGTATTTGGACTATGCAAAGAGAATGATAATTGAGAAAAGAGGTGTGGGAGAGTTCAGTACTTCAGAAAAAAAAAAAAAAAAACTATATCATATTAATTGTTAAATTTATTAAATTTTAATTATGTAATGGTTTTTAAATACCAACTCACTATTAAAAATATTATCACATGACAGTATAACACTCATTCGTTCTCAAAATTAATCAAACATAATGATCTCATAAATCACTAATAGTGATGCTAGCCATCTTCGTTAATCTTATATGTGACTAGAATGATCTAATTACTTTAATGTTTTAGCAAAAATGTCATGTTTAATAATCTTCCATTAATATCTCAGCCAAAAAAATGTAACTCTGAAAATAACTTGTACTTGGATTTTCAGGATGACAAAAGTTGCCATAATTTGGGCTACCTACTATCCTATGTTTCATAATTTGGGCCAAATTGTATGTCCAAACAAAGAAGGCTTGACCTTGAACTTCTTCTAGGCCTCGTGGGGGATGACTGAGGGCTCTTTACAGGAATGCCACGTATTCAATCACGTCTGACATTTGGTTTCCAGAAAAAATTTTTTTTTGGTCTTTTTTTCTCGATTCAAAACTACTTTTCACTGCTGATATTTCTAAATATCTACAGTAAACTCACACTTTAAAAGTTCATAGTTTTGTTAGTTTAGGTCTAAATGAGATTATTTTTTTTAAATGCATAGAATTTCGAAAAGAACGAAATGAAATCGATATTTGATTTTTTTTTTCCCGAAGGGTGCGTTTGGTAAAACGGTTTGAGTTGAAATTTTTGAATTTGAGTTGGTTGACTTTTTAAAAACTAGTTATAATTTTTGTTGACTTTTCAGAAAAAGACAAAAATTGAGATGAACAACCAAACACATATTCAAAACTCTAATTCAAATATCTTCAATACTACATCTCTAAAACCTCTTCCAAACGGACCATAAATTGATTCATGAGTCATGCCAATAAAGGGAAAAATAAAACGCTATTCCATTAAATGTCACATTATTATATTCTATCATCTTTAGAATCCAAAATATACTCTTTAAGTTATTGGTTTGTAACCGTTATGATACCAGGTGGTAACCATCGGTGGTTGGTTACCAATCAATAACCAATCAGTGATCACCGTGATGCTTACCGGTTACCAATCAGTTACACTATGATATCAACATTCAGATCTCTCCATTGTACGATCTGTTGGTTGATCTCATAGGTGCGCATGAGAATGGAAAAATCTCCTCTGCGCATCATTGTCCACAGATCTTGACATCGGCTAAAAAGAAATTGTGAGGTGGCAGCTGTAGCAAAGGCAGTGGCTCCTCCATGAGATCGCATTACTGATCTCATCACGGAAAGATATCACATTGTCAAAGCATCTGTTGTGCGAGGTAGAGGCGACTGTGGCCAGAGAACTTTTTGCACCAACCAGTAGCATGGATGGCGCTGGTCTGGTTCGTGGATGGTGTTTGGTCGGAATGAGAGAGAGACCCTAAGCAATTTTGGAGGGTATTTTAATAAGTAAATTTATTTATTTATTTATTTTAAGGGAATTGGCTTTTGCTGCGGCATTTTTTCTTATAATGTTTTTAATTTTGTGAAAAAAAAGTTGATCCTAAAACGAAATTTGTGGCAATTGCACATACATTTCTTTGTTTGGGCCGAATTGCACGTCCACGCAAGAAGCGTTCCAACTTTAGGGCAGTGAGTACATATGTCACTTTTCACTCACCTGTTCAAGTCTATGAAACTTTGCTCTCGTGTAGCACTTTAAATACATGTTTAAAATTTCTCTACTATATTTCCTTTAACAAAAGTTAGAATAAACTGTCGAATTCATTATCCAAACAGATATCTTTGGGCCTTTTACAATACTTGAACCATAGAAAATACAAAACATACCATTCAATAAGGTGGCTTAGCAATAAGGAATAGGGCTGTGCACGAAACCCACGAACCCGCCTAAACCATCGGGCCCCGCCCTGCCCTGCCCATTTGAACTGGTCCATGTTATCACCCGTTTGTTTTGGACGGATTTTCTACCCACCCGCCATCACTTATGAACTGGTGCGGGTTTCACTTTTTGACTTGCGGGTTTAACCCGCCCATCTACCATTTTTTTAATTAATGCAATTGAAATCAATCTTACTTTTTTTTTTTCCGTCTTTCCAAGTTTAACATTATAGCAGGTTCAACAATTGAATTGAAATTCAAAACTTGTTTCGGTTAAAAAAAAAACAATCGAAAAAAAATAAAAGGAGAATAAAAAAATTACAAATTTGTTTTCAAAATTCTCTACCCACCCGCCAACCTGCCCACCCGCCTTCATGGTGGGGTTGGTTTGGGATTTTGAAAAAATAATTATCTTCTAACCCGCCAACCAAACACCACCCACCTGCTACCCGCTGAACCCACCCATGCACAACCTTAATAAAGACTATTATGATAGATTTGTGGTCAAAAATTAGAATGTTAATGACCTTCTTTGAGGAAATATGATGGCTTATTTGTACCAATTTAGTACTCGATTTAAATTGTATGTAATCACACCCATGTATCCTTCCATCACCTCGATGAGTCAAGATTTGTTGTCTTATTTTTTTATGTCAAAGGTTGTTCTCTCAATAGTATTTTAACAATTCATCAATTTGTTAAAGAATTTTTAATATTTAGTATTTTTTATATGTCTAAATTCTTAAATTCAGATGATATAATATGATAATATTAGAGAGACAACCGATAAAATAAGAAATCCGGAATAACAGATCTCCACTTGATCAATCATCCATTTCCCTAACTTAAAAAAAAAAAAAAATGAAAACATATCTGGCAATTATTTTTGAGGGAGATAAATTGGCCTCGTCATCAACACTACAATGGGAAAGAGAGTGGAAGTTTCCACCTTATAGTTTTCTGTTGACTTCCGTTCTTCTTCTTCCTCTTATTCTTCGTCTCACCTTTACTTCTTTGAACATGGGTCTAGGCTAAGAACTAAAAAGCCGCTTGGATTTTCACTTCGTATATTCTTCAGAGCTAGCTAGCTAGGAACAATAATTTACTAATTTTCTCTTCCTTGCGTTTTTTTCCCAGGTATGTAGCTCTTGCTTCAAATTCATTTTTATTATTATTTGTTGGATTTGCATTTTAGATATTCAGACATGAATTGCTCAAACTGTCAATATATATATATATATATATATATATAATGAAATAAAAAGGGTGATCTAAGTTATGAGTTTGATTGCTGGCTTTCTTGATTCTTCTCCATTGAAAATTTTCTTTTTCTGAATTGTATTAGTTTCTCAAGAAAATTTTCTGTCGGAAGTCTTTGAAAGAGATTGTATGGATCTACTCTTCTTCTCTCTTGTACGGTAGCACTGAATAAAATTTTAGTATTGAGTTGACTTGTTGAAAAAAGTATGGCATTTTAGTTCAATCATGTCTAAGATTGTTGCGACAAGAATAATGAGTCTGTTTTCATTTTTTATGGAAAAAAAAAGAGACCAGTAGTGCTTTCACGCATCCTGTCTAATGCACTTGATTAACTACCAATCGACCTGGACTTGATCAAGGATTTTGACCTTAAGTTTTCAACAACTAAAAAGCTCAGGTTTATAGAGACTATCGGCACTAAGTCATTGCCCAAGGGCAACTTTTTTGCACGTGGTATTTCGCAAACTTGAGACCTGATACATACTGCTGTCACTCATTTTTCTTTTTCACATTTGCACTGCTGTGTTAATTTGTCTGATAATTATTGAAGATCTGAATGATCGATCATTATTCATCCTCAGAAGAAAAAAAGAAAAAAAAGATTGAAGATATCTGATTATTAGAAAACAACTTGATCTGCAGGTCAGTTACATACTCAACTCTTGCTCCTTCACATTTTAGTTTATACAACTCAATTGGTCAATTTATGTTGTTGGAATGAATAGTTGTTGAATTTAACATGAGAAGTTGTTTCGTTTGGTCAATCATCAACTGCATGCTCAACAGATTCTTTCAGTAAGAAGAACCGAAATCAATTTTGACGTCTAATCTAATCTCTATTGTAAAATGATATATAGTCATTTGTTTATCATCAATTTGCATAGCATTAAACTAATTCTTTATCCTGGATCTCGATTCTCAGAGAAAAGAAGTCAGCATTTTGCAAGCATGCAACTATTGCCTTTTCTCCTTAATTTGCTTCACCATTGTGCTACGGCCCTGTTGTGTTAGAGTCAGAGTCTCCGATCATAGAACTAAGAATCAATTAGACGTTGAGGTCTGCTACAATTTCCATCCAAGTAAAGATCATATTCTGTTTTTCAATATTCAAACTTTAATTTGATATGTCTTAGTTGAATCTAAAATGCCTAATTTGACAGTATTAATTAAGTTATTGTATGTTGTAGTAGAGGATCCTTTGATAACTCATTAGTTCTATATATATGTGGTTCTCAGAGAAAAAGAAGACAACATTTTGCAAGCACGTAACTGTTGTTTTCTCTTCTTTGCTTCACTTCTGTGCTACGGCCCTTTTTTGTTATAGTTGAAGTCTCCGATGGAAGAACTAAGAATCAATTAGACGTCGAGGTATGCTACAATCCATCCGAATCAAGATCATACTCAACTTCTCAATATTCAAACTTCAATTTGATTTGTTTAAATGAATCTAAAATGCCTAATTTGACAGTATTAATTAAGTTGTTGTATGTTGTAGTAGAGGATCCTTTGATAACTCATTAGTTCTATATATATGTGGTTATCAGAGAAAAAAGAAGGCAGCATTTCACAAGCACGTAACGGTTGTTTTCTCTTCTTTGCTTCACTCATGTGCTACGACCCTTTTTTGTTATAGTCGAAGTCTCCGATCGAAAGAACTAAGAATCAATTAGTCGTTGAGGTATGCTACAATCCATCCGAATCAAGATCATACTTAAACTTCTCAATATTCAAACTTCAAGTTGATTTGTTTAGTTGAATCTGAAATGCCTAATTTGACAGTATAAATTAAGTTGTCGTATGTTGTAGTAGAGGATCCTTTGATAGAGGATCCTTTGATAACTCAATAAGTTATATATATATGTGGTTATTAGAGAAACAGAAGGCATCATTTCGTAAGCACGTAACTATTGTTTTCTCTTCTTTGCTTCACTTCTGTGCTACAGCCCTTTTTTGTTATAGTCGAAGTCTCCGATCGAAGAATTAAGAATCAATTAAACGTTGAGGTATGCTACAATCCATCTGAATCAAGATCATACTCAACTTCTCAATATTCAAACTTTAATTTGATTTTTTTAGTTGAATCTGAAATGTCAATTTGATAGTAATAATTAAGTTGTTGTATGTCGTAGTAGATAATCCTTTGATAACTCATTAGTTCTATATATATGTGGTTCCCAGAGAAAAAGAAGGTAGCATTTCGCAAGCACGTAACGGTTGTTTTCTCTTCTTTGCTTCACTTCTGTGCTATAGCCCTTTTTTGTTATAGTCGAAGTCTCCGACCGAAGAACTAAGAATCAATTAGACGTTGAGGTATGCTACAATCCATCCGAGTCAAGATCATACTCAACTTCTCGATATTCAAACTTTAATTTGATTTGTTTAGTTGAATCTGAAATGCCTAATTTGACAGTATTAATTAAGTTGTTTTATGTTGTAGTAGATGATCCTTGATAACTCATTAGTTTTATATATATTTGGTTCTCAGAGAAAAAGAAGGCAGCATTTCGCAAGCATGTAACTGTTGTTTTCTCTTATTTGCTTCACTTATGTGCTACAGCCTTTTTTTTTTTTTTTTTGTTATAGTCGAAGTCTCCGATCGAAGAACTAAGAATCAATTAGATGACGTTGAGGTATGCTACAATCCATTTGAATCAAGATCATACTCAACTTCTCAATATTCAAACTTTAATTTGATTTATTTAGTTGAATCTGAAATGCCAATTTGATAGTTTTAATTAAGTTGTTGTACGTCGTATAAGATGATCCTTTGATAACTCATTAGTTCTATAAAAATGTGGTTCCCAAAGAAAAGGAAGGCAGCATTACGTAAGCACGTAACTGTTGTTTTCTCTTCTTTGCTTCACTTCTGTGCTACGGTCCTTTTTTTTTTTTTTTTATAGTTGAAGTCTCCGATCAAAGAACTAAGAATCAATTAGACTATTGAGGTATGCTACAATCCATCCTAGTCAAGATCATACTCAACTTCTCAATATTCAAACTTCAATTTGATTTGTTTAGTTGAATCTGAAATGCCTAATTTGACAGTATTAATTAAGTTGTCGTATGTTGTAGTAGAGGATCCTTTGATAACTCATTAGTTATATATATATATATATATATGTGTGTGTGTGTGGTTATCAGAGAAACAGAAGGCATCATTTCGCAAGCACGTAACTGTTATTTTCTCTTCTTTGCTTCACTTCTGTGCTACGGCCCTTTTTTGTTATAGTCGAAGTCTCCGATCGAAGAACAAAGAATCAATTAGACATTGAAGGTATGCTACAATCCATCCGAGTCAAGATCATACTCAACTTCTCGATATTCAAACTTTAATATTGATTTGTTTAGTTGAATCTGAAATGCCTAATTTGACAGTATTAATTAAGTTGTTATATGTTATAGTAGATGATCCTTTGAATAACTCTTTAGTTCTATATATATTTGGTTCTCAGAGAAAAAGAAGGCAGCATTTCGCAAGCACGTAATTGTTGTTTTTTCTTCTTTGCTTCACTTATGTGCTACGACCCTTTTTTGTTATAGTCGAAGTCTCCGATCGAAGAACTAAGAATCAATTAGATGACGTTGAGGTATGCTACAATCCATTTGAATCAAGATCATACTCAACTTCTCAATATTCAAACTTTAATTTGATTTATTTAGTTGAATCTGCATATGCCAATTTGACAGTATTATTAAGTTGTTGTATGTCGTAGTAGATGATCATTTGATAACTCATTAGTTCTATATATATGTGGTTCCCAGAGAATAGGAAGGCAGCATTTCGTAAGCACGTAACTGTTATTTTCTCTTCTTTGCTTCACTTCTGTGCTACGGCCCTTTTTTGTTATAGTCGAAGTCCCCGATCAAAGAACTAAGAATCAATTAGACATTGAGGTATGCTACAATCCATCCTAGTCAAGATCATACTCAACTTCTCAATATTCAAACTTCAATTTGATTTGTTTAGTTGAATCTGAAATGCCTAATTTGAAAAGTATTAATTAAGTTGTCGTATGTTGTAGTAGAGGATCCTTTGATAGAGGATCCTTTGATAACTCATTAGTTATATATATATGTGTGTGGTTATCAGAGAAACAAAAGGCATCATTTCGCAAGCACGTAACTGTTGTTTTCTCTTCTTTGCTTCACTTTCTGTGCTACCGGCCCTTTTTTGTTATAGTCGAAGTCTCCGATCGAAGAACAAAGAATCAATTTGACATTGAGGTATGCTACAATCTATCCGAGTCAAGATCATACTCAACTTCTCGATATTCAAACTTTAATTTGATTTGTTTAGTTAAATCTGAAATGCCTAATTCGACAGTATTAATTAAGTTGTTATATGTTGTAGTAGATGATCCTTTGATAACTCTTTAGTTCTATATATATTTGGTTCTCAGATAAAAAGAAGACATCATTTCGCAAGCACGTAATTGTTGTTTTCTCTTCTTTGCTTCACTTATGTGCTACGACCCTTTTTTGTTATCGTCGAAGTCTCCGATCGAAGAACTAAGAATCAATTAGATGACGTTGAGGTATGCTACAATCCATTTGAATCAAGATCATACTCAAACTTCTCAATATTCAAACTTTATTTTGATTTATTTAGTTGAATCTGAAATGCCAATTTGACAGTATAATTACGTTGTTGTATGTCGTAGTAGATGATCCTTTGATAACTTATTAGTTCTATATATATGTGGTTCCCAGAGAAAAGGAAGGCAGCATTTCGTAGCCCGTAACTGTTGTTTTCTCTTCTTTGCTCCACTTCTGTGCTACGGCCCTTTTTCGTTATTGTCGAAGTCTCCGATCAAAGAACTAAGAATCAATTAGACATTGAGGTATGCTACATCCATCTTTGTCAAGATCATACTCAACTTCTCAATATTGAAACTTCAATTTGATTTGTTTAGTGAATCTGAAATGCCTAATTTAACAGTATTAATTAAGTTGTCGTATGTTGTAGTAGATGATCCTTTATGCTACAATCTATCCTAGTCAAGATCATACTCATCTTCTCAATATTCAAACTTTAATTTGATTTGTTTAGTTGAATCTTAATTGCTTAATTTCACAATATTAATTAAGTAGTTATATGTTGTAGTTGACAATCCTTTGATAACTCACTAGTTCTATGTATGTGTATGCATTGATTAGAGTATACATGGTAGATTGGACAAATTATAGTTTTTCCCCTAAACTTTTGTGCTCTTGTAACTTGGTTTCCCAAATTTTGAAAACCAGTGCTTATACCGCTTAAACTTTCAAATATTATCTAGAATGCCAATTGGACTTTAAAACCGTTAGCAAAAACACTCATTTTGTCATATTTTAGCGAGGTAAGATTTGGAAAAACTTTATTTTTGCCTCCCCTAAACATTGAAAACTGGTGTGTACACCTCTTGAACTCTAAACTCTTAGCAAAAAACACGCGCAATTTCATATTTCGTCTAGTTAAGGCTAATGTGACACAAGTCGAAATAATTAAAAGAAAAAATAATTTGAACTAAAATTTTTATTAACACAAAACTAATCTTAAACATCTATAAAAATTCAGTATACAATATTAAAAAAAATCAATACAACTTTTTGCAAAAACAAAATAATATGTACATTTATTAATAATTATTTTAATTTTTTCAATCAGAGTAATAGGTCCAAATAGTCCCTGAATTCTTTTGAAGGTGACGGTTTTGTCCTTTTTTTTTTTTTTTTGGTTGAGATGATCCTAAATTCCTATTTTCTAGGCCAATATGGTCCTTTTTGTCAAACTCCATTAGAAATCTATGGAAATCTAATGGAATCTTACTAAAATCATCAGTTTTGTCATAAAAGACTAAAATACCCTCCTTCTCTACCTTATCTCTTTCTCTCCCTCTCGCCCCCACCCTCTTGCAACCCCCCCGGCACGAATCCAGATTAGGGTTGCAACCGCCGCCATTACCCCTCCCCCCTCGCCGTGATGACGCAGTCACGCCACTCACCTTTGGTGCCCTCTCTCTCCCCCTCCCTCCCTCTCACCCCTTCACACGAACCTAAGTCTAGGTTGCACTATTGCCGCTCCCCCCCCCATTCCCTCTCTCCTCTCCCCTCCCTCTCGCAACCCCACCACCCCACGAACCAAGATCTGGGTTGAGCCGTCGCTGCTCCCCCCCCCCCCCCCCCGACGACAGCGTAGTCACGTTCCCCACACGCCCTCTTCCCCCCCCCCCCCCCCCCCCCCCCCCCCCTTTTTCTTCTGCCCCTTCCCTCCATCCCTCCCTTTCGCCGGCTCCTCCTGGAAAACCCAGACCCACGAACCCCAACCCCCAGCCGTCGCTGAGCTTGGCATCAAAACCCAAACCCCACGAACCCCAACCCCCATTCCCCTCGCTGTCGTTAAAGCTCAGCCTCAAAACCCAAACACTGAACTGGTCCCCCTCATCTAAACACTTGTCATCACCCTAGCACTCTGATCTGGGTTCCCCCCCCGCCGCCCCAAGCTTAGGCCCCGACTCCTCAAACTCAACCACCCCCCATGGATCTAAGAGAGCGAGAAAGAAGAGAGTGAATTTTTTTAATTTTTATTAAATTAATTATTACTAAATTACTAAAATACTCACTCATTCTATTAGAAATTAAGGGAATTAGACATAAATGTCTATAATGGCTAACATTTTAAAAGTTCAGGATCATCTCAGCAAAAAAAAAAAAAAAAAAAAAAAAAAAAAAGGAAGAAAGAAAGGGACCAAACCATCACCTTCAAAAGAATTCAGGGACTATCATAGCCAATTACTCTTTCAATAAATATAAAGTTCAACTAATTAAATAAATCCATTACGACACAATAGAAAACAAAACAAGCACAAGTTTAACTTTTTTTTTTATTTCTTTTGAAAAGTTCAACTTCATTAAACAAAAAAGTCCAAATAAAAAAGGGTATTTACAAACTAAAATACCCAAGCAAGCCCATAACACCTGAAAGAAAAAAAGACAAATAAAATAAACACAAAGTCAATATACCAAAACCTGAAACTGGCTAGTGCATTCCTAAGATTTGTTTTAAAATTTAAGTTATAAGAAGAAAACAATGAAAAATTAAAGTAACTTGCATATTTAGAAAACTTGAATTCTATAGATTTTTAAGGTTATTTTTATAATAATATATATTTTAGTTCAAATTATCATTGTATTATTTATACTAGTATCATGTTAGTCTTAAGTTGACGAAATATGACTTAACAAGTGTTTTTGCAACAATTTAAAGTTTGCGAATTGTAAGCACAATACCAGTTTTTAATGTTTGTGGGTAAAGTTATAAATATACTAAAGTTTAGGGGATAAAAATAAAATTTTTTCAAGTTTATATGGCTAAAATATGACAGAAGGAGAATATTTAAAATTCGAGGGACATTCTTACTAACAATTCAAAGTTTGAGGGGTAAAAGAATATTTAAAATTCGAGGGACATTCTTACTAATAATTCAAAGTTTGAGGGGTAAAAGCTACAAGATTTCAAAGTTTAGGGGCAGACAAGAACACTAAGTTAAATTCGAGGGACATTCTTACTAATAATTCAAAGTTTGAGGGGTAAAAGCTACAAGATTTCAAAGTTTAGGTGCAGACAAGAACACTAAGTTTGGGGGCAAAAATAAAATTTGTCCTGATAGATTTTGATACTAAAATTTTCGATTGGCCATGAGCTAGTTTATTTATTTCTTTCAATCCATTTGCATTATAGGCCATTTTTTTCTTTAGTAATTACACAATAAATATTTATCTTTGTGTGTGAGTGTTCGTATATCTTGTTATAATTCTTCATCAAGCCCAAAGTTAAATACAATGTTCAAATTCTCATTGGCAGTGCCAGGCGCTAGTCAAAAATGGATCCTGTTGGGCCAGTTATTCAACTTTTACAGTGGATATCAGCACCAATTTCCAGATGTTGGAAGTATCACAGTGGCCTTAAGGAAAATGTGGAGACACTCAACCAAAGAATGGCAGAGCTAAACAGCCGAAAGAGCGACATACAATCAAGGCTAGAAACCGAGATCGTTCAAGGAGAAACAAAGTCGAAGGAAGAGGTTGAACTTTGGAAGGACAGGGTGGAAAAGATTCGTGCTGAAATTGAGACAATTAAGGGAGATGTTGAAACGGTGAAATGCTTCTCCCGTGCTGGAATTGGAAAGAATGTTGTTCAGAAGATAGAGGAGGTCGAGAAACTCTATAGGACTGGTGAGTTTACAAATGGTTTGATCTTACAACTTCCGCGACAAACTGGAGAGATGCAACCAACAACAACCTTGGGGGGAGAAACTACATTTACAAGAAAAATGGAAGAGGTATGGGCATTGTTGATGGACGATGAAGTTAGAAAGATCGGAGTCTATGGGATGGGTGGAGTGGGTAAAACCACTCTCATGAAACATATAAACAATCGCCTTCTTGAAAGTAGAGAGAAGTTTGATAGTGTAATCTGGGTAACTGCATCAAAGGCTTCCATATCCAAATCTCTCTTTAACCATTTAAATTTTAAAAGTCAATAACTTTAGTTATTTCAAATTACATCTTGTTTTAACCTAGTTTTCAAAATTTTTATAGTATTTTCTATCATTAAAATTTCAGTTATCGTTTTGAATATGATTTGAGCTTATGATCCAAATGGGTTTTGGATTGAAACATCAGGCTAGGGTGACAAGCCAAACAGTAATTGTAGGACCATGGGGAGGGCCAGGTGGAGATGCTTGGGACGATGGGATCTACACTGGAATTCAGAATATCAACCTTCAATTTGGGGCTGCCGTCGATTCCATTCAAGTGGACTACGATGTGAATGGTGATCGCTCTGCAGGGCCACATCATGGAGGGACTACTAACAGAAGTAAGGCGGTGAGTTTCTTATCTGTTTCTTCAGTTGTATTTTTACCCAAGTGTAAAAGCACTATATTTAAGATAATTAGTAAGTTTAATTCCTGAATTATGTACATCTTTTATATATATATATATATATATATTTGAAGTTGAGGGTGAGCATATTTGAACTTATCACTTTTGGAGAAACTAGGTATGAAATTATCACTAGATAATGCATGCAATCACAATACATCATGTTATTTTTGGTAACTAAATTTTAAGTTAAGTAAATTAGTTGTAAACTTTTTTTTTATTGACAATTTTGGTTCCTAATACTAGAACTGACAAAAAATTTTCTAAAGTAAACAAAGATATGGCATCCCTATTGAGAATAACCGATAATTTTTTATAAATTGTGACATTAAATACAAAATGATCATGTTTTAAGGATTTTTAACAGTAATAAAAAGAGGACATATTACATTTAGTGCTATGTTGTTTTTGTAAAATTTCATGACTTCATGGAATTGATACAAGATTAACTACTCTAAATTCAACCAATCTTTCATTAATTTTAATTTCAGGATCAAAATTACTAGAAGTAAAAATTTAAAGACTAATTTGCCGAAAGTAAAACTTCAAAAATCAAAGTTGTCATGATGTACTTAATTTCAGAGATTAAATTAGATTGATTACCCATCGATTTATGATTAAAAAAAAAAAAGAAAGAAAGCACAGAATAACAATGGTTTAATGGCCTTAATCTCTCTCTCTCTATATAACTTCTTTTTCTTCTTTTTTGCATTTCATCCAGATTAAACTGGCCCCCGAAGAGTTTATAGTGAAGGTGAGTGGCTACGTTGGTCCTTTGACTGGTCTTCCAAGTGATGTAATTCGCTCACTAACGTTCACTACCAACTTGGAAATCTACGGACCATATGGAGTTGAAGAGGGCACCCCATTCTCTCTCCCAATAAATCGACGCTTAGTTGTCGGATTCACAGGAAGAAGCGGTCTACTCTTGGATGCCATTGGAGTCCGCTTATCACTTTAAGATACTCTATACACAGATATATTTATATATATATATATATATATATATGTATGTGTGTGTGTTTGTGTGTTTTTATATATTGCCAATGTACTATTACTAAATAAAAGGACGTCTCTTTAAGATGTCTTGGCTTTCTGTTTAATAATTCATATGATTGTAATGTTTGTTTGTCTTAATAATTAAGGTCTCCATATGTATATGTGTATATATATATGAAGAGCTTAGCGTGTGTAATTATAAATGATGCATATTTACTGTGATGTTTGAACTTATAAGCTCTACTTACAGAGCTGATTAAATAAAATTCCCGTTTGAGAATATTGTTAAAATATTTTAAAGTTCTTATCATCTATTTGGATCATAAATTACATTACTGAATGTTTCTTCAAACTGAATTTTTGTATTCAAATGGAAAATTTGAATTGTGTACTCCAAATGAAATGTGTGTTTGGATAGTTATTCTGTAACGCCTAGACCTACTTAGGGCCGTTGCCGTGTTTACATACTAAATCTTATGGTGACCCACCCTACGTGGCCGCTATTTTATACTTAACATACTTGAACATACTCTCGTATTTCATAAAAATATGGAAATATATATTTTTTTAAAAGAACTTAAATTTAAATTTCTTTTTAAACTCAAACTTAAAACTCAACTTAATCTCGTACTTATATATATGTACTTAACTAAGTACTGAGTTTTAAACCTATTTTAAAACGTTGGATAAACCATACTAATTATCATAGTAGTAAACACTAACCCAGTACTAAGTACCAGTGCCATCAAATTAGTATAACATATCACAAACATATTTTTTCCTAAAACACGTGGCGGTGTCCAACCCAAATATCACAGTCTGCAGTGCCATCTCTCCACAGTCTTGCATCAAGCATTGCCGGTAGGTTGCTTTCCTACAGCATGAACGTAAGTTATGAGCTTTCGCTCAGCAAGTACAACTTTCTATTCCGCAAAACAATCTTGATAAAGAAAATGCATGAATTGATAATACATAAACTAATTATGCTTTCTTATGAATCGATTATGATTCCATTATGAACTTATTTACGAACTTATTATCTTGCTTAACATATGGGCCCCTTGTGTGCGTACCAAATGCGCGCAATCCATAGAAAATTAGGGTTTGCAAGATCCCTAATAACTCTGAAAATCATACACATAACCCTTCACGCATCAACGGAAGTTCTGAGAATTTTCTTAAACATACATAATCCTCCACGATTCAACAGGAGGTTGGTACGACACCTTACTTATGTTGGTTTAGTCTTAGTCTTGTCATTTGGTTTTTTATTAGTGAGCATGCTTACATGATGCCACAATAATAAAACATAAATCATATTAACACATGATGCTTAGAAAAACATGCAAAGTAGTAAAAACATTTAAATAAAGGCATGAGTTTTTGAAAAACATGTAAAGCAACAAAAACATTTTGCCCAAGCTGTAGGCGGAGTTGTACTTACAAATTGTCCTACGCTCTTGGTCAATCGTTCCATCAAGGCACGACAACAGGTCATATTCTGTTTCAAACAGGGCGTAAGATAAGAGTCATTATATCTTACCATAAATCATTACATTCAATACTGGTATCCTAACCAACATTCACCAGTAGCCCTAGTTACATGTTCCCCACATACTACAATGATATCTTATTCGGTTACTAAATGTAACCCTAGGGTACATGACCCAATTACAATCAAATACTATCTTGTTTGATTACTTAATGCAACCTTAGGTACAAGACCCAATTATACTTAAATAGTATCTTATTAGGTTACTATTAGTAACCCTGAGTATAAATCCAATCATATTTAGACTAATACCCTATTAGGTTACTAAAACCCAATTACTTTTAAAGTAATACCCTATTAGGTTACGATTGGTAACTATGGGTTTTAAGCTCAACCCAATAGCTTGGGTAACCTATCCGGTTACTAATGGACATCATTTTGTTACTATGTTTCAAAACAATTTTTGGCCCATGTATTTATTTTTCTCTTTTCTTAACAAGACTTTATCTAATTTTTCTTTTAAAAGTCTTTTGTAAAACTTTAATCCCTTAAAACCGTATTTTTATAAAACTGTAACTTTTAAACAAAAACTGTCAAATTCTGAAAGCAATATTTGAAAACAGTTCCATAATTTCAGTTATCAGTGTATGTGCAGGAATTGCCTGTTTATGCACTGTTTTGAAAATCCTGTGCAGGAATTTCCTATTTCTTATTCAGTTTTTAAGATCCAATTTTATCTTAAAATCTGTTTTGAATTTGAAAAGTTTTCTTCATGAAAGTTATAAAGTTATAAACCTCAATGATTCCTACAACTTTCATGTTTCCTCAAATTTTAATTCTGCCTTTAACCTATCCTTTTTCCTTGTTGAAACTGCCTGGCCGTACACAGGGCCTGGGCAGACCAGGTTCGGATATTCATAAAAACTGAAGCCTTTGGTGCTTATTTTTCAAAATCTGTTCACGATCCCCCAAGGGTTTTTAATTTTCTACAACTTTGTAGTTTTAACCTTTTCCAAATTCAGCCTCTAAAGGCCTCAAAATTCCATTTCCATATTACTGTCCAGTTTAATCTGAAACTAGCAGTTTTAACTTTGGTTGATTTTTACGTAAAATTACGCACAGCCTACCACAACGGTTGAAACCGTGAGCCTACGACAAACATGCAGCGCGTTACATATGGTTTCCATCATCATGCATTGGTTTCCTATTCTTACAAACCCAAATGGTAACCTTTACCAAATTAGGGTTTTGGATTAATTTTTAACCTCCATTCATCATACATCATCATCATCATTATCATTCATACAATAGCTCTTTTTGAGTATGTGGGGACATATTACAAATACATAATAGGCATTCACACATACTACATGTCACGCCCCGATCTACGTATGGCCATGACACCGTACTTACTTAACTTAAATACTTAACTTTGCAACAACCCAATTTTGTAAGGCCGTTACCTTGCCATGCTTACTTAAACATATTTTATCTTAAAACTTCCTTTTACTTCATGTAAAAATATGAAATGCTTTTTTTTTGTTTACTCAATTTAAAACTCAAAACTCATACATATATATATGTACTCACTCGAGTACCGAGATTTCAAACCATATTTTAACAAATCATACTAGTATATGATACTACATAATTTCTAACACATAATATCACAAACATGCACTAAATTATAAATCAAGACTCCTAAACCCTAATCAAGCACATATCAAGCAATCTAGGCTATTGTATGAAAAATAAAATGTGAGCTTATGTTCTTATATACCCAACATGAAATACACTTAAACTTTTGAATCACAACTTAATTGAATTACTTAAAAGGTTTAGGAGGGTTACTTTTCAGCCTTGAGAATGATTCTAAGTCTTGGATTAAAATAGTAAAACTTTCACGTCTAACAATAAATTCATCTCCAACCTATTATATCATTGCTAACCCAAAAAAGAATATTCCACGTATATTCTTTTTTAATCACACTTTTTATATTCCTTTTTACTAAAGAAATGAATATCAAATTTGGTGTTGAGTGAACAGTGAAAACACAAATATGTGTTTCCAGTGTTCAGCCCCACACCATTCATACCAAAACATAGTGCGAAAAATGGTGGTCCTTGGAGTTCATCTAACACCGCCATTCCCACTTTTCAACGATATTTTTGGCGTGAGTTGGAGAACCTTAGTACAATGGTGAATTAGGGGCTTCGACAAGTCCCCCTGTCTGAATTTGGGGACAGGTCCCCTACATGCTGATATCAGCCACTGTTTTAACATTTGGATTTTGCTTCCTTGTCACAAAACCATCCAATGGTGTACTAAAGTTTAGTGGTATTCAAATCAAGGGGTAAACCCGTAAGACTAGGACAAGACCTCTCTCTCTTTTTCGTTTTTCGTTTTCGTTTTTTTTTTTTTTTTTTTGTTTGTTTGTTTACTGACTTTTCTTCTTTTCTCGATCGTTCTTTATTATTTCTCACTTGTTTATCTTCACTAAAGTCATTTTCTCTTCGGTCTTCATTGACGATGACTGAGCAACTTGATGTCGTAGGGAACACGAAAGAAAAGTTCATTTTTTTTTAAATTTTATTTTCGACTTTTGTGCAAGAAAGTGTGAATCTAGTGTACAAGTTTCCCTTAAAACAAGTACCAAAATTTGACGCTTGGTAATATTTGGTCATTATCTACTTGAATTCTAATTAATCTGTTATTCCATGTTATTTTCTCGTTATCCTCTTATTAAATTTTGATGTATTATTAAATTTTCATAAATTAGTTTTTCTAAAGTTTTAATTTAGATAAGGATAAAAACCAATTTTTTCTTCAACTATTTTTTTTCCCCTTACAACTTCTTTTGAATCTAGAAAGTGTTTACGAACCAGAAATTAAATGAATAAGACATAAGTTCTAAATAAAAGTTAAATTCTTGAATAAGTGTATATTAATCTATTGGAATTTTTAGTTTTGATTTTATTTCATCTAATTGATAGATTTTTTTCAATTATTGCTTGAATTTTGATACAATTTAATTGATTTTTCTATTTATGTTCATGATCCGATCCAATTTGATCTAATCTATGTGGTCTTGATGGTTGGAAATGGCGGTAGGTGTGGAGGAGGCGGTTGCAAGTGGTGGTGTTGACCGACATTAGTAAATGTTTTTCAAGAGTTTTTTTCGTTGTGGCTCGATGTTTCTCATGTAGTTCATATCTGCATATAAAATGTTATACCTAAAACTTTTCAAACCCTAAGGATGTTGAAAACGATTGATTGATTGCATGCTGGAAAATAAGACAAGTTAATCATATGGTTGAAATATTATTTATCTATTAAAAAAACCAAAATATCACTGTACAAAATGAGAGTGATGGGCATAGTCGGAGAGAGGGATATGTATGTAACTCATATTAATTAGTTGAGCATGAAATCTAGACAATGTGTATTTACAAACCTCGTGAAACTAGAACATAATAATTGTGTCAATATATTCAATAAGGATTTTAAGAAATAAGCATATCTCTATAAGTTTTAGTGAAAGGAGAGACTTTCATCACTAAAAGTACACTTAATTTTAAATTTAATATTTGATTCCCAATAATTTAATATCTTAACTCTTTCATCTAATTATCATTACTTTATTTACTGTTTAAAATTATACAATATTAAAAATTTACTTTTTCGAGGTTGAAAGGTTAATAAAAGATTATTAAAAGTAAACATATACTCTTGTGTCTGGCATCCCATTTTTATCGGACATGAACAACATTTATACCGATTAGTCTCTTGGGTTGTATCAAGTAATTTATTGGGTTGTTCCGATTTGTCTCTTATGTTGTTCCCTCCCCCCCCCCCCCCCCCCCCGGCCGGACAGTTGGATACTAGACGGGAGAGTATTCTTAAAAGTAAAATATAACATTAGAAATAAAATCACATTGGAGTACAAATAAGATAATATTATTTTTTTTATATTTTTTGATTATAACATCGACGTTAACATAAACATCGAAGATGGTCATAGTTCATCATACAAATTGGAACTTGTGAACTTCTAGCTTTATTTCAATAAACAAAAAGAAAAAAAAATGATACCGATAATGACATTTTCCCCCCCTAAATTGGTTGTGGGAAGTGGTTAGTGCTTTAAGAAGGGGAAAAAAAAGGGTTAAAAAATTAAGAAAAGAGTATAAACAAGGCTTAAGTAATGACAGGTTGGTGTTTTGTCTACTATTTAGTTATTGGCCAAACTAATTATGAGATAAAGAAGTGAATAGTAATTTTTTCATAAATAATCAAAGTAATTAACCGGTAGGTTTTAAAAATATTTAGAGTAGATGGTAATAAATAATAAATTTAAAGCAGATAGTTTTCTGAGAAAATATGGTAAACAACCACCCAAAGGCACATCAACAAGGTTAAAACTTTTTACCTTTGATTTCTTTAACCGAATCAAATCTCTCTTTCTCTCTCACTCTCTCTCTACATGCCGCCATAAGTTTTTTTTTTTGGTTTCAAAATGCTTGAAATTTTTAAATATGATTAATATATGATTCAATATATATATCTAATTGTTTTTTTATGAAAATACAAATTATTATGTTAATAATTCAACCTACAATTTTCTTTAAATTTGAACTGGATGGTATGTTTTCTTCATATGTAAAATTATGTGTTAGAGCAAAATGTGCAAATGTGTGAGCTATACTTTTAGCTAATCGAAAAATAGCGTAATAAGAAGCCACCACCTAACAAGCCCAAAAAAACAGAAATATCCTCTAAAATAGGACCAACAAGGGCTAAGAATCCACAGATTGAACATAGCCTAACCGCCTGGATAGAGTCACTTTCTACCATCTGGACTCACAAACCACTACTCTCTTAAGCATTGGTTACTCGCACAATAAAAAAAATACATAAAAAAAACTTTAATTTCTCACTTTTTTTCGACTTGTCCCTATTAAAATAATTTTTTTCATTTATAACCTCACTTTTTTCCTTCTATTTTTCCTTTTTATTTTTCTTATTTGCTTTAAATCTTATGTTTTTAATCATGTCTTATGAAAATACTTTTTATTTATGTTATATATCGGTTAAAATATGATTTTTTTTTTAATCTCAAATGCATTCTTAGTTAAATATTTTTTTTCATTAATGTCTAAAAATTTAACAAATTTAACCTGGACGTGAATGGCACGTGCTCAAAAACTAGTATAAATATATATATATATATATATATATACATACATGTCTATATGTATAGCAATAGAGCCATTGCACATGTATAGAGTATCTTTTTCTTAACTATTGAACTGTATAATATTAGGGGCTACGACAGGTCCCCTCTGTCTAAATTTGGAGCAAGTCCCCTACATGCTGATATCAGCCACTGTTTTAACATTTGGATTTTACTTCCTTGTCACAAAACCATCCAATGGTGTATAAAAGTTTAGTGGCATTCAAATCATGGGGGAAACCCTTAAAACTAGGACAACACCTCTCTCTCTCTTTCGTTTTCGTTTTCTTTTTCTTTTTTTTTTCTTTTCCTGTTCGTTTACTGACTTTTCTTTTCTTTTATTATTTCTCAATCGTACTGCTGAGGCAAGTCGCACTCAATCATATGTCATTAAGGACTGGCCTTCTTAATTTTGTACCCGCTTTGGTCAAGCATTCCCACCAAACAAACATAAATTAAAATGAAATAAATTGGGATGCAATGGTTCCAAACTTCCAATTAAAAGAGAGAAAGTTAATCAGAGAAACTAACACGGACGTGAAAAGTCATTTTCACTTCAGTCTTTATTGACGATGACTCAGCAACTTGATGTCGTAGGGAACACGAAAGAAAAGTTCAAATTTTTTTTTTTTAGTATTTTTTCAATTAAAGATGAGTGTGAAATATAGGTAAATTCGCAGACCTCGTGAAACACGTTCAAACCAGTTATATATGTATGTATGTGTGTATATATATATATATATATATATATGACGAGCTTAGCGTGTGCAATTATTGATGATGCATATTTACTGTGATGTTTGAACTTATAAGCTCTACTTACAGAGCTGATTAAATAAAATTCCCGTTTGAGAATATTTTTAAAATTTTTGAAGTTCTTACGGTTTATTTGGATCACAAATTATATTACTGAATTTTGTATTCAATTGTAAAATTTAAATTGTGTACTTTAAATGAAATGTGTATTCGGATAGTTATTCTACAAAGTAGCATTTCAGCATCATAAAACTAGAACAACGAGTCAAATACAAATTTCTAGTTTAAATAGTTATTTTAATTGATTTAAAATTTTTTTTAAAAAAAATAAAAATTGAGTTGATAGTGATGAATTTGATCTCATCAATCAAACTAAGTCTAAAAGGTGAAAATTTAGATTTTGATTTGGCTTGAATTATTGTGAAATATAAAAAATAGTTAAAAATAATTTCACTACAATAATGGTCCAATCAAATTCATAATACATTTGAGTACAGTAATAATTACTTCAGTAGTTCAATCCAATTGGATCATTAATTTTATTTTTCGTCCCTCTATAGTTAATTAAATTTCTTCATCACATCTGTGGACACCTTTAGTTAATCATATAATTTTGATCTTACATCCCCATTGTTTTAGTACGTGAAAAAAAATATGACTATCTCAATTAATATGTCTTAACCATCTTTGAGACTAATTTTTTAATATAGCCTTGAAAGATATCCATGTTGGAAGCGAGTGAGACAACTTGGACACCATTAGGCCTGGCAATTCGTGTTCGCGGACCGTGTTCGGGCCAGTCTGTTTTCGGCCCGTTTATTTTCGTGTTAAACGTGTCAATCCAATTTCGACCCAATTATTAAACGTGCGGTCTAAACCCATTTATTACGTGTCGTTCTCGTGTCGTGTTACCGTGTCGTGCTCGAAATTGCCGGCCCTAGCCTATACTTGTTATAAAAGAGCTTTAGAATAGTTTGAAAATTCTAACATAAACGTGTTAACCCGTTTCTGGCCCGTTTATTTTCGTGTTAAACGTGCCGACCCAATTTCGACCCAATTATTAAACGTGCGGTCTAAACCCATTTATTACGTCTCGTTCTCGTGTCGTGCCCGAAATTGCCGGCCCTAGACACCATTTTATATGTCTGAATATGCTTTTTTTTTTCTTTTTTTTTCTTTTTTTTTTTTTAATTACATCTCTTTTTTTTTTTTTTTTTTTTTTGGAATAGGAAAATGCAAGGCAATTTGAAACAATAACTTATTCATCAGTATTTTTTTTCATCAAATTTTCATATTGACACCGTTAATATAATTTAGGTTAGCAAATAACCACTGAGCTAGTGTTGCAGGTGGGAGAGAAAAAATTTGGATAAGAACTCAAGAGCAAAGAACAGCCATCATACAATTGCCTCACCTCAAACAAATCTTTTTCTCTCCATCAGAAAACTACTTAGAAATCCGTCTCCTACTAGAATCTCCATTACGTTCTTCAAGTTCTTTATTTCTGGAATATTTTTCAAAATTTACCTAAGTTCTTCTCTGGAAGCAACCCGTGTTCGTCTTCGAAGTGATTCTAAGCCATATCTATTGATGACCCGATCTTCTCTGATCACTAAACACCCGGGGCAGCACATCTGCACGTCTGCCCTGACTGGTCGGACTTGTGTGTCGCATTCTCGGCTCGTCGTGTTCTCGGAACACCCCCGCTGAGCAGAGCCTAAAGTCTTCCCTGCCAAAGCCGAGCACTCCGATGGCCGAGTACTCGCCGAGTATCGTGCTGACCCCTATTTCCCGACCAGGGCACGCTAACAACCCAGATTTGGTATCGGTCACATCAATGCCCCGCCTGCTACTGACGCCACTCACCAACTCCTGTCACATGTCAAATCGCTACCAGTAGTCAACCACTCTGATGGGCACTATTGCCCCTTCGCCGGTGACATCCATGGCATCTTGCCGCTCACTGTTCAAGGTCTAGGGCCATATGGCATCCATCTATTGGGACGGTAGCCCCTACAGGCCTACGTACCCAACGGGTACCCTAGGTGACTGACCCGGTCGGGTCGCCCCAAGCACCCAGGCCCGTGGGAAATGCCTATAAATAGAGGAAGAACCCACTAATTCAGGTATGGTCATTTCGCTTTGTCAAAGCTCTGCCTCTCCCCTTGCATATCAGTATCTTTGCTGACTTAAGCATCGGAGTGCCTACGGTAGACACCACACTGGTGTCCCCATCATTTCGAGGTGCTTCATTTTGCAGGTGATCGACGACGGAATGACTGGCCAGTACCCACCGAGTTACCCGACCATATTGGGTGTTGCTGCCTGAATCATTTTTGGCATCAACATTTTGGCGCTAGAAGGAGGGCCTTGAACCTCCGCCTTTCCAGCAATCAACATCTTCACTTTGTTCACCCAGCACACCATGGACGAGCACACTAACCAAGACATCCAGGAGTACAATAACCCTACTCCAACGGGTTCATAAAGCACCAGACCACCACGGCGCCAGAGAGGTGCTCGGGCACAGCGGGGGCCAACCCAGACAGAAATCCTCACCGGGAACATCCAAGCATTGACCCAAACCGTGCAGGTGCTCATGGAGGCCTTCCGCGACACCCACAATGCCCAGCTGCCTCAACAACAAACGGAAGTGGCCGAGTCGACACCGAGCAGGCCCCCTAGATCGACAAGCCGACATCGTGACCACTCGCCTGTAGCTGCCCGGGGCGGTCGGTCACACCAGGAAAGCGCTGGTAGACAGCAGCACGAGGAGGGGGAACCGAGCAGGATGCGCTCCGGAGTCGTCGCTCGAGGATCAACCTCTCAGAAGCGCCCGAGCAACCGGTCTCGACCGGAGACAATCCCGACAACGACCATTGAGAAGTCGCCAACGTCAGGAGAAACAGCCCATCGGTCTTCGACCGCTTGGGAAGGCTAGAGATCTACCGCCGTTTAGGCCGAGAAGTGTCGGTGGATAAGCCCGCTGAGAGGGAAAGCCGTGATCAGAGCCGACTAGATTATTTGCAACGTCAGCTTGATCGGCTGGTCAGACAGCAATACGGGTTGGAGCCAGTGGGGTCGGCCGACCCACCGTTCACCCCATCCATCATGGCATCACCCTACCCCTCCAGGTTCAAGATGCCGACCACGCCCTCTTATGACGGGTCCATCGATGCGGAAGAACACCTCAAGAATTACCAGGTGTACATGGTGATTCAAAGCGCCAACGAGACTGTCCTCTGCAAGTCGTTCTGCCTGACCCTGACCGAAGCTGTTCGGCAGTGGTACCGGAGGCTCCCCCCAGGATCGATCGACAGCTTCCAGCAACTAGCGAGCTCATTCTCGGCAGCGTTCCTAGGTTCGAGAACCAGGAAACTGGGGGCCTCCCATCTGTTCGACATCAAGCAGCACGAGGACGAGACACTAAAGAAGTACCTGGAGCGATTTGACATGGCTGTCGTGCAAGTTGAAAACTTTGCAGACAACACCTTAACACAGGTCCTCCAGGAAGGCATCAAAGACCCCCGCCTTGTCTGGACGCTCGCCTACGACAGGCCGACCTCGTTCGCACACTTAAGAGGAATTGCTTGGAGGCACGCAGAGGCTGACGAGTACGTCAGAGGACGAGGGTTGGAAGTCCAAGATCAAGATCGGCCCCCCAGTAGAAGGTCAGAGCGGGGTCAGCTGAGAAACGCCGATCAGAACCGGCAAGACAGGGGGAAGAACCTCGCGGTGGAAACCCGTGCTGAAGCCAATCCTAGCCCGAGAACGCCAGCTGGGAGGTTTCGCCAATATACCCCGCTGGTCACTACGATAGAGCACGTCCTCAACCAGGTGTCTGGTCGTGGGTTACTCCGAGACCCACCTCCAATCCGGACGGACCGTTTTCGGAGGAATCAAAACAAATACTTGCAATTTCCACAAGGATGTGGGCCACGACACCAAGGATTGCATACAGTTTCGAGACCAAATCGAGCTTCTAATCGGCGATGGCCACTTGCAGGAATTTGTGGAGAGAATAATAACCACAACCGGGCAGAGCAGCCGAGCCGTGCTGGTCACTCGGCAAAATCCAGAACTGGGCAATCGGGCGGATGAACCAAGTCCTGAGCACATAGTTCACACCATTTTCGGGGGGAACGGCTACCGGGGACACCGCTAGCAGCCGGAGGAATTATGCCCGCGAGGCTAGGCAGTTCGCCCGCAGAGAGCACATCAACATGGTGGAATATATCTCGAAGATATGTCGCCAAGACAGCACCCCGATCACCTTCACAGACGACGAGGCAAATCGGCTGCTCCACCCGCACAACGACGCTCCGGTCGACGAGATCAGAGTAGCCAACAATGTCGTACGGCGCGTCCTCATTGACAATGGGAGCTCTGCGGACGTAATGTTCATGGATGCGTTTACAAGGCTGAGGATCGTGGGAGCCGTGCTAGCACCGGCGCAGACGCCATTGTATGGGTTCGCCGGGGACTGTGACCGTGCAGCCGGCACCGTCCGTCTCCCGGTTACGATCGGGGATGGCCCAGAGAAGGTTACCCGGATGGTGGAGTTCATCGTTGTGGACCAATCGTCCGTCTACAACGTCATCCTGAGTAGGCCCACCCTCAATGCATTAAAGGCGGTAGTCTCCACCTACTACCTTGCCATGAAGTTCCCCATCGGCAACGGGATAGGCGTCCTCCGAGGAAACCAGAAGAGGGCCCGCAAGTGTTACATGGAGGCGGTAAATAAAGTGTGCCGAAAGGCCCCTGCTCCCGCCACCGTGGCCGCCATCCTCATGGTGGACGAAGCCGAGGTCCCCGACAGGGAAGTCAAGCCCCTGAGGGACCTAGACCCTCGGATACCAGAAGAGGAGGTCCGAGCGCTTTGGGTGGAAGACCTGGTCCCTTACCAGCTGGATCCAGAGCATCCAGAGAGGACCGTGCTGCTTGGCTCAAGGCTTGCCCCGGACACCCGAGCAGACATGGAACAGGTCCTCCGGGAACACAAAGATGTCTTCGCTTGGTCTCACGAGGATATGTCGGGGATCGACCCAGTGGTGATGTGTCACCAGCTAAACGTCAACCCGAGGCACTGACCAGTGATCCAGAAGAGGAGAGCTTTCAACCCAAAGAGGTATGAGCCATCAATGCCGAGGTACAAGAGCTGCTCGCTGCTGGCTTCATCCGAGAGGTGACCTACCCGGATTGGCTGGCCAACGTCGTCCTGGTCAAGAAGTCTTCCGAGAAGTGGCGTGTCTGCATAGACTACACCGACCTGAACAAGGCGTGTCCAAAGGACTGCTTCCCACTCCTGCGAGTCGACCAACTCGTCAACGCGACAGCGGGGCACGTGCTGCTCAGCTTTATGGACGCGTACTCCATGTACAACCAAATACCCCTGAGCCGAGCCAACCAGGCCAAGACCGCATTCACAACCGACCAGGGGTTGTACTGTTACAAGGTCATGCCGTTCGGCGTCAAGAACGCTGGGGTAACCTACCAGTGGTTGATGAACAAGATGTTCGTCCCGCTCATCGGGAAATCCATGGAGGTGTATGTGGACGACATACTGGTGAAGAGCCGGCACCTGGATGATCACATCCGAGACCTCTGAGACTACTTCAACATCTTGCGTCAGTACAAGATGAAGCTCAACCCAGCCAAGTGCACGTTTGGGGTGGAATCTGGGAAATTCCTTGGGTTCATGGTGAATCATCGAGGAATAGAAATTAACCCCGCAAAGGCACAGGCTGTTGTGGACCTGCAGCCCCCGCGCACGATTAAGGAGGTGCAGAAACTGACCGGGATGATCGCAGCTCTCTCCCAGTTCGTGTCCAGGTCGACCGATAAGTGCTCCCCATTCTTCCAGGCGCTCAAGGCCAAAGGAGGGGTGAACTGGTACAGCAAGTGCGACGAGGCTTTCGAAGGCCTGAAGGAATACCTCGCTAGCCCACCCCAGCTGTCGAAACCACTTCCTGGGGAAACGCTCTACGTTTACCTTGCCGTTTCGAAAAAGGCCGTAAGCTCAGTCCTGATCCAAGAGGAAGACCGGGCGCAGCACCCCATCTACTACGCAGCAAGGCGTTCTAGGGAGCCGAGGAGAGGTACACCCCGTTAGAAAACTTGGCCCTTGCATTGGTTTCATCAGACCGCAAGTTGAGGCCCTACTTCCAGGGTCACCCTATCCGGGTTCCGACCAGCTACTACCCACTCCGCCAAGTACTGCAGGGTGAATCGCGAAGTGGGCGATAGAGCTCAGGGAGTTCGACATCGAGTACGTCCCTCGCACTGCGATCAAGGCACAGGCACTGGCTGATTTTGTAGCCAAGTTCACGGGAGTTCCCGGACCAGCCCCTGAGTGCTCTGGAGCGAGCACCAGCACTCCGGCCATGAGCACCGTAGGAGCGAGGAACCCGAGTGCTGAAGGGTGGAAGCTGTTCGTCGATGGGTCCTCCAGCATGGGGGGCTCCGGAGTTGGGCTTGTCCTTGTTAGCCCAGATCAATTTAAGATCAGTTAAGCACTCCGCTTCAATTTCAAAGCCTCTAATAATGAAGCGGAATACGAGGCCGTTATCGTCGGACACTGACTCGAGAACTAGGGGTACAGGACATTGAGTTATTCAGTGACTCGATGCTCATCGTCAACCAAATCACCGGGGAGTTCCAAGCAAGGGAGGAGCGAATGACGAAGTACCTCAAGAAGGTAAGGACCCTTCTTGGCAAGTTCAGGTTCCACCGAGTATCCCGGATATCTCGCTCCGAGAATGTCGAGGCAAATGCCCTCGCTCGGCTGGCTTCAGGGAATGACCTGGAGGGCCTGGTTTCTTTCCCCTTGGAGAGGCTCGACCAATCGAGCATCGACCGAGAAGAAATAGTCCTCGTCGCCGAGAACACCCCAACTTAGATGGACCCAATCATCCGGTATCTCACTGACTCCCAATTGCCCAAGGACCTAGAAGAAGCCCGGAGGATCAGAAACACTTCAGCCAGGTACACACTGATTGACGGAAAGCTGTACCGTCAAGGACTCTTCGCCCCCTACCAATGCTGTGTCGGGCCGGCTGAGGCCGAGTACGTCATGAAAGAGATCCACAGCGGGGTATGCGGGAATCACTCGGGGGGGAAGTCCTTGTCGTTTAAATGTCTCCGTCAGGGGTATTACTGGCCGACCATGAGCAATGATGCCATGGAGTTCGCCCAAAAGTGCATGAAGTGCCAGCAGTTCGCCAAGGCTATCAAGTCTCACCCAGAGAGGCTTACTTCGGTAATATCCGCATGGCCATTCGCCAAGTGGGCCATCAACTTGATTGGACCACTACCAATGGCCCGGTTGTAACTTCGATACTGTCTAGTCGTTATAGATTACCTTACGAAGTGGGTCGAAGTGGAGCCCTTAGCCCAACAAACCGAAGCAAAATGCACGAATTTTCTGTGAAAGAGCATCATATGTCGGTTTGGTCTTCCCCATACTGTGGTCACAAACAATGGAAGGCAGTTCGGGGACAAGTTTCTTGCGCTTTGTGAGCAGTTTGGGATCAAGAAAGTGTTCTCCTCCCTCGGGCACCCCCAGAGCAATGGACAAGTGGAGGCCGCCAACAAGACGATCAAGGAAAACTTGAAAAAGAACCTCGAAAGGCACAAAGGGGCCTGGATAGATGAGCTCCCCCGAGTACTCTGGGCATACCGAACCACTAAGCGTACAACAACTGGCGAGACTCCCTTTACCATGGCCTTTGGCGTAGAGGCTGTCATCCCGGTCGAGGTCGGGCTGCCGAGTTTCAGAGTTGAGAGCTATAATGAAGAAGACAATTTTAGTCGGATGTTGCCCGAGCTCGACCTGGTCGAAGAAAAACGAGAGCAAGCCTTGATTCGAATGGCTGCTCATAACCAGATTGTGGCCAGACACTACGACAAGAGATTTCAACCTAGAGTCTTCTGAGTAGGGGATCTAGTAATGAAGAGAGTGCTCGTTCAGGAGTCCGGGCTCGGCTCGTTCGGCCCCAAGTGGGAGGGACCTTACACAATCACGGGCATAGTGCGACCGAGGATGTACAGATTGTCGGACTAGGATGGTAGGAACCTAGGGAACCCATGGAACGCCGACCACCTGAAGCATTTTTACCAATAGTTGACCCAGCTATTCTTCTGTAAAGATTCATTTTTTCAATAAAAGTATTAATTTCAGCAAACAGCGCTTGAGCATCTTAGGTCCCAAGACTGGGCACTCCGAGTGGAGGCTCGACCAGGACCCAACATCTGCCCCTACAGACGTCAACCCTCACGGTCCTTGGACTGCAGGATCAGGTCCCAAGACCGGCAACAAACAGCGCTTAAGCATCTTAGATCCCAAGACCGGGCACTCCGGGCGGAGGCTTGACTAGGACCCAACATCTGTCCCTACAGACGTCAACCCTTAGGGTCCCCGGACCGCAGGGTTAGGTCCCAAGACCGGGCACTCCAGGCGGAGACCCGACCAGGACCCAACATCTGCACTTGCAGACATCAACCCTCGCAGTCCCCGAACCGCAGGGTCAGGTCCCAAGACAGGGCACTCCGAGCGAATGCCTGACCAGGACCCAACATCTACCCTTGCAGACATCAACCCTCGTGGTCCCCAGACCGCAGGGCCAGGTCCCATGACCGGGCACTCCGAGCGGAGGCCCGACTAGGACCTAACATCTGCCTCCGCAGACATCAACCCTCACGGTCCCCGGACCGCAGGGTCAACTCTCCACCAACTAGACCGGCTTTTGTCCGACCAGAGTTGGAGTTGATTAAAATAACCAAACCAACTGAGGGGGTGGTGTTATAAAAAAAAAAAAACAACAAAATGAAACGAACGAAAAACAATGCAATGACAAAATAAACACTTTTCATTAAAAAAAAAAAAGTTTGGAGGGGGGTACAACTTGGGCACCCCCAAACCCAAAGAGGAAAAAAAAAACACACAAACAAGACAATATGGTCGGGCTAGGCGGCTAGTGGCTCGGGCTGCTCTTGGTCGGCTGACACGGCCGAGGCCGACTGATTAGGCTCGGGCTCAGCGGTGGCGGCTGCTTGGGCAAGCTTGGCAGGGGCGACTGTCGGCTCTGGCGGGGCTGGTGGGTCTAGTATCACCAGTTGCTCGGGCTTGGCAATCTGGTCGTCAAGAACGATGATGTCCCCAAGTTCCCGGACAACACCGATAACTTCCCCCTCCTTAGGCGGCTCCTCGGCCACGGTCTCCTCGGACTCTGCCGATACGAAAGACCAATCCACCCCGACCAGCGACGGGTTAGCCGCGGTGAACCCAGCCTTTATGTCCTGCATACCCTCCTGGTACATGTGGACGATGCGTTCATTGAATTCCTCGAACTCGAGGAAATCAGCCACAGCCTGTGCTCGAGCCTTTTCGAGGGCAGCAGGAAGAGCGACTCGAACATACCTCTCGTGCTCAGCCCGGGCAGAAGCGAGTTCTTGCTCCGCCTTACGTAGAGCCTTCTCCAGCTCGGTCTTTGATGTGTCCGCTTCCTCGACAGCCTGCTCGGCCTTCTGGGCCAAGTCCTCCGCAAATCACTGCCTGCCCTCAACCTCTTTCGCCCTGTCCTCGGCGACCTTAGCCCTGTCCTCGGCCTCTTTCCTAGCCTCCTCCGCCACTTCCTTGGCCATCCTGGCCTCCCTCTAGGCTTGCCTCGCATGCCTTGCATCGGTGTTCGCCGCCTTCACCTCGTCCGCCATCTGATTAACGAACCCCTTGGCCACGGCATACCCGGACAACATAATGCACAAGGCCTCAATCTGCTTGTTGACGCTGTTGTTAGTGGCTTGGACAGGGTCCGAACGCTTGGAAGACTCTGCGATCTCAACGTTGAGTCGCTCCTCGAACTTCACGACCAGTGCTCGATAGGCCGAGGACGCTTGACTTGGCGCTTGGCTTGAGGGGAGAGGCACCGGGTCGAGTCGTGATTCTCCCTGAGTACCCCGAGGGGCGAGCGACAGGGCAGCAAGTCGATCTTCCCTCGTGCGGCTCGAGTAGACGTCGGGGCTAGCTGGCTGCCGGTCATCCCGAGAGAAGCCCGGTGGTCGGCTGGTTTGGAGAGCCTGAGCTGCGGCCGTAGTGGTGGCGGGGGCAGATGGGACTAGCGCTGCCCGAGTAGCCGAGGGTGCCGCAATCTGGCTAGGCGGAGCAGGGGTCCCGACCTTGCCTTTGCCTTTGCCTAAGTTGGCCATCTTGGCCAGCTTTTCCTTCCTCTCCTCCTCGCTCGGCCTCTTGGTTCCTCGCCTGTCAGCCATTGGTTCTACAAAGAAAAAGAAAAGGAGTCAAGTCACTGACTTAAACCTTAGGCTAATGGTTGCTGCAAGTGCTCGGTGAGGCTTTGTTGCCGACCTTCGATCTGCAGCCCTCGAGCAGGGCGTTGACCCCAAATAGGACTGAGCCTCCGGATCACCAGGTCGAGATCCTCGTCGGTGACACGAGGACCCCAGGACCCGGGAGATGTGTTGCCAGACGGAAGTTGGCTCACAGAAACCCCCGACGTCACCCCTCGAGTCTCGAGCTGGTCGGGAGTAGCCTCGGCTGGAGCAAGTAGTGGTCCGGGACCGGTAATGGACGGTCGGTTCCGGCATCCGGGCCACGGTGACGGGCTCTAGCCTCCGGTTGCTCGGCATCTGTGATGTTCATCGCCAACTATGCTCGGATAGGCTGGATTGCTCCAGTAGCATCCTCTGGTCTCGTTCGTGCTTGGCCAGATTCTGAAGCCCGCCACCATGTCCCGGGTCGTCTTCGATACATGTGACGCCCGAGTCCACACGTAGCCTCTCCTGAACACCACAGGGACCCTTTCTTGTTAGGGAAGCTCGTTCCGAGCAAGATGCCCGTGCAGCCACCTGCCACCCGCGTAGAACCACAGGTGTTTGAACTGCTTATCAGAATCCGGGCACTTGGCGATGAACGTCCCCTTGAACCCCTGGAAATAATAGGAGCCCGCCGCCGAGGAGGCTGACTTCATCCGATATAGATTCTGGAACGCCCCGAAGGGCAGCTCGGCTACGAAGTTCTTGGCCCAGAGGATGAAGCAGCTGACCAGAATGCGATAGGCGTTCATGTTCAGCTAGGCTGGGACCACGTTCAGCCGCGTGAGGGCCCGTCTAAGGAACGGGTGATGTAGCATGGCGGTGGTCGGGACGGTAGGTCATTCCCGCCCGGGACCTTGAGGTCCACCTCCGCGGGAATCTCGAAGTCCCTCCTGAGGGCGGCAAGGTACCCCGGGGTCACGGCATATGTGTAGAAGTCTACCGAGTACACAGGGAAGCCCCCCGCAAGCATCGCCACTTTCTGGTCAGATTGGCGGTAGACCCCCTGATTATTGATACGTATGGCTCGGTTGGCCGACCGATCGTGATCACCTAGTGGCTCCTTAGCCGGATCCGGGCTATCCGAGCTCTCTGTCCCTTCCCGGCCTGATGTGCTCGCCTGACCGGCCGACCTCTCAGATTCGACATCGGTCGAGCCCGCTCGAACCAGTGGTTCGACGGTAACTCCGCCCAGTTCGCGGATGAACCGACTGTCTGGATGGGGGCCCGGACCCACTTGCAAAATCTCTTCCAACTGGCCCGCCCCCTCACCGCGACGACTGGTCGGAGTGATGGATTCACTCGATGACGACGACGGCATGCTCGAGCTTGTCTTCGCGTCTGAATCCCCGATGACGTCCACACTTCCCGATAAGGCTTCGTTCTCGGAATCTGTCACGTCGCTCATATTGAAGGACTAGGTAAGAACTTTTTACCTTTTCGGCGTACTCGGTAGTGTTCGGAAGCGCGCTAGCAGCTCTTGGTCTTCGGCAGTCTTCGGCAGCTCTCGGCATGATGATTTTTTTTTACAAACGATGACAAATGAGCCACCCCTCGCCCCTGTTTATAAGTACCCAGATGGTTGGGCGTGAGTTTTTAGGCGCCCGTTCGGCTTCCTGCCAACCGTGCCCTTGGTTCAAATCCTGAAATTTGAGCTGCCGGTTCGCCTTCCCGCCAACCACGACATGCCACGTGGATTCTTAGGCGCCGGTTCTACTTCCCGCCAACTGCGTCCTTGATTTGAATTTCAAAATTCTAGTTGCCGGTTCGCCTTCCCGCTGGCTACAGAATGCCACGTGGAGTGTCCAACACGTGGCGCACTCGACACGTGGCGGAAGATTATAGCAACTTCTCCGAGAACTCCCGGACACCCGGGTAGCCGACCACCTACCTATTCATGCCGAGCACAGGACGGGAACGCGCCAAGCTTGGTCGCTTACACTAGAGCAAGCATCCCTGGTCCCGATCACCCCAGAGATGCTGGGGGGCTTATGTTGATGACCTGATCTGCTCCAACCACTAAACACCCGGGGCAGCATATCTGCACATCTGCCCTAACTGGTCGGACTTGTGTGTCGCATTCTCAGCTCGTCGTGTTCTCGGAACACCCCCGCCGAGCAGAGCCTAAAGTCTTCCCTGCCAAATCCGAGCACTCCGATGGCCGAGAACCCGCCGAGTATCGTGTCGACCCCTATTTCCCAACCAGGGCATGCTAACAACCCAGATTTGGTATCGGTCACATCAATGCCCCGCCTGCTACTGACGCCACTCACTAACTCCTGTCAAATGTCAAATCGCCACCAGTAGCCAATCACTCTGATGAGCACTATTGTCCCTTCACCGATGACGTCTATGGCATCCTGCCGCTCACTGTTCAAGGTCTAGGGCCACATGGCGTCCATCTATTGGGCCGGTAGCCCCTGCAGGCCTACGTACCTACCGGGTATCCTAGGAGACCGACTCGGCTGGGTTGTCTCGAGCACCCAGGCCCGCGGGAAACGCCTATAAATAGAGGAAGAACCCACTAATTCAGGTATGGTCATTTCGCCTTGCCAAAGCTCTGCCTCTCCCCTTGCATATCAGTATCTTTGCTGACTTAAGCATCGAAGTGCCCACGGCAGACACAACACCGGTGTCCTCATCATTCCGAGGTGTTTCATTTTGCAGGTGATCGACAGCGGAGCGACTGGCTGGTACCCACCGAGTTACCCGACCATATTGGGTGTTGCTGCCGGAATCATTTTTGGCATCAACAATATCCATAAACACTTTATAGATAGTAAACAATCTCCGGCTTACTTCGTCCAAATTTCCATCAACTATTTGATTACTCCTCCCACCTTTCTTCGATCTCATGACCAGTTTCTTTTTGTCGATTCTCTTATGTTTGCTTGCAAGTTCTTTTCAGTGATTTGGCAACAGAGGATGTCCTAGATGCCATCCTCCTTCTATTTCCTCTGAACCTAATCTGTACCAAATCATGATGGAGGCCCTACCTTAGTATTTTGCTCCAACTCTTTAACATCACTAGCCACATTGGAGCCATCACCAGCCAGTCATAGATAGCCACAGTAACACCTTCGACACGTCACCCATCAGATTTATCGGGCCCCATCAATACTTATTTATATATATTCTTTCTATTTAGATAATTTTTTTCTCAAATATGTCTAATCATGTGCATTGCACATATTTTTAAATTAATAATAAAAGAAATGCAATTCGCATCAAAGCTAGAGCTAAACATATGATTAATCAAATTACCTTAAATTGATTAAGAGTTAATTAGATCCTTGGTAAGAATTGTCAAAGAAGGTCCAAATATTAGATTTCAAATAAGAGAAAATTAATCCTACGTAAATTCTCTTGCTATTTTTAAATCTCACGTTGCACTTATCTCAATTTTCTTAAGACCCACGTACTAACATCACTTTTGGGTGGTCAATGATGTTTGCATGAACACCGGGGGTAAGCAGCAAAGATGGAATAAGAATAAGGCCAAATTTCCAGACATATAGAATAAGAAAAAGATCTCTTCCAACGGGGAAAAAAATAAGATAAAAGAAAATAAGAAAAAAGAAAAAGATCACTTCATAGTACAACAATCCCTAAGGCATTTACATTTTTGAAAATACTAAGTTTTATCCTTCCTAATTAACTTATATTAATTACGATTTAAAGCAATATTAAACTAAACAATTAAATAAAGTCAATCTTGTTGATGCCGAAAACGTCTCCGGTAACAACACCCAAAGTGACAGGGTCGTCCGGTCAGTTCAGGCCAGTCGCTCTGCCGTCGGTCACCTGCAAAATGCAAGCACCTCGGAATGATGGGGACACCAGTGTGGTGTCTGCCGCGGGCACTCCGATGCTTAAGTCAGTGAAGATACTGATGAGCGTAAGGAGAGGCAGAGATTTGGCAAGGCAAAATGACCATACCTGAATTTGTGTATTTTTCCTCTATTTATAGGCGTCCTTCCCGGATTCGGAGCAAGGCCAGGTATCCGAGAAGGTGGGAAGATCGAGGAAGGTGGTCGGCAGTAGTACTTCGTGGTCGGAGCAGAAATCGACATCAACATAAGCCCCCCAGCATCTCTGGACTGACTTGGCCAGGGATGCTCGAGTAGTCGTCTTCTCGTCCTCTGCTTGACCATACTTTCGTAGTCGGGGTGTGGTCAGATACTCGGACAGCAAGGGTGTTCTCGAGACGGTTTCATCCGTTGCCACGTGTCAACAGTGCCACGTGTGATTCCGTGATTGGCGGGAAGACAGAACGACACTTTAAATTTTTAAATTTCGAAACTGGTGCCGACGTGGACGATTGGCGGGAAACCGAAGCGTCGCCCCGTAAATCGCGCCCGAATTCTTCGCAAAACCTACGCCTATAAATAGCGGGGGGGGTGATCCTCATTTTTCCATCGCTTGCGAAAGATCGAGATTGCCGAGAGCTGCCGAAGACTACCGAAGACTGCCGAGCGAAGGAATTTGCAGACCAGGATCGTCTACATCCGAGAAGGTAACAGTTTTTATTTTTGTTGCGAGAATGAGTGACATTTCTGATTCCGAGAACGCGGCCTTGTCCGAGAGCGTGGACATCTCGGGGAGTGACTTTTCGACGTCGGGTACAAGTTCGTCGTCGACAGGGGAGGCGACGGGGCCGAGGGACAGGACACCCGACCAGCTGTTTGGGATCTCCGACATACCGTCGCCGGGCGACGAAGAGATACTCCGTGTGGGTCCGAGTACAGCTCCTGACCGTGAATTCATCGAAGAGTTGGGTAGGACTTCCCAGGCCCAATCGGCCCCGGTCGTTGATCTTACGGCCGAAGAGGAAGCTGCCGAGAGAACAGCCAGCCAGGCCAACACGTCTGGCCGAGATGATGAGATGGCGTCGGACAGCACCGACCCGTCCGGGGAGGACACCGAAGCACGTGACCGTGCCAGCGGAAAGGCGATGCACATCAACAACGTGAAGGTGTACCACCGAGCCGACGCGGAGATGACCAGGCTGGCAGGCGACCGACCTGTGTACCCGACAGATTATTTTACGACGGCCGTCACACAGAGGTACCTGGCCTTGCTACACCGGGACTTCAGAATTCCGGGGGACGTGGAACTTCTGGTTCCGGGGGCTGACGACATTCCCTCTCGTCCCCCCAGCGGCTTCATTGCCCTCTCTGCCGAGTACTTCCGTGCAGGGCTGCGCTGACCAGGTTGAATGTAGCCCCCGCCCAGCTGAATGCGAACGCATATCGCGTCCTGGTCAGATGCTACGTCCTGTGGGCGGCGAGCTTCGGCGAGAAGATGCCCGTTGCTGCCTTCCAGAACCTCTACCGGATGAAGTCGGCTCCATCGTCCAAGGGGTTCTACTACTTCCAGGGCTTCAAGGGGACCTTCATCATCGGGTGTCCGGACTCAGACAAGCAGTCCAAACACCTCTGGTTCTACGCAGGTGGTCGGTGGCTGCACGAGCACCTGTCGTACTTCGAGCTGCCTCGGTCCGAGAGGGTTCCAGTGTGGTTCAGGAGGGGCTACGTGTGGACTCGGGCACCACACGTCTCGGAGCAGACCCGGGGAAGGATAAATGTGCTGCGGGATCTATCTGACCCCGAGAGGAACCAGCGCGGGCTCCTGGCCGATTCTAGTTTAAGGCAGCACTGGGTTGGCTCGTCCTCCACTTCTGGCCGTGCAGACGACCAGCCGAGGGCATCTCCCCCGACGGTGACTGTTGCGGCCATGCCCCCGCCAGCGGCCCACTACCGTTCTCGGATAAGACGACCAGCAGCGGCCACGGATACTCGATCCGGGGTTCAACAGGGGGTGCCCGAGGTCACGGTCCGCGGGTCTTCGTCTGGCGACCTGACCCCGGGGACTTGGGGTCCTTGGGTCGCTGACGAGGACTTGGACCTGATTATTCGGGATCTATCCCCAGCCCAAGGCCTCCGGATCGAAGGTCGTTGTCGTTTTGTTGTGTTTTGTTGCTGTTGTTTTTTACTGACTCTCCGAGCACTCACGAACTTGTGTTTTTTGCAGAACCGATGGCCGATCGAGAGCGCCGCGGGACTAAGCGCCCGAGCTTGGAGGAGAGCATGGCCCGGCTAGCGAAGAACGCCAGGCTGGGAAAGGGGAAGGGGAAGGAGAAAGAGGCCGTGCCGCCGAGCAGGGCGGCGGCACCCCCAGCAGCCCCCGCGAAGGCAGCCGTCCCTCCCGCAGCCCCGAGTATCCGACCCTCGGCTCGTCACGACGCTCGACCCGAGAAGTCGAGGGAAGATCGGCCTAGGGAGGACCGGTCGAGGGAGGACCGGCCGAGCAAAGACCGGCCGAGGGAAGACAGGCCGGCGAGCCGGCACGAGTCTCGCTCAAGCCGTCCCCGGGAAGATCGACCAGCAGTTCCTCCACCTCCGCCTCTCGTCGGCCGGGACGAGCAGCCCCCTCCCGAGTCCTCGGTCTATCGAGCCATGGTCAACAAGTTTGCCGAGGCTTTGACCGCCGAACTCGCCGAGGCCTCCACCCGGTCCGACCACATAGAGGCCATTCACGACTCCATCTTTACTTCAATCAGGGTATGTGCAACTCCTCTTTTTTTTTTAGTTCCTTTTAAGGATTTTTCATTTGTTTTTTCTAACCTTCTTGCTGTCAGTCCCTCTGCATCCTCTTCTCTGGGAGCGCGGCTGCAAGGGCCCATGCCAACCAGATGGCGGACCAGCTTAAGGCCGTCGAAGCCGACCTCAGGATCCTGAGGAAGTCGGAGAAGGACAGGAGGACGACCAGGGGTGTCGCCGGCGTGGCTAAGAAGGCGGCCGAGGAGACGGCTAGGATAGCGGTGGAGTCGGCCAAGGTAGCCGAGGAGGTGGCAAAGGCTGCCGAGGAGGCAGCCAAGGTGGCCAAGGACAGGTGGGTTAGGGCCGAGGATTGGGCGACCTCGGCAGAGCGGAAGGCTGGGGAGGCGGAGACTTCGCGTCTCGAGATGGGGAGGGCGCTGCAGAAAGCCCAGGAGGAGCTCGCTGCTGCCCGAGCCGAGCACCAGCGATACATTGACGTCGCCCTCCCTGCCGCACGCGAAGACGCCCGGGCGGAGGCGGTATCCGAGTACCTCGTATCCGAGGAATTCAGGGTTCGCCTTGTCTCCGAGTACCAGGACGGGATGCGGGACATGAAGGCTTGCTTCATCTCGAAGAACCCCTCGCTGGTCGGGGTGGACTGGTCCTTCGTCCCCTCCTGGTCGGATGAGACTGCGGCCGAGGAGCCCTTAGAGGAGGGGGAAGTAACCGGCCCTACCCCGGTGCCCGAGGACGTAGTCGTTCTCGACGAACCGGCGCAACCGGAGGTGCCCGAGCAGCCCGTCGCCCCCGAGCAGCCGTCAACTGACCAACCGACCTCTCCAGCCCTTGACATCTCAATGGCCGACATCTTCCCGGACCAGCTGGATTAGAGCCGGCCCCTGTTTTTGTGCTCCCCCCTTTTTGATAGGTCTACCTTTTTATTTTTATTTTTATTATTATTATTATTTTTTTTTTTTTGGTTCGAGGGTGCCCAACTTGTACCCTCCTCCTTGATGTAACTATTTTTTATTTTAATGAACACAATTCCTTCTCTTTTTCTGTCTATTCATGCATATATTTGTTATTATTCTTTACGAACTGCCTTATTATTTTTCTCCGAAGTGTAGTTTTGGTCGGGTACTCGGCGCTTATTTCCATCGGAGTACCCCTCCTCCCCCCTGGTTTGATTGGGTGAACTTAGAGTTGACCCGAGTCCAACCGCATTGGTGTTTTTTGCAACCCAACTTGGGTCCTGGTCGGTGTTCGGTCATAGGACCTGTCTCCTTGGTCCGAGAACCATAGGAGTTTGGATAAACTAACAACAAACTACAGAATAACTAATGATTAGACACTATATATATGTATTCTTTGAATGAACTCTATTGTATATATCGGCCGAAGCTATTCTTACAAAGATTTACTGATAAAAACGCTTCAAGTGGTCGGCATTCCATGGGTGTCCGAGCACTCTGCCATCCTGGTCGGCCAGGCGATACGTTCCCGGGCGGACAATCTCGGTGACTGTGTACGGGCCGTCCCATTTCGGGCCAAACAAGCCGAGCCCGGGTTCTTGGACCAAGACCTTTTTTAGCACAAAGTCCCCCACTCGGAATACCCTGGGCCGGAACCTCTTGTCGTAATACCTGGCCACCACTTGGTTCCGGGCAGCTGTTCGGATTAGGGCCTTCTCACGCCGTTCCTCGACTAGGTCGAGCTCGGGAAGCATCTGCTCGGCGTTATCTTTTTCATCGTAGTTCTCTACTCGGAGGCACGACAAACCAACCTCAACAGGAATGACAGCCTCTACTCCGAATGCCATTGCGAACGGGGTTTCCCCGGTTGCAGTGCACTTGGTCGTTCGGTAAGCCCATAGTACTCGGGGAAGTTCATCAATCCAAGCCCCCTTGTGCCTCTCAAGGTTCTTTTTCAAGTTCTCCTTGATAGTCTTGTTGGCGACCTCCACCTGTCCATTGCTCTGGGGGTGCCCGGGAGAAGAGAATACCTTCTTGATCCCGAACTGTTCACAGAGCGCGATGAACTTGGGATTGTCGAACTGCTTCCCGTTGTCTGTTACTACGGTGTGGGGGAGCCCGAATCGACAAATTATGCTCTTCCACAGAAAACTTGTGCATTTTGCCTCCGTCTGCTGGGCTAATGGTTCCACCTCGACCCACTTCGTAAGGTAGTCTATTGCTACTATGCAATAGCGAAGTTGTGACCGGGCCATGGGGAGTGGTCCGATCAGGTCGAGGGCCCACTTGGCGAACGGCCACGCGTATACCACCGAGGTCAGCTTCTCGGGGTGGGACCTGATCGCCCTGGCGAACTGCTGGCACTTGAGGCATTTTTGGGCGAAATCCACCGCATCTTTTCCCATGGTCGGCCAGTAGTACCCCTGCCGAAGGCACTTGAACGATAGGGCTCTCCCCCCTGAGTGGTTCCCGCAGACCCCGCTGTGTATTTCCTTCATTACGTACTCGGCTTCAGCAGGGCCGACGCAGCGCTGATATGGGGAAGAATATCCTCGGCGGTACAATTTTCCATCGATGAGCGTGTACCTTGCCGAGGTGTTCTTGACTCGCCGAGCCTGTTCTCGATCCTCGGGAAGCTGGGACTCGGCGAGGTACCTGATGATCGGATCCATCCAGGTGGTGGCGTTCTCGGAACAGAGGACCTGCTCTTCTCACTCGATACTTGGCTGGTCTAGCCGTTCGATGGGGAACGAAACCAGACCATCGAGGTCATTCCCCGAGGCGAGCCGAGCGAGGGCATCTGCCTCGATGTTCTCCGAACGAGGTATCCGGGTAACCACCTGGGTCTTGAATTGGCCGAGCAGGACTTTCACTCTGTCCAGGTACTTCGCCATTCTAGCCTCTTTTGCCTGGAACTCTCCGGTCACTTGATTCACAATGAGCATCGAATCGCTGAACACTTCGATGTCTTGCACACCAAGTTCTCGGGCTAGGCTAAGTCCGGCAATCACAGCCTCGTACTCCGCTTCATTATTGGACGCCTTAAAGTTAAAGCGGAGTGCCTGGCTGGTCTTGTACTGGTTGGGACTCACGGGGACAAGCCCCGCACCGGAGCCCCCCGAGTTTGAGGAACCGTCAACGAATAGTTTCCACCTTGAGACGTTCATGTTCGGAGCCGTCTGGCCGTCTTCACTGGGCGTTGCGACCAACTTCTCCGAGGACTCCGGAGTCGGCTTGGGAGCGCCCGTGAACTCGGCCACGAAATCAGCTAGCGCTTGCGCCTTGACCGCGGTGCGCGGAATATATTCGATGTCGAACTCTCCAAGCTCGATTACCCACTTTGCGATCCGTCCTAACAGCTCGGGGTTCTGGAGCACCTGGCGGAGTGGGTAGCTGGTTGGGACACGGATCGGGTGACCCTGGAAGTATGGTCTCAACTTGCGGGCTGATGAGACCAGCGCCAAGGCCAATTTTTCCAGAGGAGTGTACCTCCCCTCTGCGCCCTGAAAGGCCTTGCAGCTGTAGTAGACGGGGAGTTGCACCCTGTCTTCTTCTCGGATCAAGACCGAGCTAACCGCCTTCTCGGACACCGCAAGGTAGACGAACAGTACCTCCTCGGGAACTGATTTTGAAAGCAGCGGCGGGCTAGCTAGGTACTCTTTCAGGCCTTCAAAAGCTTCTCCGCACTTGTCATCCCAACTGATCTTGCCTTGGCCTTTGAGCGCTTGGAAGAATGGGAAGCACTTGTCGGCGGACCGGGACACAAACCGGGAGAGGGCATCGATCATCCCGGTGAGCCTCTGAACCTCCTTTGTCGTCTTCGGCGGCTGCAAGTCGACGACGGCCTGGGCCTTGGCGGGGTTGACCTCGATTCCCCGGTGGTTCACCATGAACCCGAGGAATTTCCCTCACTCAACCCCGAAGGCGCACTTGGCCGGATTGAGCTTCATCCGGTACTGCCGCAAGATGTTGAAGCAGTCTCAGAGGTCTTGGATGTGGTCGCTTGCTCGGCGGCTCTTCACCAGCATGTCGTTAACTTACACCTCCATCGACTTCCCAATGAGCGGGGCGAACATCTTGTTCATCAGCCGCTGGTATGTCGCCCCGGCGTTCTTGAGACCGAACGGCATGACCTGGTAGCAGTACAAGCCCTAGTCGGTGGTGAACGCCGTCTTGACCTGGTCGGATCTGCTCAGGGGTATCTAATTGTATCCTGAATACGCGTCCATAAAGCTGAGCAGCTCGTGGCCCGCCGTCGCGTCTACCAGCTGGTCGATCCGAGGAAGTGGGAAGCAATCTTTCGGGCATGCCTTGTTGAGGTCCGTGTAGTCTATGCAGACTCTCCACTTCCCAGTGGTCTTCTTGACCAGGACGACATTGGCCAGCCACTCCGGGTAGGTGACTTCTCGGATGAAGCCTGCCGCGAGCAGTTTCTTCACCTCCTCGTTGATGGCCGCATACCTCTTTGGGTTGAAGGCCCTCATCTTCTGGATCACGGGCTTATGCCTCGGGTTGACGCTCAGGTGATGGCACATCACCGCCGGGTCAATTCCGGGCATATCCTCATGCGACCAGGCGAATACGTCTCTGTGCTCCTGAAGGAATCCCTTGAGTGCTGCTCAGGTTTCCGGACAAAGTCTCGAACCGAGCATAACGGTCCTCTCCGGATGCTCGGGGTCCAACTGGTAAGGAACCAGGTCCTCGACCGGGTGTGCTCGGATCTGCTCCTCGGGAATCCTGGGGTCCAAGTTGCTCAGGCGGGTGATCTCCCCACTAGGGGTCTCGACCTCGTCTACCGTGAAGACGGCTGCCACAGTTATCGGGGCGGGTGCCTTTCAGCACACTTTGTTTACCGCCTCCATGTAGCACTTCCTCGCGCCCTCTTGGTTTCCCTGAAACACGCCGACCCCACCACAGGTTGGGAACTTCATTGCCAGGTGGTAGGTGGAGACTACCGCCTTTATCGCGTTGAGGGTCGGCCTCTCGAGGATGATGTTGTAGACGGATGGCCGGTCTACAACGATGAACTCCACCATTCGAGTCACCCTCTCCGGACCATCCCCGATTGTGATTGGGAGGTTGACCGTCCCGGCAGCCCGGACGCATTCTCTAGAGAACCCATAGAGAGGAGTTTGGGCGGGTGTGAGCAGGGCGCCCTCTATCTTGAGCCTTGCGAAGGCGTCCATGAACATAATGTCGGCGGAGCTGTCGTTGTCGATCAGGACGCGGCGGATGACAATGTCGGCTACTCGGATTTCGCCGATCAGTGCGTCATTATGCGGGTGGAGCAGCCGATCCGCCTCGTCATCCGTGAAGGTGATCGGTTGGCTGTCCTAACGGTAAATTTTGGAGATATGCTCCGCCATGTTGATGTATTCTCCTCGGGCGTACCGACGAGCCTCCCGAGCGTAACTACTACGGCTGCTGGCGGTGTCACCTGTTGCCGTTTCGCCGAAGATGGTGTGGACGATGTGTTCCTGCCTCGGCTCGTTTGTCCGACCAGCAGGTCTCAGATTCTGTTGGGGAACCTGCGCGGGTCTACTCGGCCCTGCAGGGGTGATGATCCTCTCCACGAACTCCCGCAAGTGGCCGTCGCGGATCAACAGCTCGATCTGGTCTCGGAGCTGTATGCAGTCCTTGGTATCGTGGCCCACATCCTTGTGGAAGTTGCAATACTTGTTCTGGTTCCTTCGTGCGCGGTCTGCTCAGAGTGGTGGGGGATCCTGTAGCAGTCCTCGACTGCTCACCTGGTGGAGGACGTGCTCGATAGTTGTCACTAGCGGGGTATACTGTTGGAACCTCCCCGCTGGTGTTCTCTGACTAGGGTTGGGCAGAGCCTGGTTTTCCACGACCACAGCCTTCCCCTTGTCCTGTCGGCTCTGGTCGGGTTGGCTTTTCTCCGACTTCCTTCCGGGAAGCCGGGGTTGTTCTCGGGACACGAGGCCACGTTCTCGGACGTACTCGTCGGCCTCGGCGTGCCTCCAGGCGATCTCCCTTAGCAGCGCGAAAGTGGGTGGCCTATTCGTAGGTGAGCGTCCAGACGAGCCGTGCGACCTTGATGCCCTCTCGGAACGCCCCCATCAAGGTGTCGTCGGTGCAGGTCTCAGCCTGCACGACTGCTTTGTCGAAGCGCTCGAAATACGCTTTTAGGAGCTCCGTCTCGCCCTGCTTGATGCTGAACAAGTGGGATGCTCCCAGCTTTCTAGTCTTCGAGCTTAAGAAGGCGGATGCAAGGGCGTCGGCGAGCTGCTTGAAGCAGCCGATCGACCCCGGGGGCAGCCTCCGGTACCACTGGCGGGCCCGTCCAGACAGGGTCAGGCAAAATGACTTGCACAGGGCGGCCTCATTGGCATTCTGGATCAGCATGTGAGCCTGGTAGTTCTCGATGTGCTCATCCGCGTCGGTCGAACCGTCGTAGGAGGCCACAGACGGCATCTTGATCCTGGCCGGGTACGGAGATGCCATGATGGCCGGAGTAAAGGGCGGGTCCACCGCCCCGAACTGATCCATGCCGTACTGCTGGCCCACAAGCTGGTCCAGCTGCCGCTGGAACTGATCCAGCCTGGTTTGATTGTAGTCCTCGGTTTTGCCTGGCTTATCAACAGAGCGTTCTCGGCCCAAACGTCGGTGGGTTGCCGGCCTGCCGAGGCGGTCGAAGACAGAAGTGGTGCTCCCCCGGATGTGCACGGTTTCTCTCCCGCGGTTGTCCGGGTTACCGTCAATCGCTGCCGGTTGTTCGGGCGCTCCTGATCGGGTGGCCTGCGTATGACGGCTTCTAGACCGCACTCTGCTCGGCTCCGCGCCCCTTGGGGCTGCCGCCCCAGGCTCTCTCGGTGCGACTGATCGCTCCTCCTGTCGCCCGAGGGCGAGGCGTTGCGCTGCCGGCTTCCTGACCCTGGGGGCCTACTCAGTGTGGACTCGGCCACCTCGAGCGGTTCCTCGGGGAACTGGACAACATTAGCTTCTCTGCGTCCTTCCACGAACGACCTGACGAGTTCTGTTAGGTCTCGGACATTCTCGGTGAGGATCTCCGTCTGGGTGGGCCTTCGCTGTGCTCGGGCTCTTTTCGCGCGCTGGGTCCTCTGGGTGCCCCTTGAGCCGGAAGGCCCCGGGTTGTCTGCGTTCTGAAAATCTTGGTTGTCTTGATCGGCCATGGCTTGAGTGGACGGGCGCTCGGGGAGCGCGAGTGGTGAAAAGATTACTGGAAAGGTGCGGTGCCCTCCTTCTAGCGCCAAAATGTTGATGCCGAAAACGTCTCCGGTAACAACACCCAAAGTGACAGGGTCGTCCGGTCAGTTCAGGCCAGTCGCTCCGCCGTCGGTCACCTGCAAAATGGAAGCACCTCAGAATGATGGGGACACCGGTGTGGTGTCTACCGCGGGCACTCCGATGCTTAAGTCAGTGAAGATACTGATGAGCGTAGGGAGAGGCAGAGATTTGGCAAGGCAAAATGACCATACCTGAATTTGTGTATTTTTCCTCTATTTATAGGCGTCCTCCCCGGATTCGGGTGCTCAGGGCGACCCGGTCGGGTCGGCTACCTAGGGCACCCGGTGGGTGGTTAGGGTTTCAGGCCTGCAGGGGCTATGGGCCCAATGGGCGTGCGCCACGTGGGGTCTGACTCCAAGTAGGGGATAGAAGGGCGACTGTCGCCGGCGCCTGCAGGGGCAGGTTTTGTCAGAGTAGGTGGCGGCGGGTGGCGAAGTGATGTTCTGCAGGAGTAGGTGGGCGGTGCCAGGGCAGGATCGGTGTCAGCTGTGGTGACTGTGGGCCCGGATGACCTGCGCAAGTCTGGAGACCACCGATCCAACTGGGTAATCCGAGAACAACACGGTCCGCGTACACAGCTCGTTCTCGCGGGGTTGCAGGATGTTGTCGGCTAATATCCTTGTCAGCTGATCATCCGAGAAGGTGAAGGTGTATCCGAGAAGGTGGGAAGATCGAGGAAGGTGGTCGGCAGTAGTACTTCGTGGTCGGAGCAGAAATCGACATTAACAAATCTTAAAACTTAAAAATTTCTCCTACTCACTACTACAAAATATGGATTCCACGACGGCATTTTCACGACCGTTTTTAAAAAAACTGTCATGAAAAATACGTAAAAACACGGAGCGGAACAGAGTTTTCGAAAACCACCGTGGAAGCCACCGCTTCCACGATGGTTTTTAATAACCGTCGTAGAAGCGGGGTGCTTCCACGATGGTTTTGAAAAACCGTTGTGGAAGCGGGTTACTTCCTCGACGGTTTTGAAAAAAAATCATCTTAATTAAAAATGAAATTACAAAAAACTATAGCATTTTAAAACTTCAAACATAATTAAAAAAACTTTTAAATCAGAAAAATATTACAATGTAAAATAGGTTTGAAATGAAAATGAAAAGTGTGAAAATTAGGATGATTTTTATAAATGAGTTTCATTTTCATATGTAATTTTAGGTTACTAAAAATTCTTTGAAAATAAAGCGAATCACATACACGAAACAAACGGGCCCAGACATTTGATAGGTTTTTTTTTATTTTTTTATAAAGTTTTATGTGACTTTTCTCTACACCATGTGTATTTGCAATTCATTAAACAAAGTTTAAAATTTTGATGAAGAATTTAAACAAAGATGAAATTAATATATGTATTATCAAATTTTTTGGGTGCAAACATAACATTCAAAGTGTTTCAACGCAAAATAAAAAAAAAAAAATGATATCATCTTTTTTTTTTTTTGGAGAAATATTTGGCATCATCTAAAATGATATATTTATTTAAATAATCAAGTATTTCCTTATAAAAAAAACATACATAAAATAAAGCAATTTCGTAATTATTTAATTTAGTAATTGCATACGTCAAAAGTCATTTTTTATTTATTTACGTCTATGTACAAAATGAAATGTAAAGATTAAGGAGGAGTTTGATGGAGTAGTTTAAGTTGGTAAAGTACAGTTTGAATATTATTTTTTTTTTTGAATTTTTGAAAAAGAAAAAAAAAATTTCGGAAAAGACAAAAATTTTTTTTAAAAAAACATAAAAAAAATACAGTTTAACTTAAATTGAATTGCAACACCAAACTCCCGCTAAAAAAAATAAATGAAATTATGAAAAAAAACCCATTTTATTTATTTATTTATTTGCTAGAAACTCGTTTAATATCAAATAGAGGCCAAACAAATCTGTAAAGAAACATTTAAAAAAAAAATTCTGTAAAGAAAAACAAAAACGTTAAAAAATTACTTCTTTTGTTGGAGAGAAACTTTTTACACAAAAAGGAGCCTAATTTAAAGAGAAAAAGTGAAAGTTGAAATATGGCACATAGGAAAAAAAAACAGAGTGAGCTTTCATGTAGGGCCCACATCATAATGATTTAATGGTCAGCCATGTGACACCAGGTTAAAAGTAAGAACCCTAAATAGGGCCCACATCATGACGATTTGATGCTCTACCTGCCATGTGACATCAAGTTGGAACCCGCTATGCTATTTAGGATTGTTGAAGTATAGTGCTTTCCCCTGATTTCTTTTCCCTTCGGCAATCATATTCATTTTTTAATCCAAGAAATATTTTGAATGTTAACCTTTTTTTTTATATTCATCTTTTTCAAGAGCACTCATTTCTCTTTGTTTTTCAAAGTGACCTATTTCCTAATCCCTTTTCACACTTGCACCATTATGTTCTGAGTGATCATTCACCCTCCAGGAAAAAAAAAAAAAAAAAAAGAGAGAGAGAGAGAGAGAAGAGGGGATTGAAGGTATGAAAATTTGAAAAACAATTGATTTTGAAATTATTATCATTTTGAAAATGGAATAATTTTTGAAATAATATTTGAATAGACATTGAAAATAATTATTTATAAAAATGATTTTCTAACAAATCTAATAAAATCTCAGTATATTTTAATAAAGTATATAGGTCTTAATTTTTTACTCTCTTCATTATATATACATGGAAAATAAATTTATCTTAATCAGAAATGAAATGACAAAACTTATAGTATTTTAAAACTTGAAATACAATTAAAAAAACTTTTAAATCAGGAAATATTACAGTGTAAAGTAGGTTCTAAATGAAAATGAAATGAGTAAAAATTTAGATGATTTTATCGATGAGTTTCATTTTCATATGTAATTTTAGCTTAATATATGGTTATTAATATACAAGGTCCAATTGTTGGACTTTGGACCCACGTACGGCCAATTTCAATTTTGGGTGGCCAATAATATCGATCGCAAGCAGGAGAAGATTGAAAGTGCGTTGTCGCCTGTGAGTAAAGCCAAATTAAGAGCAGATATATAGAATAAGAAAAAGATTTTAAAAAAAATCGATTGACGTCTACCTGCCTTTAATCATGAAGCGAGCAAGTTCTTTTCTGATTACCTTTCACTTTCACCTTTTTTAAAGAGCACTCAGTCACTGCTTTTTTTTCTTTTTCACATTTGCACTGCTGTGTTAATTTGTCTGATAATTATTGAAGATCTGAATGATCGATCATTATTCATCCTCAGAGGAAAAAAAAAAAAAAAAAAGAATTGAAGATATCTGACAATTAGAAAAACAACTTGATCTGCAGGTCAGTTCCATACTCAACTCTTGCTCCTTCTCATTTTAGTTTATACAACTCAATAGGTCAATTTATGTTGTTGGAATGAATAGTTGTTGAATTTAACATGAGAAGTTGTTTCTTTTGGTCAATCATCAACTGCTCAACAGATTCTTTCAGTAAGAAGAACCGAAATCAATTTTGACGTCTAATCCAATCTCTATTGTAAAATGATATATAGTAATTTGTTTATCATCAATTTGCTTAGCATTAAACTGATTCTTTACCTGTTTCTCGATTCTCAGAGAGAAGAAAGCAGCATTTTGCAAGCATGTTACTATTGTTTTTTCTCGTTAATTTGCTTCATCATTGTGCTACGGCCCTATTGTGATAGAGTCGGAGTCTCCGATTATAGAACTAAGAATCAATTAGACGTTGAGATATGCTACAATTTCAATCCAAGTCAAGATCATATTCAGTTTTTCAATATTCAAACTTTAATTTGATTTGTTTAGTTGAATCTGAAATGTCTAATTTGACAGTATTAATTAAGTTGTTATTTGTTGTAGTAGATGATCCTTTGATAACTCATTAGTTTTATATATATGTGGTTCTTAGAGAAAAAGAAGGTAGCATTTCGCAAGGACGTAACTGTTGTTTTCTCTTCTTTGCTTCACTTTTGTGCTACGGCTCTTTTTTGTTATAGTCGAAGTCTCTAATCAAATAACTAAGAATCAATTAGACGTTGAGGTATGCTACAATCCATCTGAATCAAGATCATACTCAAACTTCTCAATATTCAAACTTTAATTTGATTTGTTTAGTTGAATTTGAAATGTCCAATTTGACAGTATTAATTAAGTTGTTGTATGTTGTAGCAGATGATCATTTGATAACTCATTAGTTCCATATATATGTGGTTCTCAGAGAAAAAGAAGGCTGCATTTCGCATGGACGTAACTGTTGTTTTCTCTTCTTTGCTTCACTTCTGTGCTACAACCCTTTTTTTTTATAGTCAAAGTCTCTGATCGAAGAACTTGAATCAATTAGACGTTGAGGTATGCTACAATCCATCTGAATTAAGATCATACTCAAACTTCTCAATATTCAAACTTTAATTTGATTTGTTTAGTTGAATTTGAAATGTCCAACTTGACAATATTAATTAAGTTGTTGTATGTTGTAGTAGATGATCCTTTGATAACTCATTAGTTTCATATATATATGTGGTTCTCAGAGAAAAAGAAGGCTGCATTTCGCAAGGACGTAACTGTTGTTTTCTCTTCTTTGCTTCACTTCTGTGCTAAGGCCCTTTTTGTTATAGTCGAAGTCTCTGATCGAAGAACTAAGAATCAATTAGACTTTGAGGTATGCTACAATCTATCCAAGTCAAGATCATACTCAACTTCTTGATATTCAAACTTCAATTTGATTTTGTTTAGTTGAATCTGAAATGCCTAATTTGACAGTATAATTAAGTTGTTGTATGTTGTAGTAGATGGTCCTTTGATAACTTATTAGTTCTATATATATGTGGTTCTCAGAGAAAAAGAAGGCATAATTTCACAAGCACGTAACTATTGTTTTCTCTTCTTTGCTTCACTTCTATGCTACGGCCCTTTTTTGTTATAGTCGAAGTCTCCGATCGAAGAACTAAGAATCAATTAGACGTTAAGGTATGCTACAAATCATCCGAGTCAAGATCATACTCATCTTCTCAATATTCAAACTTTAATTTGATTTGTTAGTTGAATCTTAAATGCTTAATTTCACAATATTAATTAAGTAGTTGTATGTTGTAGTAGACAATCCTTTGATAACTTACTAATTCTATGTATGTGTATACATTGATTAGAGTATACATAGTAGATTGGACAAATTATATTTTTTCCCCTAAACTTTAGTGCTCTTGTAACTTTGTTTCCCAAATTTTGAAAACCGATGCTTATACCCCTCAAACTTTCAAATATTATCTAGAATGTCAATTGGACTTTAAAACGTTAGCAAAAACACTCATTTCGTCATATTTTAGCAAGGTAAGATTTAGAAAAATTTTATTTTTGCCTCCCCTAAACTTTAGAATATTTATAACTTTACTCCTAAACATTGAAAACTGGTGTGTACACCTCTTAAACTCTAAACTCTTAGCAAAAAACACGCGCAATTTCATATTTCGTCCAGTTAAGGTTAACGTGACACAAGTCGAAATAATTATAAAAAAAAAAAGTAATTTGATCTAAAATTTTTATTAACACAAAAATAATCTTAAACATCTATAAAAATTCAGTATAAAATATTAAAAATAAATCAATACAACTTTGTGCAAGAGCAAAACAATATGTACATTTATTAATAATTATTTTAATTTTTTCAATAAGAGTAATAGGCCCAAATAGTCCCTGAAATCTTTTCAAGGTGACGGTTTGGTTTTTTTTTTTTTTCTTTTCTTTTGGGCCGAGATGACCCTAAATTCCTATTTTCTAGGCTAATACGGTCCTTTCTGTCAAACTCGGCTAGAAATCTAATGAAATCTTGCTAAAATCATCAGTTTTTCATAAAAAGACTAAAATACCCTCCCTCTCTCCCTTGTCTCTCTTCCCTCTCGCCTCCTCCCTCTTGCAACCCCCCCGGCAAGAACCCAGATTAGGGTTGCACCGCTATCGCACCCCCTGCCCCGTGCCGATGCAGTCGCACCCCTCACCATTGGCACCCTCTCTCTGCCCCTCCCTCCCTCTCACCCCTTCCCTTTCGCAACCCCACCGACACGAACCTAGGTCTGGGTTGCACCATTGCCGCTCCCCCCTTCCCTCCCTCTCGCAACCCCACCAGCTTTAAATCTAGATCTGGATTGGGCTGTCGTCGCTTCCCCCCCCCCCCCCCTGGCCCGACGATAGCGTAGTCATGCCCCACACCCTCTCTCCCGCCCCCCCCCCCCCCCCCCCCTCCCTCTCTACTCCTCCCTCCCTCCCTCCCCCTGGAAAACCCAAATCGAAGTCAAAACCCAGACCCTACGAACCCCAACCCTCCCCCTGCCATCGCTGAGCTTGGCATCAAAACCCAAACCTTATGAACCCCAACCCCTACTACCCTCGCTGTCGTTAAGCTCAGCCTCAAAACCCAAACACCGAACTGGTTCCCCACCCCTCCCCCTCCCCCTCCCCCTCCCCCTCCAAACACCTAACAACGCCCTAGCACTCCGATCTGGGTTTCCTCCCCCCCCCCCCCCCCCCCCCCCCCCCCCCCCCCGCCACAACCAAGCTCAGGCCCTGACCCCCTCGAAATCATCCACCCCCCATGGATATGAGAGAGCGAGAAAGAAGAGAGTGAATTTTTTAATTTTAATTAAAATAATTTTTAGTAAATTACTAATATACTCACTCATTCTATTAGAAATTAACGGAATTAGACAAAAATGATTATAATGGCCAACATTTTAAAGTTCAGAATCATCTCGGAAAAAAAAAAAAAAAAGGGATCAAATCGTCACGTTCAAAAGAATTCAAGGACTATTTGAGCCAATTACTCTTTCAATAAATATAAAATTCAACTAATTAAATAAATCCATTCGACACAATAAAACACAAAACAAGCACAAGTTTAACCTTTTTTTTTTTTTTTTTTCTCTTTTGAAAAGTTCAACTTCATTAAACAAAAAAGTCCAAATAAAAAAGGGACTTGCAAACTAAAATACCCAAACAAGCCCATAACACCTGAAAGGCTAAAAGACAAATAAAATAAACACAAAAAGTCAATATACCAAAACCTGAAAATGACTAGTGCATTCCTAAGATTTGTTTTAAAATTTAAGTTATAACAAGAAAACAATGAAAAATTAAAGTAACTTGTATATTTAGAAAACTTGAATTCTATAGATTTTTAAAGTTATTTTTTATAATAATATATATTTTAGTTCAAATTATCATTTTATTATTTATACTAGTATCATGTTAGTCTTAAGTTGACGAAATATGACTTGACAAGTGTTTTTGCAACAATTTAAAGTTTGCGAGTTGTAAGCACAATACCAGTTTTTAATGTTTGTGGGTAAAATTACAAATATACTAAAGTTAATGGGATAAAAATAAAATTTTTTAAGTCTTACATTGCTAAAATATGACAGAAGGGGAATATTTAAAATTCAAGTGACATTCTTACTAACAATTCAAAGTTTGAGGGGTAAACGCTACAAGATTTCAAAGTTTGGGGGCAGATAAGAGCACTAAGTTCAGGGACAAAATTAAAATTTGTCCTAATAGATTTTGATACTAAAATTTTCGATTGGCCATGAGCTAGTTTGTTTATTACTTTCAATCCATTTGCATTATAGGCCATTTTTTTCTTTAGTAATTACACAATAAATATTTATCTTTGTGTGTGAGTGTTCTTATATCTTGTTATAATGCTTCATCAAGCCCAAAGTTAAATACAATGTTAAAATTCTCATTGGCAGTGCCAGGCGCTAGTCAAAAATGGATCTTGTAGGGCTAGTTATTCAACTTTTTCAGTGCATATCAGAACCAATTTTCAGATGTTGGGAGTATCACGGTGGCCTTGAGGAAAATGTGGAGACACTCAACCAAAGAATGGCAGAGCTAAACAGCCGAAAGAGCGACATACAAACAAGGCTAGAAACCGAGATCGTTCAAGGAGAAACAAAGTCGAAGGAAGAGGTTGAACTTTGGAAGGACAGGGTGGAAAAGATTCGTGCTGAAATTGAGACAATTAAGCGAGATGTTGAAACAGTGAAATGCCTCTCCCGTGCTGGAATTGGAAAGATTGTTGTTCAGAAGATAATCGAGGTCAAGGAACTCCATAGAAGTGGTGAATTTCCTGACGGTTTGGTCATACGCCTTCCACAACGAATCGGAGATATACAACCAACAACAACCTTTGGGGGAGAAACATTTACAAGAAAAAAGGAAGAAATATGGGCATTGTTGATGGACGATGAAGTTAGAAAGATCGGAGTCTATGGGATGGGTGGAGTGGGTAAAACCACTCTCATGAAACATATAAATAATCACCTTCTAGAAAAGAAAGAGAAGTTTGATGGCACAATCTGGGTTACTGTATCAAAAGCTTCCAGCATTGTCAAATTACAAGATGCTATTGCACGCCGGATCAATTTTGATATTTCAAAGTACGACGATAAAGAAGAAAGGGCCAGCAAGTTGTATGCAGAATTGAGTAAAAAAAAGAGGTGTGTCCTCATCCTTGATGATTTATGGGATGTTTACCATCTTGATGAAGTAGGAATCCCCGAGCCTAGTCCTCAAAATGGAAGCAAGTTGGTATTGACAACAAGACTTCGTGATATATGCCACAGAATGAGTTGCAAAGCGATCCCAATGGCGCGCCTGTCAGAAACAGAGTCATTGAAGTTGTTCTTGGATACAGTAGGTCATAATGTTCTATCCATCCAAAACATGGAAGTACTCGTGAAGTTGTTTGTCAAAGAATGTGCCTGTTTGCCACTTGCAATTGTTACAATAGCAGGAAGCTTAAAAGGTATTGTTGATTACAATAACTGGAAGATAGCGCTAGAAGGTCTACAGGCATCAACAAAAGGGGCAGACGAAATATTTGAGAAGTTGAAATTTAGCTACGATCGCTTAAATAATGAAAACCTTCAAGCTTGTCTGTTATATTGTGCCCTATTTCCTGAAGATTATGTAATTGAAAGAAATAAGTTGATAGAGTATCTGATCGCTGAAGAAATTGTTCAAGGAAGAAATAGGCAAGCAGAGTTCGAAAGTGGACAGGCAATGCTAAACGAACTCGTGTATGCTAGCTTATTGGAAGATACAAGAGATGAGTACGGGAACAAATGCGTGAAGATGCATGATTTGATAAGGGATATGGCTATACAAATTACAAGTGAAAGACCTCGATTTCTGGTTGAAGCAGGGATGGGATTGAAACGTGTTCCTGATGAAGAAAATTGGAAAGAGGATCTTGTTAAAGTTTCATTGATGAAGAATGATATATCAGATATTCCTTTGAGTTTTGAATCACCAAGATGTCCCAAGCTTTCAACACTGTTGCTAAACTCAAACGATTACTTGAGTAGTATTTCAGACAACTTTTTTCGTCACATGACGGGACTTCGTCTTCTTGATCTATCTGAAACTCGGATTGAGAATCTTCTGGAATCAATCTCCGAGTTGGTGAATCTTACAGCATTGTTGCTCGAAGGATGTGACCAGTTGATGTATGTGCCATCTTTAGCAAAACTGACAGCTTTGAAGAGGTTAGTCTTTAGTGGCTCAGGAATCAAGGAAGTCCCTGAAGGCATGGAAAACTTAGTTAGGCTGAGTTGCCTTGAAATTGACTTGTGCGATGAGCTAAAGATAATACCTGACGGGGTCTTATGCAAGCTTTTAAACCTTCAGCATCTTTCTCTTTATCATTATCGTGGAGCAACAACAAGAGGGGAGGAGTTAGTATTTCTGAGGAAGCTTGAGAGCCTCCGGTGCGTGTTGCATGACCTAACGGTTTTAACGCGTATGTTAGATCTTTGGCGGAGGGAGGACCTGCCTATTACGTACTTCAGTTGGGATTTACTGACGGTGTTCACGGGTGTGTAACCACTAAACATTGTAAACTTGTATTTTTGATAAATTGTGACATAAGTGAAAGTGTAGCAAAAGGTGGAGACTGCCCGCTATTGCTCCCTCAAGACGTTGAGGACCTGATTATAGATAATTGTTGCTTTAATATAAGCAGGTTGTGTGAACTCACATCGTTCGAAAATGCGATGAACTTCAAGTCGTGCAGTATTGATGAGTGTGGTGAACTTAAGCATTTGTTTGTGTATTCCCATAGGATCATTCGTCTTCTTCAGAGACTCGAGGATTTGGACCTTCAGGCAGTGTGGGACCTGCAAGGGCTGATCCGGAGGGAAAATCTAGCATCGTCGTCACCCCTTCCACCTGGCACCTTTTGCTCTCTTGAGAGTTTGAGAGTGTGTCGTTGTGACAACATAAAGAGATTGTCCATTGTTGCTCCACTCCCAAACCTGGAAGAGATCATTGTCTTGGAATTTAAACAGTTGGTTGAAATAGTAGAAACGACATCCGATAATGATGAAGAAGAAGATCAAGAACATGTGGAAGCTGCAGGTGGAAAAACTCATCAGGCCATCGGCGTTGTTACCCTTCCTAAATTGTGGAAATTATATTTGTCTTCACTACCAAAATTAAAAAGCATCCCCGTCATTGCTGACAATTCCTTGCGCCATGTTACTATATCGAAATGTCCAAAGTTGAAAAAGGTCCCTTGCCTTGACAGAGTTCCAGTTCCGGTTTCTCTTCGAGAAGTTTACACAGGCGAAGATTTGTGGGAATCGCTGGAATGGGATCACCCCAGTGCGAAGGATGCCATCAAGACTATGAGGGCAAATTGTGAATGAGGTATTGGATCAACCCCAAATCGAACGAGCAACAGGTAATATTTCTATCTTACAACAAAACTATCCGTTAATTGCTTGGTTTAAAGTTGTTAAGTTTTTGTATATTGAGAACTTCTTTTCTAGACTTTCACTTTAGTTCACACATCAGGCTCAAAAGCTTGCACTGCTAGGAGGCGAGTCAAATTATAATTGGGTGATTTTGAGGAATTCCCGAAAAGAGTACATCTTTGTAATATTGTCTTATCTATAATAGTTTCAACATTTTTGTCTCTTCCAATATAAGTCAAAGATTAACCTAATATGTCTTTTCAAAAATACTCTCACCAATCATAAAGGTGTTCTACCACAATACATTTTATAATTCTACTAGAATACATATTGGTATTCCATATAATCTCCACCACTTGTACTAGACTCCAATCGTCAGAGAGTATTCTGATGGAATACATTTTGCTAATGTACCAAAATAAGTTGGTATTCTGCTGAACTATTTAATATACTCTATCGGGATATTTCATGTTATTAATAGATTTTTAACATCAAATTATTCTAAAATATATTATTTTAAATTATTAGATTATTAAATTGAAATTGAAATTTTTTTATTTAAATCGGTGAATTAAACGTGAGCGTAGTTTTTGATGTTGCAGTCAATACCAATAAATAATCACTGTGATACGAATCGATAATTTAAGTAATACCTATTAAGAACTGCCTGTATTGATTGGATTTTTCATCGGTTATGTGCATAATTTTAGTACATATTGACTCATATTCTTATTTATTGTTGGGCATTTTTTATATAAAATTATTTGAATAATATGTTTTTGTTGAATAGGACATCACTTGGAGTTTAGAGAATAAATTAGAAGATTAGTCTTTGGAGAAGGCTTTTACGTTAATGGTATCTATGTTTGTATGTATGAATGTGTGTATGTTTATATAACAAAGAGCATAGAAAAAGCGGTTGGACAGACTACTGACGGTTGGGCGGAGGAAAGAGAAGAAGGAAAGAAGACAGTGGCTATGTTTATCTATGTTCTTGCTATGAATTTCCATATTTCTCTGTAATTTTTCTGATACTGAGGTTGCGGATGAAACCATATTTAATGATGTGGTTCTCGTTTTATTCAATTAATTTCCTCTATGTATTCTTTAGTGTTTATGATTCTTAGTTCACAAGATAATTACATTGAGATTTCTTTCATCAGTAATATGTATGCTTGATAATTAGAAAATCTGTTTTTAAATTTAATCCGTGCTTGGTTTTTGAATTTTGAGAGATCAATATAATTTTTCTTATTTGTCTTCTTATAATTGGATTTGATACATGGAATGCTTAGGGAATTATCTCTTCAAAAAAAAAAAATTAATATTAGGTTTATTTAACGGGCACTTACCTGTTAAATCTACAAGTTATAATATAGATTGATGTCAATTTGTCGCTTCAATTTTGGGAAATAATTGATTAATAGGAAATTGCTAAATTGAATGGTGGTAGATTTTGAAACTTTGGCAATTTTTTCTATCTCTTGATCTGTTTAATTTTACTCATCTGTTTTGATTTACTTTTTCTCGTTAATTTTAATTTAATTTTTCATTCAATTTTAGTTTTCTCTTCAATTAGGTTAGAATATTAATAATATTAATAATCTGTTTTGATTTACTTTTTCTCGTTAAGTTTAGTTTTATTTTTCATTCAATTTTAGTTTTCTCTTCAATTAGGTTAGAATATTAATAATCTTAGGTTAGATTGATTTTTCTTAATTTTATCAATTCGATCCCGTTTGCTCATATTTCTATATTTCAATTGATTCGTGCACTTTCGAGTAATTAAACTTTTCCTAAGAATAGACATACTAAAAAAATGCACAAATTCAGCATGTCCCAAAAATAAAAAACCTACAAAATCTCTTACAAAAACACAAAACTCATATAATAAATAAAATTAAAAAAAAAAAAAAAAGGAACTTCATGGACCTTCTCCTTGCTGCAATGCCTGAGCAGATATGCTTTGGTCTTGGACTTATGAGATCTTGGTGAAATCTTCATTCCGGATGATGTGGCGGCATGCGGTGCAAAGGAGATCACTCCTTCACGTGGTCTATTGGTCGATTTCTTTAAACGAAGCATTTTTTCCTTATAATTTTTTACTGTGTAAAATTTGATCCAAGACCCAAACCAACGGCAATCCTGGTCATTTCATCACTAACTTCTTCACCATCTAAAGATTTGGGAGTCTACTTATAAAATAAAAAAGAGCATAACTCAAATCTACTCCAAAAATGAATCCAAATAAAAGAAAGTGCAAGACTCAGATCTATTTGAAAATTGAAACCAATTTAACATCAACCACTCAACTTTGGATCGAGGACCTTTGGATTGAGTTATGGAATATCAAACTTTGGATCTTTTTATTTTGTTATATCCTAGTCAAAAGTTGCTCTCACTTATAAGTTGGACTAGGATTTTCATGATGACGATCATTTCACTTCATCTTCTAGGGCTAGCCTTGTCTTGCATTTTTCAGTTATATTTCATTACTTTCAATGGCTTTATTTTTTTTTTTTTTTTTTTTTTGGAAAAATGCCCCAAAAAGAGCACATATATGAAATATTGATATATCTATAATGACTTCAAGATTTTTGCCCTCTTACAATATCTAATGAAAAGTAGTCAATAGGGTAAAAATCCGAACCAGTAATTAAGTGGGATAAAAATCCTAAGCATGTGCACTAACGGGGCTATTCCCACAATTTTAACTCAAATTTTTTTTTTTGGGTTGCGAATTACACGTCGGCACAAGAAGCTAACTGGAGGCTAGTGAGTTAAATTTTCACTTTCACTCACTTATGCAAGTCAATACATCTTTTGCTCCAGTTTAATATCATGTTTTAATCTCACTTTTTAGTTTTATTCATTTTTATGATGTTTTCTTTTTACTAAAATTTCAATTATTTGTTTGAACATAGGATCAAAATGGATCCATCTTTGAACTATAATTGAACTAAAGAAAGTAATACACCTCCCATCAAATGACGTGGCTTGGCGATAATCGGATTATTGTAGTGGTGTGTCAAAGCTCAAATACTAGTTACCTTTACTCCAATTTTATTATTATTATTATTATTATTTTAAGTAAAAAAAAAAAAAAAAGCTCTAATGATGGTCCTATCATCATCCTAATTTTAACCCCACAGGCAGAATCTACTGCCCTGGGTATGACAATTTCAGTTCAAATTTTATTAGTTATTATAAATATTGGTTCGAACATGTCAGGTTTGCATTTTGGATTTGGGCATGAATTGTCAAAATTGCAAATTTTATATTTTTTTAGGATGTGAAATCAAAGGGTGATCTAAATTATGAGTTTGATTGCTGGTTTTCTTTTTTGGGTAAATGTGAAAAAAATATATATATATATATATTTTTACATTGTACTTTAGTAGCTCGTAATTTTTGATGATTTTCTTACTTTAATTAGAGTAAAGAGAGTGTATGTATCTAGTAATATAAATATGGGCCACCAAACCCATTAAGAGGGAAATATGGACCTGACCAAGCTGGTCCTGGCGAAGGAAAGGGCGACCCAACCCAACCCCTTTTAACTCAGTGGTTTACGGGCTGGATCAATCCGTAAGTTTTTTGGAAAGTTTATTATTTGTTTAGTATTTAAGTTTAACTCTAATTAAATTATACTATTATATCTCAATTTTTATCTTTTTATGAAAAATTAACAAAATTTATAATTAGTTTTTGAAAAGCTAATGAATTTCATCTCAAAAATTTCATCTCCAACTGACGAACCAAACGCAAGTTCAGTATTTTTATATGGAAAACTTTTTTTAAAAAATCTATTAGTATATATATATATATAATATATATATAAAGCACGGATACTCAATTTACATGCTTGTTTCCTTGCTTTATATGGACACGTGTACGTTTGTTAGTGTATTCTTTTGTTTTTTGAAACTGAAGTTTAGTTTTTTTGATTCAGTTTCAAGTATTTGTAACTAGGGATTAAAAAGGCCTTACAAGACACATGTTAGCTTGCCTGTTTTAAATTGATATGTGCAAGTATATGAGTATTTTTTGGAGCAGTCCAGTCCGATCCTAATGGGGCGTGGGCTACACCGTTGGAGAAGACAAAGTCCCATGCGTGTTTATCATCAAAAGATTCCAAGTGGATTTCAACTTCGAAGAACATTCGGTTTGCGTTTAGTTATCGGTTGGAGATGAAATTTTTAACTTTAAGTTGATTGATTTTTCAAAAACTAGTTATAATTTATGTAGACTTTTCAAAAAAAAGATAAAAACTAAAAAGAAAAAGTATAATTTAATTGGAGTTGAATTGAAATGCTAAACAAAACATAAATGCCTTTTCTCCTTTTCATTTTTTTTTTCATTCAATTATCTTTTTTTATTTTTTTAATTTTTGACTTTTGAATCATATAATCTTCCCAGATGAACAAAAAATTAGGAGATTACTCTCTGATAAGTGAGGCACACACAAATAATTAATAAGAAAAATTTAAAAAAAAAGATCTTATTATTTTGAAAACAATGATATTAAAATAGTAATATTATTATTATTTTTTTGTTATTTAATAGTTTTTCAATTTGATTATGAACATGAATATTGTAGAGTGTATCAATTCTTTTTATGTATTTGCTTAAAAAAATATCCTTTTATATAGTTTAGGTAATTAACATCTTTAATATCTATACAAGAGTCCAGTGAAAACGAATCCATCGTAGGGAAGATTCCGAAAAAACAAAGGAAAAAAAATTATAAAGAGTATTAACTTTACCTAAATTTCAAAAATAAATTTCTTGTAGTTCCAAAAAGTCCTTTTTAGTTAAAAACTATTATTTTGCAATATTCTTTTAAAATCATGCAGTTTTAAAGAAATTAATATTTTTTTTAAAAATACCTCAAAAAACCAAGAAACAAAAAACACATTAATTTTTTCTCCATATATCTATAACATCTAAAAAAAGCACCGGTGACCTATTAGGCTGCGACCTTTTAATTTTGTAATTAGTTATTCTCCTCTTTTGTTGACAAGTGTAAGATTACAGTGAACACATTTTTACTTTTCATAACTAATTTTAGTTCTTTTTACTTTAGTTTGGTTTCTACAACCATGTGAGAAATCTTGCTATTTCATTACTCTTAACTGACACTGATGATGTATTTGTAATAATAACTTTTATATTTCTCTTTAATTTTTTTACATCTGATCTTTCTTTCTTTCCTTCTTTCTTTTTTTGTTTTTTGTTTTTTTTTGTTTTTTGTTTTAAGCACTCCATGTGACAAGTAAACATATATAGCTTCCTTTTTGTTTTTCTAACATAAATAGAGAATTAGCTTTCAAATTAGATAATGAAATTAATTAACAATTTGACATGTTAGCTTTTAATCCATTTGGATTGATATAGTAAAATTTCATATATGTTATAAAAAGATCCCAATATAAGAACAATTAAAATTAATTACGGAACAACTCAATAAGTATAACCAATAATTTAGAAAACATCATCTACGAGAAAATGACCCATTTGATTTAATTAGATTAGAAAAAAGAATGGAACGAACTTGGGTTTAATTAAGTGCCTAGCTAAATGTACATGTCAAAAAATAAGAAATAATGGAAGTGAAAGCAAAAAAAATATATATATTTATATATATATATATATATATATATCATTTCACTCACTGACTCACATATACAATTACACGACATGAAAACAATTAAAATCAAAAATAAAAAACTTATGAATCGTATCAAGAGCGAAAGAAATGAGATGTAAAAATAAACGAAAAAAAAAAAAAAAAAAACTAAAAGAATCATTACATAAATCTCATCAGTATAAAGAAGGAACAAAAATTAGTCCATCTCCCGAACTCGTGAAGGATTTGTCTAAGTGCTCAAGAACAGCCACTAATGCAACACTTGGAGCATCCCTAAACCCAAGCAACAAATCTCAGTTGCCAGGTAATTTTAAATGACATCCATGAATTTTACCAAGTCCTAATAATAATCACTCCTATCAATTTAATAACAAAATCTTACTACGATTTGACTCGTGTGCAACAACGGAGAAAAATCAGCTTCAATATTTCTTAACATTCAATTTCTTAATTATATTTAACATTTTCTTTCCTTCTCACCTTTAAAATATCAATTAAAAAATAAAATATCAATTACTTACAAACAAACCAAGAAACAGACTAAATATCGATGATCTATTACGTGAACATAATTATGGTTACCAAATGAAACTAAAACGAAGTTGGTCTTTATAAATCGTGAAATGAGTTTACCACGATTGAAAACAGTAATAATAATCTAAGAAATCTCTAGAAGTTTAGTTACAAAGAGTTGAGACATTATATATAAATTGATATACATGCATGTCTATGAATATAAATATGAATACTAACTCCGTTAAACTTTCTTCATTAGCCAAAAAAAAAAAAGAAAAAGTTAAACTCTCCATCATGCTAAATCAAATAAATACATTATTATTGTTTTTTGTTTATTACTTTAAAATAAATTAATCAAACCAAATGGGACGTGCATTTGCACGTGCCCAAACAACTAAGTACTTAAAAAAATTCATACGCAAGCCAGCCGGACTAACTCGTATTTGTGTTTAGACCAAACAGCAATCATAAAAGATCACATCTCCAAATCCGAAAGGAAAACCCAAGAAGAAAGAGCAGAGCAGACTAACAATGAACATTCAAACATTTCATCAATACTATTAAAATGCAATTGCATTTACAAAGTACTTTAATACTCAGAAAAAAAAAATAAAAGAACAAAAAATAATAAAAAAGAAAAAAAACCACTTTGAATAGTTCACCGAGATGTCTATTGACATAACCATTCAAAGTAAGATGCCCTTGAACTAGTCTAGTCTGCCTTGGGCAGGGGACAAAAACTTCTCCTTTTCATTTTTACTCAGCCTTAGTTTTACGGTTTACCGGGCACTCGGTTAGAATAGAACAAGAGCAACACCAAAATTGAAGTTAAAGTGCAGTGACCATCATCAGCAACCCTTCTCAGAATTGTTGCTAGCCCTGAAAATATGTAGCACCATCATACATGCAAGTACTTTTTAACGTTTTTCACGTTCCGATGTTTGACAATCAAAACATATAGCATACTACAGGTGTGGGGCGTGAGAACGGTACCAAATTGAGGCAAACTCTGAATACTAGATATAACCTTAAAATTACAGGGTCAAGGTTGGCTTCAATACTGGCAAATGGAGCTAAAACTGACTGGACAAAGTATGAAAGACGAGGAAATGAGACGAAAACACAAAAAGAAAGCCTGATCTGAAATGCAGATGGTTACTTATAGCAAAACGGAATGCCAAATGTTGGTGCTAATTCAGATCATTAAACATTTGGTAAAAAATGTTGACAAATGAATTTCGAATGAAGTGAGTTACCAGTCAAATGGGTTAAATGGACAGAGCAAGAAATCAAAAAGTATACTATTAATCTCGGTAAGATGTCAAGATAAATGTGGGCATGATGTACTGCCTTACCCTGCCAAAAGCATCAAAATATAGCCGGCGTTCAGTTAATTTGCATGAAATGAAAGGCCTCACAAATTAGAAGAATCCCAGCTAGCATAAACGGCACTGATGATTTTCTCATGCAATGTGTCCCCCGAGCAAGCAACTATTCCTCGGTGAAGACCCTCCAAGTACACCCCCTTTGAAAAGTCGAGAGGGTGACCTCGAGCATCAGTTACCACACCTCCAGCTTCTTCGATAGAACACCAGCAGCGTGATCCCATATCTTCTCCTTGTACCCAGACCGTGCAAACTTCATGAAAATCTCGGCATCTCCCCGAGCTATGGCAGCATATTTCACCATGCTGTGGACACGCAAGGGCTGTTTTCTACTGTTTAGTCATGAGGCAAAAATTATAGTAATTTCATTAGAATGCAAATAAATTTATGAATTTCAAAACCATGCTACCCGAACAAGGGAAAAATCCACATAGAAAACGTCTAAAAATTTGTAATCTAGAAAGAATATTTACATACCTTAGACCTACGCTGTGAGCAAGTCCCTGTGTGAACGAGTGATTTGAATTTGCTTTCTCAACAGGTTCACAAGAAGTAGCCAATGCAGGATCATCAATGGAAGAGACCCGGATCAATGTTGCTGAATTTGGCCACTCAAGCTTATTATCTCCGTAGATTAGTGGCTGCATCCATGCCTCACCGCTGCCTTTCAACGCATACATCACACAGCCTTTTTCCCACTTATTCGTAGCAGGTGGGGTAAAATTCAATATGGTTTGATGTTGTTGATGATGATAACTGAGCAATTCCTTCTTCATGAACTCCGATAATAACTTTCCCATCCTCAAGCAATGCTAGAGCTACTGCATACTGATCCCCTCGTATGAAGCCCAATGTCCCGTCAACCGGGTCAAGCACCAAGTGTCTCCCTTTGGGTCCTCCGGTTGAGTTGCATCGGCTGATAGCCTCAAGAATTTGAGAGGTCTCAAGTGCTAACGTAGGAACCTTTAATTATTATATATGACTTTTTAAAAATAAAGCCTCCGTTTGTTAAGTTAGTTGAAGACAAAAATTTTAAGTTTAAGTTGATTAACTTTTTAAAAATTAATTATAACTTTTGTTAATTTTTAAAAAAAAATAAAAATTAAGATAAAAAATATAATTTAATTAGAATTAAATCTTAATGCTAAAGGTAATCAAAATAAAAATAAGTTAATGAATAAAGAGAACAAAATAATGGCTCAGAGGACATGGTCAGACGGTAGTACTCTATTTTACATGTTTGATTTACGAGGCACTGAACCCACTCTCGGAGCCCTACACCGCAAGCAGAACCCACAACTCTTGGCAAAGACTGACCCCCACTCCATAATATGTCAAGCAACCCAAAAAATCATAAAATAAAATAAAATAAAATAAAGCAACCAAAAATCAATGAGTAAAGGACTATAGTACACATTTCATTTCTGAGGATGCAATATTGTACAACTCAAATGTCAACTATCAATGATTACACATATCATGTAATGACAATTTTAAGTTCCTCCACCTAGATTCAAATTCTGCAGTCTCCCATAAGGTCTCCCATTTTAGTTTTAGTTATTGATGCTTTGGTTTTGCAGGTGGTTGACGAAAGATCAAGAGAAACTAATATAAAGTTTTGATTGCTCCTTCGGTGTCCCTAAAACTACAACATGTTGAAGGAGATGAGAAGTAGGATGGGGATCACCTGATCCTTTTTTTTATGGGTAAAAATAAAACCCTCACTTTTTATTTTTATTTTTTATAAATTTTACTATTTGTATTCTCCTATAAAATTTGGAATATTTTTTTTACTATTTAAAAAAATGAGTTTAAACCATTTTTTTTTTCCTCATTAGTGACTGAAAAATAGCTGTTTACATTCCAAAATATTAATAAGAATGTTATTGTAGTTCTACTTCTTCTTCTAGCATTCCATGGAAACGGTCCAATGTTGCAATGCAAAGTTGCATCTGTCACATAACAAAAAATGACCCCATTCTTCATGAAAAAAAAAAAAAAAAACCATTTTCATCAGTTGTACTTATTAATTGTAGTGCAGTAGCGACCAAAAAACCATAATTGATTCATCACATGGTACCATTTATTTCCATTTAATAATGATTGATGACAAGTTTCTGTTCGTGACCGTAATATTTCACAAGAATAATTTAGTTAGAGTTAAACTTAAACATTAAACGAAGCCTTAGAAGCCTGGATCATGCACCCTTCGTGACTGATTTGATCATTTTTTTAAAATAAAAATCACTTACTAGACTAAAGATAGTATTCTATTTTGGACTATCAGCACGGTTTGATATTTTAAAGAAAACACAAATTAAACCAAATTATATACTCAATCGATTTGAATGGTTTGATTTGGGCGATTGAGTTTTAGCTAAAATAATTTTTTTTTTATCTAGAGTCATAAATATTATAAAAATAATGTTCATCTATAAACGAAAAGATGAAGATAACCTCCAAAATTCTCAGACTATTTCCAAAATGACAAATGTCTTTATCATATTTAAATTGCTAACTAAACCAACCACCAAAGTAACTTAAAAAACAAATCGATCAAAATAATTAAAATTTTGATTCGGTTTGATTTGGATTGATCAGTTAAAATCATATTTGTGATATTGAAATCAAAAGGCAATAAAAGAAATAAGAAAATTAAAGCTAGAAAAGAAATAAAGCTCTTCACATGGTGAGGCTAGAAAGATAGGAAGAATTTTCACTATACATAAATTCTAGAAGTTCTATATTCACTCTTCGAGCTGAAATGAGTAATTAATAATTAAATAGTAAATGTTAAAAGATTTGTACCTCTCATTCTAAGAGATTATTTGGTTGGTTCGATTGAGTTGAAATTTTGGATTTATTTTAATTGGAGTTAAGTTAAGTTGAGTTTTAAAATTGTGTATTTGGTTAAAAATAAATTGTTTGAAATCAAAAAGTATAAAAACTTGAAATGCGTTCGGAAAATATATATATATCTTACATCGTTACTCTTAAATTTCTATATAAATTTTTTTTTTTAGATCATCTCAATTCGACTTGGAATAACAAAGTTATAGACTTTTAATACCTAAGTTTTAAAGTTAGAGTTAGATATATAAATAATAAAACTGAATTTACTGGAAGAAAAAGACAATAAACAATTGGAATTATTTGATTGAAGCATATGTGTGAAACATAACCTTAATGTCACCTTGTTACTCTCTCTCTCTGCCGTCGTTATTAACTTTGCCTAACTTTTTTCAATCATTTTTCTTGTCAATGTTTTACTTTTTCATTTTCTTCTTAAAGACCTTTTTTTTTTTTTTTTTTTCTTTCTAGTGACATAAGATAGGGAGCCTCGATGTACCCCTTTATCGGACCCTTTGTTACAAGGAAGAGTGTTGCGATGGATTTGATCGTTTTTTTTTTTTTTTTAATTATTATTATTAAATAAAAATCACTTACTGATCAACTAGAAATATCTATATATATATATATACACATTTCGGATTGTTTGAGCGGTTTAATATTTTGAAGAAAGACCAAATTAAGCCAAATCACATATACAATCGATTTGAACTTTTGATTTGGACGGTTAAAGTTTAAACTAAAATAATTTTTGGTATTTACAAATATAATGAGCCATCCACTTATAAAGATAAAAATAACAGTCAAAATTCACAATCTACTTTCAAAATGACAAATGTATAAAGTTTTACTTTAAAAACCTTGCAAACAAACCAACAACCAGATTAGAAATATTCTAAAAATTAAAAAAAATAATATAGGTATATATTTTTTGACAGATTATTGATAGGTTTCGCCAATTTTAGACCTCGAAACTACTAACCAAACCAACCACCAAAGTAACTGGAAAAAGATCAACAATGTAAAAAAGAATTAACAATTTGATTCGGTTTGATTTGGATTGATGGGCTTAAATCACACTCGTGAGATAATTAAAATCAGGTAGGGCATATTATATAAGGTCAAATACTATAATAAGATATTTTAAGCATAACAGTTGAATCCACTTTATAAGCACAAATTTAATTTAAATCGTACAGTCAACAACGAAGTCAGTCTATTGTTTTAGTGAGAACATTTACTAAAAAATAAAGTTTTATAGGGACTTATGTAGGGATATATAATTAATTTTTAGTAGTTTAAAATGAGAAAAATATAATGTTTTTCAAGGTAAAATTGAATAAAGAGAAACATTCACTTGGGGAAATTTTCCGGAAAAAAAAAAAAACATTCACTAGAGGCGGAAGTCCTCACTCAGCTATGAGTGACTTCATCACTGCATACAGTTAAGATCAATGCCTCTTAATGTGGAATTACCTCAACATAGAATCCCATTCATTCTTCATTCTTTGCTGGTTTTTTTTTTTTTTTTTGGGTGGTGATTGAGACTTCCTAAAAGAAATGTAAATTAAAGTAAATATGCATGCTAATTAGAACAATAGCCGTTATTATCTTAAGTACCCAAGTTGTTAAAATAAACAATAATAATTACCAAAGACAGTTTTACAAAGTGAAAGAGGGACATTACTAGATGAATATCATTAACACGTTATCAATTATTAATAATGACTTTTGCTTTAATGCAATAATATTTTAACAGTTTCTTCTTTCCTTTTGTTAATGTTTTATACTTTCTTCAAACGGTTGGAAAATGACCTTTTCAAAAAGAGAGAGAGAGAGAGAAAAGACCTTTTCTTATTCTCTTGAGTTTAACGAAACAACAAAAATGATTTTACAAGTGAAATCGAACCTAATTTTATTTTCTTCCAATTTGATCACCACTAACAAGATGAGGACGGTGACAAGGCTCCCAATTACATATATATATATATATATTTATTTATATGTATGTATATCTATACTCTAATATTGGGTCCTTACCAACACAAACAAAACATTAATTAAATAAACATGTCATGTGTTTGGTCCAAAATTTTGGACCTACCTAACAAATTAGCAACTAGTTCTTAGTGTAAAATCATACTTAATTTTTTTGACAACATAATACTTGGTATCAAATCTCCTTAACAACATAATTTAAAGCTAGAAATGAAGTTGTCAAATGGGAATTTATGGTTTTAAATTATGGTTCAAATAGCCGGCCACTAGAGTAATAACTCAGTGGGTTTGTGATGGTTTTAAATTTAGGTACTTTAGCTTGGACGGTAGTACTAGTAGTTCTTTGTTTGGAATTCATTTTGGAAACTTGTTGGAAGTTTCTTTTGTTCCTTTCGAATTAATGGATTTTTTTGAATGGTGAAATTGTACCATTGCCTAAAAAAATTGACTTTTGTGGTTTGCTAGACAGGATGAAGTTGGGGTAAGATAACGACCCATTTTATTTTCTATATTTATTAGAAACGACTTAAAAACGATCTCATCTACTTGGAATTTTGTTACTTTTATTTAGTGATAGCCGACAACTTTTTTTTAATGGTTCAAATATATTTTTTCATTATTTAGCGATTGTTTGGGAGGAAAATTGAAGACAGAATTTTGACGATTAGTTGAGATTTTGAAAGTATGTATTCGGTTAAAAAAAAAAACAAAAATTGTTTAGATTAAAAAATATATATATATATATATATATAATCATAAAATGTGTTCAGTAAAAAATATGTAATATGGTTTATATTTTATTTTTCTTGAAATTTTATGGACTTTCAAAATTTGAGTTCATTATAGAGATTTGAAAATATAAATAGTGAACAGTAATTTTGAGTTAAAGAAAAAAAAAATTTGGAAACTTGGTTTGGAGTTCTCCCCTAAACGAGCCCTTAGTGATTGAAAAATTAGATTTATATTAACTAGGATGTATCGTGATTTTGAGGAGGCAAGGAAAGATATTTAAGTTACAGAAATGTCACGCCATACCAATTTTGATTACAACCTCAGACTTATGAGGACAAATAATTCTGCATCACGTAGGGTTGGAGAGTACTTGGACTATGCAAAGAGAATGATAATTGAGATAGTTCAGTACTTCAGTTAGAGAGAAGAGGTGTGGGAGAGTTCAGTACTTCAGAAAGATAAAAAAACCATAGCATGTTAGTTGTTAAATTTATTGAATTTTAAATATGTTATGGTTTTTAAATACCAACTTACTATTAATAATATTATCACATGACGGTATAAGACTCTGTCGCTCTCAAAATTAATAAAACATAATGATCACATAAATCACTAATAGTGATGCTAGCCATCTTCGTTAATCTTAAATGTGACAAGAATGATCTAATTACTATAATGTTTTAGCAAAAATATCATATTTAATAATCTTCCATTAATATCTCAGCCAAAAAATTGTAATACTGAAAATAACTTGTACTTGGATTTTCAGGACTGAAAATAGTTTCCATAATTTGGGCTACGTACATCCCATGTTTCTTAATTTGGGCCTAATTGTACGTCCAAATAAAGAAGGCTTGACCTTGACCTTCTTCTGGGCCTCGTGGGGGCTGACTGAGGGCTCTTTACAGGAGTGCCACATATTCATTCCTTACGACCTGTTGGGCAACGTCTGACATTTATTTTCCTTTTTTTTTTTTTTTTTTCTCGATTCAAAACTACTTTTCACTCCTCATATTTCTAAATATCTATAATAAATTTAAATTTAAAAGTTTATAATTTTATTATTTCAAATTCAAATAAGATGATTTTTTTTAAATACATAGAATTTCAAGAAGAACGATATGAGATCGATATTTGATATTTTTTTTTTCCGAACACATTTTAAGGTTAATATATTTTACTCTAAATAGTTTTATTTTTCAACCAAGCACATATATTCAAAACTCCAATTCAAATATCTCCAAAACTACATCTCTAAAACCTCTCCCAAACAGACTATTAAACTGATTAATAATTCATGCCAATAAAGGGAAAAATAAAACACTATTCCGTAAAATGTCACATTATTATATTTTATCATCTCTAGAATCCGAAATATACTCTTTAAGTTATCAGTTTGTAACTATTATGATACCAACTGGCAATCATCGGTGGTCGGTTTCCAATCAATAAACAATCAGTGACCACCGCGATGCCAACCCGATACCAGTCAATTACACTATGATATCGGCATTCAGATCTCTCCATTGTGCGGTCTGTTGGTCGATCTCATAGGTGCACATGAGAATGGAAAAATCACCTCCGCACATCATTGTTCATAGATCTTAGCACTGGCTGGCAGCTGTAGCAAAGGCAATGGCTCCTCCATGAGATCGCATTACTGATCTCATCACAGAAAGAAATCACATTGTCAAAGCATCTATTGTGCGAGGTAGAGGCGACGGTGGCCAGAGAACTTTTTGCACCAACTAGTAGCATGGATGGCGTTGGTCTAGTTTGGGGATGGTGTTTTGTCGGAATGAGAGAGAGACCCTAAGCAATTTTGGAGGGTATTTTGGTATGTAATTTGTTTTTTTAAAAAAAGGGAATTGACTTTGGCTGAGGCAAGTTTTCTTATATTTTTTTAATTTTGGGAAAAAATTGATCCTAAACCAAAATTTGCGGCAATTTGCACATACATTTCTTTGTTTGGGCCAAATTGCACGTCCACGCAAGAAGCCTTCCAACCTGGTCTGTCACTTTTCACTCACCTGTTCAAGTCTATGCAACTTTGCTCTCGTGTAGCACTTTACATACATGTGCAAAATTTCTCTACCATATTTCCTTACACAAAAGTTAGAATAAACTGTCGAATCATGATCCAAACAGCCATCTGTGGGCTTTTATAATACTTGAACAAAAGAAAATGGGATAATTAGGTGGTATTCCATTGAAGAAAATAGTGGATTGATTTTTGTCCTAGCTTAAAAAGTTTTACAAAAAAGTCAATTTGATGATATCATAATTAATTAAAAACTATTTTAAAAAGTTTCTTTTTCTCTCTCTTCCCCACTCCCCCTTCTTTCTTTTTTTTCCCCTCTTTCTCTCTCCCCTTTCACGCAACAATTCTTCTCTCTCCTCCCCACTCCCCACTCCCCCCTCTCTCTTACTCTCTTTTCCCCCTCTTTCTCTCTTCCCTTTCAAGCAACAAACCACCCTTTACCTCTGTCTCTTCCCTTCCCTTTCTCTCCTATCTCTGCCGTCACACCAATCCGCCGATCCACTGTCACACTGCCACAAGCTCCAACAAGGCTACCGCGGTTCATCCATCATGATCTGTCTCCACGAGCTTCAACGAGGTGCCGTCCTACCTCATAGCTTTGATTGAGGTCCTCATATAGGAGATCCGGTTGCTGGAGTTTCTATTTTTCCCGATCCCGAGCCAACTCATGCCTCTGCCTTCGTCGGCCTCCAAAGTTTCGATCATGACCTCGTACATCTGATCCAGCCCTCACGTTAGAGATCCAGTAATCGGAGGTTCTCTTTCGCTCGATCTCAACCCAAAACCTCTCGCCTCCACCTTCATCGGTGTCCGAAGCTTCGATCGAGCTCACGCGGAGGAGATCCGATGACAGCGAGCGAGGAGATCCAAATCACCTCCACTCACATTCTCTCACCCCCGGCTGTGGAGAGGAGATCGACTACGACGTCTTCTGCGCGATCTTCCTCCGGTGTCAGACATTGGATCTCTTTTCGGGATTGCATGGAGCAAGAGATCCATTCTGATCTAGTCCGCCGTTTCCGAACTATATAAATTGTTTTTGGTGGAATTTGGTTGATTTTTTAAGGATTACAATGTTGGATTTTAATGTTTTTTTTAAGTCTGGTGACAAAATTTAAAAATTCTAATATTTTTGTGAATTTTATTGAATTTTGGTTCATGATTTTAATAGAATTTTGGCTTATGGTGGTTGTTTAAATATTCCGGTGGTGGAAGTCAAAAAATCCAACGAAATTAAAAGTTTTTAACCGGTAACCACTTGGTTACTAGTTGGTTACCAAGTTTCCAGTTGGTAACTAGTTGGTCACCATTTGGTTACTAAGTTCCAGTCGGTAACTAGTTGATAACCACTTGTAACCTACCGGCGGTGATGGTTACCGATCAAAAACCCCAAGGTGGTCGATAACTAATTGGTTACCAACTGGTAACCATATAGTTATAATATGGATACCAATTAAAAAGTATTTTAAAATAAATAGATAAATTAGTGTTTATGATATAATCTATGATATTTCTTATAAGAGTTTTTTCATGTGTTGTAAAAATCAATCCAAGTCATGATTTCGTGGCATTTATCAAAAGTACTAAACATACCATTCAATACAGTGGCTTAGCAATGAGGACTATTGTGATGGGTTTGTGGTAAAAAATTGAAATGTTAATGACCTTCTTTGAGGAAATATGAAGGCTTATTTGTACCAGTAAAATACTCGATTTAAATTGAGTGTAATCACACCCCATGTATCCTTCCATCACGTTGATTAGTCTAAATCTATTATCTTATTTTTCTGTCTCTAAAATTGTCATCTCAATAATATTTTGATAATTCATCAATTAGTCCGAGAATTTTTGATATTTAATATTTTTTTATATGTCTAAATTCTTAAATTCATATAATATAATATAATATTATTAGGGGGACAACTGAAATAAAAAAATCTGGAAAACAGACTCCACTCGGTCAATCGTACACTTCCCTAACTTAAAAAAAAAAAAAAAAAAAAAGTTGAAAACATTCTGGCAATTATTTTCGAGGGAGATTAATTGGCCTCGTCATCAACAGTAAAATGGGAAGGAGAATGGAAGTTTCCACCTCATAACAAGGATCTTTCCATGGAATTAACAAGGATCTTTCCACCTCATCAACAGTAAAATGGGAAGGATAATAGTTTTCTTTTGACTTCCCTTCTTCTGCTTCTTCGTCTTCGTCTCACCTTTATTTCTTCGAACATGGGTCTCGGCTAAGAACTAAAAAGCCGCTTGGATTTTCACTTCCTATAATCTTCAGAGCTAGCTAGCTGGGAACAAGAATTTACTAATTTTCTCTTCCTTCCGGTTTTTTCCCAGGTATGTAGTTCTTGCTTCAAATTTATTTATTTTTATTATTTGTTGGAACATGTCAGGTTTGCATTTTATATTCAGACATGAGTAGCTCAAACCGTCAATATATATATAAATATATTTATATAAAATGAAATAAAAAGGGTGATCTAAGTTATGAGTTTGATGCTGGCTTTCTTGATTCTTCTCCATTGAAAATTGTTTAAGTTTCTCAAGAAAATTTTCTGTAGGAAGTCTTTGAATGAGATTGTATGGATCCACTCTTCTTTCTCTCCAGCACAGCAGTACTCGATGAAATTTCGTATGAGTTGACTTGTTGAAAAAAGTATGGCATTTTTGTTCAATCATATGTCTAAGATTCTTGCGACAAGAATCATGAGTCTGTTTCATTTTTTGATAAATATATATATATATATATATATATATATATATAGATCGGCAGTGTGTTCATGTCCTGTATAATGCACCCAATTAACTGCCATGTGACAATATCGACCGGGACCTTGATGGGATATTGGTCAAGGATCCTGATTTTGAGCCTTCAACTACTATCAAGTTTTAGGTTTATAGAGACCATCGGCACTAAATCATTGCCTAATGGCAGACTTTTTTCTTGTGGCTTTTCTCATACCTGGGACCTGATAATAGTAAAGGTTATAAGTAAGACCTCCTCAATCATCATACTGCCACCCCGGAGGTATGAGTTTGTTATTTTTGTTGTTGCATATAGTTTGCATGCACATTTTTGTGTTCTAGTTTCCTCAACAGTTTATAATCAAGTTGTTTATTTTCAACAAATGGAGAGATTTTATTGTGGCAAGAATAAGTACCACTTATTTATTTGTAATCTAGTGGTTACTATTTTTCCCCCCCTAAAACAGATATATTTAAGATATAAATAACTTATCCCCTGATTTGTAAAATTGCTTTTGTTGTTGTTGAAATGCAGACACCAGCCTTGTAAGAAATGGGTTTTGAATTTTTGGCATATGCTGGAAAAGTACACGCAAAAATAGAGCTGGCAAAGCAAATGTGGGAATATCTTAAGTTGTTTCCTGTGTGGCTAAATTACGTCAAAGAACAAGATGAGAAAGTAAAGACCCTCAAGAGGAAACTCGAGGCGCTGAGCAGTCTAGAGGAGGATGTTAGAGACACGCTAAAAGCTGCAGAGATTCAGCCCAGGAAGAAGAGAAAGAGAGAAGTCGAGACTATGGCTGAAAGACGTCGATGCAAAGAAAACCGACGTTCAAAATATAGAACAAGAGGTTAGAAATGAAAGATATCTCCTAAGGCCGTTGCTGGACAGTAAGATAGAAAGGAATCTTCAAGAAGTAAAAGATCTTCATAAGAAGGGTCAGTTTTCCGAGGGGCTCGTTCTCGACGTGCACTCAACAAGCAAGGAGCCATTGCTGACACAAAAATTGCTCGGTAGGGAATCAAATCTGGATGCGATTTTGAAATGGTTAAACGATCCAAGTGTGTCGAGAATAGGAGTTTGTGGGGTAAAGGGTGTTGGGAAAACAGCCATTTTGATTCACATTCACAATGTACTAGCGAAAAATAGTAGTTTCAAGAATGTTTATTGGGTGAGTGTAACCGGACAGCCCGACGTACAGAAACTGCAGGATGCAATTGCAAGACAAATCGGGTTGAATCTATCGGATGAGGAAGGCGAGATCATAAGAAAATCCAAGTTATATTATGCACTGACCAAAAGGGGGAACTCTGTGATCATTTTAGATGGTGTTGGGAGGATATTTATAGACGAAGTAGGGATTCCGAATGAAGGGTGTAAACTGTTGTTGAGTACTCTGTCATTGGGGCAATGCTGGAAGATGAACTGTCAAGAAGCTCATGAGATAAAGCCACTTTCTCATGAACAAGGACTGGAACTTTTTAAGCAAAATTTGTCCAATAGGAACACTCATGGACCGGAAATTGAGCGAATTGCGGAGCGCATTGTGCAGGAATGTGAAGGCTTGCCTCTTTGGATTTTGAATGTGGCTGATAGACTGAGGGGAGTTGATGACATTAATGAGTGGAGGAATGCATTGACAGAGGTGACAGGGTATAGAAGAGGGAATGCTGATTGATTAAGTCTGGCTGTCGAATTAGTCTAATAAATATAACTTTATTTTTAGATTCATAGAACTACTAGTTGATCTACTTCTAATTAATTTACTTATAGTGTATTATAACTTTATGTATAACATATTATACTTTTTAATTTTGACTATAAGTGACATGTATCAACAGAAAATATTATATATTAATAAGTTAATGTTATATAATATTTGTTTGATGCTACATACATAGTACCATCCTATATACATACATACATGTACTTTAGTAATAAATTTGTTTAAGTTTCATGCTCTAGAGTTGTAGAAATTCCTAATCATTAAGATAGCACTCTTTATCTAAGTTGGTTCTAATGAAACATAAGCAATCTCATCAATGATCTAACTTTGTGCTTTCTTGTTTGCTGAATATCTCTCAACAAAATGCAGTCTTCACAGAGGTGAAAGTTTACGGGATGAGAAGAATATATATATATTTTTTGTTTTATATGTTAGGATACGTGTCAACAAACAAATGAGATATATTATTTTGTTAATTTAATTTGATGATTTTTTTCAATATTATTTTCGCATGCATGTTTAGATGTTTTATAAATATCGAAAACCTTAGATTATTTAAATGTGATTTTAAATATTATATATAAGTGTTATATACGGTAGGATAATATTTAGAATAAAATAATCTAAATCCATCTGTAATTAAAAAATTAAAGTTGAGATCTTTAATTTTATAATTACTAACGCGGTTTATTACATTATAAATGAAATTATCTTATCCGAATTGTTAATAATGAGATTATTGGAATGAAAGCACTTTATATAGTTTGATTACATATGACTGGAACATGATTAATTATGAATCTCTAATAATTTCTGTTATTGTAAAGAGCATTCAAAATTAATCAATGATAGTCATATATGAATCGATCTTAATTTTGAGTAATTAATAGACTCATATTTATTGCATTGTATTGTAATTTTTTCACATATAAGTAATAACACAAATGAATAGTATCAAATTCTTGATATATTAGAAATATAATATAATAAATAGTAAGGAATATTAACATACAAGATAAATTCCATTCCTTCATAAAGAAGTCAGATGAACGGTTCCCATAAGCATTGATTTGAGGCTTGAGTAATAAGAGCGTTTAGATTTTTCATTAGAGAATAAATGGTACTTAAGGAGAAATATATAATTAAAGAAGTTGATAGAAAATACCTAGTTTTAATTATGAACCATTTATGAATGATTGATTTGTATATAGTGACTATATCAATGGAGAATTCAAATCCTTTGAATATAATTAGTTTTATAATTTTAGGAATGCAATTACAAATTTTAAGTGGAATTTAGAATTAATAATTTTGATATTTTAATTAAGGGGTTAATTAATTGTCAAAATTATTGGAGCTTAAAATTATAATGTCCATAAATCCTCTCAACCGCTTCCTTGAATCATGTGAATATTATCTTATGTTGGGTTAAATATTAATTTGGAATTGAGAATTCTAAATTAATATTCATATAACAAATAAATTGGATTAATTTATATTTTAAATAATATGTTTATTTAAAATAAATTTAAAATAGTTTTAAATTAAAAATTAGATAGTGTGGTAAGGATCACACCGTAATTGTGCACCACATGGTGGTTCATATTTCATCTATAGATAAAATGTATGTGGAATTTTGAATTTTGGCACATGTGGAAAAGAAAAAAATTAATTATTTTTATTTTAAATAGTTCAAAAATAAAATATTTTTTTAATTAAATTTAAAAAAACTGATTAGTGGATAATGGGAGAGAGATTTACTTTCTCCCATATTTGCCAAAAATGCCTACCACTCTAATAGTGGGCATGTGATTTTTCCACTAAATGGGGATGGAATAATTAATTAATTGACTAATTAATTTTTTTAAAGGTGTCAATTATTACTCAGTGATATTAAAAAAGGGAGTACATGTTATGTATTTAAAAATACAAGAATACTGATTGCTTTTGACAAAGAAAAAATTACGTACATTTTTCCAGAAAGTTTCTTCTCCTTTCTTCCTTCACTTTGTCTCATGAGTTGAGAATGCAAAGCGAATCAAAATTTATGTGTGTGATCAAATCCAAAATTATAAATGCCCACTCATTTCTTATTCATCGTGATTTGAAAAATGCTGAGAAAGAATCATTAGTGTTTCTGAAGGATTTAGAGTTCTCCATAAGATTCTTGAAGAAGTTCAAGAATTTTGATCTAATCGGACTAACGGTCAATTTATAAACCTTCTTCCTTAATTATTTTTCATTAAATTAATATAAGTATTGTCATCGAATAAATTTTTGAGAAAAAATTTTATATGTGTAATTGAATCCGTATCATTCTTTCGCTTATTTAAAAAAAATCAATTTTCGTAACTAATAATTGGTATCAAAGTCAGCAATATCTTATATTAATTTAATAAGTGATTAAATGATAATCTTTGTCTGATTTTGGGTAAGCACTTGTGCGTATTGATGTAGGTTTCCATTTATGACCATGATGATGAATGTTTATGTGAATATATAGGTCGTAGTTTTTTATGTTTCATGAAAATTAGTTTGTATTTTTCCTTTTGATTAAATCAATTGTAAATAGGATTTATGTTATAATTTTTTCAATGTTGAAGAATTGTTCTTAATATTTTTTTAAGAAAAAGTTTTTAATTTTTTATTTAAAAAAAATTGGTGGGGCTGGCCATCATACGGACACCCCGGTGGCTATACGGCAGCCTTGATCGATCATCAGCCTTGGCCCCTGGCTGGTGGGGAGCTCCAGCCTGGTTTGGCTTCACCAAACCAGGCAAGGTACGGCTACAGTTGCACAAGCTAGGGTTCCCAGAACCCTAGCTAGCGTAGAGGCCTGGGCCACCCAGCCACGGGCTAGGCCTGCCTCAGCACTGGCTGAGGCAGGAGTAGGCTGGGCCTGCCCATGGCCCTTGCCCATTCAGCCAACACATGGACAATGCCTAGGCGCATACCCACCGAGGGGAAAAAAAAAAGTTATCAGATTTTTTATTGAATTTGAGAAATTCAAGAAGGACCACCACCACCCACAAAAAGGAGTTGGAGAATTACAAGAAGACCAAATTTATTTTATGATTATTATTTTTTTAAATTTTGGATTGTAATTTTAGATTTTCATAGAACCGGATCAAGTTTTTCCATTTTGTTTGTGTTTGAATGTTTATATTATGTTAATGCTAATTCCATTGTCATATATATCACAAATCATTTATGATAAAAAGTGTTTACCTATTTTGTATGTCATGTATTTTTGCGCATTCTCATTTTTTCTAAAATTGTTTTAGCAATTAATTTAATGCACCTAGTCGCAAAATTAATAAGATTAAATTTGAAATTAATTTAGCAAATGGATCTGCAAAATTAGTGGGTCAAATGTGAAATTTATAAATTTAAGTGTTAAATTTTAAAATATCACAATTGATTTAATTTATAATTTTAAAATGTTTAAAATTATAAAGGCTTAGTAATTTAAAGTGTTTAAATTACTAAGGCTTATGAAACAAAAGTTGTTTTATAAATTAAATACACTTTTACAAAATAATGAGTGGGAGTGGGTAATATGACAATATAAACCTAAGGTCTCCACTATTAGTACAACATCTTGAGTTTTTAGTAGCGCCTAGAAATGCTTTGATTTCGTCCTCCTTACGAAAGGTGTTTGTTAAATACAATACCTCTTCCATGAGATAGGATTTTAAGATGTATTTTAGAATTAACCTACTATACGACAACAATTTCTAAGTTAAGTCCAAAAAAATCTTATACGGTGGGTTACACTCATAAAGAGATAATTAAATTAGTTAATTATTTTCTTGACCGATATTAAAAGAAATTAATAAGTATTAGAAATATGAGATATTTTGGGTAATATTTATTAATTGAGAATGTCTTAATTTAATTAGTAATTATTTGACTTACCCTACGGCGGCACTTAGTTGCGATGATTAAAATTCCTTAGGTTTATAAAGTAAACATGTTTTTGTGTATTTTAACTTGTGCATTCATGCATCATATTTACTTTACCTTCAATTTTGTTGTGGTATATATATGCAATTATTTATTGAAAAATATTTCTTAATTATTTTTGGAAAATATGTCAAACCCGATTTTCACATTTCTTGCGTCTCAAGTTTTAACTGGTGAAAACTTTGTTAAATGGAAAAGCAACATGGACATTCTCCTAATAAATGAAAACTACCACTTTGTCCTTTAGGAGGATCGTCCTCTAATGCCTTCGGCTAATGCCTCTATCTGTTTTCGACAAGTACGACCGTTGGGTTGTTGCACTGAACAAGGCCCGCTGCTACCTGTTAGCGGCAATGAATGAAGTGCTTAGAGCTAAGCACGAGACCCTTGAGACAGCTTGCGAAATTATGGAATCTTTGAAAAACATGTTTGGAGGCCCTTTCGAGTAGGCTCCGCCACAAATCTGTGAAAGCCATTATGAATGGCAAAATGAAAAATGGTTTTTTAGTTTGTGAGAACTTCCTCATAATGATTCATCATTTTTAATGAGACTAAATTCAATGGTGCGAGTATAGATGAAAAGACCCAGGTTGGTATGATCTTGGCGAAACTATTTCCGACTTTTCTCTAATTCAAGATGAACTACGTCATGAACCATAAGATGTATAATCTGATGGAACTCTTGAATGAGCTGTAGACCTATGAGACCCGTATAGATGATAAGAGTGACAAGACAAATGTTGCCAAAGTCAATGCAGCTGAGGGGAAGGCTTCTTCTTCGAAGAATAAGAATAAGAAAAGTGTGGGAAAACAAAAGCGCAAGAAGAAGATCCAAAAGAAGAAGGGGAAGGCTGTAGAGCCTAAACCTAAGGGAAAATATTTCCATTGCAATTAAGACGACCATTGGAAACAGAACCGTAAGAAGTAGAGTGCATCCCACTTTGAATAGTTGGACAAGAACACATTATAGTTTTGGTTTTTTCAGAACAAAAAACCAATAAATTAATTTGGTTACCTACAGTCAAGTGTATGTACTCTATTGTGCAACTCCATGATTTTTCTCATTCATTTTGATTATGGTCCTCAAATTGAGATCTATGATAATATTTCTCAAAGGCGCTTTACCATAGAATAATCTTTTTTGAAGAAAAACTTTTTAAACGAAAAAGAGTCCTAATTTAAAGGGGTAAGACTGTGGTAAATACAATTTTATATACTTTATCCGTAGAGTTCTTTTTTAAACTGTAAAGATATAATTAAACGGTTAAGATTTGTTTGTGTATGATAGTTATAATGCACCATACTTTATGCTAGTATAGACAAAAAAAAATTAAAAAATAATATATAAAAAAAATAAATTAAAACCCCTCCCCCCCCCCCCCCCCCTCCCAAGGCTAATGGAGCCCCTGACCCCCCACCCCTCGACCAAAGCCGAGGAAACCCCCAACCACTGCAACTCTGGCAATCAGTGACAAGCCCTTTCCCCCCCTACACCGCACTGACGACCCACCCCCCCCCCCCCTCCCCTCCCCCGACCAACACCAGGGAAGTCCCTACCACCGTAACTTTAGTGATCGGCAACAAGCCTTATCCACCCCCCCTCCCCCCCCCCCCCCCCCCCCCCCCCCGCGGTGCTGATGAGCCTAACCATGCCAATGATCCAGATTTGGGTCGGCGTATGAGGTAGAGGTGACAGGGCTCGTCGATCGAGAGGCACTGTTGACGATGGGGGGTTTTGCCCTAGGAGAGTTTTTTTAATTTATTTTTTTTGATACATTATTTTTAAAATTTTTAGTCTATAATAATATGAGATAAAATATATTAGAATTATTATATATAAATAATATCTCAGTTGTTTAATTATATTTAAATGATTTAAAAAATGACTTTTCTAATTGTAGATGCTGGATTTCTACAGTCAAAGTTTAACATAAATCAATATAGAAAATGCAACAATCGATAAATTGGGCCCTTGGACATCGTAATGAAACTCATAAAACATTATAACAGACAATTATTTGCGTTATGAAATGAACATAAATGAAGTAATTGAATCGTAAAGATGAACAGAAAATCAAACAACACCAAAATTTATAAGGTTCGCCCAACACTGTGCTACTTCCTCTGTGTGTGAGATTCGTTTTTCTGTATATGAATGTTCTGGAGTACAAGGAAATTTCTGAATGTGTTTTGGCAGAATAACAGTCTGTTCTTATTCGAAAAAGAGAGATCCCCCTTTTTGAAGGGGGTCCTCCTCTATTTATAGAAGAAGGACCAATAACTGATGTCAAGCAGTTATTCTCCTTGTTGTCCTCTGGGGACACGTGTCACGATATGAACTCAGCAGTTATTATAATGTTCCACAGATCGTGGTCTTAGCGGTTATTGATGTGCTTCCATTTGCCAGTTACGAACTAGTCAGTTATCACAATGGCATGATACATCACCATCATCATTGGGTTCGACGATTATGAAGAGCATACTCTTTAAGCTTTGTTGAGTATGAACAACGAACGATGGGTAGATGACAAGACATTGTCCTTATGATCTATCGTTCGTAGCCCATAGAGTCAATGTGTAAAAGATCATGTTCGATCTGTTGGTTTGATGTTCGACGTTTAATTTTGAACGGATCGCATTTAAAGTCATTAGGTCCGGCCCAATTATTTGATCGATCGACGTTCGTTATTGACTTCATCATTAGGGTCAGGCCCAAGTTCAAAGACAATAGAATCGAGAGTTCATCGTTCGTCTGATAAACTGTTAAAACTAACGTCATAATGGGAAGACGAAGTCTAACCCCAACAGATAGCCCCCCACTCTATCGAGCGATGGATCCTCGATAGAGTGTTTGATAATTAACGAGAAAATAACATCAATTGTTATATCAAATTATGGAAATCTGAACGTACTGACAAATGAATTACTAGAAAATCTCAAGCCTTGTGAGAAATGATACCTCATACACGTGGCGTACATCGAATGGACGTTCTGAAACGGAACCATTGTCTCCTTTTTGAATTCGCAACGTTGTGACGTCAGAAGTATGAGCTGAAAAGGCGTGAATTTCGGGATTCGAACCGTTGCGACGTACGGTCTTCTGAGGGAGGAATTTGAAGGGTTACGTTGTTCACGCCGTTTGATCAAGCCTTTCCGGAACATTCGGGACCGTTGGATGTGCTATGAAACTATATACCTCTTCACATACTCCTTTTCACCTCTTATATTTACTTCGAAGCATTTGAAAATCCAGAGAAATCAGAGAGCAAGAGTTTCAGAACTTCGAAATTTCCAGGCAAGGTTTCTTCTTCCTCATTTCTGTTCTTCATTTTGAGTACTTTAAGTTCGATAGGGTTTCGTAACTACTCTGTCTCCGTATTTCACTTTGCTTGTTCTGCATTTTTATTGAGTAAGCAAGTTTATTTGAGGGTTTTTCAAAAGTTTTTCTGGGGTTTTTCTTCGGATTTCTGGGTTTTATGTTCTTCGTATTCACTTCGACCTTTTTGGGATTTTAGTGTAGTAAAACCCTTTATATCCAAAACTCCTCCATCGTTCGTCTAGAATCTTGTTTTTGGACCATGGATAAGGGGAAAAAACCTATTGAGGAAATCCTTGTTGAATCGACGAGTACCGATTCGAGCGACAGTAGTTCGAGCGATAGTATCTTCGACGAAGAGCTAACATCGACACTCGACCGTTCGCGGTTCGAACACGAATATGGTCAGAGCAGAAAGGGAGCTGAAACGAGCGACGAAGCACAAACGAGGAATCGACCAGCGACAACATCAGGGGAAGAAGCTTTGTCAATTCCTCCTATCGCTCGTCTAACAAAACTTCATCGTTTAAGTACTCAGTCCTTTCTTCGAACGTCGAACCCTCGCTCAGTGTTAACAGAAGATGACTTATCCGAGATCAGAGGTAGATTCGGGTTCCCGAACGAAGTTCAACTGCGTCTTCCAATAAAAGACGAACGAGCAGACACCGTATCCGAGGGATGGATCTGCATGTATATAATTTATTTCGAATGTGGGCTAAGACTTCCCCTTCCTCCTCTCCTCATCAAATGTATGCAACATTACCAGCTCGCCATTCCGTAGTTAATGCCGAATGGGATGAGGGTTTTCTTGGGCTTAATTGTGCTATCAGAAGAAGCGGACGTCGAACTGTCGGTAGACGATGTGCTTGCGATATACTATCCCCAAGAAAATGCGAGAGATAATGGACGGTACTCGATGTACCCACAGAGGAAGAAGCAAGTAGTTGGCGAGATGAAGAACGCCGACAGATATTGGCAGGATCGCTACTTCTTCATGCATGTAAATAAGAAGTCAATGGGCGATCTGACTAATTATTTTTATCCCCTATGGGGAACCCTTCGTAAGTATCGAACGAAGAACGCCGAAGGTTAAATATGAAAATTTTTTCATGATTTTTAATATATTTCATATTATTTTGCAGGCAAGGAGTTGAAGAAACCGCCCCCCAAAGCTCTTTTGTTCGAAGAAAAGCTCGAGCGGTTACTTGTTCTGCTGAACCGAGAGTGGGACGATATACAAGTTTCGAGAAGACTTAAAGCATCGAGCCTTTGGAAGGAATTTGTCGAAATCCCAACAGGTACAATTAAACGAGTTCCTTCCTGGGTCGATTAGCCATTTGTTATTAGGGGAGCGCTAAGGAGACTCTTTGGCCCTCCGTTGTTCATCGAACCATTGTCTGACGAAGAAGCTTTGATCGCAGACTTTGCTTTGGACACAATGGGGATGGATTTCCCAAATCCCAAATATTTGCTTGCCAAGAGGAAGGCAGCGAAAGAAGCTGAGAGGGCGGCTTCTGCTGCAGCTGCTGCATCGGCAGCGAGCGCTGATAAAGGCAACGAGCCTGTGCCTTTCCCTGTACTTGAATCGTCTCCTGAACCTCCAAATGAACCTGCTTCGCCTCCTGTCAAGAAGAGAAAGGCAGTTGAGAAAGGCAAAAGGAAGGTTCCAGCAAAAAGGAACAAAAAATCAAAAGTTCCAACTCCGGAGCCGAACGTCGAAGGCCCGAGGGTTGAGGTGGACTTGCCACCAAGACTGGAACTTTTACGAGATCAGAAAACGAGCATTGAAATAATGCATCAACTGCTCTCTGAAGCAGATGCGGAAATGCTGAACCAGGGTCCTCTTGGTAGCCATGTCGATGACATGTTATGGGATGGCTTAAAGGTAGGTACTTTTAATTTTGCAAATTGACCTTTGCATGAATGTTTTCAACACTGTTAATATTGAAATTTTCAATCTTGCCGTTTTATTGTAGACGAACATTCGAGCTCTGGGGCTCATTAAGCGAACCAATGACAAGAACCTTGAGATGAGATCTCGAATAAGGGAGCTCGAGGAAAAAGACAAGAAACGAGGGGAGATGTTGCTGAGCATCGAACAAAAATTTGCGAACGTCAAAACGAGCGCTAATGGATTGACTTCTGGCCTTAAAAAGTGCATGATGCTATGGAAGGTACGAGCATGATGAACGTCTTGGTCAATAGGTTTGATGAGGCGCAAGCCAAAATCAAGTCCCTAGAGACCGAGAATGCTGCGCTCGCCAAGCAGATCATGAATGCATTTGAAAAGGCCACCATCAAGGCTCGCTATGACCTACTCAAACAGTACAAGCAAGGTCTCCTCGTTGATGCTGACGTTGACGAAGAACTCGAGCTATTCAGAGATGAAGTCGAGGGTTCAGCATCTGTGTCTGCTATTCCGATCGAGCCCCCAGCCCAGAATGATTTGTTGGAAGACCGCGAGCAGCGGGAATAATTTTAAACGCTATTTTGTACTTTTTATTTTTAGTTCTAAGTATAAAAAATTTTGTATCAAATTTTTGAACCGTAGACAATGGTTTTTATTTATTCAGTAATTGTTGCATGATGTTTCGAGCATCGAACAAGATGTGATGTTTTTGATTTTAAGCATATGAATTTTACATGATTCAAAGTCACGCAATTCGTAATGTACGAACGTCGAACGTAACTTATAATGGACGAATCATCGAATTTGTAGTGGCTGCACTCATTCAAATGTGATGAGCTGCCTACGTACCCAATGTTTAGGGATCAAGCCGTTCGTAGTTCAATCGAACATTGAAATTTAATGATGTTTTTGACTGAACTCATACAAACGTATACGAGCTGCCTACGTACCCAGTGTTTAGGGATCAAGTCAATCGTAGTTCAGGCTGTGTCTTGAAATGATTAAGTCTTTAGACGTAGACCTACGGGTTCGATATCGTATCGAACGTTCGACGTGGCGGATCAAACCTTTACAAAATCAAGTCTAAGAGAAAAATAAAGTAAAAAATTACAAGTGTTGGAAAAAAGAATCTCGCAAAATTACACATAATACTTGCGAAGGTGATGAGAGTTCCAGCTGCGAAGAACTTCGACTCCATCGCTCGTCTCCAAACGGTAAACGCCTGGTCGAATAACCTTCAAAATCCTGTAAGGACCTTCCCAGTTTGCTCCCAACTTTCCTGCGTTTGGCTCGGCAGTGTTCTGGAATACTTTCCGAAGCACGAGATCTCCTTCATTGAAAGTTCTAGGTCGAACTTTAGAGTTGTAGTATTTCGCCACTGACTGCTGGTATTTCGCCATACGAACCAGGGCTTGATCTCGTCGTTCGTCAGGGATATCCAAACTGTCGTTTAGCATCTCCTGGTTCTGACTTTCGTTTTCAAAAGCCAATTGACGCCGGAGTGTAGGGACACTGATCTCTGCTGGGATTACAGCTTCTGCTCCGAAGGTTAATGAGAATGGAGACTCATCGTTCGCTCTCCTGGGGGTGGTTCTGTATGCCTAAAGTACGCCATGAAGCTCGTCTGCCCATATTCCCTTTCGTGCTTCGAGCTTCTTCTTCAAGTTCTGTACAATGGTCTTGTTGGTAGCTTCAGCTTGTCCATTCCCTTGGGGGTACCTCGGGGTAGAGAAACTGAGCTCGATTTTCCAGTTCAAACAGAACTTTCTGAAGTTGCCCGAAATGAATTGGGATCCATTGTCCGCGACAATTTCTTGAGGCAATCCGAATCTGCAAATAATGTTTCTCCAAATGAAGCTTTCGACGTCTGAATCCTTTATTTCAGCAAAAACTTCTGCCTCTACCCACTTAGTAAAGTAATCAGTGAGTATAAGCAGAAATTTGCGCTGACCGGTCACTCTTGGAAATGGCCCGACGATGTCCATTGAGTACTTCATAAATGGATAAGGAGATCCAACGCTGGACAATCGTTCTGTGGGTCGATGAAATACTGGGGAATGTCGCTGGTATTTGTCACATCGTTTGACAAAGTCTTCGCTATCTTGGAGCATAGTGGGCCAGTAGTAGCCCTGTCGTTTGACTTTGTTGCAAAGAGATCGTCCCCCAGAATGATTTCCACATTCTCCTTCATGAATCTCCTTCAGTACGTACACAGCTTCTTGTTCGTTTAAGCATCGAGCGTAAGGACCATTAAAAGAATGTCGATAAAGTTTGTCGTTGATCATCGAGAATCTTGCAGCCATCGTTCGGATCTTTCTTGCCTCCTGCTTGTCTTCCGGGACAATTCCTTCTTCCAGGTAAGCACTTATGGGCGTTCGCCAATCTTCCTTAACTTCGTTCGTCTCGTGCATGGCTTCAACCTGAATGCTGGGTTCTTCAATAAATCCGACCGGAATGCTTCAAAGCAAGTGTGGCTCTGAAGTTGACCCGAATGAAGCCAAGGCGTCCGCTTGTGCGTTATGATCCCTTGACACTTGTTCTATCGAGTATCCTTCGAAATGCTGTGCAAGCGAACGAACAACGTTCAAATACGCTTCCATCCTTGTATCCTTGGCTATGTATTCTCCAAGCACCTGGTTCACTACGAGTTGTGAGTCACTTTAATTTTCAGGCGTCGAGCCCCCAGTGCCTTCGCTAATCGTAGCCCAGCAATTAAAGCTTCATATTCTGCCTCGTTGTTCGAAGCATTGAATCCCAGGCGAAATGATTGCTCAATTATCTCACCACCAGGAGATTTACAAAATACTCCCACTCCAGATCCTTTGACGTTCGATGCTCCGTCCACCATGAGCGTCCAGTAGCATTCTTCTTCAGTGTTTGTTGTGGAAGGATCTGGTGTGAGTTCAGCTACAAAGTCAGCAAGTACTTGTGATTTTAAACTGGTTCGAACCCGGTACTCGATATCGAATTCGCTCAACTCGACCACCCATTTTGTCAAGTGTCCAGATAAGTTTGGACTGTGGAGGATAGCTCGTAGGGGGTAAGTCATCATTACGATGATCGAATGGGATTGAAAATATGGCCTCAGCTTCCTTGTAGCGGTTACTAAAGAGAGGGCTAGTTTCTCAATCACCGGGTATCTCGTCTCTGCATCAAGTAGCGTCTTGCTAACATAGTACACTGGCTGTTCGCCGTTCGCGTCTCGTATAAGGACAGCGCTAACGGCATCTTCTGTAACTGCTAAATACAAAAATAGACTTTCACCGGTTAATGGTTTCGCTAGAATCAGAGGGCTTGATAAATACTTTTTTAACTCGTCAAAAGCTTGCTGGCACTGCTCGCTCCACTCAAACTTCTTGTTTCTTTTGAGTAGCTTGAAAAAGGGCAAGCACTTATCAGTTGATCGTGATATAAATCTGTTCAGAGCTGCGATTCTTCCCGTCAACTTCTGGATTTCTCGCTTGTTCTTCGGTGAAGGCATGTTGATTATCGCTCGTATCTGGTCAGGGTTCGCTTCGATACCCCTCTGCGTCACAATGTAGCCCAAGAACTTCCCGGACGATACACCAAATGAGCATTTGGTAGGATTCAAACGCATGTTGTGTTGTCTAAGTACCGAGAAGCACTCTGACAGGTGACCGATGTGGTCCACAGCCTTTAATGACTTGACCAGCATATCATCAATGTACACCTCCATCGTTCGACCAAGTTGATCTGCAAACATTGCGTTGACAAGTCTCTGATAGGTTGCACCGGCATTCTTTAAACCGAAAGGCATAATCTTGTAACAATAAATTCCCCTCTCCGTGATAAAAGCTGTTTTCTCCTGATCATCGGGATGCATGAGGATCTGGTTGTATCCTGAAAATGCATTCATGAATGAGAGCAATTCATGTCCAGCAGTTGCATCAACCAATCGATCGATGTGTGGAAGGGGGAAACTATTTTTCGGGCAAGCCTTGTTAAAATCGGTGAAATCGATGCATACTCTCCACTTCCCGTTCTTTTTCTTCGCAATGACAACGTTTGCTAACCAGTCTGGGTACTGCACTTCTTTAATGAATCCAGCTTCGATCAACTTTCGCACCTCATCGTTCACGATCTTATTACGTTCGATTCCGAGTTTCCTTCGTTTCTGCTTCACTGGCTTATGGGTAGGATCGACATTGAGGCGATGTGTTGTTACTACTTCCGGGTCGATGCCTAGCATGTCATTGTGTGACCATGCAAAGCAGTCTTGATTGTCACGAAGAAAACTTATCAGCTGATCACGAATAGCGGGAACGAGCAGTGAACCAATATTAATGGCTCGATCTGGATTTGCTGGATCGATTGGGACTTCATCTAATTGCTCCACGTCCGGTTCTGCTTCGACGTTCGATTTCTCCTTCTTCTCTAATTGCTACAAGCTGTCAGTCTTCTTCATTTTAGAGAGTGGAGGTAGCAAGTTCGGGCTACTTCTTGACTTCCTTTTATTTCCCTAACTCCTCTCTTCGTAGGGAATCTGATACGTTGGTGGTATGTGGAAGGAACTGCCTTCATTGCATGAATCCATGGCCTACCGAGAATGATGTTGTAAGCCGATGGACAATCCAAAACCAAAAAAGTGGTTAACTTATTCTCCCCTGCTGCGAATACAGGGAGCTTAATTTTTCCAACAGCAGCGGTCGACTCGCCATTGAAACCTGTCAAAATGGTTGTCGATCGTTCGATGTCCGACTCAGATAACTCCATCTCTCTGAGTGTTGAAAGGAAAAGAACATTCGCAGAACTCCCATTATCGACTAGTATTCGACCTACTTCGCAGTTTGAAACGTTCAATGTCAGAACGAGTGCGTCGTCGTGAGGCCGGCTAAGGTTTGTAGCCTCGCTGCTGTGAAAGGTGATAGAATGCTCGATGGGATCATCGGGAAGAATCGTGGCGATTGGTTGCATGGCTTTCCTTCGATGAGACTTGATAGCAGTGACTGTTTCCCCACTATAAATTGATCCTCCACAAATAACGCCTATCGTCTTTCAAACTGGCGGTGGTGAAAGTGTATCTTCGATCTGCTGAACAACTCTGCGTTCCTTAGCCTCGCCACCAAATCCGTACGTCTCTTTGCCCTTTTCTGTGAGGAATTCACGGAGGTGACCCTTCTTCAATAGCTCGGTCACTTCTGGCCTCAGTGCTCTGCAATCGATGGTATTATGACCATGATCTTTATGAAATTCGTAATATTTGGACGTGTCTCTGGCTGGGTTTTCGGGCAACTTCTTCGGCCAAGTGACAAATCCTGGCGCTTTAGATGAGCAATGAGTTCGGAGGGACTTATGCCAAGGGCATACTTAGGAGGAGAGAGTGGATGCTTATGTTCATGCCTGGTTGATCGCTCGACTCTATTCTCCATTCGGCGTTGTGGGCGTTGGCGTTCACGTCGGAAGGTTTTCTCCTGTTCGTGACGAGCCTTCGAGAACTCTTCCCTAGTCCGAGCGAGGTCTCATTCTACTCGCTCGTTCTCCTCTTCGAGTTCAATGAATCCCTTCACTCGATGCAATGCATCCTGGATTGTCAGAGGGTATCGGGCACAAATCTCGTTCTTGAATAAGGACATGTGCCTTAAACCCTTCTTTAGAGCTTCTCTCGCTATGCCATCGTCCAATCCGGAGATTTCAGAAATCGCTTTGCTAAAACGCTTGATGTAAGCGCGAAGCGATTCGTAAGGTCCTTGAACCACGCCCCATAGATCCTTTGTGGTTTTCCCCGACTGGATGTGTACCGAATAACTCCTCATAAATTCAAGCGAAAGTTCGTCGAACGAATCGATAGACTCTGGAGGGAGATTGCAAAACCATCTCAGCGCTGCTCCTTTCAAACTTTGTGCGAACAGCTTGCACATCATGTCATCGAGCATCCCGGTTGGAATGTTCGTCGATTGAACGACGTGCTTATACTGTAGCAGATGGTCATGTGGGTCCGACATTCCATCGAACCTTGGAAATGAAATACTCCCGAACTTCGGAGTGATGGTGCTGGTAATGCGGCTTGTGAGTGGCGTCTCTCGAACACCGCGAGCTAGATCGTCAAATCCCGGGGTGGAGGTTGTGGCCTTATGAATTTGCGAAGCGAAGCGTTGCTGGCATCTGGGCTTCTAATGTCCTCATCTCCTCGGACATTATACTTCGCATCATCTCTTCAACGTTCGTCGTCCCCGGTTGAACGAAATCTTCTGGCGATTGTGGTAAATCGGGCGTCGAACGCCGTGTTGGAGTAGTGTCTCTCCTTGAATTGAGTCCATATGGTGGACGTTGGTGATGTTACTGCTGCTGCTGCTACTCTTGTTGTTGTTGTTGTTGTTGTGCTCGCCTTTCATTTCCTACTGGCACGTTTCCAGGTGTGGAAAGGGGTTGCATGGGAGCAACGGGGCTGGAAGCAGCATTCGTAGCCCCCCGAGGATAGCAGGGCGTGGCTTGCTGCCAGCCCCCATTGTTTGCCCCTGTAGAGTACCCAGCGTAAGGGTTGTAGTAGTAGGAATAAGCGGCTTGAGTGTTGATTGCCATCAACTGGTTTTTGAGAACTTGGTTTTCTGCACTAACGCTCTCCATTTGTCTTTGCTGACTGTCGTGCTTCTTAGTCAGTTCCTCAACCAATCGCGTCAGATTGGCGATTTGAGAGTTTGCTTCAGAGGTTGAAGTCTCTTGGTGATCAATTGGGCTTCCCTGGGAAGTTCATCCTGGTGTTCACGCTCTGCTGACATAGTTGCTGTACGAGTTTCCGATGTATGATGGCCAAGCAACCCCACGGTGGGCGCCAAACTGTAGATGCTGGATTTCTACAGTCAAAGTTTAACATAAATCAATATAGAAAATGCAACAATCGATAAATTGGGCCCTTGGACATCGTAATGAAACTCATAAAACATTATAACAGACAATTATTTGCGTTATGAAATGAACATAAATGAAGTAATTGAATCGTAAAGATGAACAGAAAATCAAACAACACCAAAATTTATAAAGGTTCGCCCAACACTGTGCTACTTCCTCTGTGTGTGAGATTCGTTTTTTCTGTATATGAATGTTCTGGAGTACAAGGAAATTTCTGAATGTGTTTTGGCAGAATAACAGTCTGTTCTTATTCGAAAAAGAGAGATCCCCCTTTTTGAAGGGGGTCCTCCTCTATTTATAGAAGAAGGACCAATAACTGATGTCAAGCAGTTATTCTCCTTGTTGTCCTCTGGGGACACGTGTCACGATATGAACTCAGCAGTTATTATAATGTTCCACAGATCATGGTCTTAGCGGTTATTGATGTGCTTCCATTTGCCAGTTACGAACTAGTCAGTTATCACAATGGCATGATACATCACTGTCATCATTGGGTTCGACGATTATGAAGAGCATACTCTTTAAGCTTTGTTGAGTATGAACAACGAACGATGGGTAGATGACAAGACTTTGTCCTTATGATCTATCGTTCGTAGCCCATAGAGTCAATGTGTAAAAGATCATGTTCGATCTGTTGGTTTGATGTTCGACGTTTAATTTTGAACGGATCGCATTTAAAGTCATTAGGTCCGGCCCAATTATTTGATCGATCGACGTTCGTTATTGACTTCATCATTAGGGTCAGGCCCAAGTTCAAAGACGATAGAATCGAGAGTTCATCGTTCGTCTGATAAACTATTAAAACTAACGTCATAATTGGAAGACGAAGTCTAACCCCAACACTAATATGGTATATTAATGGTGTTTTATTGTAATTTTACCGAATTTAAAGAGAAAAAATGAAAGTTGAAAGATGGCTTAGGGAAGGAAAAAAAAAAAAGCTAGCGTACATATAGGGCCCACATCAAATTGGTTCCATGGTCAGTCATGTGCAACTAGGTTGGAAATTGGGCCCACTCGGGCTATTTAAGATCTTGAAATATAGTAATCGTAGCCCTTGATTTCTTTTCCCTTCGGCAATAATTTCATTTTTTAATCCAAAAAATATTTTAGCCTGGCATGTGAGCAATTATTTTTCTTAAATTTGTCTTTTCACCGTTGGCGAGAGTGCTCTGCATTCACTCATACCTTTCTTTCAACGTTCATGACCAAGTCCCACTTTTTTTTTTTTTTTTTCTGGGATTTCGAATTGTCTTTTATAATCAGAAAAAGGGCTAGAAGAACTTTAGCCAAAGCAGAAAGAACTGGGTTTTACCACGTGGCTTCATTTCTAATCTACCACTGCCTCTCTTTATTGAAGGGATCATTGGGAAAACCATTGCTCAGGTCAGTTATTGAGTGGAGGAATGCACTGACAGAGGTGACTGAGTATAGAATGCCGATTTAATTATGATTTCGTTTGGTTGGTTAGTAATTTTAAATTTTAAGAAAAGATAAAAAAAAATTTTGAAAAAAAGATAAAAAAAATTTGAGTTGGATAGTTCAAACTATCCAACCAAACATAACCTAAGTCCGACTATCCAATCAATCTGATAAATATAATTAGTAATTGATTTATCTGTAATATAATATAATTTTTTGTATAACATATTACATTTTTTTTTATTTTAATTTTAAATGAAATATATCAATAGAAAATATTATATATAAATAAATTAATGTTATATGATATTTATTTGATGCTACATATACCATACCGTCTTATATATATATACATACATATATTTCAGCCATGAATTTGTTTAAGTTTCGTGCTCTGGAGTTGTAGAATTGCTAATCATTAAGATAGCGGTTCTTTATCTAAGTTGGTTTTAGTGAAACATAAGCAATCTCATCAATTATCTAACTTAGTGCTTTCTTGTTTGCTGAATATCTCTCGACAAAATTCAGCAGTCCGTTTGCACTCACCATCTCCAACTCAAACTAAACAACTCAAATCTCATCATGTTTTTTGTCTTTTCTGAAAAAAGTTTTTTGTCTTTTCTGAAAAAGTCAACAAAATTTACTATGCAAACTTAAAAATCTCAACTCAACTCAAACTGAACCTGCGATCCAAACGAACCCTCAGTGTTCACAGAGGTGAAAGTTTATGGGATGAGAAGAATATTTTTCAGTTTTATATGTTGGGATATGTGTTCATAAATAAATAAGATATATTATTTTATTGATTTAATTTGAGAACTTTTTTTAATATTATTTTCACATACATATTTAGATGTTTTATAAATATCAAAATCTTAAATTATTTAAATGTGATTTTAAATATTTACATAAGTATTGTATATTGGTGGATAATATTTAAAATAAAATAATCTAAATTTGTTCGTAATTAAAAAATTAAAGTTGTGATCTTTAATTTTATAATTATTAGCATGGTTTATAACATTTTGAATGAAACGATCTTATTCAAATTATTATTAATGAGATTATTGGAATGAAAGTGTTTTATATGATTTAATTATATATGACTAGAATACAATTAATTATGAGTCTCTAATAATTTATGTTATCGTAAAGAACATTTAAAATTAATCAATAATGGTCATATATGAATCGATCTTAATTTTGAGTAATTAATAGACTCCTATTTATTACATTGTATTGTATTTTTTAACATACCAAGTAATGACACAAATGAATAGTGTCAAATTCTTGATATATTAGAAATATAATATAATAAATAGCAAAGAATATAACATACAAGATGAAATTCATTGCTTCGTAAAGAAGTCAACTGGACGTTTCCCATAAATATTGATGCGAGGTTTGAATAATAAGAGCACTCAATTTATGATTAGATTATAAATATATTATTCATTAGAGAATCAAAGATATTTAAAGAGAACATATAATTAAGAGGTTAATGGAAAATAACTAGCTTTAATTATGAACCATTTATAGAGGATTGATTTGTATGTAGTGACTATATCAATAGACAATTCAAATCCTTTGAATATAATTAGTTTTATAATTTTGAGAGTACAATTCTAAATTTATATTGGAATAATTTGGAATTAATAATTTTGATATTTTAATTAAGGTATTAATTAATAGTCAAAATTATTGAAGCCTAAAATTATAATGTTCATTATTTTCAACGGCTTCATTGAATCATGTGAATATTATTTTATGTTGGATTAATTTATCAATTGGGAATTGAGAATTCTAAATTAATATTCATAGAACAAATTAATTGGATTAATTTCTATTTTAAATAATATGATTATTTAAAATAAATTTAAAATAGTTTTAAATTAAAAATTATACAGTATAATAAGAATCACACCATATTTGTGCATCATAGGGTAGTTCACATTTTATCTACAGATAAGGTGCACATGGAATTTTGAATTTTGACACATTGTGGAAAAAAAAATATATCAGTTGTTTTTATTATGAATAGTTCAAAATAAAATATTTTTGATTATATTAAAAAAAAAAAGAAAACTAATTAGTGAATAATGGAAGAGAGATTTTCTCTCTCCCATATCTGCTAAAAACGCCTACCACTCTAGTAGTGGATGTGTGATTTTTCCATGAAGTGGGGAATTGAATAATTAATTATTTATTTTTTAAAAATTTGTGTCAGTTATTTCTATGTGATATTAAAAAAGAGATACATATGATGTATCTAAAAACACAAGAATACTAATTGCTTTGATCGAGAAAAAGTACGTACCTTTTTTCAAAGAGTTTCTTCTCATTTTCTTCCTTCATTTTGTCCTTTTGAGTTGAGAATGCAAAGTGAAATCAAATTAAATGTCTGATCAAACTCAAATTAGAAACGCCAATTCGTTTCTTGTTTTATCAGTGATTGAAAAATACTGAGAAAGAATTGTTGGTGTTTCCGAAGGATTTGGGTTTCTAAGAAGGTTCTTGAAAGAGTAGAAGAATTTCGATCATAGTCAATCTATAAATTTTTTTTCTTAACTATTTTTCATAAATTAATATATATATTATCACCAGATAAAAATTTTTGAGAAAAATTTTTATATATAAGTTTTTGATCTGTATCATTCTTCCCTATTAAAAAAAAAAAAACCCCCATTTCGAAACTAATACTGTGCCTTATGAAGCTTTGTTGAAGATAATCAGAAACATGGACACCAATCCCCTTGTAAAGGCAGACTGTCAAAGTAACTGATGCCTTTTAATTATTCTTTCCCCCTCTCTCTCTCTCAAACTAGCGCCTGGTTTTAATAAGTTTGTTTGTTTGTTCGTTCGTTTTTTGTTTTGTTTGGAGCTTGCATTGCTCTCTTTTTTCTTTTTTTTTTTTTTGTCCCTGTGAATTTTCTCTACACCACGTGTATTTGCTTCATTAAACAAAGTTCAAAATTTTGATGAAGAAAATAAACAAAGATGAAATTAATGTACGTAACATCAATTTTTTTGGGGTGCAAACATAACATTCCAAGTGTTTCAAGGCAAAAAATAAAAAAAAAATAAAAAAATGACATCATCTTTTTTTTTTTTTTTTGAGAAATATTTGACATCATCTTTAATGATTCAATTTTTTTTTTTTAAATTGAAAGTTTCCTTATCAAAAAAACATAACATAAAATAAAACAATGTCGTAATTATTTAATTTAGTAATTGCATACATCAAAGTCATATTTTTTTTTTATTTGCATCTATGAACAAAATATAAGAAATGTAAAGATTAAAAAACATAAATGATATTGCAAAAAAGAAAACCCATTTTAGTTATTTATTTATTTATTTGCTAGAAACCCGTTTAATGGCAAATAGAGGCCAAACAAATCTGTAAAGAAACATTTTTAAAAAATCTGAAAAGAAAAACAAAAACGTTAAAAATCAATTTTTATAATTGGGGATGTCCCTTTTGTGAAGCACTATCACAAAGTTTAATAGAGCTATATTTTAGGCCCAATCAGATCAAAATGTATGGAAAGGATTGTGGAGTTGCACAAAGGGCCACATGCGCATGGCCGTAGAGGAGCACTCCCATGAAGCTCGTGTGCAATACCCCTAAGCCCTCTCTCTCGCTCTTTCATTTTGAAGCTTAGCTTCAAAAATGGGGCCATTTGAGTTCCTACTTTTTCTCTACTTAAGCCTCTACACCAAAAATTAAAAAAAAAAAAAAGTAAATAAAAAAATTTTCTTCCTTGCCGAAGCTTCCGCTAGAAATACTCCCACAAAACCTTAACCATCACCTAAGAATAAATAGGAAGAAGTTCTCTTTGTGACAATATTTTTTCTTCAATCTCACGAGACCCAAAAGCAGAACTCAAATTTTAGAACTCTTTTTCTTTCCTCTATTTTTGTTTTCAGTTCCATTTTTCAGTCCCAAAACTGGAAAATAGTTAATTTCTTGGATATTGCCATAGATACGGGCTAAAAAAGGATAAATATTCAAAAGTGTATAGTATAGCTAGCCCTCTCACCATCAAATTCATATCTATCATACATAAGAAATCTCAAACTAGTTACTGTGTGCTTCTGTCTACTTAAATTTGTCCAAAACGTTAAGTTTTCGTCCAAAATAAAACGTTTTAGATGAAAAACTTTTTAAAGTTTTTTTTTTTTTTTTCTTTTATTGTCTTTCTTTTTTTCCAGCCCAAATTATTAATTTTGTTTTCATTTTTTCATTTAGTCCCCTTTTTTTTTAACTGGTTTTTTTTTTTAATTCTTTTATCTTTTTTGGGTCTTTTTTTCCTGTCACTTTTTTATCATCATATTTTTTTTATTTTCAGGTACTTTGTTATTTTTTATCTATTTCTTACTTATATATTTTTCTTATTTAGATAAATGTATATATCCAATCATGTGCATTTTGCATGCTTTAAACTAATATAAATGCATTGATATATATATATATATATATATGTGTGTGTTATGCATAAATGCAATCCCCTTTAAAAATGTATATGGAAAAAGAAAAATATTACTGACTGATTTTTTTATTTTTTTATTTTAGTTTGAGAGTGCAGGACATTAATATTAATTCTACACTTTAGTCTAATATATAATTATTGTTAAATTATATCCTAATTAGTTAAGCAAATGTTATGATCCCAATATTATGATCATGCTATATACATACAATCATTGGTTGCAGATCCTAAAATAGATTGTTTACAGATGATTTTAGACTCGATAATGATGTTATTAGACGTAGTCAATATGGTTGACTTCAATAAGATCAAATGAAACCTGCATAAGATACTAATAAATGTAGGCGATGATGTTTTGCCATTCAAATCTGTAGTGCTGCTAGAAACATTAATTGAAAAAATTAAAATTAAAAAATTAAAAGGAAATCTTTTTTTTGTCTTCGCAAGATAAATTTTCCTATGGAAAAAGTTTGTCGTTTCACACAGTGTGAACGTGAAAATTATGGTGGGGAAAATGGAGGGTTCAATTCATTCATTGTATTTTTGTTTTTCCACCTCGTGTTATTGAAGAGATGGACCTACATCCTTTATGTATGCAATGGACAAAACGCTATAGTTTCTATCAATAACTAGTCACGTTTTCCTCCCCACTCTATAGGGACCAGTCTTTGCTGTTTTTTTACAGTGGGACAAATTTGAAAAATTCTTAATTAGTTTAGTCCATTTACAGGGAAAAAACAAAAAAACAAAAAACAGAATCCGTGTTATGTCAAATTCGAGTTGGAGTTAGGAGAGAGAGAGAGGGAGAGAGAGAAGATATAAAGAAAAGAGTGGGGAGGGCAAGACATATTATAATTTTTTTTTTTAAATTTTGAGAATACAAGTTTTGAACTAAAATCATAATATGATGACTACTTTTTTTTTTTTTCCATAATTTTCTCCCTTGGTGAACTTATGTGTAGCATAATTGAATTTTTGGTTTTTATAAAGTTTTAAGTTTGGACTCTGAGTAAAGTTGAAACTTTTTTAAAAATTAAAAAAAAAGAAAAAAAAGAAAAAAAAAAGAGATGTGTAGCGTGCGTCCCACTATTGAGTAGTTCGATAAGAACGCATAATAGTTTGGTTTTTTCAGGACAAAAAATCAAAAAATTAATTTGGTTTAACCTACGGTCAAGTGCATGTACTTTATTGTGCAACTCCACGATTTTTCTCATTCATTTTGATCGTTTGGTCCAAAAATTGAGCTCTATGATAGTACTTCTCAGAGGAGGCTCTACCATAGAATAATCTTTTGCTGGAGAAAAACTTTTTAAACAAAAAAGAGTCCTAATTTAAAGAGGTAAGATTACAATAAATATCATTTTATATATCCTATTAGTAGAGTTCCTTTTTAAACTGTTAGGATATAATCAAATGGTTAATATTTTACTTATGTATGATAATTATAATACCTCTTACTTTATACTAGTATAGATTAATAAAATTAAAAAAAATAATATATTAAAAACTCCCCCCCCCCCCAAGGCTAAGGAGGCCCCCGACTCACTACCCCCCCCCCCCCCCCCCCAATCGACATCGAGGAAGCTCCCCGCCCTAGCAACTCCGGTGATCGGCAACAAGCCCTATCCCCCCCTCCCCCCAACACATACAGCACCAATGACCCACCCCCCTCGTCGAGGAAGCCCTCACCATCGCAAACTCCGGCGATGGACGTGAGCCCTGTCCCCCCCCCCCCCCCCCCCATAACACTCCGACGACCCAACCTTCCCTCGCACCGACGACCCAGATCTTGTTGCCCCCCCCCCCCCCCACCCCAACACTCCGATGACCCAGGGCCCCCCTTGTCGGGACCTAGATCTTGTTGCCCTTCCCACCTTCTCCCCCAACCAACGCCGACAAGCCCAACTACGCCGATGATCCATATCTAGTTCGTGTTTGGGTGGGCGGGAGGACCTAGGTCATCGGCTGAGGGTGGCAGAGGTGAAAGGGCTCATAGGCCGGGGGGGGGGGGGGGGGGTCGATGTCGATGTTTGGGGGGTTTCGACCTAGGGGAGTTTTTTCAATTTATTTTTATATATTATTTTTTAATTTTTAACATATAATAGAATAAGATAATATATATTATAATTACCAATATAAATAATATCTCAATCTTTTGATTATATTTAAATGATTTAAATATATTCTAGTAATAGGGTGGTATTAAAGAAATTTTACCACACTTTTATCCCGAGAGAAAAATTGAAAGTTAAAAGATGGCTAATAAAATAAAAAAAAAAAGCGTAAGTACGTATAAGGCCCTCATCAAAATGATTTGATGGTCAGCCATGTGACACCAGGTAGGAAGTTGGGCCCACTCGGGCTATTTAAGATTGCTGAAATATAGTTCCTTCCCTTAATTTCTTTTTTTATTATTTTTTTTATAAGAATCACTTTATTAAACAATAACATCAATAAAAACCAACATTAGAGACTATAATGGGAGTCTTACAAATCCATATATTAATATAATTAGAATTGAAACCAAATCTAGCTATAAGATGAGTAATATGATTAGCACTTCGACAAATATGATGAATACATGCACTCCGCAGTTGGACAAACAACTGTTTAACATCCTATAGAATCGGACCTTTCATAGAACGTTCCCAATTATTCACAACAGCTGAAACAATATTAATTGCATCAGTTTCCACCTTAAGATTAACACACTCGATTTCCTTTACAAATCTCAAACCTTCACGAAGAGTTAAGCACTCAGCCAAAAAAGGGGAAAAAGACCCCTCTACTGATTTAGCCACAGCTCCTAAGATTGACCCCCTTCTCATCACGAATAACAACTCCTATAACAATGTGATCCGAACTCGGAAAGACCGATACATCGATATTTAGCTTGAGATAACCTGATTGAGGTGGCAACCAAACATCTGAGCCTACAGCTTGGATTGGGTCGGAACCCCATTCAAAACTGCCATTCACCATAACTGATGATACTCAAATCAAAAATGGCTTTGCGGATCTCTAACTTCTCCCCCATGAACAACCTTATTTCTTTCACACCATAATTTCCAAGCTACCAACACACCAAAGCAAAATCCTCCCATAGGAACTTCTGACTGCATAATTCTTAAAACATCTGCAAATGGAATAGCCCTCCTGTTCTCTAATCACCTTCCAAACCGAGACATCTTCCACCCGCTTGCGAAATCGGGCAGTCGAAAATTGTGTGGGAAGTGGATTCCATAACATCTTTTGCATCTTGGACAAATGACATCGCAATCAATACCTCTGTGGCATTCATTTTAACCATGTCGGAAGAATCTCGTGGAAGCACGCCATACAAACAATCGGACTTTGGGAGGAATTGGTAAACTCCACATCTTCCTCCACCTTAAAACATCTGAGTTGACAATGGAAGAGGACACTTCGCTTAGACTCCAAATTACCCTATACCAGAACGAACCTTATAAAGACCTTTAGAGTCAAGTGCCACGTCCATTTATCGCCTCCTGCAACATTGCCTAGAGGGATACCCGAAATAAGCTCTTGGTCAACCGGCCAAAGAGTATTTTCAATCTTGCCCTCATACACGATTCCCATCCAACATCAAATCAGCAACCAGCCCTTAATTTCTTTTCCCTTCGGCATTCATTTTCATTTTTTAATCCAAAAAATATTTTGAATGTTAACCTTTTTTCTTATTTTTTTCTTTTCCTTTTTAAGTTATAAAACAAGAACACATTCATAATTGCATGACACAACTAATAGATATTTAAAGGAATCTTAAGAACCTATACATAGATTCTAATAAATTATAATTTTTAATTATTAATAATAAAATAACTTGTAATATCTATAAGCATTCCCTGCGGATATAACCTGTTGTAGGTAAGCAAAACATCCAATACCCTTGGATGCCCTTTAACCAAAGCTCAGCGTTATATTTCTAATTCAATAACCATGCATTTCCATGGTTTGGATGTTAATGTGGAACGGGTGAAATAATATTATATTCTCCACCTTTTTATTTTTATTTTTATTTATTTTTTAAGACCAGCCTGCGTGTGAGCAATTAGTATTTTTAAATTTATCTTTGCCCTTTTCGGAGAGTACTCTTCTGCACTCACCTTTGCATTTCTTTCAACGTTCACGACCAAGTCCCACTTTTTTTTTTTTTTTGGGTCTTGCCTGTGGTTTCGAATTATCTTTTATAATTCTCTTGCTATTTTTAAATCTCAAGTTACACTAATATCGCAATTTTCCTAAGACCCACATACTAATTTCACTTTTGATTGGCCAATGATGTTTGCACAAGCACCGGGGCAAAGCAGCAAATATGGAATAAGAATAAGGCCAAATTGCCAGACATATAGAATAAGAAAAAGACCTCTTCCAACAGGTGGAAAAAAAAGATAAAAGAAAAGAAGAAAAAAAAAGATCACTTCATAGTACAATAATCCCCAAGGCATTTACATTTTTGAAAATACTAAGTGTTGTCCTTCCTAATTAACTTATATTAAATACAACTTAAAGCAATATTAAACTAAACAATTAAATAAAGTCAATCTTGAAACTTAAAAATTTCTCCTGTTAATAAAAATATTTCTTTGATCATTTTCATATTTTGTTATTTAATTTTTTAGTTAATTCACAATTATTTAAGATAGATTGAAAAGGTAATCTTGAAATTTTCAAGAGTATTTTATGACTGATTTAAAAAAACAAAATAAAAACAAAAGGTGAATTAGGCAATTATATAAGTAAAGTGGGAAAATGATATTGACTAGATATAAAGGGTGTTTTAGTACATTTGTTTCCTGATATTTTAATGCCCATCATACATCCAAGCAAATTCCTTTTCTTATCACGTTTTACTCTTTTGAAGAGCGCTCACTCCTCTTTTTCTTTCAAAGTTCAGTGAACTATTTCCCACTTCCTTTTTCACATATGCGCTGACTGACTGTGTTCTGAGTGATCATTCACTCTCAGAAAAAAATGAAATAAAAAAAGAATTGAAGATGTGATAATTTTAAAAGCAATTGGTTTTAGAATTACTATCATTTAGAAAATGAAATAATTTCTAAAATAATATTTGAATAAATACTGTAAACAATTATTTGAAAACATGAGTTTTTAACAAATCCCATAAATCTTAGTATATTTTAATAAAGTACATAGATTTTGATTTGTTTCTTTCTTCCTCACTATCACATGAAAAAAAATAATATTAATTAAAAATAAAATTACAAAAAACTATAGCATTTTAAAACTTCAAACATAATTAAAAAAACTTTTAAATCAGAAAAATATTACAATATAAAATAGGTTGAAATGAAAATGAAAAGAGTGAAAATTAGGATGATTTTTATAAATGAGTTTTCATTTTCATATGTAATTTCATGTTAAACATTCTTTGAAAATAAAGCGAATCACATACACGGAACAAATGGGGCCCAGACCTTTGATAGGATTTAAAAAAAAAAAGTTTTCTGGGACTTTTCTCTACACCATGTGTATTTGCAATTCATTTAACAAAGTTCAAAATTTTGCTGAAGAATTTAAACACCGATGAAACTAATGTATGTAATATCAAAATTTTTGGGTTCAAACATAACATTCAAAGTGTTTCAACGCAAAAAAAAAAAAAAAAAAAAAAAAAAAAAAAAATGTCATCTTTTTTTTTTTAGAAATATTTGACATCATCTAAAATGATATATATTTTTAAATAATCAAGTGTTTTCTTTAAAAAAAAAAAAAAAAAAAAACGAGAGGCTGTGGTAGAGCCTCTCCAGAGTAACTATCGGTAGAGTTCTTTTTTAAACTGCTAAATTTAATCAAATGGTCGATATATTATTGGTGTACCATAGTTACCATACACCTTATCTCATATTAACTTTCTCACATTTATCTTCTCCGTCGCCGGCGACCACACACCCCCGGTCTGCCCCACCCCATCCCCGACCACCCCTCTCTCTCTCTCCTCTTCCCGGCCGGCCCCTCTGCCCCCAGCCTGCCTGGCCCCCCCCTCACCCTGCCCCCTTCCTTCCCCGGCGCCCCCCCTCTCTATCTCCTTTCTCTCTTACCAGCCGGCCACCCTGCCCCCAGCCTGCTCGACGCCCCGTTCGGCGGGAAACCCCCCCCCCCCCCCCCCCCCCCCCCCCTCCCTTTTCTCTCTTCCCGACTGGCCCCCTACCCCCAAGCCGCCCAACGTCCCCCCGCCCCACCTCAACCCCCTTCCCTTACCCCCCCCCCCCCCCGACGGGAACCCCCCCACACCCTTCTCTCACTCACCCTCTCTCTCTTTTTAGTTGACCCCTCTGCCCCCAACCCGCTCGGCGGCCGCCACACCAAACCCCCAGCCCCCTACTCGCGCCGCCCCCACCCCCTCTCTCTTTTCCCGTTAGCTTTTTTTTTTTTTTTTTACTTACTTGTTGTAATATGGGTGTGCCTACAGTTTATTATGTGCACCCTCAATTTATAGAGCATCCAATTCAAGATAAATGGTATAAAAACGACTGTATCGGTAGAAACTCCAATACAGTTTTATCCAACCAAAAAAAAAACATAACATAAAATAAACAATTTCGTAATTATTTAATTTAGTAATTGCATACGTCAAAAGTCATTTTTTATTTATTTACGTCTATGTACAAAATGAAATGTAAAGATAAAAAAAAAAAAAAATTGTGAAAAAAAAACCATTTTTATTTATTTATTTATTTGCTAGAAACTCGTTTATAGTGCAGGGAATTCGGGCCTCCGGCCTGGCCCGAGCCCGATGGGCTATTGCAAAAATTCGGGCCGGGCCGGGCCTAATTTTTTAAATTTTTATTTTTTATTTGTAATTTTTGAATAATTTGTATATTTTTGATAATTTAATAATTGATTTTAATATTTTATCTTAGATAAAAAATAAAAAATTGTATACTTTGTTAAAAAAATTTATTATACTATTTCTATTAATTTTTATATTTATATTATAATTGCTTAGTTAATATTTAATAATTATAATATTAGTTAGTTAGTTAACTTAATATTACGATTAAGCTTTTAATTTTAGTTGTTTAAAATTATAATTATTATTCAGTATTTGCTTAGTAGTTATTTTTGATTAAAATTTAATAAGTTAATATATATAAAATTTTAAATAACGGACGGGCCGGACGGGCTGACTCATCGGACTTAAATATTCGGGTCGGGCTGGCCTGATTCGCCGGGCTTAAAAGAAGAGCTCAGCCCCGCCCTTACTATAGGGTCGAACTTTTACCGAGTCCATAAAATACGGGCCGGGCCGGGCCGACTACTTGGTCTAAATTACGGGTCTCGGGCCAACCTGTTTGGCCCGGCCCAAATTCCTAGGTCTACTCGTTAATAGCAAATAGAGGCCAAACAAATCTGTAAAGAAACATTAAAAAAAAATCTGCAAAGAAAAACAAAAACGTTAAAAATTACTTTTTATAATCTTTTGCGGGAGAGAAACTTTTTAAACAAAAAGGAGCCCAATTTAAAGAGAAAAAGTGAAAGTTGAAATATGGCGCAGAGAAAAAGAAAAAAGTGAGCCTATATGTAGGGTCCACATCACAATGATTTGATGGTCAGCCGTGTGACACCAGGTTAGAAGTTGGAACCCTATGTAGGGCCACATCACGATTTGATGCTCTGCCATGAGATATCAAGTGGGAACTCACTCGGCTATTTAGGATTGCTGAATATAGTGCCTTCCCTTGATTTCTTTTGGCAATCATATTATTTTTTAATTCAAAAAATTTTTGAATGTTAACTTTTTTTTTTCCCCCTTTTTATTTCATATAAGCATCAAGACACTTAGGGGTGTTTGATGTATAAGTTAAGTTTGAGTTAAGTTGAGATTTTTTAAATTTAAATAGTAATTTTGTTGATTTTTTTAGAAAAAATAAAAAACTTTTTCAAAAAAGATAAAAAACACATGATAAAAAAAGTACAGTTTAGTTTAAAATGAGATAGAGAACCAAACGGACCCTTATAATCAGACGAGATAATGGACTAAAGGACATTCAGGAAGAAAAAGTTTAAGAAATTTATATATAGATTTTAATAAATTATAACTATCATGTAATTATTAATTATAAAAGAATTGATGATACTTATAAATTACTTAATTAGCTCCCTTTCGATATATAACCTGTTCTAAATAAGCAAAAACATCCGGTACCCTTGGATGCCCTTTAACCAAAGATCACCATTAGATCTCTAATTCAATAACCATGCATTTCCAAGGTTTGGATGCTTGGTGTGATGGGTGGAATTATATTATAATCTCCACTTTTTTTTTTTTTTTTTACCAGCTGGCATGTGAGCAATTATTTTTCTAATAAAGTGTTCGGTGAATGAGTTGAGTTTGAATTGAGTTGATTTTTTAAAATTAATTATAAAATTTATTAATTTTTTTAAAAAATAAAAATTAATATGAAAAAAAATATAATTTAATTAGAGTGAAACTTGATTATCAAATAAACTATTAAATTTATCTTTCACCATTGCCAAGTGTACTCTGCACTCACTCTTACTGTTCTTCAACGTTCATTGACCAAGTCCCACTGTTCTATCGAATTATCTTTTAAATGCACTGCTTGTATTTTGAGTGATCATTTACCCTCAAAAAAAAAAAAAAAAGATTGAAGGTCTGATAATTTTAAAAACAATTAGTATTGGAATTATTATCATTTAAAAAGAGAATAATTTTGAAATGGTATTTGAATAGATATTACAAACAGTTATTTGAAAACAGGTACTTAAAAAATGAGTTTCTAACAATTTCATAAAATCTTAGTATATTTTAATAGAATACATGGATTTTGATTTGCTCATTTCTTCATCACAAATACTTGAAAAAAAATCATCTTAATCTGAAATGAAATTACAAAAAATTATAACATTTTAAAACTTGAAACATAATTAAAGAAACTTTTAAATCAAAAATATTATAGTGTAAAATAAATTTGAAATGAAAATAAAATAGTAAAATTAATGATTTTAAATGAGTTTCATTTTCATATGTAATTTCAGATTATTAGACATTCTTTGAAAATAAAATGAATCGCTTGCATGAAACAAACTGCCCAGACCTTGGATAGGTTTTGTCAAACATCAGACTTTAGGACTCTTTTAGGACCCACGAACCAATATCACTTTTGGTTGGCCAATGGTATTTGCACAAATATCGATGGCTAGCATTGAAGATCGGAAGGTGAGTTGTCGCCTTGAATAAAGCCAAATTGACAGCACATAGAGCATAAGAAAATGATCTCTTCCAAAAAAGAAAAATGATATTTTAACGTCCACTTGCCTTTAGTGATGCACGTGAACCAGCCCTTTTTCTGATTACCTTTCCCTTTTTTAAATAGCACTCACTCACTACTCTTTTTTTTCTTCACATTTGCATTACTTTGTTAATTGTCTGATAATTATTGAAGATCTGAATGATCATTCATCCTCAGATAAAAAAAAAAAAGAAAAAAGATTGAAGATGTGTGATAATTAGAAAAACAACTTGATCTGCAGGTCAGTTACATACTCACTCTTGCTCCTTCTCATTTTAGTTTATACAACTCGGTCAATTTATGTTGTTGGAATGAATAGTCGTTGAATTTAACATGAGAAGTTGTTTCTTTTGGTCAATCATCAACTGCTCAACAGATTCTTTCAGTAAGAAGAACCGAAATCAATTTTGACGTCTAATCTATTCTCTATTGTAAAATGATATATATTCATTTGTTTATCATCAATTTGCTTGGCATTAAACTAATTCTTTATCCTGAATCTCAGATTCTTAGTGAAAAGAAGGCAGCATTTTGCAAGCTTGTTTCTATTGCTTTTTCTCCATAATTTGCTTCACCACTGTGCTACGGCCCTATTGTGTTAAGTCGGAGTCTCCGATCATAGAACTAAGAATCAATTAGACGTTGAGGTATGCTACAATTTCCATCCAAGTCAGGATCATATTCGGGTTTTTCAATATTCAAACTTTAATTTGATTTGTTCAGTTGAATCTGAAACGCCTAATTTGATGGTCTTAATTAAGTTGTTTGTATGAGGATCCTTTGATAACTCATTAGTTTTATATATGTGGTTCTCAGAGAAAAAGAAGGCAGCATTTTGCAGCACGTAACTGTTGTTTCTCTTCTTTGCTTCACTTCTGTACTACGGCCCTTTTTTGTATAGTCAAGTCTCCGATCGAAGAACTAAGAATCAATTAGACGTTGAGGTGTGCTACAATCCATCTGAGTCAAGATCATACTCAACTTCTCAATATTCAAACTTTAATTTGATTTGTTTAGTTGAATCTGAAATGGTTGTTGTATGTCGTAGTAGATGATCCTTTGATAACCATTAGTTCTATATATGTGGTTCTCAGAGAAAAAGAAGGCAGCATTCGCAGGACGTAACTATTATTTTCTCTTCTTTGCTTCACTTCTGTGCTACGGCCCTTTTTTGTTATAGTCAAGTCTCCGATCGAAGAACTAAGAATCAATTAGATGTTGAGGTATGCTACAATCCATCTGAGTCAAGATCATATCAACTTCTCAATATTCAAACTTTAATTTGATTTGTTTAGTTGAATCTGAAATGGTTGTTGTATGTAGTAGTAGATGATCCTTTGATAACTCATTAGTTTACATATATGTGGTTCTCAGAGAAAAGAAGGCAGCATTTCGCGAGGACGTAACTATTGTTTTCTCTTCTTTGCTTCACTTCTGTGCTACACCCTTTTTTGTTATAGTCGAAGTCTCCGATCGAAGAACTAAGAATCAATTAGACGTTGAGGTATGCTACAATCCATCCGAATCAAGATCATACTCAACTTCTCAATATTCAAACTTTAATTGATTTGTTTAGTTGAATTTGAAATGCCCAATTTGACAATATTGTTTAAGTTGTTGTATGTTGTAGTAGATGATCCTTTGATAACTCATTAGTTCTCTATATATGTGGTTCTCAGAGAAAAAGAAGGCGGCATTTTGCAAGCACGTAACTGTTGTTTTCTCCTCTTTGCTTCACTTTGCCAACATTTTAAAAGTTCAGTAATCTCGGCAAAAAAAAAAAAAAAAAAAAAAGAACAAACCATCACCTTCAAAAGAATTCAACGACCATCTGAACTAATTACTCTTTCAATAAATATAAAGTTCAACTAATTAAATAAATCCATTCGACACAACATAAAACAAAACAAGCACAAGTTTAACTTTTTTTTTTTTTCTTTTGAAAAGTTCAACTTCATTAAACAAAAAAGTCCAAATAAAAAAGGGACTTACAAACTAAAATACCCAAACAAGCCCACAACACCGGAAAGGATAAAAGACAAATAAAATAAACACAAAGTCAATATACCAAAACCTGAAAATGACTAGTGCATTCCTAAGATTTGTTTTAAAATTTAAGTTATAACAAGAAAACAAAGAAAAATTAAAGTAAGTTGCATATTTAGAAAACTTGAATTCTATAGATTTTTAAGGTTATTTTTATAATAATATATATTTTAGTTCAAATTCTTATTTTATTATTTATACTAGTATCATATTAGTCCTAAGTTGACAAAATATGACTTAACAAGTGTTTTTGCAACAATTTGAACTTTGCGAGTTGTAAGCGCAATATTAGTTTTTAATCTTTGTGGGTAAAATTACAAAATATACTAAGTTTATGGGATAAAAATAAAGTTTTTTCAAGTCTTACATTGCTAAAATAGAACAGAAGGGGAATATTGAAAATTCGAGGGACATTCTTACTAAAAATTCAAAGTTTGAGGGGTAAAAACTACAAGATTTCAAAGTTTGGGGGCAGACAAGAACGCTAATTCAGGGCAAAAATAAAATTTATCCTAATAGATTTTGATACTAAAATTTTCGATTGGCCATGAGCTAGTTTATTTATTACTTTCAATCCATTTGCATTATAGGCCATTTGTTTCTTTAGTAATTACAAAATTTAAAGTTTGAGAGGTGTAAGTACCAATTTTCAAAGTTTAGGGGTAAGTTACAAAATTACTAAAGTTTAAGGGGCAAAAATAAAGTTTTTCCAAGTCTTATATGGTTAAAATATGACACAAGGGGTGTTTTTGCTAAAAATTTAATGTTCAAGGGGCATTATTACTAATAATTCAAAGTTTGAGAGGGTAAAAACACAAGTTTATCTTAGTAGATTTTGGTACAAAAAACTTCAATTGTCCATGAGCTAGCGTTGTCATTATTTTCTATATGTCTGTGTTATAGGGGCCTCAATTTATTTGTTTCTTTAGTAATTACACAATAAATATTCATCTTTGTCTGTGAGTGTTTGTATGTCTTCTTATATTACTTCATCAAGGCAAAAGTCAAATATAATCTTCAAATTCTCACTGTGCCAGGTGCTAGTCAATAATGGAGCTTGGTGGGCCAGTTATTCAACTTTTGCAGTGGATTTCAGCACCTATTTCCAGATGCTGGAAGTAGCATCACAGTGGCCTTAAGGAAAATGTGAAGACACTCAACCAAAGAATGGAAGAGCTAGATTGTCAAAGGAGAGACATACATGCAAGGCTAGGCACTGAGATTATGGAAGGAGAAACAGAGTCGAAGGCTGAGGTTCAACTTTGGCTGCGAAGGGTGGAAGACATTGATGCCGAAATCAAGACGATTATCCAACAAGTTGAAACAGTGAAATGCTTCTCCCGTGCTGGAATTGGAAATGTAATTCAGAAGATAGAGGACGTCAAGGAACTCCATGGAAGTGGTCAATTTCCTGACGGTTTGGTCATACGCCTTCCACAACGAATCGGCCTTCCAGAAGATACAACCAACACCAACCTTGGGGGGAGAAACTACATTTACAAGAAAAATGGAAGAAGTATTGGCATTGTTGATGGGAGATGAAGTTAGAAAGATCGGAGTCTATGGGATGGGTGGAGTGGGTAAAACCACTCTCATGAAACGTTAAACAATCGCCTTCTTGAAAGTAGAGAGAAGTTTGATAGTGTAATCTGGGTAACTGCATCAAAGGCTTCCAGTATTATCAGGCTACAAGATGCTGTAGCCAGCGAAATCAAATTTGATGATATTTCAAAGTATGACGACGAAACAGTAAGGGCCCGCAAGTTATATGCAGAATTGAGTAAGGAAAAAAGCTATGTGCTCATCATTGATGATTTATGGGACGCTTATCGTCTTGACGAAGTAGGAATCCCGGAGCCTAGTCCTCAAAATGAAGCAAGTTGGTATTGACAACAAGAGGTCTTCACGTATGCAACGGAATGAGTTGCAAAGCGATCCCAATGGAGTGTCTGTCAGAAATGGAGTCATTGAAGTTGTTCTTGGACACAGTTGGTCGTGAAGTTCTATCCAACCCAAAAATGGAAGAGATCGTGAATTTGGTTGTCAAAGAATGTGCCTGTTTGCCACTTGCAATTGTTACAATAGCAGGAAGCTTCAAAGGTATTGTTGATTACTATAACTGGAAGACAGCACTAGAAGATCTAAAGGCATCTACAAAAGGGAAGGACGAAATATTGAGAAGTTGAAATTTAGCTACGATCGCTTAAAAGATGAAAACCTTCAAGCTTGTCTGTTATATTGTGCCCTATTTCCTGAAGATTATGCAATTAAAAGAAATGTGTTGATAGAGTATCTGATCGCTGAAGAAATTGTTCAAGGAAGAAATAGGCAAGTAGAGTTGGAAAGAGGACGGGCAATGCTAAACAAACTTGTACATGCTTGCTTATTGGAAGAGACAAAAGTTGATAGCGTGAAGATGCATGATTTGATAAGGGATATGGCACTAAAAATTACTAGCGACAGTCCTCGATTTTTGGTAGAAGCTGGGACTGGATTGAAATGGGTTCCAGATGAAGAAAATTGGAAACAGGATCTTGCTAAAGTTTCATTGATGGAGAATAATATATCAGATATCCCTTTGAGTTTTGAATCACCAAGATGTCCCAAGCTTTCAACACTATTGCTAAACTCAAACCGTTCCTTGTGTGGTATTTCAGACAACTTTTTTCGTCACATGACGGGACTTGGTCTTCTTGATCTATCTGAAACTAGTATTAAGAATCTTCCGAATCAGTCTCCGAGTTGGTGAATCTTACAGCATTGTTGCTCAGAGGATGTCGCCAGTTGATGTATGTGCCATCTTTAGCAAAACTGACAGCTTTGAAGAGGTTGGACTTTTACGACTCAAGAATCAAGGAAGTACCTCAAGGTATGGAAAACTTAATTAGGCTGAGATACATTGAATTTGACCGGTGTAATCAACTAGAGATAATACCTGATGGGGTCTTACGCAAGCTTTTAAACCTTCGGTATCTTTGTCTTCCTCAAGCGCTTAGAGCAACAATAAGAGGGGAGGAGTTGGTATTTCTGAGGAAGCTTGAGAGCCTCTGTTGCTTGTTGCATGACCTTAACAGTTTTAACGCGTATGTTAGATCTTTGGCGGAGGGAGGACCTGCCTATTACATACTCCAATTGGGATGTGTTGGCGGTCTTAGCTGGAGTGCATTCCATAAATCCTATGAAGTCCATAAGTTGTACATTTGATAAATTGTGACATAAGTGCAAGTGTAGCAAAAGGTGGAGACTGCACGCTATTGCTCCCTCAAGACGTTGAGAGCCTGGTTATAATTAAATGTCGCATTAATGTAAACAGTTTGTGTGAACTCACATCGTCCGAAAATGTGATGAACTTCAAGTTGTGCAGAATCGAGAAGTGCAGTGAGCTTAAGCATTTGTTTGTGTATTCCCCTAGCATCATTCGTCTTCTTCAGAGACTCGAGGAATTGAACCTTGAGGCAGTGTGGGACCTGCAAGGGCTGATCTGGGGGGAAAATCTAGCATCGTCGTCACCCCTTCCACTGGCACCTTTTGCTCTCTTAAGATATTGAGAGTGTCTCATTGTGACAACATAAAGAGACTGTCCATTGTTGCTCCACTCCCAAACCTGGAAGATATCATGTCTTTCATGTAAACAGTTGGTTGAAATAGTAGCAACGACATCCGATAATGATGAAGAAGAAGAAGATCAAGAACATGTGGAAGCTGCTGGTGGAAGATCACATCAGGCCGTCAGCGGTTGTTACTCTTCCTAAATTGTTGGACTTAGATTTGTCTTCACTACCAAAATTAAAAGGCATCCCCGTCATTGCTGGCAATTCCTTGCGACAAGTTACTATATCGAAATGTCCAAAGTTGAAAAAGGTCCCTTGCCTCGACAGAGTTCCAGTTCGGTTTCTCTTCGACGTGTTAACATAGGCGAAGATTTGTGGGAATCGCTGGAGTGGGATCACCCCAGTGCGAAGGATGCCATCCAGTCTGTGAGGGCAGGACCAGTCGTGCAAGAGGTAATATTTCTATCTCACGACAAAACTATCTGTTAATTGCTTGGTTTAAAGTTATTAAGTTTTTGTATATCAAACTTCTTCTTTTCTAGAGACTTTCATTTTAGTTCACGAATCAATCTCAAAAGCTTGCACTGCTAGGAGGTGAGTCAAACAATAATTGGGTGATTTTGAGGAATTGCTGATAAGAGTACATCTTTGTAATGTTGTCCTATCTATAATGGTTTCAACATTTTTGTCATATTCCAATATAAGTCAAAGATCAACCTAATATGTCTTTTCGAAAATACTCCGACAACCACCAAGGTATTCTACCATAATGCGTTTTGTAATTCTATCAGAATACATATTGGTATTCAATATAATCTCCGACTACTCGTGCTAGACTCCAACCGTCAGAGAGTATATTGATGGAATATGTTTGCTAATAATGTACCAAAATAAGTTGGTATCTACTGAACTATTTAATATACTCTATCGGGATATTTCTTGCTATTAACAGATTTTTAACATCAAATTATTCTAAAATATATTATTTTAAATGATTAGATTATTAGATTAAAATTGAAATTTTTTTTATTTAAATTGGTGAATCGAACGTGGGCCTAGTTTTTGATGTTGCAGTCAATATAGCCAATCAATAATCACTGTGATACGAATCGATAATTTGAATAATACCAGTTAAGAAGGCCTGTATTGATTGGATTTTTCATCGGTTATGTGCATAATTTTAGTAGATATTGACTCTTATTCTTATTTATTGTTAGCCATTTTTATAGAAAATTATTTGATTAATATGTTTTTGTTGAATAGGACATCAAATGGATTTAGAGGATAAATTAGAAGATTAGTCTTTGGGGAAGGCTTTTACGTGAATGGTAGGTTTGCTTTTATGTATGTATCTATGTATGTATGAATGTATGTATGTATATATAGCAAACAGCATAGAAAAAAGCGGTTGGACAGACGACTGACGGTTGGGCAGAGGAGAGAGAAGGAAAGAAGACAGTGGCTATGTTTATCTATGTTCTTACTATGAATTTCAATATTTCTCTGTAATTTTTCTGATACTGAGGTTGCGGATGAAACCATATTTGATGATGTGGTTCTCTTTTTATTCAATTAATTTCCTCTGTGTTCTTTAATTTTTATGATTCTTAGTTCACAAGATAATTACATTGAAATTTCTTTCATCAGTAATATGTATGCTTGATAATTAGAAATTCTGTTTTTGAATTTAATCCGTGCTTGATTTTGAATTTTGAGATATCAATATAATTTTTGTTTATTTGTCTTCTTATCAATGGATTTGATAAATGGAATGCTTAGGGAATTATCTCTTAAAAAAAAAAAAAAGGACTAATTAGGTTTATTTAACAGGGACTTACCTGTTCAATCTACAAGTTATAATAGATTGATTTCAATTTGTCGCTTCAATTTTGGGAATTAATTGATTAATAGGAAATTGCTAAATTAATGATGGTAGATTTTGAAACTTTGACAATTTTTTTAATCTCTTGATTAGTTTAATTTTACTCATCTGTTTTGATTTACTTTTTCTCGTTAATTTTAGTTTTATTTGTCACTCAATTTTAGTTTTCTCTTCAATTAGGTTAGAATATTAATAATCTGTTTTGATTTACTTTTTCTCGTTAATTTTAGTTTTTTTTCATTCAGTTTTAGTTTTCTCTTCAATTAGGTTAGAATATTAATAATCTTAGGTTAGATTGATTTTTCTTAATTTTATCAATACATGTGAGTTCGACCCCGTTTGCTCATAATTCTATATTTCAATTGATTCGTGCACTTTGAGTAATTAAAATTTTCCCAGAATCGACATACCAAAAAAAAACACAAATTCAGCATATCCCAAAAAAAAAATAAAAACCTACAAAATCTCTCACAAAAGCACAAAACTCATATTAAAAAAAAAAAAAAAGGGAACTTCATGGATCTTCTCCTTGCTGCAATGCCTGAGCAGATATGCTTATCTCGATTGACCTAGGCGGCTATGGGGCATGATCAGAGAGTTTTCTTTGGCCTTGGACTTATGAGATCTTGGTGACATCTTCATACCAGATGACGTGGCGGCATGCAGCGCAAAGGAGATCACTCCTTCACGCGGACTATTGGTCGATTTCTTTAAATGAAGCATTTTTTCCTTATAATTTTTTAATGTGCAAAATTGATCCAAGACCCAAACTAATGGCAATCCTCGTCATTTCATCACTAACTTCTTCGCCATCTAAAAATTCAAGAGTCTACTTAAAAAATAAAAAAGAGCATGACTCAATATACTCGAAAAATGAATCCAAATAAAAAAGTACAAGACTCAGATCTATTTGAAAAGTGAAACTAATTTAACATCAACCACTCTGATTCTAAAACCGCACAACTTATTGGTCGAGGACCTTTGGATTGAGTTATGGAATCAAACTTTGGATTTTTTTTTATTTTGTTATATCCTGGTCAGACGTTGTCTTCACTTAAAAGTTGGACTTGGATTTTCATGATAAAGATAATTTCACTTCATCTTCTAGGGCTAGCCTTGTCTTGCATTTTCAGTTATATTTCATTACTTTTAGTGGGGGTTTTTTTTTTGAAAATGCCCAAAAAGGGCACGTATATGAAATATTGCTATATCTATAATGACTTTAAGATTTTACCATCTTACAACGTCTAATGAAAAGTGGTCAATAGGGTAAAAATCCAAACCAAACCAGTAAGTAAGTGGGATAAAAATCCTAAGCATGAGCACTAACGGGCTATTCCCACAATTTTAAACTTAAATTTTGTTTTGTTTTGTTTTTTTTTTTTTTTTTTGGTGAATTACACGTCGACACAAGAAGGTTGCCTAATTGGAGGCTAGTGAGTTAATTTTCACTTTTCCCTCGCTTATGCAAGTCAATGCATCTTATGCTCCAGTTTAACATGTTTTAAACTCACTTTTTAGTTTTATTCAATTTTTATGATGTTTTCTTTTTACTTAAATTTCAATTATTTGTTTGAATATACGATCAAAATGGATTCATCTTTGAACTATAGTTGAACTAAAGTAACGCACCTCCCATCAATTGACGTGGCTTGGCGATAATTGGATCAAATGGTTTGTCAAAGCTCAAATACTAGTTATCTTTACTCCAATTTTATTATTATTATTATTATTATTTTAAGAAAAAAGGCTCTGATGGTATAATCATCCCAATTTCAATCCCACAAGCGGAATCCATTTCTCTGGGTATGACAATTTCAGCCCCAATTTTATTAATTATTATTATTATTAGTTGGAATATGTCAGGTTTGCATTTTGGATTCGGGCATGAATTGTCGAAACTGCAATATTTTATACTTTTTTTTATGTGAAATCAAAGGGTGATCTAAATTATGAGTTTTGATTGCTGGGTTTTTTGTTTTGTTTTTGTTTTTTGGCTAAATTACTTTAATTAGAGTAAAAGAAAATGTTTGTATCTAGTACTATAAATATGGGCCACCAAACCCGTTGAGAGGGAAAAATGGACCTGACCAAGCTGGTCCTAACGAAGGAAAGGGCGACCCAACCAAACCCCTTTTAGCTCAGTGGTTTACGGGCTGGATCAATCCGTAAGTTTTTTTGGAAAGTTTATCATTCGTTTAGTATTCAAGTTTAACTCCAATTAAACTGCACTATTCCATTTCAATTTTTATCTTTTTCTGAAAAGTTAACAAAATTTATAACTAATTTTTGAAAACTAATGAACTCCATCTTAAAAAATTTCATATCTAACTGACGAATCAAACGCAAGTTTAGTATTTTTATATGTAAAACTTAAAAAAAAAAACTATATATATATATATATATATATGTAAAGCACGGATACTCAATTTACATGCTTGTTTCCTTGCTTTATATGGACACGGGTACGTTTGTTAGTGTATTCTTTTGTTTTCTGAAACTGAAGTTTAGTTTTTTTGATTCAGTTTTAAGTATTTGTAACTAGGGATTTTAAAGGCCTTACAAGATACCTGTTAGCTTCCTGTTTTAAATTGATATGTGTAAGTCTATGAGTATTTTTTGGAGCAGTCCAGTCCGATCCTAATGGGGCGTGGGCTACACCGTTGGAGAAGACAAAGTCCCATGCGTGTTTATCATCAAAAGATTCCAAGTGGATTTCAAACTTCGAAGAATATTCAGTTCACGTTTAGTTCATCGGTTTGAGATGAAATTTTTAAGTTTAAGTTGATTGACTTTTCAAAAATCAGTTATAATCTATGTGAACTTTTCAGAAAAAAGATAAAAACTAAAATGAAAAAGTAAAATTTAATTAGAGTTGAGTTGAAATGCCAAACAAAACATAAATTCCTTTTCTCCTTTTCATTTTTTTTTTTCCATTCAATTATCTTTTTTATTTTTTTTTATTTTTGACTTTTGAATCATACAATCTTCCCAGATGAACAAAAAATTATGAGATTACTATATAATAAGTGAGGCACACACAAATAATTAATAATGATTTTTTTTAAAAGATCTTAATATTTTGAAAACAGTGATATTAACATAGTATTTTTTTTTTTGTTATTAATAGTTTTTTCAATTTGATTATGAACATGAATATTGTAGAGTGTATCAATTCTTTTTATGTATTTGCTTAAAAAAATCCTTTTGTATAGTTTAGGTAATTAACATCTTTAATATCTATACAAGAGTCCAGTCAAAACGAATTCATCGTAGGGAGGATTCCGAAAAAACAAAGGAAAAAAAGTTATAAAGAGTATTAACTTTACCTAAATTTCAAAAATAAGTTTCTTGTAGTTCCAAAACGTCCTTTTAGTTAAAAACTATTATTTTGCAATATTCTTTTAAAACCATTCAGTTTAAAAGATAATAATATTTGAAAAAAATACCTCAAAAAACAAGAAACAAGAAACACGTCAATTTTGTTTTCTCCATATATCTATAACATCTATAAAAAGCACAGATGACCTATTAGGCTGCTATCTTTTAATTTTTTTTTATTAGTTATTCTCCTGTCTTTTGTTGACACGTGTCATAACTAATTTTAGGTTTTTTTTACTTTAGTTTGGTTTCTACAAACTATGTGAGAAATCTCGCTATTGTTTTACTTTTAACTGACACTGATGATACTTTTGTAATAATGACTTTTATATTTCTCTTTAATTTTTTTACATCTGATTTTTTTGTTTTTTTTGGTATGTAAGCACTCCATGTGACAAGTAAAAATATATTACATCTGATATCTTTAGCTCTGGAGACATGAATCAAATTTGTCTTATTTGCTTTTGTGTCATACAATGGTTATATATATATATATATATATATATATTTCCACTTTCCCTTTTATTATGGGCCAATTTTACAGCTCTAATATTTTTCTATTGCTTATTGTCAAGGTTATTTTTTCAGCGTCTACACAATTTACAAAGACTTAGCATCGTTTGGTGTAAGGGTTTAGATTGCAGAATTTGAGTTTGAATTGAATTATGCGTTTAGTAAAATATTTGAATTAAATTGTTTTATTTCTTTTTGAAACTATAATTATGTTCACGTAATGGATCGTTGTTATTCGGTTTGGTTCTTCTGGTTTGTTATAAACATAAACTTAATACAAGTATATATTATTGCTTTACCAACTAAAATTTTAATTGTAAAAGGGAGACAAAAATTTTAAAACAAACAAGGCAATGAATGTTCAACAATATTGAACATCCTCATCCATTTGTATAGTTTCTTTTTATTTTTCTAACATAGATAGAAAATTAGCTTTCAAATTAGATAATAAAATTAATTAACAATTTGACAAGTTAGCTTTTAATCCATTTGAATTGATATAATGCAATTTCATATATGTTATAAAAAGATCCCAACATAAAGAACAATTAAAATTAATTGCGGAATAACTCAATAAGGACAATCAACGATTCAGAAGACATTATCTAAGAGGAAATGACCCATTTAATTTAATTAGATAAGAAAAAAGAATGGAACGAACTTGGATTTAATTAAGCACTTAGCTAAATATACATGTCAAAAAATAAGAAATAATAGAAGTGAAAGCAAAAAAAAAAAAAAAATGATTTCACTCACTAACTCACATATATAATTACACGACATGAAAACAATTAAAAATAAAAAATAAAAAAATTTATGAATCGTGTCAAGAGCTAAAGAAATGAGATGTAAAAATAAACGAAAACTAAAAACTAAAAGAATCATTACATAAATCTCATCAGTCTAAAGAAGGAACAAAAATCAGTCCATCTCGCGAACTCATGAAGGATTTGTCCAAGTGCTCAAGAACAGCCACTATGGACAGTAACGCAACACTTGGAGCATCCCTAAACCCAAGCAACAAATCTCAGATAATTTTAAATGACATCCATGAATCGTACCAAGTCCTAATAATAATCACTCCTATCAATTTAATAACAAAATCTTTCTATGATTTAACTCCTGCGCAACAACAGAGAAAAATCAGCTTCAATATTTCTTAACATTCAATTTCTTAATTATATTTAACATTTTGTTTCCTTCTCACCGTTAAAATATCAATTAAAAAATAAAATATCAGTTACTTACAAACAAACCCGAAGTAACAAACTAGATATCGATAATCCATTACGTGAACATAATTATGGTTACCAAATGAAACTAAAACGATGTTGGTCTTTATAAATCGTGAAATGAGTTTACCACGATTGAAAACAATAATAATAATCTAAGAAATTCTCTAGAAGTATAGTTATAAAGAGTTGAGACATTAATATTAATTGATATACATGCATGTCTATGAATATAAATATAAATACTAACTCCGTTAAACTTTCTTCATTAGCCAAAAAAAAAAAAAAGGAAGTTAAACTCTCCATAATGCTAAATCAAATAAATACATTATTATTGTTTTTTGTTTATTACTTTAAATAAATTTATCAAACAAACTGGCACGTGCAAATCAACTAAGTACTTTAAAAAAAAAAAAATTCATGTACAAGCCGGCCGGACTAACTCGTAATTTTGTTTAGACCAAACAGCAATCATAAAAGATCACATCTCCAAATCCGAAAGGAAAACCCAAGACGAAAGAGCAGAGCAGACTAACAATGAACATTCAAACATTTCATCAATACTATAAAATGCAATTGCATTTACAAAGTATCTTTAGTACTCAGAAAAAATAAAAGAACAAAAAATTAAAAAAAATTAAAAATACCACTTTGAATAGTTCACCGAGATGTCTATTGACAAAACCATTTAAAGTAAGATGCTCTTGAACTAGTCTAGTCTGCCTTGGGCAGGGGACAAAAACTTCTTCTTTTCATTTTTACTCAGCCTTAGTTATACGGTTTTCCGGGCACTCGGTTAGAATAGAAAAAGAGCAACACCAAAATTGAAGTTAAAGTGCAGTGACCATCATCAGCAACCCTTCTCAGAATTGTTGCTAGCCCTGTAAATATGTAGCACCATCATACATGCAAGTACTTTTTAACGTTTTTCACGTTCCGATGTTTGACGATCAAAACAGAAAATTCCGTCTCATTATAACATATAGCATACTATAGGTGTAGAGCACGAGAATGGTACCCAAATGAGGCAAACTCTGAATACTAGATATAACCTTAAAATAACAAGAGTCAAGGTCGGCTTCAATACTGGCAAATGGAGCTAACACTGACTGGACAAAGTATGAAAAACGAGGAAATGAGACAAAAACACGGATAAAGCCTGATCTGAAATGCAGATGGTACTTATAGCAAAACGGAATGCCAAATGTTTGTATTAATTCAGATCATTAAACATTTGGTAAAAATTGATGACAAATGAATTTCAAATGGAGTGAGTTTCCAGCCAAAATGGGTTAAATGGACGGAGCAAGAAATCAAAAAGTATACTTTTAATCTCAGTAAGATGTCGAGATAAATGTGGGCATGATGCAGTGCCTTACCCTGCCAAAAGTATCAAAATATAGCCACGTTCAGTTAATTGGCTTGAAATGAAAGGCCTCACAAATTAGAAGAATCCCAGCTAGCATAAACGGCACTGATGATTTTCTCATGCAATGTGGTCCCCGAGCAAGCAACTATTCCTCGGTCAAGACCCTCCAAGTACACCCCCTTTGAAAAGTCGAGAGGGTGACCTCGAGCATCAGTTACCACACCTCCAGATTCTTTGACAATTAGAACACCAGCAGCATGATCCCATATCTTCTCCTTGTACCCAGACCGTGCAAACTTCATGAAAATCTCGGCATCTCCCCGAGCTATGGCAGCATATTTCACCATGCTGTGGACACGCAAGGGCTGTTTTCTACCGTTTAGTCATGAGGCAAAAATTATAGTAATTTCATTAGAATGCAAATAAACTTATGAATTTCAAAACCATGCTACCCGAACAAGGGAAAAATCCACATAGAAACGTCTAAAAATTTGTAATCTAGAAAGAATATTTACATACCTTAGACCTACGCTGTGAGCAAGTCCCTGTGTGAGCGAGTGATTTGAATTTGCTTTCTCAACAGGTTCACAAGAAGTAGCCAATGCAGGATCATCAATGGAAGAGACCCGGATCAATGTCGCTGAATTTGGCCACTCAAGCTTATTGTCTCCGTAGATTAGTGGCTGCATCCATGCCTCACCGCTGCCTTTCAACGCATACATCACACAGCCTTTTTCCCACTTAGTCGTTGCAGGGGGGGAAAATTCAATATGGTTTGATGTTGTTGATGATGATAACTGAGCAATTCCTTCTTCATCGGATAATTAGGGCACCCAAGAACTCCGATAATAACTTTCCCGTCCTCAAGCAATGCTAGAGCTACTGCATACTGATCCCCTCGTATGAAGCCCAATGTCCCGTCAACCGGGTCAAGCACCCAGTGTCTCCCTTTGGGTCCTCCGGTTGAGTTGCATCGGCTGATAGCCTCAAGAATTTGAGAGGTCTTAAGGGCTAAGGTAGGAACCTTTAATTATTATATATGACTTTTTAAAAATAAAGCCTCCGTTTGTTAAGTCAGTGGGAGACAAAAATTTTAAATTTGAGTTTATTAACTTTTTAAAAATTAATTATAGCTTTTGTTAACTTTTAAAAAAAAATAAAAATTGAGATAAAAAATATATAATTTAATTAGAATTAAATCTTAATGCTAAAGGTAACCAAAAAAAAAAAAAAAAAAAAGTTAATGAATAAAGAGAACAAAATAATGGCTCAGAGGACATGGTCAGACAGTAGTACTCTATTTTACATGTTTGATTTACGAGGCACTGAACCCACTCTCGGAGCCCTACACCCTCGGAGCCCTACACCCGCAAGCACAACCCACAACTCTTGGCAAAAACTGACCCCCACTCCATAATATGTCAAGCAACCCAAAAAATCATAAAATAAAATAAAATAAAGCAACCAAAAATCAATGAGTAAAGGACTATAGTACACATTTCATTTCTGAGGATGCAATATTGTACAACTCAAACGTCAACTATCAATGATTACACATATCATGTAATGATAATTTTAAATTCGTCCACCTAGATTCAAATTCTGCAATCTCCCGTAAGGTCTCCCATTTTAGTTTTGGTTATTGATGCTTTGGCTTTGCAGGTGATAGATTCTAAATGAATGATCGAGAGAAACTAATATAAAGTTTTGATTGCTCTTTCGGTGTCCCTAAAACTACAATATGTCGAAGGAGATGAGAAGTAGGATAGGGATCATCTGATCCTTTGTTTTATGGGTAAAAATAGAAACCCCCACTTTTTTTTTTTTTTTTAAATAAATTTTTACTATTTGTATTCTCTTATAAAATTTGGAATAATTTTTTTTACTATTTAAAAAAATGAGTTTAAACCATTTTTTTTCCTCATTAGTGACTGAAAAATAGCTGTTTACATTCCAAAATATTAATAAGAATGTTATTGTAGCTCTACAGCTTCTTCTAGCATTCCATGGAAACGGTCAAATGTTGCAATGCAAAGTTGCATCTGTCACATAACAAAAAATGACCCCATTCTCCATGAAAAAAAAAAAAAAAAAAAAAAAACTCATTTTCATCAGTTGTACTTATTAATTGTAGTGCAGTAAGCGAACCAAAAACCATAATTGATTCATCACATGGTACCATTTATTTCCATTTAATAATGATTGATGACAAGCTTCTGTTCATGATCGTAATATTTCACAAGCATAATTTAGTTAGAGTTAAACTTAAACATTAAACGAAGCCTTAGAAGCCTAGATCATGTACTATTCGCGATCGATTTGATCATTTTTTTAAAATAAAAATCACTTACTAGACTAAAAAATAGTATTCTTTTTGGATTATTTGCACGGTTTGATATTTTAAAGAAAACACACATTAAACCAAATTATATACACAATCGATTAGAATGGTTTGATTTGGGCGATTGAGTTTTAACTAAAATAACTTTTTTTATATTGACAAATATTATAAGCCATCCTTCTATAAAGAAAAAAATAGTATCTAGAGTCATAAATATTATAAAAATAATATTCGTCTATAAACGTAAAGATGAAGATAACCTCCAAAATTCTCAGACTATTTCCAAGATGACAAATGTCTTTACCATATTTAAATTGCTAACCAAACCAACCACCAAAGTAACTTTAAAAATAAATCGATCAAAATAATTAACAATTTGATTCGGTTTGATTTAGATTGATCAGTTAAAATCATATTTGTGATATTGAAATCAAACAGAGTTTAAGACGATAAAGAAATATGAGCCATAAAACTTCTATATGTCAAGACATAGCTGTTAATTGTAGCCAATAATGCAGTAATTATAGCAGTTCAAAATGCAATAAAAGAAATAAGAAAATTTACTATACATAAATTCTAGAAGTTCTATATTCACTCTTCCAGCTGAAATGAGTAATTAATAATTAAATAGTAAATGTTGAAAGATTTGTATCTCTCACTCTAAGAGATTATTTGGTTGGTTCGATTGAGTTGAAATTTTGGATTTATTTTAATTGGAGTTAAGTTAAGTTGAGTTTTAGAATTGTGCATTTGGTTAAAAATAAATTGTTTGAAATTAAAAAGTATAAAAACTTGAAATGCGTTCGGAAAATATATATATATATATATATCTTATATCGTTACTCTTGAACTTCTATATAATTTTTTTTTAGATCATCTCAATTCTACTTGAAATAACAAAATTATAGACTTTTCAAATTTAAGTTTTAAAGTTAGAGTTAGATATATGAATAATAAAACTGAATTTACTGGAAGAAAAAGACAATAAACAATTGGAATTATTTGATTGAAGCGTATGTATGTGTGAAACATAACCTTAATGTCACTTTGTTCCTTTCTCTCTCTGCCGTCGTTATTAACTTTGCCCAACTTTTTTCAATCATTTTTCTTGTCAATGTTTTACTTTTTCTTTTTCTTCTTAAAGACCTTTTTTTTTTTTCTAGTGACATAAGATAGGGAGCCTCGATGTACCCCTTTATAGGACCATTTGTTACAAGGAGGGGTGTTGCGATGGATTTGATCCTTTTTTTTTTAATTATTATTATGAAATAAAAATCACTTACTGATCAACTAGAAATATATATATATATATATATATATATTTCTCTCTATATATATATATTTCGGATTGTTTGAGCGGTTTAATATTTTGAAGAAAAACCCCCAAATCACATATACAATCGATTTGAACTTTTGATTTGGACTGTTAAAGTTTAAACTAAAATAATTTTTGGTATTTACAAATATAATAAGCCATCCATTTATAAAGATAAAAATAACAGTCATAATTCACAATCTACTTTCAAAATGACAAATGTATAAAGTTTTACTATAAAAACCTTGCAAACAAACCAACAACCAGATTTGAAATATTCTAAAAATTAAAAAAATTAATATAGGTATATTTTTTTTTTGACAGATTATTGATAGGTTTGGCCAATTTTAGACCTCGAAACTACTAACCAAACCAACCACCAAAGTAACTGGAAAAAGATCAATAATGTAAAAAAGAATTAACAATTTGATTCGGTTGGATTTGGATTGATGGGCTTAAATCACACTCGTGAGATAATTAAAATCAGGTAGAGCATATTATATAAGGCCGAATACTATAATAAGATATTTTAAGCATAACAGTTGAATCCACTTTATAAGCACAAATTTAATTTAAATCGTACAGTCAACGCGGTGAAGTCAGTCTACTGTTTTAGTGGGAATATTTACTAAAAAATAAAGTTTTATAGGGACTTATGTAGAGATATATAATTAATTTTTTGTAGGATAAAATGAGAAAAATATAATGTTTTTCAAGGTAAAATTGAATAAAGAGAAACATTCACTAGGGGCGATTTTCCACAAAAAAAAAAAAAAAAAAAAAAATTCACTAAGGGCGGAAGTCCTCACTCGGCCATGGTGACTTCATCACACTACATACGGTTAAGATCAATGCCTCTTAATGTGGAATTACCTCAACATAGAATCCCATTTTTTTTTTTTTGGGTGATTGACACTTCCTAAAAGAAATGTAAATTAAAGTAAATATGCATGCTAATTAGAACCCTAGCCATTATTATCTTAAGTACCCAAGTTGTTAAAATAAACAAGAATAATTACCAAAGACAGTTTTACAAACTGAAAGAGCGACATTACTATATGAATACCATTTACACGTTATCAATTATTAACTGTTGCTTTGTAAGCACTATCTTTCTTAAGCTTCTTCATTGTACACCTTGGTTTCCAATGCAATAATATGTTAACAGTTTCTTCTTTCCTTTTGTTAATTTTTTAAACTTTCTTCAAACGGTTGGAAAATGACCTTTTAAAAAAAAAATGACTTTTTTCCTATGATTCTCTTGAGTTTAACGAAACAACAAAAATGATTTTACAAGTGAAATCAAACCCAATTTTATTTTCTTCCAATTTGATCACCACTAACAAGATGAGGACGGTGACAAGGCTCCCAATTACGTGTGTGTGTGTGTGTGTGTGTGTATTTATATGTACGTATATCTATACACTAGTATTGGTTCTTTACCAAAACAAACAAAACATTAATTAAATAAACATGTCATGTGTTTGGACCAAAATTTTGGACCTACCTAATAAATTAGCAACTAGTTCATAGTCGTAAAATCATACCTAATTTTTTTGACTTTGGCTTAAGAATCTCTTATATTTTAATTTTCATCTAATGCTTGGTATCAAATCTTCTTAACAACATGATTTAAAGCTAGAAAAGAAGTTGTCAAATGGGAATTTATGGTTTTAAATTATGGTTCAAGTAGCCGGCCACTAGAGTAATATCTCAGTGGATTTGGGATGGAAAAAAGTCAAATTTAGCTTAGATAATGAATCCACAGGATTTTGCGTACTTTAGCTTGGACAGTAGTACTAGTAGTTCTTTGTTTGGAATTCATTTTGGAAACTTGTTGGAAGTTTCTTCTGTTCCTTTTGAATTAATGGATTTTGTTGAATGGTGAAATTGTACCATTGCCTAAAAAAATTGACTTTTGTGGTTTGCTAGACAGCATGAAGTAGGGGTAAGATTACCACCCATTTCATTTTCCGTATTTGTTAGAAACGACTTAAAAATGATTTCATCCACTTGAAAGTTTGCCACTTTTATTTAGTGATAGCCGACAACTCTTTTAAATGGTTCAAATAGATTTTTTTTTTTTTTCATTATTTAGAAACTGTTTGGGAGGAAAATTGAAGACAGAATTTTGGAGATATTTTAATTGGAGATTAGTTGAGGTTTTGAAAATACGTGTTCGGTTAAAAAAAAATTTGTTTAGAGTGAAAAAAAAATCATAAAATATGTTCGGCAAAAAACATGTAATATGGTTTGTGTTTCATTTCTCTTGAAATTTCATGGACTTTCAAAATTTAAGTTCACCGTAGAGATTTGGAGATGTGAATAGTAAAAAATAGTTTGAGTTGAAGAAAAAAACAAAAAAAAAAATGGAAATGCGGTTTGGAATTTCTCCCCTAAACGAGCCCTTGAAGGATTGAAAAATTAGATCTACATTAACTAGGATTTATCGTGATTTTGAGGAGGCAAGGAAAGATATTTAAGATACAGAAACGTCACGTCATACGAATTTTGATTACAACCTCAGATTTACGAGGACAAATAATTCTGCATCATGTAGGGTTGGAGAGTACTTGGACTATGCAAAGAGAATGATACTTGAGATAGTTCAGTACTTCAGTTAAGAGAGAAGAGGTGTGGGAGAGTTCAGTACTTCCGAAAGGAAAAAACGTATAACAAATTAATTGTTAAATTTATTAAATTTTAAATATGTAATGGTTTTTAAATACCAACTTACTATTAATAATATTATTACATGACAGTATAAGACTCATTTGCTCTCAAAATTATCAAACATAATGATCACATAAATCACTAATAGTGATGCTAGCCATCTTCGTTAATCTTATATGTGACAAGAATGATCTAATTACTATAATGTTTTAGCAAAAATGTCATGTTTAATAATCTTCCATTAATATCTCGGCCAAAAAATGTAACTCTGAAAATAACTTGTACTTGGATTTTCAGGATGAAAAAAGTTGCCATAATTTGGGCTACCTACATCCCATGTGTCATAATTTGGGCCAAACTGTATGTCCAAACAAAGAAGGCTTGACCTCGGCCTTCTTCTGGGCCTCGTGGGGGACCACTGAGGGGCTTTTTACAGGAATGCCACATATTCAATCACGACATTTGGTTTCCAGATTTTTTTTTGCGTCTTTTTTCTCTCGATTCAAAACTATTTTTCACTACTCATCTTCAAACAACTATAGTAAACTCACACTTTAAAAGTTCATAACTTTGTTAGTTTAGGTCCAAATGAGATGATTTTTTTAAATGCATAGAATTTTAAGAAGAACGAAATGAGATTGATATTTGATTTTTTTTTTCTAAATATATTTTAAGGTTAATATATTTTACTCCAAATAGTTTTATTTTTTCAACCAAACACATATTCAAAACTCGAATTCAAATATCTTCAATACTACATTTCTAAAACCTCTTTCAAACGGACCTTAAATTGATTCATAAGTCATGCCAATAAAGAGAAAAATAAAACACTATTCCATTAAAATGTCACATTATTATATTCTATCATCTTTAGAATCCAAAATATACTCTTTAAGTTATCGGTTTGTAATCGTTATGATACCAACTGGTAACCATCGGTGGTCGGTTACCAATCAATAACCAATCGGTGACCACCGTGATGCCGACCAGTTACCAGTTAGTTACACTATGATATCGGCATTCATATCTCTCCATATGCGGTCTGTTGGTTGATCTCAGAGGTGCGCATGAGCATGGAAACATCTCCTCGGTGTATCATCATCCATAGATCTTGACATCGGCTAAAAAGGCATTGTGAGGTGGCAACTGTAGCAAAGGTAGTGGCTCCTCCATGAGATCGCATTACTGATCTCATTACGGAAAGATATCATATTGTCAAAGCATCTGTTGTGCGAGGTAGAGGCGACCGTGGCCAGAGAACTTTTCGCACCAACTAGTAGCATGGATGGCGCTGGTCCGATTTGTGGATGGTGTTTTGTCAGAATGAGAGAGCTAAGCAATTTTGGAGGGTATTTTAGTAAGTAAATTTATTTATTTATTTATTTTAAGGGAATTGACTTTTGCTGCGGCATTTTTTCTTATAATTTTTTTAATTTGTGAAAAAAATTGATCCCAAAACGAAATTTGTGGCAATTGCACATACATTTCTTTGTTTGGGCCGAATTGCACGTCCACGCAAGAAGCGTTCCAACCTGGAGGGCAGTGAGTTCATCTGTCACTTTTCACTCACCTGTTCAAGTCTATGCAACTTTGCTCTCGTGTAGCACTTTAAATACATGTTTAAAATTTCTCTACTATATTGCCTTTAACAAAAGTTAGAATAAACTGTCAAATTCATTATCCAAACAGATATCTTTGGGCCTTTTACAATACTTGAACTATAGAAAATACTAAACATACCATTCAATAAGGTGGCTAAGCAATAAGGACTAGGGCTGTGCACCAAACCCACGAACCCATCTAAACCATCCGGCCCCGTCCTGCCCATTTGAATTGGTTCACGTCATCACCCATTTGTTTTGGACGGGTTTTCTACTCACCCGCCATCACTTAAGTACGGGTGCAGGTTTCACTTTTTGGCTTGCGGGTTTAATCCGCCCACCTACCATTTTTTAATTAATAATAAAATTATTTTCCTTTAATAAGCATATAAGACTCTTTGAAGAAGTTACTAGCAATTTAATTATTTTTTGGATTTTATTATTATTATTGTTGTTGTTGTTGTTATTTAGATAGATATTGTGTTTGCAATTGAAATCAATCTTACTTTTTTTTTTTTTCGTCTCTCCAAGTTTAACATTATAGCAGGTTCAACAATTGAATTGAAATTTCAAGCTTATTTCTGTTTAAAAAAAGCTATCGAAAAAAATTAAAGGAGAATAAAAAAATTACAAAATTGTTTTCAAAATTCTCTACCCACCCGCCATACCGTATGCCCCCACCCGCTGCCATACCGCATGCCCCCACCCTCCTTCATGGTGGGGTTGGTTTGGGATTTTGAAACAATAATTATCTTCTAACCCACCAACCAAACACCACCCACCCATGCACAGTCTTAATAAAGACTATTATGATAGGTTTGTAGTCAAAAATTAGAATGTTAATGACCTTCTTTGAGGAAATATGAAGGCTTTATTTCTACCAGTTTAGTACTCGATTTAAATTGTATGTAATCACGCCCATGTATCCTTCCATCACGTTGATGAGTCAAGATCTGTTGTCTTATTTTTTTATCTCAAAGGTTCTTCTCTCAATAGTGTTTTGATAATTTATCAATTTATTCAAAAATTTTATTATTTAATATTTTTTATATATCTAAATTATTAAATTCAGATAATATAATATGATAATGTTAGAGAGACAACCAATAAAATAAGAAATCTAGGAGAACAGATCTCCACTCGTTCCATCGTCCACTTCCCTAACTTAACAAAAAAAAAAAAATGAAAACATATCTGGCAATTATTCTTGAGGGAGATAAATTGGCCTCGTCATCGACACTAAAATGGGAAAGAGAGTGGAAGTTTCCACCTCATAACAAGGATTTTTCCATGGAATTGACTTATAGTTTTCTGTTGACTTCCGTTCTTCTTCTTCTTCTTATTCTTCGTCTCACCTTTACTTCTTTGAACATGGGTCTCGGCTAAGAACTAAAAAGCCGCTTGGATTTTCACTTCCTATATTCTTCAGAGCTAGCTAGCTAGGAACAAGAATTTACTAATTTTCTCTTGCGTTTTTTTCCCAGGTATGTAGCTCTTGCTTCAAATTTTTTTTATTATTATTTGTTGGATTTGCATTTTAGATTCAGACATGAATTGCTCAAACTGTCAATATATATATATATATATATAATGAAATAAAAAGGGTGATCTAAGTTATGAGTTTGATTGCTGGTTTTCTTGATTCTTCTCCATTGAAAATTTTCTTTTTCTGAACTGTATTAGTTTCTCAAGAAAATTTTCTGTTGGAAGTCTTTGAAAGAGATTGTATGGATCTACTCTTCTTCTTTCTTGTACGGTAGCACTGAATAAAATTTTAGTATGAGTTGACTAGTTGAAAAAATTTTGGCATTTTTGATCAATTATGTCTAAGATTGTTGCGACAAGAATAATGAGTCTGTTTTCATTTTTTATGGAAAAAAAAGAGATCAGTAGCGCCTTCACGTATCCCGTCTAATGCACTTGATTAACTTCCATGGAAAAAAAATCGACCGGGACTTTCGATGGGATGATCAAGGATTTTGACCTTAAGTTTTCAACAACTATAAAGCTCAGGTTTATAGAGACTATCGGCACCAAGTCATTGCCTAAGGGCAACTTTTTTGCACTCGGTATTTCGCAAACTTGAGACTTGATAATAGTGAATGTTATTAATAGGACCTCTTCAACCGGTGATATGAGTTTGTTTTTGTTGTTGCATATAATTTGCATGCAAATTTTTTTGTATTCTTGTAGTTTAGAATCAAGTTATTTATTTTGAAAATTCGAGCACTTTTATCTTGGTAAGAGTAAGTACTATATATTTATTTGCAATCTAGTGGTAAGAAAAAAAAAAAATTTTTTTGGGGCTCAAAACAGTTTTAATTTTTACTATATAAGAAACTTAGCCAATGATTTGTAAAATGCTTTTGTTGTTGTTGAAATGCAGTCACCAGCCTTTTCGGAATTTTTGTGTCGAAATTCCGTAATGGGTTTCGAATTCTTGGCACTTGTGACAGTGATGACACAATTTGCTGGAACAGTTCAGGAAAAAATAGAGCTCGCAAAGAAAATATGCGAATTTCTTAAGCTGTTTCCTGAGTGGCTAAAGAACATCAAAGAACAAGATGAAAAACTAAAGACCCTCAAGAGGAAACTCAACGCGCTGTGTAGTTTACAAGAAGATGTTAGAGAAGAGCTAACAGCTGCAGAGATTCAGCCCGGGAAGAAGCGAAAGAGAGAAGTCGAGACATGGCTGAAAGATGTCGATGCAAAGAAAACAGACGTTCAAAAAACAGAACAAGAGGTTAGAAATGAAAGATATCTCTTAAGGCCGTTGCTGGACAGTGGTATAAAAAGGAATCTTCAAGAAGTAAAAGATCTTCATAAGAAGGGTCAGTTTTCCGAGGGGCTCGTTCTCGACATGCACTTAACAAGCAAGGAGCCATTGCTGACACAAAAATTGCTCGGTAGGGAATCAAATATGGAGGCGATTTGGAAATGGTTGAACGATCCAAGTGTGTCGAGAATAGGAGTTTATGGGGTAAAGGGTGTTGGGAAAACAGCCATTTTGACTCACATTCAAAATGCACTAGCGAAAAATAGTAGCTTCGAGAATGTTTATTGGGTGAGTGTAACCGAACAGCCCGACGTACAGAAATTGCAGGATGCAATTGCAAGACAAATCGGGTTGAATCTATCGGATGAGGAAGACGAAATCATAAGAAAATCCAAGTTACATAATGCACTGACCAAAAGAGGGAGCTTTGTGATCATTTTAGATGGTGTTGGGAGGCTATTTATAGACGAAGTCGGGATTCCGAATGAGAGAAAAGGGTGTAAACTGTTGTTGAGTACTCTGTCATTGAGGCAATGCCGGAGGATGAACTGTCAAGAAACTCTTGAGATAAAGCCACTTTCTCATGAACAAGCATTGGAACTTTTTAAGCAAAAATTGTCCAATAGGAACACTCTTGGACCGGAAATTGAGCGAATTGCGGAGCAAATTGTGGAGGAATGTGAAGGCTTGCCTCTTTGGATTTTGAATGTGGCTGATAGCCTGAGGGGAGTTGATGACATTAATGAGTGGAGGAATGCATTGACAGAGGTGACAGAGTATAGAAAAGGGAATGCTGATTGATTAAGTCCAGCAGTCGTATCTGTCTGATAAATGCAACTTTATTTTCAAATTCATGTAATTATTAGTTAATTTACTTGTAGCGTAATATAAATTTTTGTGTAACATGTTGTGTTTTTGAACTTTTACTATAAGTGACATGTATCAACAGAAAATGTTACACATTAATGAGTTAATGTCACATAATATTAGTCTGATGTTTCATATGCCGTGCCGACCTATAGATATACATACATATATGTCAGCCATGAATTTGCTTAAGTGTCATTGTCTAGAGTTGTAGAAATTGCTAATTATAAAGATAGCACTCTTTATTTAAGTTGGTTCTAATACTTGGTGCTTTCTTGTTTGCCAAATTTCTCTCAACAAAATTCAGTCTTCACAGGGTTGAGAGTCTATGGAACGAGAAGAATATTTTCTGTTTTGTTCCCTATAGGCTATGTATATCTCAAGGAGCCTGAAATTCTGGCTTGCAAAATTATGAAACCCAAATTAGTTGAATACTTGGTTACTCATAAATTATTTTATATTAATTTACTCAAATTTAAAGATCTCCATATAGTTCTTACTAAAACTTCTGTATATTATTATTATTTTTTTTAATGGGCAATCAAAGGGTGATCGAAATTACGAGTTTAATTGCTGGCTTTTTTTTTTTGGCTAAATGAAACAAAATTCTTTTTCTAAATTGTTACTTTAGTTGCTCGTAATTTGTGAAGAGATTTTCTTATTCTAAGCTTGTATTTGATTCGCTAGTTGGAGATGAATATTTTAAATTAGAGTTGGTTGACTTTTCAAAAACTAATTATAACTTTTATTAATTTTTTTAAAAAAAGATAAAAATTAATATAAAAAAATACAGTTTAATTAGAGTTAAGTTGAAATGTGAAACGAAACATAATTTGTCCAAATATAAAGAGTGTGCCAGGACATTATATATTTTCACAATCAATAGTTTAAAAAAGTGACTACAGAGCAACTAGAGCAGCAATAGCAAATATAGAGTTATCCAATTTATAAAAAATTGCATACAAGTAAGAACTCGATCGGGTGAGAACTCCGTCTATGTTACGTCACAGAAGTGTAACTTAAAAAAAAAAAAATTTCTGAAACGAAAAACAAAAACGTTAAAAATCACTGTTTTTATCATCAATTGCTGGAGAAAAACTTTTTGAACGGAAAGGAGTCCTAATTAAAGAGAAAAAGTGAAAGCTAGTCTCAGAGAAGAAAAAAAGAAGCTAGCCTACATTAAATTAAAATGTGTTCGAAAAAAATATCAATATGTAGCTTGTTTTGTTTATTTTAAAATTCTATGTAATTAAAGAAAAAAACATCTTATTTGAATTTGTCTATGTAAAATTATGGACTTTTAAAGTTTGAGTTACAAAACTGTGTGAATAGTGAAGTGCCCAAACAATATCTTTCCCAGTTTTCTTTTCCCTTCGGTAGTAATATTCATTTTTGTAAAAAAAAAAAAAAAGTAGTGCTAGGGACATTAACTTTAATCTCAACTTTTTGAGTATCAATTCATGTGTTATATTTTCATTGGTAAATATAATTAATTTATATGACAATATTTTAAATACTTGTCAATAAAAAAAATTGATAGCTCATATGTTACATAGGTTAGTACTCAAAAATTGAGATTAAAATTGATGTCCCTAATATTTTTCATAAAAAAAAAAATAATCACTCATCTGATTGGGTGATAAAAAAAATCAACCAACCCAATTGTCTAATTTTTTTTTTATAAAGGAATTGACTTTGGCTGCGGCGTTGTTTCTTATAATTTTTATTTTTTAAATTTTTAGAAAAAATTGATCCTAAACCAAAATTTGTGACAATTGCACTTACAATTCTTTGTTTGGGCCGAATTGCACGTCCACAACCTGGAGGGTAGTGAGTTAACCTGTCACTTTACTCCCTTGTGCAAGTCTACGCAACGTTACTCTTGTGTAGCACTTTAAATACATGTTTAAAATTCTTCAACAATATTTCATTTGATGCAAATTAGAATAAACCGTTAAATCTATAGGAGTGTTTGTTGTGTAAGTTTGAGTTAAGATTTATAAGTTTAAATAGAAATTTTTTTTTTAATTTTTTTTTGAATTTTCAGAAAAGACAAACAACTTTTTGGGGAAAAAGACAAAAAACATGATAAAAAAAAATACAGTTTAATTTAAAACTAAACTCATGACCAAACAAGGCCTATAATTCAAACAGGTCATCTTTGTGCCTTTAATAATACTTGAACCAAAGAAAGTACCAAACATATCATCGAATAGGGCACTTTTACAATGCGATAAGCTAACTTTGTTAAAACGATAGGGTAAAAAAATTAAGCTCGTCCAATTATGATCTAACGGTCATTATGAAATGAACTTAGAAACCAAAAAGTAGAATCAAAACTACACGATCACATATCATCCTTTCATTCTTTTTGTCTAAATATTGTAAAAATATCCTTATATTTTATAAAATCTCAGTTTATACCACATATGTTTTTGAATATCAAAATCAAAATTCCTAAAACTAAACTAAAATAAAAAATAATTAAAAAAATTAAAATCCAAGTCTGAACGTCGGAGAAAAAAGGTCAAACACCAGCGAGAAACCCGTCAGCATCGGTCTTGCCATTCGTAGTGCCGTCCTTTCCTCCGGCATCTCGCCCTTGCCGTTGCAATCCCACCCAACCTAGCCAATGTGCATCCCAACTCAGCAATCGCCCCCACTCCCAACGACGCGACCCAAGGGCCGCCCTACCACGGAGAACCACCTCACCACGGGACCCAGCGCTTCCCAGCAACGGTGACGCACCCTAGCATAAACGCCCAGACACCAGAGATCTCATCTACACATCCCTCGACCAGTGGAGACCCAAGCCATGCCACACTCTCACGGCGACGAGTGGCTGACAACAAAGCCCCTGTCCTAATCGGTGTTGACGGCGCTGAGGAGGGCAATCTTAACAGGAGCAACGACATTAATGGGCATCTTCAACATTTTCTGATTGGGAAATTGTCCCCTACTCATCGTGCTTTTTTCTTCTTTTCATTTAATGGGCCTTAATTTATTCTACCCATTACAAGCCCTTGGATCTTACCCTATCATTCTAGAATTGGCCTATCGAATAAGATAACTTAGCGATAAGGATAATAGTGATGGTTTGTGGTCAAAAATTGGAATGTTAATAACCTTCTTTGTGTATCTTAAATACGAAGGTTTATTCCTACCAGCTTAGAACTGGACTTAAATTGCATGTAACATATCCTTCTTGCCACGTCGATCGTCCCCTTCCCTAACTTCTAAAAAAAGTGACAATTATTCTTGAAAGGGATAAATTGGCCTCGTCATCAACAGTAAAATGGGAAAGAGAATGGAAGTTTCCTTCTCATAACAAGGATCTTTCCATGGAATTAACTAATAGTTTTCTGTTGACTTCCCTTCTTCTTCTTCTTCTTCTTCTTCTTAGTCTCACCTTTACTTCCTCGAACATGGGTCTCAGCCGCTTGGATTTTCACTTCCTATATTCTTCCCAGGTAAGAGTTTTTTCATGCGTTGCAAAAATCAATTGAAGCCATAATTTCGTGGCATTTATCAATAGTACAAAACATACCATTCAATAAGGTGGCTTAGCCATGAGGACTATTGTGATGGGTTTGAGGTAAAAAATTGGAATGTTAATGACCTTCTTTGAGAAAATATGACGGCTTATTTGTATCGGTCTACTACTTAATTTAAATTGTATGTAATCACACCTTTTGTATCCTTCCATCATGTTGATGAATCTAGATCTACAATCTTATTTTCCTGTCTCTAAGGTTGTCCTCTCAATAGTATTTTAATAATTCATCAATTTGTTCAAAAATTTTTAATATTTAATATTTTTTATGTATTTAAATTTTTAAATTCAAATGATATAATATGATATTATTAGAAAGACAGCTAATAAAACAGAAAATCTACACGATAAATCTCCACTCGGTCAATCGTGCACTTCCCTGACTTAAAAAAAAAAAAAAAAAATTGGAAAACATTCGGGCAATTATTCTTGAGGGAGATAAATTGGCCTCGTCATCAACAGTAAAATGGGAAGGAGAATGGAAGTTTCCACCTCATAACAAGGATCTTTCCATGGAATTAACTAATAGTTTTCTGTTGACTTCCCTTCTTCTTCTGCTTCTTCGTCTTCGTCTTACCTTTATTTCTTTGAACACGGGTCTCGGCTAAGAAATAAAAAGCCGCTTGGATTTTCACTTCCTATATTCTTCAGAGCTAGCTAGCTAGGAACAAGAGTTTACTAAATTTCTCTTCCTTGCGTTTTTTGCCCAGGTATGTAGTTCTTGCTTCAAACTTATTTCTAGTATTATTTGTTGGAACATATCAGGTTTGCCATTTTAGATTCAGACATGAATTGCTCAAACCGTCAATATATATATATATATATATAATGAAAAAAAAGGGTGATCTAAGTTATGAGTTTTATTGCTGGCTTTCTTGGTTCTTCTCCATTTGAAAATTTTTATTTTTCTGAACTGTTTTAGTTTCTCAAAAAAAATTTCTGTTGGAAGTTTTTGAATGAGATTGTATGGATCCACTCTTCTTTCTCTCTAGCACAGCAGTACTCGATGAAATTTTGTATGAGTTGACTTGTTGAAAAAAGTATGGCATTTTTGTTCAACCATGTCTAAGATTCTTGCGACAAGAATCATGAGTCTGTTTTCATTTTTCGATAAATATATATATAGAGATCGGTAGTGCGTTCATGTGCTGTATAATGCACCCAATTAACTGCCATGTGACAATATCGACCGGGACCTTGATGGGATATTGGTCAAGGATCCTGATTTTGAGCCTTCAGGCTTTAGGTTTATAGAGACTATCGGTACTAAATCATTGCCTAATGGCAGACTTTTTTGCTTGCGGCTTTTCTCCAACCTGAGACCTAATAATAGTAAAGGTTATAAGTAAGACCGTATGAGTTTGTTATTTTTGTTGTTGCATATAGTTTGCACGCACGTTTTTGTGTTCTAGTTTCCTCAACAGTTTATAATCAAGTTATTTATTTTCAACAAATGGAGGGATTTTATTGTGGCAAGAATAAGTACCACCTAATTATTTGTAATCTAGTGGTTACTTTTTTTCCCCCGTAAAAACAGATATATTTAAGATATAAATAACTAATCCCCTGATTTGTAAAGTTGCGTTTGTTGTTGTTGAAATGCAGACACCAGCCTTCTAAGAAATGGGTTTTGAATTCTTGGCATTTGCTGGAAAAGTACACGCAAAAATAGAGCTGGCAAAGCAAATATGGGAATATCTTAAGCTGTTTCCTGAGTGGCTGAATTACGTCAAAGAACAAGATGAGAAAGTAAAGACCCTCAAGAGGAAACTCGATGCGCTGAGCAGTGTACAGGAGGATGTTAGAGACGCGCTAAAAGCTGCAGAGATTCAGCCCGGGAAGAAGCGAAAGAGAGAAGTCGAGACATGGCTGAAAGATGTCGATGCAAAGAAAACCGACGTTCAAAAAATAGAACAAGAGGTTAGAAATAAAAGATATCTCCTAAGGCCGTTGCTGGACAGTAGTATAGAAAGGAATCTTCAAGAAGTAAAAGATCTTCATAAGAAGGGTCAGTTTTCTGAGGGGCTCGTTCTCGACATGCACTCAACAAGCAAGGAGCCATTGCTGACACAAAAATTGCTCGGTAGGGAATCAAATATGGAGGCGATTTGGAAATGGTTGAACGATCCAAGTGTGTCGAGAATAGGAGTTTATGGGGTAAAGGGTGTTGGGAAAACAGCCATTTTGACTCACATTCAAAATGCACTAGCGAAAAATAGTAGCTTCGAGAATGTTTATTGGGTGAGCGTAACCGAACAGTCCGACTTACAAAAATTGCAAGATGCAATAGCAAGACAAGTCGGGTTGAATCTATCGGATGAGGAAGACAATATCATAAGAGCATCCAAGTTACATAATGCACTGACCAAAAGAGGGAACTTTGTGATCATTTTAGATGGTGTTGGGAGGCTATTTATAGACGAAGTCGGGATTCCGAATGAGAGAAAAGGGTGTAAACTGGTGTTGAGTACTCTGTTATTGAGGCAATGCCAGAGGATGAACTGTCAAGAAATTCATGAGATAAAGCCACTTTCTCATAAACAAGCATTGGACCTTTTTAAGCAAAAATTGTCCAATAGGCACACTCTTGGACCAGAAATCGAGCCAATTGCGAATCAAATTGTGGAGGAATGTGAAGGCTTGCCTCTTTGGATTTTGAATGTGGCTGATAGACTTAGGGGAGTTGATGACATTAATGAGTGGATGAATGCATTGACAGAAGTGACAGAGTATAGAAGAGGGAATGCTGATTGATTAAGTCCGGCCGTCGAATCAGTCTAATAAATATAACTTTATTTTTAGATTCATATAATTACTAGTTGATTTACTTATAGCGTAATATAACTTTATGTATAACTTATTATACTTTTTTAATTTTGACTATAAATGACATGTATCAACAGAAAATATTATATATTAATAAGTTAATATTATATAATATTTGTTTGATGCTACACATATCGTACCATCCTATATACATACATACATGTATTTCAGTCATGAATTTGTTTAAGTTTCATGCTCTGGAGTTGTAGAAATTCCTTATCATTAAGATAGCACTCTTTATCTAAGTTGGTTCTAATGAAACATGAGCAATCTCATCAATTATCTAACTTTGTGCTTTCTTGTTTGCTGAATATCTCTCAACAAAATTCAGTCTTCACAGAGGTGAAAGTTTACGGGATGAGAAGAATATTTTTTTTGTTCTATATGTTGGGATATGTGTCAATAAACAAATGAGATATATTATTTTGTTGATTTAATTTGATGACTTTTTTCAATATTATTTTCGCATGCATGTTTAGATGCTTTATAAATATCGAAAACCTTAGATTATTTAAATGTGATTTTAAATATTATATATAAGTGTTATATACAGGAGGATAGTATTTAAAATCAAATAATCTAAATCTATCCGTAATTAAAAAATTAAAGTTGAGATCTTTAATTTTATAAATACTAGCGCAGTTTATTACATTCTGAATGAAATAATATTATCTGAATTGTTAATAATGAGATTATTGGAATGAAAGCACTTTATATAGTTTGATTATATATGACTGGAACATGATTAATTATGAATCTCTAAAATTTATGTTGTTGTAAAGAGCGTTCAAAATTAATCAATGATGGTCATATATAAATCGATCTTAATTTTGAGTAATTAATAGACCCCTATTTATTGCATTGTATTGTATTTTCTAACATATCGACTGATAACACAAATGAATAGTGTCAAATTCTTGATATATTAGAAATATAATATAATAAATAGCAAGGAATATTAATATACAAGATGAATTACATTCCTTCGAAAAGAAGTTAAATGGACGGTTCCCATAAACATTGATTTGAGGCTTGAGTAATAAGAGCGTTCAATTTATGATTAGATCATAAATAAATTTTTCATTGGAGAATCAATGGTACTTAAGGAGAAATATATAATTAAAGAGGTTAATAGAAAATACCTAGCTTTAATTATGAACCCTTTATAAAGGATTGATTTGTATGTAGTGACTATATCAATGGAGAATTCAAATCCTTTGAATATAATTAGTTTTATAATTTTAAGAGTGCAATTACAAATTTTTAGTGGAATTTTGGAATTAATAATTTTAATATTTTAATTAAGGGGTTAATTAATTTTCAAAATTATTGGAGCTTAAAATTATAATATCCATAAATCCTCTCAACCGCTTCCTTGAATCATGTGAATATTATTTTATATTGGGTTAAATATTAATCTGGAATTGAGAATTCTAAATTAATATTCATACAACAAATAAATTGGATAAATTTATGTTAAATAATATGTTTATTTAAAATAGTTTTAAATTAAAAATTAGACAGCGTGGTAAAGATCACACCATAATTGTACACCACATGGTGGTTCACATTTTATTTGCAAAGACAAAATGCATGTGGAATTTTGAATTTTGACACATGTGGAAAACAAAAAATTAATTGTTTTTATTTTTAAATAGTTCAAAAATAAAAATATTTTTTAATTAAATTAAAAAAAAACTGGTTAGTGGATAATGGGAGAGAGATTTTCTTTCTCCCATATTTGCCAAAAATGCCTACCACTCTAATAGTGGGCGTGTAATTTTTCCACCAAATGGGGAGTGAAATAAATAATTAATTGATTAATTAATTTTTTTAAATGTGTCAGTTATTTCTCTGTGATATTAAAAAAAGAGGTATATGTGATGTATTTAAAAATACAAGAATACCGATTGCTTTGGACAAAGAAAAAAGTACGTACCTATTTCCAGAAAGTTTCTTCTCCTTTCTTCCTTCACTTTGTCTCATGAGTTAAGAATGCAAAGCGAATCAAAATTCATGTGTGTGATCAAATCCAAAATTATAAATGCCCACTCGTTTCCTATTCATCGTGATTTGAAGAATGCCGAGAAAGAATCGTTAGTGTTTCTGAAAGATTTAGTGTTCTCAAGAAGGTTCTTGAACAAGTTCAAGAATTTCGACCTAATAGGACAACGGTCAATTTGTAAACCTTCTTCCTTAATTATTAATTATTTTTCATTAAATTAATATAAGTATTGTCATCGAATAAATTTTTGAGAAAAAATTTTTATATGTGTGATTTAATCTGTATCATGCTTTTGCAATTTAAAAAAAAAATTGATTTTCGAAACTAATAATTGGTATCAAAGTCAGCTATACCTTTTTCAAAAAAAAAAAAAGTCAGCTATACCTTATATTAATTTAATGAGTGATTAAATAATAATCTTTGTATGATTTTGGGTAAGCACTTATGCATATTGATGTATGTTTATATTTATGATCATGATGATGAATGTTTGTGTGAATATATAGGTCGTAATTTTTTCCGGTTTCATGGAAATTAGTTTGTATTTTTCCTTTTGATTAAATCAATTGTAAATAAGATTTATGTTGCAATTTTTTCAATGATGAAAAATTGTTATTCATATTTTTTTAAGAAAAAGTTATTAATTTTTTATTTAAAAAAAATTGTTGGGGCTGGCTATTGTACAGACGCGCTGGTGGCTATACGGCAGCGTTGATTAATCATCGGCCTTGGCCCCTGGCTGGTGGGGAGCGCCAGCATGGGTTGGCTTCGCCAAACCTGGCAAGGTGTGACTGTAGTTGCACAAGCTAGGGTTCCCATAAACCTAGTTGGCGTAGAGGCCTGGGCCACCCAGCCACGGGCTAGGCCTACCTCAGCACTGGCTAAGGCAGGAGTAGGCTGGGCCTGCCCATGGCCCTTACCCATTCAGCCAACACATGGACAATGCCTAGGCGCATACCCACCGGGAAAAAAAAAAAAAAAAAAAGGTTTTCAGATTTTTGAAATTTGATTTTTTGTTGAATTTGAGAAATTCAAGAAGGACCATCACCACCCACAAAAAGGAGTTGGAGAATTACAAGAAGACCCAATTTATTTTATTATTATTATTTTTTTAATTTTGGGTTGTAATTTTAGGTTTCCATGAAACCTGGTCAAGTTTTTCCATTTTGCTTTTGTTTAAATGTTTCTATTATGTCAATGATAATTTCATTGCTAAGCATATCACAAATCATTTACGATAAAAAGTGCTTACCTATTTTGTATGTCATGTATTTTTGCGCATTCTCATTTTTTTTTAAATTGTTTTAACAATTAATTTAATGCGCCTAGTCGCAAAATTAATAAGATTAAATTTGAAATTAATTTAGCAAATGGATTTGCAAAATTAGTGGGTCAAATGTGAAATTTATAAATTTAAGTGTTAAATTTTTAAATATCACAATTGGTTTAATTTATAATTTTAAATTGTTTAAAATTATAAAGGCTTAGTAATTTAAAGTGTTTAAATTTACTAAGGTTTATGAAACAAAAGTTGTTTTATAAATTAAATACACTTTTGCAAAATAATGAGTAGTAATGGGTAATATGACAATATAAACCCAAGGTTTTCACTGTTAATACAACATCTTGAGTTTTTAGTAGCGCCTAGAAATGCTTTGATTTCGTCCTCCTTACGAAAGGTGCTGTTAAATACAATACCAATGTTGTCTTCCATGAGATAAGAATTTAAGATGTATTTTAGAATTGACCTACTATACGGCGGCAATTTCTAAGTTAAGTCCAAAAAATCTTATACGGTGGGTTACACTCATGAAGAGATAATTAAATTAGTTAATTATTTTCTTGATCGATATTAAAGAAATCATTAAGTATTAGAAATATGAGATATTTCGAGTAATATTTATTAATTGAGAATGTCTTATTTTAATTAGCAATTATTTGACTTACCATAAGGCGGCACTTAGTTGCGATGATTAAAATTCCTTAGGTTTATAAAGTAAAAATGTTTATGTGTATTTTAACTTGTGCATTCATGCATCATATTTACTTTACCTTCAATTTTTTTTTTGGTGATATTTATGCAATTATTTATTGAAAAATATTTCTTAATTATTTTCAGAAAATAAGTCAAACCCAATTTTCTCATTTCTTGCCTCTCAAGTTTTAACTGGTGAAAACTTTGTTAAATGGAAAAGCAACATGGACATTCTCCTAATAAATGAAAAATGTCACTTTGTCCTTTAGGAGGATCGTCCTCTACTACCTTCGGCTAATGCCTCTGTCTGTCTTGGACAAGTGCGATCATTGGGTTGTTGCACTTAACAAGGCCCGCTGCTACCTGTTAGCGGCAATGAATGAAGTGCTTCGAGCTAAGCACGAGACCCTTGAGATAGCTTGCGAAATTATGGAATCTTTGCAAAACATGTTTGGACGCCCCTCCGAGTAGGTCCGCCACAAAGCTGTGAAAGCCATTATGAATGGCAAAATGAAAAATGGTTCTTTAGTTCATGAGAACTTCCTCAAAATGATTCATCATTTTTAATGAGGCTAAATTCAATGGTGCAAGAATAGATGAAAAGACCCAAGTTGGCATGATCTTGGAGACATTATTTTCAGCTTTTCTCTAATAAGTCAAACCCGATTTTCTCATTTCTTGCCTCTCAAGTTTTAACTGGTGAAAACTTTGTTAAATGGAAAAGCAACATGGACATTCTCCTAATAAATGAAAAAAGTCACTTTGTCCTTTAGGAGGATCGTCCTCTACTACCTTCGGCTAATGCCTCTGTCTGTCTTGGACAAGTACGACCATTGGGTTGTTGCACTTAACAAGGCCCGCTGCTACCTATTAGCGGCAATGAATGAAGTTCTTAGAGCTAAGCACGAGACCATTGAGATAGCTTGCGAAATTATGGAATCTTTGCAAAAAATGTTTGGACGCCCCTCCGAGTAGGCCTGCCACAAAGCTGTGAAAGCCATTATGAATGGCAAAATAAAAAATGGTTCTTTAGCTCGTGAGAACTTCCTCAAAATGATTCATCATTTTAAATGAGGCTAAATTCAATGGTGCGAGTATAGATGAAATGACCCAAGTTGGCATAATCTTGGAGACACTATTTCCAACTTTTCTCTAATTTAGGATGAACTACGTCATGAACCATAAGATGTATAATATGATGGAACTCTTGAATGAGCTGTAGACCTATGAGACCCTTATAGATGATAAAGATAGCAAGACAAATGTTGCCAAAGGCAATACAGCTGAGGGGAAGGCTTCTTCTTCAAAGAATAAGAATAAGAAAAGTGTGGGAAAGCAAAAGAGCAAGAAGAAGATCCAAAAGAAGAAGGGGAAGGCTGTTAAGCCCAAACCTAAAGGAAAATGTTTCCATTGCAATCAAGACAGCCATTGGAAACAGAACTGTAAGAAGTAGAGTGCATCCCACTTTTGAGTAGCTGGACAAGAACACAGAATAGTTTTGGTTTTTTCGGGACAAAAAACCAATAAATTAATTTAGTTACCTACGGTCAAGTGTATGTACTCTATTGTGCTACTCCATGATTTTTCTCATTCATTTTGATTGTGGTCCTCAAATTGAGATCTATGATAATATTTCTCAAAGGTGCTTTTCCATAGAATAATCTTTTTTGAAGAAAAACTTTTTAAACAAAAAAGAGTCCTAATTTAAAGGGTTAGATTGTGGTAATGTTGGGATCTAAATGTGCCATAAGGATAGAAAATCAATAATAGGGATTTTCTGTAAATATGACATTTTGATATTAATAAGAGGAGGTTATTTATGTTTAATAAGTTGTGGCCTATTTACTTTCATTTGTTGATTGTATGGTTATTTTGAGCAAATATAAAATACTCCTTGACTGTTGGTAATATATCGGATTACCATATGTATACGGGGTATACATAGAAGACATGGTAATTTGATAACAGTCTCAATAAATAGTCCGCAATTGATGGAATAAGATTTGTGGATCTTATTCATGATAAGATTGTAAAGGTTGTCTACTTCCTTGAAGGGATGGTTTGTCTTGATCATCGGATATGTTCCGAGTAGAAACTTTAATGTATACCAGTATTGAGGTATGACATTGGACTGGACCTAAAGTGTTAATTGATTCGGTTTAATAATTCCGTTTATAAGAATCAATGACACTTTGATTATCATCCTGCATTAATCTTAATCCTGAAATGATTACTTGAGTTCGTATCCATGACTTATGTATTTTAATGCACTACATGTGAGACACTGTTAATTCATGGTCAATATACTTGTGTTTTAGGTGCATGACTTATAGATGGAGAAATCAAGATTCATAGATACGGAATCCATAACTATCTTAACGATAGTAAATGTTTTCTACTTAAAGGCATTATTCGGGGATTGAAAGATAGTATAACAAGATCTTGGCCATCGGTTTACTTTGTGTTCTCTGGTGGTTTACCAATTGTATGGTTTTATAATTGGTGATTCTTTTAATAAAGAAAAATGAAACTTTAAGTTAAAATGATTGAAAAGGTAAAACGGAAAAAGTCCTTAATTCAATCATGGATAACATATGGGGATTAAGCAAGCGATGAATAAATCATGAACGAAGCACTACGTAAGAGAGCTTTCGTAATACGGTATGTAAACAGGAGTACAGCTTCAAACTTTTAGTGGAATAGTTTTGAAGTTGATAATTGATGAATAATTAATCTGGGATTAATTTTTCACAATTATAGGAGCCTCTTTACATATTTCCATCGGGTCTCTCTATTAGCTCATATAGTTCCATATAGCGTCTTGGGATTTATTCCTAATGAGATCGGTAAATTTAAAAGGAATTTAGTAATGTCTATTAAGACATGGTACTCTCTAACATGCAATCCAGAAAGGATTGGACATATGAAATTTGTAGATAAATGATTAGTCAACATGTGATTGGTTAATTTGAATTTTGGAAATAAGATTATGTTTTGAATTATTTAATTTTGGAAAACAAAATTTTCTCTCCTAATCTAAATGTGGTACACGGTTTTTTAGATAGGTGGAGGGAAGAAAATTTTGTTTCAAAATTGTTCAAATATATTCCTAACATTAAATTATTAATTGATTTAAATAATGGAGATTATTTGATGGATTTTTTCTTTCCTTTAAAATGTTGTGGATGGTTTTGAGAGGAGAAAAATTTCAACTATTCCATTTATTTAAATTAATAAATATGGTTGATGTTTGAGGAAAATATTTAATTCAAATAAATGAATCTTATTTAAATTCAAAAAGGTTTAAAAGGAATTTGAATCTAGATAGGACTAGAATCTTTTGACTCGTCTAGATTCTTGATTTAAAATTTGAACCATCAATCTAGCTTAAATTTCAAGTTGTGGCTGAATTTTTTGAAGTATCCTTTCCCATTGGAAAAACGTTTTTAGGTTCAATGAATCTAGCTCTAAAGTTGTATGATCTTTTGGTTCAAAATTTATCCAAAAAAAATAATTATTAATTATTTTTAAAGGAGATAAATTTTGAAAAAGGATTGGACTTCTATATAAAGGCTAGGGATTCTTGAAAAACCAATTTTTGGTAATTCACAAGAGGAAAAAAGTTTTTGGGAGTGAGAGAAAAACCAATAAGAGTTTCTTCTACTTCAATAAAATTCGGCTATCTTGTGAGAGAGAAAGAGAGAGAAAATTCCATTAAATCAAAATTGTGAGGAAGGTTAAACCGAGTGATAATTTTCATAGGAGGTTAACCGGTTCCTGTTTTACAGTTTTGAAGAAAGAAATTGGATCACATTCTCAACGAGGAACATCAGAATTGAGAAGGAAGGATCTAGACTTCGAAAAGCATTAACGGTCGCTTGGATTCATAGAACGTGTGCCCACACACACTCTGAGACGTGGAACTCGAGAATAGTAGAGAAGACACATTGGTCAAATACTCTAGTAATTCCGTAATCCAAGAATTAAGGTACGCTTGATCATGAATTTAATTTATTGTTATATGCATCATGAGCTTCTTTTCCGAATTGACATAAAAATTTTAAAACTTCCACTGCGCCGTAACTCTGATACCGGATCCGATTTTTCCAACAACTGGTAACAGAGCCAACTAATGATCATGTATATAACATAAATTATTTGATGAAATAAATTTCTCTCTATGCATTAATGAAATATTTTAGAGAGTTTGCACTCTAGGTTTTATTTTGAGTATGTTAAATATATTATGAATCGATGTATGAATGAATGAATGCTTTATATTATTTTTATAATATATGATGCTTGTTCAATTTTACCGGTCATGATTCCATAGAGGTTAGAATTTGTATCTAGGTTTTTCAAGTGTAATAGATGCGGTCTATTATCACCGCTAGGGTCGTTCTTTCAATTCTTAGAATTTTTGTAAGCCGGAAACGGCGTAGGAATTTTTTTGTAAAATTGGGGCTAAAATGGATTCGAGGAGATTGAAGATGAACGAAGGTATGGAAATTTTCAAAGGATGTGATTTTTTTGTTTTTTGGAATTTTTTTAATTAAAAAACGTTTTTTTTAATAAAAATAAAAAAAATCACAAAATCTTTTTGAAAATTTAATTTTCCAATGATATGTGATCTTGATAATTTGAAAATCAAAATTAGAAATTTAAATTTAAATTTAATGGATATTATTATGAATTTTAAAATTTTGAGATTTAAATTTGAAATTTGGAAATTTAAAATTTTTTGAATTTTAAAATTTAAATAACCAGATTTTTATTTAAATTTTGATATTTTATAATTTTGATTAAAATTAAAAATCACATATAATCTTTTTGAAATTTAAATTTAATTTTAAATTTGAAAAGATGTGACATTGGAGAAGGAAGACACATTGAAGAAAGATACAAGGCATGGATCTACAAATGAAGGCCGATATATGTTTCGGTTAAATTTTGTAAATTTTGCAATTTTCTTTTCTCTAGGATGGAATCATGATCCACGGATATTTACATATTTTGCAAACCATAGATGATGTGTTGCTAGATGAATATGTTATACTATTTCGTGATGTATTGATAACATGCCATATAGACTAGGGAGTGCCACTAAATAAATATTGTTTATGCATGAAAAACAAAAACCCTAATTTAAAAGAATGAGTGGGAGAAGGTTTACACACTAAGACCTACGGCGTCCATCGTTGGTCCAATAGTTACGCATGGTAGTGCCTACTACTCGGTTTTGACCCGGAAATTCCCTTCGGATAGGTATCTTACCTAGAGCGCATACTGATTTGGATTTCTGAAAGGATAACAATTTTGGGCATATTTTATGTTTAGATCACCCCTCGGTGGCGGATGTAAAATATGGATTCAAAATTGGAAATGATGGTTACACACTCATGCTACTTTATTTATTAACCCTCCCTCGAGGCTCTGTTATATAAAGTAGTGGCCAAATAAACGATAAATATATATTTCATGGAATTTGCTCCATGGATGAATATGTATTAATCGGAAGGGATCTGTGTTCTTGACTAGTTATTCTATGACTACCCATCGGTAGCTTAGAAAGCAAAAGCTAGGAATTATCGTTGTAAGGTATGTGTTTTTAGGGTTTTACACATAAACATTTAAATTGCATATAGATCTTTTTGTTTCATTACAAAACCATATTTTATAAACTGATAGGATGTTTGCTCATACTTATTATATGTTTTCTTATTATAGATCAAAATGTCGAGCCCTTTATCTGTGATACTTACGCAAAACAAATTAACTGGCGAAAACTTTAATGACTGGAAAAGGAACTTGCTTATCGTCCTAAACTTTGAGAAACACAGTTTCATCCTAACCCAACCTAGACCACCTACGCCTGCGATCGATGCTCCTGATAGGGATTTTGTAGCGCTTGAGCGTTGGGACAATTCCAACCTAAGTGCTATGTACTATAATCGGTCGAGCATGTCTAATGTGCTCCAGAAACAGCATGAAGAGCATCAAACTACTAGGCAGATCATGGATAATCTGGAGGAAATATTTGGTGAACAAACTATTCAGGCTAAGACCGATGCTATCAAAGGTCTCATGAACTGCAGGCAGAAGGTTGGAACTCCCATCAAGGAGCACATGATGAAAGTCATGGCTTATTTGTCTGAAGCTCAGGCAAATGGGGCTGAGATCGATTCTACAACTCAATTGGTCATGGTTTTCCAAACCTTGTCCAAGGATTTCAATTTGTTTCAGGCATCCTACAACCTTAACCGGAAGAAGATGTCTTTAACGGAATTGATGAAAGAGTTACAAGCCTTTGAGAACATTTTTAAGGGTTTTGGATCTAAGGCTGAGGCAAATGTGGCTGAACCTAGTTCGCCTGCTCCTAATCCCAAAAGGAAGAAGGAAAAGGGGAAGAACAAGGGGAACAAGCCTGCGGTGAATGCACCTGCTTCTAAGAAGTCTACCAAGACTAAGAAGCGGAAGGTGGATCCCAAAAAGGTTAAGTCTTTTCACTGTGAGAAGAAAGGACATTTCAAGAAGGATTACCGAGAATACCTGTCTATGCAAAAACAAAAGGGTAATTTCGATGTTCTGTATCTTGAGGGTTGTTTAGTGGAAGAATCTAAGGACAATTGGGTTATAGATTCTGGAGCTACTAACCATGTTTGTATTTCTCTACAGGGGTTCAAGGTAACGAGAAGTCTGCATGAGGAGAACTTCACGTTAAGAACCGGTGATGGAACATTGGTGCGAGCTGAAGCAGTGGGAGAAGTGCATCTTTATTTTGATGAATTTAGGTTTATTGTTTTGAGACATTGTTTTTATGTTCCTAGTTTCAAGAGGAACCTAATTTCGGTAGCTTGTTTGATTAAAGATTCTTATTCAGTTTCTTTTAATAACAAAGTTGTTATTAGGAAAAACAATTCTCTTATCTGTAATGGATGGATGCATGCAAATCTTTATTTTATCAAACCTAAGATGCACTTACTGCTTGATACAGAATTCGAAAAGAACTCTAAAAAACATAAGTTTTCTCACTCTAACAAATTATATCTTTGGCATTTACGACTTGGTCACATAAGCCTTAACAGAATTCAAAAGATGGTAAAGGAGGAATGTCTTGACTTATATGAGGTTGAACCTTGGCCACAATGTGAATCCTGTTTGGAGGGCAAGATGACTAAAAGGCATTTTGCTACCAAGGATGGTCGTGCTGAGGAACTATTAGAACTTGTGCATACGGATGTTTGTGGTCCCATGAACATAGAAGCACGTGGTGGGTATGAGTATTATATCACTTTTGTTGATGATTACTCAAGGTATGGATATGTCTATTTGATGATCCGCAAAAGCGAAGCCTTTGACAAGTTCAAAGAATTTCGGGCTGATGCGGAGAAACAATTAGGCAAGTCCATTAAGACATTTCGATCGGATCGAGGTGGGGAATACCTATCGGATGAGTTCTTAGGATATTTGATAGAGAATGAGATACAATCCCAGTTGACTACACCTGGTACTCCTCAATAGAATGATGTAGCTGAGAGAAGAAATAGGACCATATTGGATATGGTTCCGTCTATGATGAGTTACTCCACATTACATTTATCATTTTGGGGCACGCCATACAAACTGCATGATATCTTCTGAATAACGTTCCCTCCAAATCGGTTCCTAAAACTCCTTACGAGTTATGGACGAGTAGGAAACCTAATTTGAATCATATTCGAATTTGGGGTTGTATGGCATACGTCCTGGTTTAGGAAGCGAAGAAGTTGGAGTCACGATCAGAAGTGTGCTTGTTTGTTGGCTATCCAAAAGGGACAAAAGTTGGTCGTTCTATAATCCGAAGCAAAATAAAGTCTTCGTTTCTACACATGAAACATTCATGGAGGAAAGTTACATAGAAGACTTTAAACCTCGTAGCAAAGTAGTGCTTGAGGAGATGACTTCGGGTTTGGATGTTCCTAAAGTCACAGAAAATCCTGTGGAAAAACTGCTAAAGAATCAACAACCAGGGGAGCTTCGTCGTAGTGGGAGGATTATCAGGGAACCTGAAAGGTACATGTTCAATGGTGAAGTTTTTGAAGCAGAATCCATAGAACATGATGATCCGACTACGTACAGGGAAGCTATGGAGGATGTTGATTCTAGTCTTTCGCAAAAGGCTATGAACACCGAGATGGAATCTATGGATTCCAACAGGGTCTGGAAACTTGTAGACTTACCCCAAGGCATAAAACCGATTGGGTGTAAGTGGGTATACAAGAGGAAGAGAGGTGTAGATGAGAAAGTGGAAACTTTCAAGGCAAGACTTGTAGCGAAGGGCTATATGTAGAAAGAAGGAATCGACTATGAAGAAACCTCCTCGCTTGTAGCAATGCTCAAGTCAATCCGCATTCTTTTATCCATTGCGGTTGCTCTCGATTATGAGATCTGACAAATGGATGTCAGGACAGCTTTCTTGAATGGCTCTCTTGAAGAAGATATCTATATGATACAACCAGACGGGTTCAAGGCAAAAGGCCAAGAAGACAAGGTATGCAAGTTGCTTAAATCCATTTATGGATTAAAGCAAGCATCTCATTCTTGGAATATTAGGTTCGATCAAGCGATCAAAACCTATGGATTCGAACAAAACATTGATGAACCATGTGTTTATAAATGTATCAAGAATGAGAAAGTGGTTTTCCTTATACTTTATGTGGATGATATATTACTTATTGGAAACGATGTGGCAACATTATCATCTATCAAAGTTTGGTTAGCCAAACAATTTGACATGAAGGGCTTAGGAGAGGCTAGTTATGTTCTTGATATTCAACTCTTTAGAGATAGAAAGAACAAAACGATAGCACTTTCTCAAGCTTCATACATCGATAAAGTACTTGAGAAGTTTTCTATGAAAGATTCCAAGAAAGGTGCTCAACCTTTCAGGATCGGAATCAAGCTTTCTAGAGATGACTGTCCCAAGACATCGGAAGAAAGGGAGCGTATGAAAAACGTACCTTATGCATCAGCAGTAGGTAGTCTTATGTACGCTATATTATGCACTAGGCCTGACATTTGTTTTGCGGTTGGTATGGTAAGTTGATATCAGTCGAATCCAGAACCGAACCATTGGGCTGCGATCAAGCATATACTCAAGTATCTACGGAGAACGAGGGACTATATGCTAGTGTATTCCGGTCAGGACCTTGTTCCTAGAGGATACACAGATTATGATTTTCAATCAGATCAGGATTCAAGGAAATCGACTTCAGGATCTGTTTTTACCCTTGGAGGTGGTGCCGTTGTGTGGAGGAGTATTAAGAAATCTTGCATTGCTAACTCGACCATGGAAGCCGAGTATGTGGCAGCCAGTGAGGCATTAAAGGAAGCGATATGGCTCCGCAGGTTCCTTGGTGACCTTGAGGTCGTTCCTGGTATGGATAAAGCTATGGTGCTCTACTGTGACAACAGTGTAGCAGTAGCTAATACCAAGGATCCTAGGCATCATAAGAGGAGTAAGCACATTGACAGAAAATATCATATCATCAGAGGCTTTGTTGAGAGTGAAAATGTGACGGTTTGCAAAATCGCATTAGAGGACAATCTTGCTGACCCGTTCACGAAGACTTTGGTGGCCAGAAGATTCGAAGAACACGTTGAAGGCATGGGGATGCGTAATATGTCACATTTACTCGCTTAGGGCAAGTGGGAGATTGTTGGGATCTAAATGTACCCTAAGGATAGAAAATCAATAATAGGGATTTTTTGTAAATATGACATTTTGATATTAATAAGAGGAGGTTATTTATGTTTAATAAGTTGTGTCTTATTTACTTTCATTTGTTGATTGTATGGTTATTTTGAGCAAATATAAAATACTCCTTGCCTGTTGGTAATATATCGGATTACCATATGTATACGGGGTATACATAGAAGACGTGGTAATTTGATAACAGTCTAAATAAATAGTCCGCAATCGATGGAATAAGATTTGAGGATCTTATTCATGATAAGATTATAAAGGTTGTCTACTTCCTTGGAGGGATGGTTTGTCTTGACCATCGGATAGGTTCCGAGTAGAAACTTTAATGTATACCAGTATTGAGGTATGACATTGGACTGGACCTAAAGTGTTAATTGATTTGGTTTAATAATTCCGTTTATAAGAGTCAATGACACTTTGATTATCATCATGCATTAATCTTAATCCTGAAATGATTACTTGAGTTCGCATCCATGACTTATGTACTTTAATACACTACAGGTGAGACATTGTTAATTCATGGTCAATATACTTGTGTTTTGGGTGCATGACTTATGGATGGAGAAATCAAGATTCATAGATACGGAATCCATAGCTATCTTAACGATAGTAAATGTTATCTACTTAAAGGCATTATTCGGGGATTGAAAGATAGTATAATAAGATCTTGACCATCGGTTTACTTTGTGTTCTCTGGTGGTTTACCAATTGTATGGTTTTATAATTGGTGATTCTTTCAATAGAAAATAATGAAACTTTAAGTTAAAATGATTGAAAAGGTAAAACGGAAAAAGTCCTTAATTCAATCATGGATAACATATGGGGATTAAGCAAGCGATGAATAAATCATGGAAGAAGCACTACGTAAGAGAGTTTTCGTAATACGGTATGTAAACAGGAGTACAGCTTCAAACTTTTAGTGGAATAGTTTTGAAGTTGATAATTGATGAATAATTAATCTGGGATTAATTTTTCACAATTATAGGAGCCTCTTTACATATTTCCATCGGGTCTCTCTATTAGCTCATATAGTTCCATATAGCGTCTTGGCATTTGTTCCTAATGAGATCGGTAAATTTAAAAAGAATTTAGTAATGTCTATTAAGACATGGTACTCTCTAACATGCAATCTAGAAAGGATTGGACATGTGAAATTTGTAGGCAAATGATTTGTCCACATGTGATTGGTTAATTTGAATTTTGGAAATAAGATTATGTTTGTTGGGGTTAGACTTCGTCTTCCCATTAAAACGTTAGCTTTAACAGTTTATCTAACGAACGATGAACTCCCGATTCTAGTATCTTCGTAGTTGGGCCGGACCCAATTCATTATACAAGTCAACAACAAATGTCCATCGCTCGCATTATTGGGCCGGATCCAATGACTCCTAATGCGATCAGTTCAGAGTTGAAAATCGAACGTCGAACCAACAGAGCGAACTTGATCTTTATCCATTGACTCTACCTCCAACGAACGACAGATTACAAAAACAGAGTTTGTTATCTATCCATCGTTCGTTGTTCATGTTCAATATAGAAGTATGCTCTTCACCGTTGTCGAGCCCAATGATGACGATGATGTATCGTGCCATTATGATAACTAATTAATTCGTAACTGGCAAATAAAAGCACATCAATAACCGCTAAGCCCACGATCTGTGGAATACCACAATAACTGCTGAGTTCATATCGTGACACGTGTCCCCAGAGGGCAACAAGGAGAATAACTGCTCAACATCAGTTATGGATCCTTCTTCTTTAAATAGAGGAAGACCCCTCCGCTGAGAAGGATCCTCTCTTTTTTAGAACCTGACATACTGTTACTCTGCAAAATTATACCCAGAAATCTCTTTGTACTTGAGAGTACTCATATTCATTAAACATCTGATACTTACAGAGGACGTAGCACAATTGGCGAACCTCTCTACATCTTGGTGTTGATGATTATTTCTCTCTTTGTTTACTATTTAATCCGATTATTTCAATTATGCATTGCTTTATGAGTTTTATCACGATGTCCAAGGGCCCAATTAATCAATTATTACGTTTTCCTAACTAATTTTTCCGTTTAAAATTTTGATTGTAGAATTCCAGCATCTACAATGTTTTGAATTATTTAATTTTGGAAAATAAATTTTTCTCTCCTAATCTAAATGTGGTTCACAGTTTTTAGATAGGTGGTGGGAAGAAAATTTTGTTTCAAAATTGTTCAAATATATTCCTAACATTAAATTATTAATTGATTTAAATAATGGAGATTATTTGATGGATCTTTTCTTTCCTTTAAAATGTTGTGGACGGTTTTGAGAGGAGAAAAATTTCAAATATTCCATTTATTTAAATTAATAAATATGGTTGATGTTTGAGGAAAATATTTAATTCAAATAAGTGAATCTTATTTAAATTCAAAAAGGTTTAAAATGAATTTGAATCTAGATAGGACTAGGATCTTTTGACTAGTCTAGATTCTTGATTTAAAATTTGAACCATCAATCTAGCTTAAATTTCAAGTTGTGGCCGAAATTTTTGAAGTATCCTTTCCCATTGGAAAAACGTTTTTAGGTTTAATGAATCTAGCTCTAAAGTTGTATGATCTTTTGGTTCAAAATTTATCCGAAAAAATAATTATTAATTATTTTTAAAGGAGATAAATTTTGAAAAAGGATTGGACTTCTATATAAAGGCTAGGGATTCTTGAAAAACCAATTTTTGGTAATTCACAAGAGGAAAAATGTTTTTGGGAGTAAGAGAAAAACCAATAAAGGTGTTTCTTCTACTTCAATAAAATTCGGCTATCTTGTGAGAGAGAAAAAAAGAGAAAATTCCATTAAATCAAAATTGTGAGGAAGGTTAAACCGAGTGATAATTTTCATGGGAGGATAACCGGTTCCTGTTTTGCAGTTTTGAAGAAAGAAGTTGGATCATATTCTCAACGAGGAACATCAGAATTGAGAAGGAATGATCTAGACTTCAAAAAACATTACCGATCGCTTGGATTCATAGAATGTGTGTCCACACACACTCTGAGACGTGGAACTCGAGAATAGTAGAGAAGACACGCTGGTCAAACGCTCCAGTAATTCCAGAATCCAAGAATTAAGTTACGCTTGATCATGAATTTAATTTATTGTTATATGCATCATGAGCTTCTTTTCCGAATTGGCATAAAAATTTTAAAACTTCCGCTGCGCCGTAACTCTGATACCGGATCCGATTTTTCCAACAGGTAAATACAATTTTATATACTTTATCGGTAGAATTCCTTTTTAAACTGTAAAGATATAATCAAACGGTTTAAGATTTTATTTATGTATGATAGTTATAATGCACCCTACTTTATGCTACTATAGACTAAAAAAATTAAAAAATAATATATATAAAAATAAATTAAACCCTCCCCCCCCCCCCCTCCCCCAAGGCTAATGGAGCCCCCGACCCCCCGACCGATGCCGAGGAAGCCCCCAACCACCGCAACTCCGGCGATCAGTGACAAGCGCTCTCCCCCCAAACCGCGCTGACGACCCACCCCCGAACCAACACCGGGGAAGCCCTTACCACCGTAACTTTGGCGATTGGCAACGCCGACGAGCCTAATCATGCCAATGATCCAGATTTGGTTGGCATATGAGGTGGGGGCAACAGGGCTCGTCGATCGAGGGGCGTTGTACACGTTTGGGGGGGGGGGGGTTTTGACTTGGGGGAGTTTTTTTAATTTAGTTTTTGATATATTATTTTTTAAATTTTTAGCCTATAATAAGATGAGATAAACTATTTTATAATTATTATTTATAAATAATATTTTAGTTATTTGATTATATTTAAATAATTTAAAAAAATGACTTTTTTAATAGGGTATATTAACGGAGTTTTATTATAATTTTACCTAATTTAAAGAGAAAAGGTGAAAGTTGAAAGATGGCTTAGGAAAAAAAAAAAAGCTAGCGTACATATAGGGCCCACATCAAAATGGTTTCATGGTCAGTCATGTGACACCAGGTTGGAAATTGGGCCCACTCGGGCTATCTAAGATTCCTGAAATATAGTACCTTCCCTTGATTTCTTTTCCCTTCGGCAATAATTTTCAGTTTTTAATCCAAAAAATATTTTTAGCTGGCATGTGAGCAATTATTTTTCTTAAATTTGTCTTTCACCTTTGCCGAGAGTGCTCTGCACTCACTCGTACCTTTCTTTCAACGTTCATTGACCAAGTCCCAATTTTTTTTTTTTCTTTTTCCTTCATTGCCTGTGGTTTCGAATTGTCTTTTATAATCAGAAAAAGGGTTCGAAGAACTTTAGTCAAAGCAGAAAGAACTGGGTTTTACCACTTGGCTTCATTTCTATTCTACCACTGCCTTTCTTAATTGAAGAGATCATTGGGAAAACCATTGCTCAGGTCAGTTAATGAGTGGAGGAATGCATTGACAGAGATGACGGAGTATAGAATGCTGATTGATTAAGTCCGACTATTGAATCAGTCTAATAAATGTAATTTTATTTTTAGATTCATATAATTACTAGTTGATTTAATTATACATAATATAATTTTATATATAATATAATATATTTTTTTATTTTAATTTTAACTGACATGTATCAACGGAAAATATTACATATAAATAAGTTAATGTTATATGATATTTATTTGATGCTACATATATGGTACCATCCTATATATATACATTCATATATTTCAGCCATGAATTTGTTTAAGTTTCGTGCTCTGGAGTTGTAGAAATTGCTAATCATTAAGATAGCGCTCTTTATTTAAGTTGGTTTTAGTGAAACATAAGCAATCTCATCAATTATCTAACTTAGTGCTTTCTTGTTTGCTGAATATCTCTAAACAAAATTCAGTGTTCACAGGGGTGAAAGTTTATGGGATGAGAAGAATATGATTATTAAGAATCTCTAATAATTTATATTATCGTAAAAAGCATTCAAAATTAATCAATGATGGTCATATATAAATCGATCTTAATTTTGAGTAATTAATATACTCCTATTTATTATATTGTATTGTATTTTTTGACATACATAGTAATGACACAAATAAATAGTGTCAAATTCTTAGTATATTGGAAATATAATATAATAACAAGAAATATTAATATATAAGATGAAATCTATTGCTTCGTAAAAAAGTCAGCTGGACGTTTCTCATAAGTATTGATTTGGGGCTTGAATAATAAGAGCACAAAATTTATGCTTAGATTATAAATATATTATTCATTAGAGAATCGAAGGTACTTAAGGAGAAACATAGAATTAAGAGGTTAACGGAAAATACCTAACTTTAATTATAAATCATTTATAAAGGATTGATTTGTATGTAGTGACTATATAAATAGACAATTCAAATCCTTTGAATATAATTAGTTTTATAATTTTAAGAGTACAATTCCAAATTTTTATTAGAATAATTTAGAATTAATAATTTTGATATTTTAATTAAGGTGTTAATTAATTGTCAAAATCACTGAAGCTTAAAATTATAATGTTCATAGCTCCTCTCAAAGGCTCCATTGAATTATGTGAACATTATTTTATGTTGGGTTAAATTTATTAATTTGGAATCGAGAATTCTAAATTAATATTCATAGAACAGATTAATTAGATTAATTTTTATTTTAAATGATATGATTATTTAAAATAAATTTAAAATAGTTTTAAATTAAAAATTATACAGTGTAATAAGGATCACACTGTATTTGTGCATCATAGAATAGTTCACATTTTATCTATAGACAAAGTGCACGTGGAATTTTAAATTTTGACACATGTGAAATAAATAAATAAATATTAGTTGTTTTTATTTTGAATAGTTTAAAATAAAATAGTTTTAGATTATATTTTAAAAAAAAGAAAGAAAACTAATTAGTGAATAATGGAAGAGAGATTTTCTCTCTCCCATATCTGCCAAAAACGCCTACCACTCTAGTAGTGGATGTGTGATTTTTCCACTAAATGGGGAATAGAATAATTAATTAATTATTTATTGATTTATTTTAAAAATATGTCAGTTATTTCTCTGTGATATTAAAAAAATGATACATATGATGTATCTAAAAATACAAGAATACTAATTCCTTTTAATCGAGAAAAAGTACGTACCTTTTTCCAAAGAGTTTCTTCTCATTTCTTCCTTCATTTTGTCTATGAGTAGAGAACGCAGAATTAATCAAAATTCAAATGTGTAATCAAACCCAAAATCAGAAACACCAATTCGTTTCTTGTTCATCGTGATTTGGAGAATGCTCAGAAAGAATTGTTGGTGTTTTCAAAAGATTTGGAGTTTTTAAAAAGGTTCTTGAAGGAGTTGAAGAATTTCGGTAACAGTCAATCTATGAACTTTCTTCCTTAACTATTTTTCATTAAATTAATATAATATTATCACCAGAAAAAATTTTAGAGAAAATTTTTTATAAATACAATTTCATCTGTATCATACTTCCCTATTTTTTTTTTTTAAATCGATTTTCCAAACCAATATTGTGCCCAATGAAACTTTGTTGAAGAAAATCAGAAACATGGACCCCAATCCCCTTGTAAAGGCAGACTGTCAAAGTAAACTGGTGCCTTTTAATATTCTTTTCCCCCTCTCTCAAACTAGCGCCTGGTTTAATAAAGTTCGTTCGTTCGTTCGTTTTTTTTTTGTTTTTTTTGTTTTTTTTTTGAGCTTGCATTGCTCTCTTTTCTTCATTTTTTTTCCCGTGATTTTTCTCTACTCCACGTGTATTTGCTTCATTAAACAAAGTTAAAAATTTTGATGAAGAAATTAAACATAGATGAAATTAATGTATACAATATCAAATTTTTTGTGGTGCAAACATAACATTCAAAGTGTTTCAACGCAAAAAAAAAAAAAAAAAATGATATCATCTTTTTTTTTTAGAAATATTTGACATCATCTTTAATGATTCAATTTTTTTTTAATTCGAAAGTTTCCTTATCGAAAAACATAACATAAAATAAAACAATTTTGTAATTATTTAATTTAGTAATTGCATACGTCAAAAGTCATATTTTATTTATTTGCATCTATGAACAAAATATAAGAAATGTAAAGATTAAAGAAAACCCATTTTAGTTATTTATTTATTTATTTGCTAGAAACCCGTTTAATGGCAAATAGTGGTCAAACAAATCTGTAAAGAAACATTAAAAAAAAAGAAAATCTGAAAAGAAAAACAAAAACGTTAAAAATCAATTTTTATAATTGGGGATGTCCGTGGTAGAACCATTTTGTGGAGCACTATCATAAAGTTTAATAGAGCTTTATTTTAGGACCAATCAGATCAAAATGTATGGAAAGGATTGTGGAGTTGCACAGAGGGCCACATGCACATGGCCGTAGAGGAGCACTCCCATGAAGCTCGTGTACAATACCCCTAAGCCCTCTCTCTCGCTCTTTCATTTTGAGGCTTAGCTTCAAAAGTGGGGCCATTTGAGTTCCTACTTTTTCTCTACTTAAGCCTCTGCACCAAAAATTTTATAAAAAAAATGTAAATAAAAAATTTTTCTTCCTTGCCGAAGCTTCCGCTAGAAATACTCCCACAAAACCTTAACAATCACCTAAGAATAAATAGGAAGAAATTCTCTTTGTGACAATATTTTTTCTTCAATCTCACGAGATCCAAAAGCAGAACTCGAAATTTTAAAACTCTTTTCTTTCCTCTATTTTCGTTTTCGGTTCCATTTTTCGGTCCCAAAAGCTAGAGAGTAGTTAATTTCTTGTATATTGCCATAGATACGGGCTAAAAAGGATAAATATTCATAAGTGTATAGTATAGCTAGCCTCTCACCATCAAATTCATATCTATACATATATAAAAAATCTCAAACTGAATTACTGTGTGTTTCGATCTACTTAAGTTTTGTCCAAAACGTTTAGTTTTCATCCAAAATGAAACGTTTTAGATGAAAAACGTTTTAAAGTTTTTTTTTCTTTAAGTTTTCTTTCTTATTTTTCCAGCCCAATTTTTTTTTTTTCATTTTTTCATTTTAGTCCCCTTTTTTTTATTTTTTTTATTTTAATTCTTTTATCTTTTTTGGTCTTTTTTTCTGCCTTTTTTTTATTATTTTATTTTATTTTCAGGTACTTTGTTGTTTTTTTAATCTATTTTTTACTTATATATTTTTTCTTATTTAGATAAATGTTCTAGATATATCTAATCATGTGCATTTTGCATGCTTTAAACTAATATAAATGCGTAGATATATATATATATATTTATATATATATATATATAATGCATATATGCAATCCCCTTTAAAAAATGTATATGGAAAAAGAAAAATATTACTGAATGATTTTTTTATTTTTTATTTTAGTTTGAGAGTGCAGGACATTAATTCTACAGTTTAGTCTAATATGTAATTATTGTTAAATTATACCTTAATTAATTAAGTGAATATTATGATCCCAATATTATGATCATCCTGTATACATATAATATTGGTTGCAGATCCTATATAGATTGTGTACAGATGATTTTAGACTCGATAATGATGTTATTAGACGTAGTCAATATGGTTGACTTCAATTAGATGAAATGAACCGGCATAAGGTACAAATAAATGTATGCGATGATGTTTGCCATTCAAATATGTAGTGCTGTTAGAAACATAAATTGAAAAAAATAAAATAAAAAAATAAAAAGGAAGTCATTTTATTTCGATTTTTGTCTTCGAAAGAGAAATTTTCCTTTGGAAAAAGTTGTCGTTTCACACAGTGTGAACGTGAAAATTATGGTGGGGCCAAAGGTTCATTGTATGTTTGTTTTTCCACCTCGTGTTATTGAAGAGATGGACCTACATGCTTTATGTGTGCAATGGACAAAATTTTGAGTTTAAAAGAGCCAAACTCCCCTCAGTAAAGTTGAAACTTTTTAAAAATTTTTTTTTTTAAAAATGGAGGAGATGTGTAGAGTGCGTCCCACTTTTGATTAGTTGGATAAGAACATATAATAGTTTTGGTTTTTTCGGGACAAAAAACCAATAAATTAATTTGGTTACCTACGGTCAAGTGCATGTACTCTATTGTACAACTCCACGATTTTTCTCATTCATTTTGATCATTTTGGTCCTAAAATTGAGCTCTATGATGGTACTTCTCAGAGGAGGCTCTACCATAGAATAATCTTTTGCTGGAGAAAAACTTTTTAAACAAAAAAGAGTCCTAATTTAAAGGGGTAAGATTGTGGTAAATATCATTTTATATATCATATCGGTAGAATTCCTTTTTAAATCGTTAAGATATAATTAAATGGTTAAGATTTTATTTATATATGATAGTTATAATACACCCTACCTTATACCAGTATATATTAATAAAATTAAAAAATAATAAATTAAAAAATAAATTAAAAAAACTCCCCCCCCTAAGGCTGATGGAGCCCCCACCCCCCCCGATCGACGCCGAGGAAGCCCCCCACCCTCGCAACTCCGGCGATTAGCAACGAGCCTTGCCATCCCCCCCCCCCCCCGACCGAAGCCGAGGAAACCCTCGCCATCACAACTCCGACGATCGGCGACAAGCCCTGTCCCCCCCGTCCCCCTAGCACTCCGATGACCCAACCCTCCCTCGTGTCGACGACCCAGATCTCGTGCCGACGACCCAGATCTTGTTGCCCCCCCCCCCCCACAACACTCCGACGACCCAACCCCCTCTCGCACCGACTACCTAGATCTTGTTGCCCCGCGCCCCCCCACCCCCCCCAACCAACACTGACGAGCCCAACTACATCGATGATCCAGATCTGGTTGGCGTTTGGGTGGGGGGGAGGACCTGGGTCATCGGCGAGGGAAGCGGAGGCGAAAGGGCTCGTCGGCCGGGCGGGGGGGGTCGTCGACGTTCGGGGGGTTCCAGCTTAGATGAGATTTTTCAATTTACTTTTTATATATTATTTTTAAATTTTTAACCTATAATAATAAAAGATAAGATATATTACAACTATCATACATAAATAATATCTCAATTATTTAATTATATTTAAATGATTTAAAAAATATTCTATTAATAAGGTGTTATTAAAGAAATTTTACGATGGCTCATAAGGGAAAAAATAAAAATGAAAATAAAAAAGCTAGCGTACGTAGGGCCCTCATCAAAATGATTTGATGGTCAGCCATGTGATACCAGGTAGGAAGTTGGGCCCACTCGGGCTATTTAAGATTGCTGAAATATAGTACCTTCCCTTAATTTCTTTTCCCTTCGGCATTCATTTTCATTTTTTAATCCAAAAAATATTTTGAATGTTAACCTTTTTTCTTTTTTTTTTTTCTTTTCCTTTTTAATTTATAAAATAAGAACACATTCATAATTCCACAACACAATTGACTAATAGATATTTAGGAGGAATCTTAAGAAATTATGCATAGATTCTAATAAATTATAATTTTTAAATAATTATTAATAATAAAAAAACTTGTAATATTTATAAATTACTTTAAGCATTCCCCGCGGATATATAACCTGTCGTAGGTAAGCAAAAGCATCCAATACCCTTGGATGCCCTTCAACCAAAGCTCACCGTTAGATCTCTAATTCAATAACCATGCATTTCCATGGTTTGGATGTTAATGTGGAACGGGTGAAATAATATTATATTCTCCACCTTTTTTATTTTTTATTATTTATTTATTTTTTTTTTAAGACCAGTCTGCGTTTGAGCAATTAGTATTTTTAAATTTATCTTTCATCTTTTCGGAGAGTACTCTTCTGCACTCACCCTTACATTTCTTTCAACGTTCATTGACCAAGTCCAACTTTTTTTTTTTTTTTTTCCTTGCCTGTGGTTTCGAATTATCTTTTATAATTCTCTTGCTATTTTTAAATCTCAAGTTACACTACTCGCAATTTTCTTAAGACCCACATACTAATTTCACTTTTGATTGGCCAATGATGTTTACACAAGCACCGGGGGAAAGCAGCAAAGATGGAACAAGAATAAGGCCAAATTGCCAGACATATAGAATAAGAAAAAGATCTCTTCCACCAGGGAAAAAAATAAGATAAAAGAAAAGAAGAAAAAGAAAAAGATCACTTCATAGTACAATAATCCCTAAGGCATTTACATTTTTGAAAATACTAAGTTTTATCCTAACTAATTAACTTATATTAAATACACTTTAAAGCAATATTAAACTAAACAATTAAATAAAGTCAAATCATAAAACTTCAAAATTTCTCCTACTAATAAAAATATTTCTTTGATCATTTTCATATTTTGTTGTTTAATTTTTTTAGTTAATTCACAATTATTTAAGATAGATTGAAAATGTAATCTTGAAATTTTCAAGAGTATTTTATGACTGATTTAAAAAAAACAAAAGGTGAATTAGGCAATTGTATAAATAAAGTGGGAAAAATGATATTTAGACTAGATATAAAGGGTGTTTTAGTACTTTTATTTCCTGATATTTTAATGTCCATCATACATCCAAACAAAATTCCTTTTCTTATCATCTTTCACCCTTTCAAGAGCGCTCACTCCTTTTTTGCTTTCAAAGTTGAGTGACCTATAATTCCCACTTCCTTTTTTACATATACACTGACTGACTGTGTTCTGAGTGATCATTCACCCTCAGAAAAAAAATAAATAAATAAAAAAGAGATTGAAGATCTGATAATTTTAAAAACAATTGGTTTTGGAATTATTATCATTTAGAAAATGGAATAATTTTTAAAATGATATTTGAATAGATACTGTAAACAGTTATTTGAAAAAATGAGTTTCTGACAAATCCCATAAATCTTAGTATATTTTAATAAAGTACATGGATTTTGATTTGTTTCTTTCTTCGTCACTAATAGGGGTGGCAATTCGTGTCACGTGTCGGATTCGTGTTGTGTTTGAGCCGTGTCGAATTTTTTCTTCCTCAACCCGAACACGACCCGCGACACGAAAACGACACGAAAACGTAATGGCTTGACACGACACGACACGAACTGGACCCGCGACACGAAATTGACCCGCGACACGAAACTGACCCGAAATTGACACGAAGTTGACACGAAATTGACCCGAAATTGACTCGAAATTGACACGCGACACGAAAATTGACCCAAAATTGACACGAAATAGTGACCCAAAATTGATCCGAAATTGACAGGAAACTGACACGAAATATTGACCCAAACTTGACCCAAAATTGACACGAAATTGACACGAAAACTGACATGAAATTGACACGAAAAAAACTATTCCAACCCGAACACGACCCGCGAAATTTTCGTGTCAAATTTTCCCAACCCGAACACGACCCGTCACCTATTTTTCCTAACCCGAACCTGCAAAATTCGTGTCGTTTTTGAGTCGTGTCGTCGTGTCGCGACCCGTATTGTCATCCCTAGTCACTAACACATAGACAAAAAATCATCTTAATTAAAAATTAAATTACAAAAAACTATAGCATTTTAAAACTTCAAACATAATTAAAAAAACTTTTAAATCATAAAAATATTACAGTGTAAAATAGGTTTGAAATGAAAATGAAAAGAGTGAAAATTATGATGATTTTTATAAATGAGTTTCATTTTCATATGTAATTTCAGGTTACTAAACATTCTTTGAAAATAAAGCGAATCACATACACGAAACAAACGGGCCCAGACATCTGATTGGTTTTTTTTCTATTTTTTTAAGTTTTCTGTACTCTTCTCTACACCATGTGTATTTGCAATACATTAAACAAAGTTCAAAATTTTGATGAAGAATTTAAACAAAGATGAAATTAATGTATGTAATATCAAATTTTTTGGGTGCAAACATAACATTCACAGTGTTTCAACGCGAAAAAAAAATGACATCATCTTTTTTTTTTGGAGAAATATTTGACATCATCTAAAATGATATATTTTTTTTTAAAAATAATCAAGTGTTTCCTTTGAAAAAAAAAAACATAACATAAAATAAAACAATTTCACAATTATTTAATTTAGTAATTGCATACATCAAAAGTCATTTTTTATTTATTTACGTCTGTGTACAAAATGAAATGTAAAGATTAAAAAAAATAAATGAAATTGTGAAAAAAAAACCCATTTTATTTATTTTTTTATTTGCTAGAAACTCGTTTAATAGCAAATAGAGGCCAAACAAATCTGTAAAGAAACATTATAAAAAAAAAATCTGTAAAGAAAAATAAAAACGTTAAAAATTACTTTTTATAATCTTTTGCGGGAGAAAAACTTTTTAACTAAAAAGGAGCCTAATTTAAAGAGAAAAAGTGAGAGTTGAAATATGACCAAGAGGAAAAAAACAAAAAGTTCGCCTGCATATAGGGCCCACATCATAATGATTTGATGGTCAGCCATGTGACACTAGGTTGGAAGTTGGAACCCTGGGGCCCACAATAATGGATTTCTGCTCAGTTGGAACCCTATGTGACATCAAGTTGGAACCCTATGTGGGGCCCACATCATAGTGATTTTCTGCTCAGTCATGTGACATCAAGTTGGAACCCACTCGGCTATTTAGGATTGCTGAAATATATAGTGCCTTCCCTTGATTTCTTTTCCCTTCGGCAATCATATTCATTTTTTAATTTAAGAAATATTTTGAATGTTAACCTTTTTTTTAATTTTTAATTTTTTATATTTTTCTTTTTAATTCATATAAGCAACAATACATTTACAATCGCACGGGACAATCGACTAAAGGATATTCAGAAAGAAAAACCTTAAGAATTTATATATAAATTTTAATAAATTATAACTATCACATAATTATTGGCTGTAAAAGAATTTATTATACTTATAAATTACTTAATGTGTTCCCTTTCGTTATATAACCTGTTGTAAGTAAGTAAAAACATCCAGTACCCTTGGATGCCCTTCAACCAAAGCTCACCGTTAGATCTCTAATTCAATAACCATGCATTTCCATGGTTTGGATGTTTGGTGGGATGGGTGGAATTATATTATAATCTCCACTTTTTTTTTATTTTTTTTTTAACCAGCTGGCATGTGAGCAATTATTTTTCTTAAATTTATCTTTCACCTTTGCCAAGAGTACTCTGCACTCACTGTTACTGTTCTTTCAACGTACATTGACCAAGTCCCACTGTTTTTTTTTTTTTATCCCCCTTTGCCTGTGGTTTCGAATTATTTTTTATATGCACGGACAGTATTTTGAGTGATCATTTATCCTTGAAAAAAAAAGATCGAAGGTTTGATAATTTTAAAAATAATTAGTATTGGAATTATTATCATTTAAAAAAGGGAATTAATTTTTTAAATGGTATTTGAATAAATACTGCAAACGGTTATTTAAAAAAAAATGAGTTTCTTACAAATCTTATAAAATCTCAGTACATTTTAATAAAGTACATAGATTTTGATTTGTTCCTTTTTTCATCACAAATACATAAAAAAAAATCTTCTTAATCTGAAATGAAATTATAAAAAACTATAACATTTTAAAACTTGAAACATAATTAAAGAAACTTTTAAATCAGAAAGAATATTATAGTATAAAATAGGTTTGAAATGAAAATAAAAATAGTAAAAATTAGGATGATTTTATAAGTGACTTTCATTTTTATATGTAATTTTAGGTTACTAGATATTCTTTGAAAATAGAAGGAATCAAATACACGAAACAAACGAGCCCAGACCTTGGATAGGTTTTGTCAAATAAGATCAAAACATCAGACTTTAGGACTCTTTTAGGACCCACGTACCAATATCACTTTTGGTTGGCCAATGGTATTTGCACAAATATCGATGGCAAGCATTGAAGGTTGGAAGGTGAGTTGTCGCTTTTGAATAAAGCCAAATTAATAGCAGATAAAGCATAAGAAAATGATCTCTTCCAAAAAAGAAAAATGTTATTTCCTGATATTTTGACGTCCACTTGCCTTTAATCATGCAAGTGAACAATCCCTTTTTCTGATTGCCCTTCACCTTTTTTAAAGAGGACTCACTCACTATTCTTTTTTCTTTTCACATTTGCACTGCTGTGTTAATTTGCACGGCTCTTTTTCCTTCCCGTCAAACTCTGTTACGAATCAAACAAAATATTATTAAAATTATCAATTTTATCATAAAAAGACTAAAATATCCTTCCTCTCTCTTTCCCTCTCCCTCTCACAACACCCCCTGCGGCACGAACCCCAGATCATGGTTAATTCATAATTACAATAATATTTAAGATAGATCCAAAAGGTAAAGCTTCAAATTTTCAAGAGTATTTTATGATTGATTAAAAAAAAAAAAAACAAAAGGTGAATTAGGCAATTGTACAAGTGAAGAGGGAAACATGATTTTTAGACTAGATATAAAGGAAGTTTTAGTACTTTTTCTTTCCTGATATTTTAATGCCCATCATACATCCAAACAAATTTCTTTTCTTATTATTTTTGACCTTTTTCAAGAGCACTCGTTTCTCTTTGTTTTTCAAAGTGGCCTATTTCCTAATCCCTTTTCACACATGCACTATTGTGTTCTGAGTGATCATTCACCCTCAAGGAAAAAAAGAAAAAAAGAAAAAAGAAAAAAAAAGGGGATTGAAGGTCTAATAATTTGAAAAACAATTGGTTTTGGAATTATTATCGTTTTAAAAATGGAATAATTTCTGAAATAATATTTGAATAAACATTGAAAATAATTATTTACAAAAATGATTTTCTAACAAATTTAATAAAATCTCAGTATATTTTAGTAGAATATATAGATCTTAATTTTTTGTTCTCTTCATTATATATACATGGAAAATATATTCATCTTAATCAGAAATAAAATGATAAAAGTTATTACATTTTAAAACTTGAAATACAATTAAAAAAACTTTTAACTCAGAAAATATTACAGTGCAAAACAGATTCGAAATGAAAATGAAAAGAGTAAAAATTTGGGATTTAATCAATGAGTTTCATTTTCATATGTAATTAAAAATATGGTTATTAAACGTTATTTGAAAAAAAAAAAAAAAAAAAAGAATTGCGACTCGAAAGAAAGGGGCCCAGATCTATGAAGTTTTGTTAAACAAGGTTCAATCGTTGGACTTTGGACCCACGTACGGCCAATATCACTTTTGGGTGGCCAATGATATTTGCACAAATATCGCCTTTGAGTAAAGCCAAACTAAGAGCAGATATATAGAATAAGATTTTTTTTTTTTTAATTGACGTACCTGCCTTTAATCATGCAAGCGAGCAATTTCTTTTCTGATTACCTTTCACTTTCACCTTTTTTAAAGAGCACTCAGTCACGGCTCTTTCTTCTTTTCACATTTGCACTGCTGTGTTAATTTGTCTGATAATTATTGAAGATCTGAATGATCATTCATCCTCAGAGGGGGAAAAAAAAAAGATTGAAGTTACAACTTGATCTGCAGGTCAGTTACATACTCATTTCTTGCTCCTTATTCTCATTTTAGTTTATACAACTCAATTGGTCAATTTTTGTCGTTGGAATGAATAGTTGTTGAATTTAACATGAGAAGTTGTTTCTTTTAGTCAATCATCAATTGCTCAACAGATTCTTTCGGTGAGAAGAACCGAAATCAATTTTGACATCTAATCTAATCTATATTGTAAAATGATATATACTCATTTGTTTATCATCAATTTGCTTAGCATGAAACTAATTATTTATCCTGGATCTCAATTCTCAAAGAAAAAGAAGGCAGCATTTTGCAAGCACGTTACTATTGCTTTTTCTCCTTAATTTGCTTCACCTCTGTGCTACGGACCTTTTTTGTTAGAGTCGGAGTCTCCGAATGAAGAGCTAAGAATCAATTAGATGTTAAGGTATGCTGCAATTTCCATCTGGGTCAAGATCACATTCGGCTTTTCAATATTCAAACTTTAATTTGATTTGTTTAGTTGAATCTAAAACACCTAATTTGATAGTATTAATTAAGTTGTTGTATGTTGTAGAAGATGATCTTTTGATAACTCATTAGTTCTATATATATGTGGTTCTCAGAGAAAAAGAAGGCAACATTTCGCAAGCATGTAACTGTTGTTTTCTCTTTTTCGCTTCACTTCTGTGCTACGGCCCTTTTTTGTTATAGTCAAAGTCTACGATCGAAAAACTAAGAATCAATTAGACGTTGAGGAATCCTACAATCCATCCGAGTCAAGATCATACTCAACTTCTCAATATTCAAACTTTAATTTGATTTGTTTAGTCGAATCTGAAATGACTAATTTGCCAGTATTAATTAAGTTGTCATAAGTTGTAGTAGATAATAATTTGATAACTTATTAGTTCTATATATATGTGGTTCTAAGAGATAAAGAAGGATGCATTATGCATACACGTAACTGTTGTTTCTCTTCTTCGCTTCACTTCTATGCTACGGCCGTTTTTTGTTATAGTCGAAGTCTCCGATCGAAGAACTAAGAATCAATTAGACGATGAGGTATGCTACAATCCAATCGAGTCTAGATCATACTCAACTTCTCAATATTCAAACTTCAATTTAATTTGTTTAGTCGAATCTGTAATGCCTAATTTGATAGTATTAATTAAGTTGTTGTATGTTGTAGTCGATGATCCTTTGATAACTCGTTAGCTCCATATATATGTGGTTCTCAGAGACAAAGAAGGCAGCATTATGCAAGCACGTAACTGTTGTTTTCTCTTCTTCGCTTCACTTCTGTGCCACGGCCCTTTTTTGTTATAATCGAAGTCTCCGATCAAGAACTAAGAATCAATTAGACGTTGAGGTATGCTACAATCCATCCGAGTCAAGATCATACTCAACTTCTCAATATTCAAACTTCAATTTGATTTGTTTAGTCGAATCTGAAATGCTTAATTTGACCATATTAATTAAATTGTTGTATGTTGTAGTCGATGATCCTTTGATAACTCATTAGTTCTATATATATGTGGTTCTCAGAGAAAAAGAAGCCAGCATTTTGCAAGAACGTAACTGTTGTTTTCTCTTCTTCGCTTCACTTCTATGCTACGACCCTTTTTTGTTATAGTCGAAGTCTCCGATCGAAGAACTAAGAATCAATTAGACGTTGAGGTATGCTACAATCCATCCGAGTCAAGATCATACTCAACTTCTCAATATTCAAACTTTAATTTGATTTGTTTAGTCGAATCTGAAATGACTAATTTGACTGTGTTAATTAAGTTGTTGTATGTTGTAGTCGATGATCCTTTGATAACTCGTTAGCTCCATATATTTGTGGTTCTCAGAGACAAAGAAGGCAGCATTATGCAAGCACGCAACTGTTGTTTTCTCTTCTTCACTTCACTTCTGTGCCACGGCCCTTTTTTGTTATAATCGAAGTCTCCCATCAAGAACTAAGAATCAATTAGACGTTGAGGTATGCTACAATCCATCCGAGTCAAGATCATACTCAACTTCTCAATATTCAAACTTCAATTTGATTTGTTTAGTCGAATCTGAAATGCCTAATTTGACCATATTAATTAAATTGTTGTATGTTGTAGTCGATGATCCTTTGATAACTCATTAGTTCCATATATATGTGGTTCTCAGAGACAAAGAAGGCTGCATTATGCAAGCACGTAACTGTTGTTTTCTCTTCTTCGCTTCACTTCTGTGCTACGGCCCTTTTCTGTTATAATCGAAGTCTCTGATCGAAGAACTAAGAATCAATTAGATGTTGATGTATGCTACAATCCATCTGAGTCAAGATCATACTCAACTTCTCAATATTCAAAATTTAATTTGATTTGTTTAGTTGAATCTGCAATGACTAATTTGACAGTATTAATTAAGTTGTTGTACGTTGTAGTAGATGATTCTTTGATAACTCATTAGTTATACATATATGTGGTTCTCAGAGACAGAGACGGTAGCATTTTGCAAGCACGTAACTGCTGTTTTCTCTTCTTTGCTCCACTTCTGTGCTATGGCCCTTTTTTGTTATTGTTAAAGTCTCCAATTGAAGAACTAAGAATCAATTAGACGTTGAGGTATGCTACAATTCGTCCGAGTCAAGATCATACTCAACTTCTCAATATTCAAACTTCAATTTGATTTGTTTAGTCGAATCTGAAATGCGAATTTGACAGTATTAATTAAGTTGTTGTATGTTGTAGTCGATGATCCTTTGACAATTCATTAGTTCTATATATTTGTGGTTCTCAGAGACAAAGAAGGCCGCATTTTGTAAGCACGTAACTGTTGTTTTCTCTTCTTTGGTTCACTTCTGTGCTACGGCCCTTTTTTGTTATAGTTGAAGTCTCCGGTTGAAGAACTACGTTGAGGTATGCTACAATCCATCTGAGTGAAGCTCATACTCAACGTCTCAATATTCAAACTTTAATTTGTTTTGTTTAGTCGAGTCTGAAATGCCTATTTTGACAGTATTAATCAAGTTGTTGTATGTTGTAGTAGATGATCCTTCGATAACTCATTAGTTCTATATATATGTGGTTTGCAGAGAAAAAGAAGGCAGCATTTTGCAAGCACGTAATTGTTGTTTTCTCTTCTTTTCTTCACTTCTGTGCTACGGCCCTATTTTGTTATAGTTGAAGTCTCCGATTGAAGAACTACGTTGAGGTATGCTACAATCCATCCAAGTTAAGATCATACTCAACTTCTCAATATTCAAACTTTAATTTGATTTATTTAGTCGAATCTGAAATGCCTAATTTTACAGTATTAATCAAGTTGTTGTATGTTGTAGTAGATGATCCTTCGATAACTCATTAGTTCTATATATATGTGGTTCTCAGAGAAAAAGAAGGCAGCATTTTGCAAGCACGTAACTATCGTTTTCTCTTCTTTGCTTCACTTCTGTGCTACGGCCCTATTTTGTTATAGTTTAAGTCTCCGATCGAAGAACTACATTGAGGTATGATACAATTCATCCGAGTCAAGATTATACTCAACTTCTCAGTATTCAAAATTTAATTTGATTTGTTTGGTTGAATCTGAAATGCCTAATTTGACAGTATTAATTAAGTTGTTGTATGTTGTAGCAGACGATCCTTTGATAACTCATTAGTTCTATATATGTGGTTATATTTATCCATGTACACATAGTAGATTGGATAAGTTTTATTTTTATCCACTGAACTTTAGTATTCTTATAACTTTGCTCCCCAAATTTTGAAAACTGTTACTTAATCCCCTCAAACTTTGAAATATTAGCAAGAGTACCCCTCAGACTTTAAACCAAAAAGTCCAAATAAAAAACGGGTTTACAAACTAAAACACCCATAAAAGCCCACAACACCAGAAGGGATAAAAGACAAAAAGACAACAAAAAAAAAAAACACAAAGGCAATATAATAAAATCTGACAATGACTAGTGCATTTATAAGATTTGTTTTCAAATTTAAGTTACAACAAGAGAGCGAAGAAAAATTAAAGTAACTTGGGTTTTTATAATAATAAATATATTAGTTTAAATTATCATTATTTTGTTTAAATTAGTGTCATTTTAGTCTTTGAAGGATGAAATATGACATAACGAGTGTGTTTGTAGCAATTTAAAGTTTGAGAGATGTAAGCAGAACACCATTTTTCAATTTTCATGGATACTTATAAATGAACTAAAGTTTAGGGGGGCAAATATAAAATTTTTCTAAGTCTTACATAACTAAAATATGACATAAGGGATGTTTTTGCTAATGTTTAAAATTAGAGGGATATTCTTACTAATAGTTCAAAATTCAAGGGGTAAAAGCACAAGATTTCAAAGTTTGGGGGCAAACTAGAGCACTAAGTTCAAGGGAAAAACATAAATATTCATCTTTTTGTTTGTGTTCGTATATGTTGTTATAATACTTCATCAAGCCCATAGTTAAATACACTTGGTTAATTTATGGTCTTGTTATATTAGAGAAAATTTATATTAGTTTACTTACAAAACGATACGGTCATTTGCTTATAAATTATTTTCTTACCATGAAACAGATTCTTTATACCTCGTCTCAACTATATCAGAGAATAAGGGCAGCTTTTCACAAGCAAATTACTGTTATTTCTCTGTTCGCTTAAGTTTTGTGCTCGGGCTCTTGTCTGTTATAGTCAAAGTCTCAGATCGAAGACCTAGGACAATTAGGCGTTGAGGTATGCTACATTTTCCTTCTTTTTAAGATTATTTTCAGCTTTTCAATAATTGTATTTAGAATAATATTTAAGATAGATTGGAAAAGGTAATCTTGATATTTTCATAGATATTTTATGACTGATTTTAGAAATACAAGTATGTTTTAGACATTTGCACATTAAGAAGGGAAACATGACATTTAGACTAAACACCCCTTTGACACCCACAACGATGGATGGGGTGGCAAAGAAGGGTGGCGCTTTCCTAATACTTTAGAAAAGAGTTCCCTCTTTCTATTTGAAGCTGCTCATTCCTTGCTTGCTTCGAATGCAGCATAGGCGCTTTGGTCTCAATTGAAAGAGAAATCCCCAAAACAAATATCCGTCAATAAATAATAAATGACAAACCCCATTATATAGAAGCCAGGACAGGGCTAAGGGTGCTCGGAAAAAAATTTAATTTGTTATCGGCTAATCCAATCATATTGAAGAGGGTCCACCTAGATTCGATCCTCATAGAACTCTCATAAGACCTCTGCTCCAGCTTTGATTGTAGTGCATTGGGTTAGTGACATTCTTGATAGGACCTGGATTGACGATAATAAAAGACTAGGTTAGAGACACGTCTCTTCCTTATCATTCTCAAAAAAGTGAATCCCAACTAAGGAGTTGAAAATAGGGTGACGAGAGAACCACCACCAGCGATTTTTTTTTTTTTCCTACCAAAAACATAAAAGGATGTTTTGGTATTCTTCCTTTCTTGATGTTATAATGCCCGCTGGCCTTTAATCATGAGCAATTCCTTTTCTTATTGTCTTTCACGTTTTTCAAGAGCACTCACTGCTCTCTTTATTTTACCTTTTTGTGTGTGTGTGTGTGAATTTTTCTTCCAAAGTTCAGTGACTAGCTTATTCCACTCCTTTCACATTGGCACTACTGTGTCCTGTATGATCATTCGCTGTTGGGGAAAATCAAAAAAATGATTGAAGATCTAAGAATTTGAAAACGACTGATTTTGAAATCATGTTTAAATGTGTAATATTAAACTATTATTTTTACAAAAGAATAACTTCTGAAATGATATTTGGATAAATATTAAAAACAATCATTTAAAAAAATGATTTTCTAACAAATCTAATAAAATTTCAGCATATTTTATAGGGTATATAGATTTGGATTTTTCCCTTTCTTCATCATAAACATATTGAAAAACAATCATCTTAGTCAGAAATGAAAATGAAGTTATGGATTTTAAAATGTGAAATACGAGGGAGAAACTTTTGGATTTGAAAATATTACAATGCAGAACACGTTTAAAATGAAAATAAAACGAGTTCAACTAGAGGAGAAAATTTCAGGAACGAGTCCCATTCTTATTTTCATTTAAAATGAAAATGAAATCTTAGCTTGAGAAACAATGAAGTGAAGTGGATATACCGAACAAATAGGTCCTATTTCTCTGCTAAGTTTTGTGACACAAGATCTAAGACTTTCTACCCATGTAACAACTGCCACGCAATTATTGGAAGAGAACTCGTGAGGTATGTGTTTGTGCTTGCTTGTGTATACAAAAAAAAAAAAAAAAAAGACTTTCTACCCACGTTGCCAATATTACTTTGGGGTGTCCAATGATATTTGCACAAATATTGATGGAAAGCAGTGAAGATTCAAAGGAGCTTTACTGCTTTTGCAGGGCCACGTTTGGAGGAGATTTTGTAGATGTAGTTTTGAAAATATTTGAATTATTGAAGTTTAAAAAATGTGTGTTTGATTGAAAAAATTGTTTAAAGTAAAAATAAAAATAAAAATAAAATGTGTTCAAAAAGAAAATATTAATATGAATCTTGATTTGTTTATCTCGAAATTTTATGCAATTAAAAAAATCATCTCATTTGAACTTGAAAAATTAAAGCTATGGACTTTTAAAATTTGTATTTATTGCAGACAGTTAAAAATTTGAATAATAAAAGGAAGTTGAGTTGAGGAAAAAGACTGACAAATTTTTTTTTTTTTTTGAAATCAAATGCCAAACATCCCCAAATGGACCTTGAATAAGGCCAAATTACGAGCAAATTATATATATTATATATACTAAAGGATGTAAACTTTTACTGTTCACTGCACAGTAATCTACAGTAACTTTTGGTTTTTTTTTTCTTTTCTTTCTGTTTTTGCTACAGTACCCTACAGTAAGCTACAGTACCAAACAGTACTGTATAGTAAAATGACGCTTTTGTCTTTCAAATCCGTTGCATTTTCCCTGGTTGCACAGTGAGTTACCGGTTTTGCCCTTTTGGCATTGTCTGGTCATTAGAGAGAAAGAGAAAGACAAAAGACAAAGAAAAAGAGAGAGAAAGACAGGTGTGATGTGTGGCAGAGAAAAAGAAACACAGATAGAGATATAGAGAGAGAAAGTAAAAGATATCTATATCTATATTAAAATAAATTTAAAAAAAAATAAAGATAGAAAAAGAAAAACCATAAGATAAAAAATTATATTTTATTAAATTATTTCTAATTATAAAAAATAAAATTATATATGTTAAATAATATGTGCAAATTTTAAATTATTGAATTAATAAAAATTTAACGGAAAAAAAAAACAGAATAATACATTTAAAGAATAAATTAATATAGTTAAATTATAATATTCAAAATAAACAAACAAACTAAAAAATTTGAAAATAAATAATAATTTACAGAAATTCCAAAATATAAAAAGGTCTATAAAATTACAATAAAATTAAAAATCATAAATAATTTTTCTACTGTAATGAAACATAATTATCAAAAATGTATATTTATAATTATTATAGCTAAATTATTATTTATGTCATATATTAATATTATTATTTAAAATTAAATTTTTTAAAAAATATTTAATCCATTTCTAGGTTTATTTATTGATTTAATTAATTTTGTTTAAATTTAATAAATTTACTTAAGTTATTAAAGTTTTTGACTATTTAAGTTTAAAAGTTTTTAATTTTATTTATTCTTTCTGATTTTTTAATAACAATATATTATTATATTTTATTCTATTAAAAAAAATTCTTACACTTAATATTTTATTTTAATATTTGATATTATTATATTTTTATTCTTTGACTTCTTTTATTTTTTTCTTCTTTTTTTTAAACAAAATGTTCAATAAGTTTCTTTTATATTTATATCTATAATCTTTAGAAATAAATTTTTTTAAAATTTCTATTCGTTTTTATTTTATGTTTATTTGTTAATTTAATTGGTTTTTATTTCATTAAATTTACCCCGCAACTTTGTTATCCCTTTGATTTTTCAAACTTTTTTAATTTTATTTATTATTTGTACTTTTTATTTCAAGAAAATTATGCTTATAAATATGAATGTATGTACTTTAATATTATAATAGTAAATACTAAAAAAATATACTTACTGTAATTATAATCTATATCTTAATTAACTGCTATTATTATATAATACTCAATTTTTTTCATTTTTCATTTTTCTTCCTTCCCCGTTATACTAGAATAAGAAAAATATATATATCTTCCCAGCACAAAATTCCCTGATATTAAAATGTCCACTTGCATTTAATTATGCATCTGAACGATTGCTTTTCTTATTGCCTTTCACCTTTTCTCAAGACACTCCCTACTCTTTTCCTTCCCCTCTCCTTGTTCATACTGCGTGAGGTGATTGTGCGGCAAGAAAGAATCGATATGGATATAATTTCGTTTATCTTAAAATTCTATACAAATAAAAAAATTATCTGAGCATATAAACTTAAAATAATAAAATTATGGATTTTTAATATTTAAATTTACTACAAACATTTTAAAGATGTGAAATAGAGAAATAGATTGTGCCCCATCACAGGTTGATAGATTTGTTCCGCCGTCGTGAGGACGGACCGGTGGGTTTGCGCTTTTGGGAAGAGGAGGTTTCGTATGGACGTTGGGATGGGGTATTTGGGATCTCCATCGACCCCAAGAAACATATTACAGAATTTTTGCTTAAAGTCAAAGATGTCAAAGAAAAAAAGATTATTAATTTTTTTGTTATTGGGTTATAATCAAGTATTTTAAAGACCATAATAAGACCTCTAGAACCTAGTTGAGATTCAAAATGGAGTTTGTCAACAGTTTGTTAAGAAAAATATTCCCTGCTTCACATCTTCTTTTCTTCTTCCCATTTAGTGGGTCTCACTTTTCGTCTGTCCGTTAAAAGCCTTGAATCTTACCTCATGGATAGAGTAAAGGAGGTTTATCCCAGTATAGAATTCTCCTTTTTTTTTTTTTTATTATTATTATTTTTTATTTTTAAATCATACTCTTCTGAAAAAAAAAAAAAAAAAAAAAAAAAAAAACTTCGAAAGTTAAATCGATATTACAGCACGTATTGTTTGATGGGCATTTATATTATTTTGTGATTGTTTTTTTTGCAGATATGAGCATAATTGTTAATTTTCTATAAAAAGCAAAACATAATACTGATCAACATGAATGGAAGTTTGCTTTGATACCACATGTTAACAAATAGGGAAACTCATCTATACCACCTTCAGTAGTGCCTAAAGATGGAAACTCACAGGCAATTCTTACAAATTTATAGATGAGAAAACCACTTCTCTTCTATCAAGAGAGTGAATACAAAAGATTTTGTAACTCTTGTAACAATCACCACATTAATTGCACTATTCGGACAGTTTCGTTGTAATGAATAATTAGATCTTTTAGTAGATTATTCGGACAGTTTCGTTGTGCTGATCTAATGATTCAGTCAAAGGAATTAGACTTTAAATGGTATATATAAACTTTGGCGATATTTATATATATATTAACATAAATTTGTTCTAATTGTTTTATCCTAGTGATTGGACCCTCTATCTAACATACTAATTTGCTTACTTGCAAAATTATTATATAGCCATTTGTTTATCACTAATTTGGTTAGAATGAAACTAATTCTTTACCCTGGATCTCAATTATCAGAGAAAAAGAAGGCAACATTTCCCAAGCAATTGTTACTGTTTTTCCTCTTTTGCTTCACTTCTTCTGTGCTTGGCCTTTTTCTGTTAAAGTTGAAGTCTCCGATCGAAGAACTAAGAATCAATTAGACGTCAAGGTATACTACAATTTACATTCGCGTCAAGATCAAATTCAGCTTTTCAATATTCAAAGTGATTTGTTTAGTTAAATCTTAAATGCGTAATTTCACAGTATTGTTAAGTAATTTTATGTTGAAGTAGTAGATGATCCTTTAAAAACTCATTAGTTCTATATATATGAATATAATCATTAGTGTACACAAAAAAAAAAATAAATAAATAAATAATTCTGCCTGAACTTTAGTGCTCGGGGAATTGCATTAAAAACAAAACTCAGTTTAAAAATTACAAAAAAATGTCCTTACATATATTTATTAAAATTTAGTATTAAATATTCAAAAAATCAATACAAATTCATGCAAAAACAGATTTTTGTTTTGGACGAAATATAATAGAACGAGTATTTGTGCAATAATTTAAAATTTGAGAGGTGTAAGTACCAATTTTCAAAGTTTAGGGATAAAGTTACAAAATTACTAAAGTTTAAGGGGCAAAAATAAAGTTTTTCCAAGTCTTATATGGCTAAAATATGACACAAGGGGTGTTTTTGCTAAAAATTTAACATTCAAGGGGCAATTTTACTAATAATTCAAAGTTTGAGAGGGTAAAAACACAAGTTTTCAAAATATGAGAGCAAAATTACAAGCTACTAAACTTGAGAGGACAAAACTAAAGTTTATCTTAGTAGATTTTGGTTCAAAAAACTTCAATATTGTCCATGAGCTAGCGTTGTCATTATTTTCTATATGTTTGTGTTATAGGGGGCCTCAAATTATTTGTTTCTTAAGTAATTACACAATAATTATTCATCTTTGTGTGTGAGTGTTTGTATGTCTTCTTATATTACTTCATCAAGGCAAAAGTCAAATATACTCTTCAAATTCTCACTGTGCCAGGTGCTAGTCAATAATGGAGCTTGCTGGGCCGGTTATTCAACTTTTACAGTGGATATCAGCACCTATTTCCAGATGCTGGAAGTATCACTGTGGCCTTCAGGAAAATGTGAAGACACTCAACCAAAGAATGGAAGAGCTAGACTGTCGAAGGAGAGACATAAATGCAAGGCTAGGCACTGAGATTGTTGAAGGAGAAACAGAGTTGAAGGCTGAGGTTCAACTTTGGCTGCGAAGGGTGGAAGACATTGATGCCGAAATCAACACGATTAACCAACAAGTTCAAACAGTGAAATGCTTCTCCCGTGCTGGAATTGGAAAGAATGTTATTCAGAAGATAGAGGACGTCAAGGAACTCCATGGAAGTTGTGAATTTCCTGACGGTTTGGTCATACGCCTTCCACAACGAATCGGAGAGATGCAACCAACAACAACCTTGGGGGGAGAAACTACATTTACAAGAAAAATGGAAGAAGTATGGGCATTGTTGATGGGTGATGAAGCTAGAAAGATCGGGGTCTATGGGATGGGTGGAATGGGTAAAACGACCCTCATGAAACATATAAACAATCGCCTTCTAGACAAGAAAGAGAAGTTTGATGGCATAATCTGGGTTACTGTATCAAAAGCTACCAGCATTATCAATTTACAAGATGCTATTGCACGCCGGATCGATTTTGATATTTCAAAGTACGACGATGAAATGGAAAGGGCCAGTGAGTTGCATGTAGAATTGAGTAAGAAAAAGAGGTGTGTGCTCATCCTTGATGATTTATGGGATGTTTATCGTCTTGATGAAGTAGGAATCCCGGAGCCTAGTCCTGAAAATGGAAGCAAGTTGGTGTTGACAACTCGACTTCTTAACGTATGCCACGGAATGAGTTGCAAAGCGATCCCAATGGCGCGCCTGTCAGAAACAGAGTCATTGACCTTGTTCTTGGATACAGTAGGTCGTGATGTTCTATCCATCCAAAACATGGAAGTAATGGTGAAGTTATTTGTCAAAGAATGTGCCTGTTTGCCACTTGCAATTGTTACAATAGCAGGAAGCTTAAAAGGTATTGTTGATTACAATAACTGGAAGACAGCGCTAGAAGATCTAAAGGCATCTACAAAAGGGACAGACGCAATATTTGAGAAGTTGAAATTTAGCTACGATCGCTTAAATGATGAAAACCTTCAAGCTTGTCTGTTATATTGTGCCCTATTTCCTGAAGATTATGAAATTGAAAGAAATGAGTTTATAGAGTATCTGATCGCTGAAGAAATTGTTCAAGGAAGAAATAGGCAAGCAGAGTTGGAAAGAGGACAGGCAATGCTAAACAAACTCGTACATGCTTGCTTATTGGAAGATACAGATTGTACAAGAGATTGCGTGAAGATGCATGATTTGATAAGGGATATGGCACTAAAAATTACAAGCGACAGTCCTCGATTTTTGGTAGAAGCAGGGACTGGATTGAAATGCATTCCAGATGAAGAAAATTGGAAGGAGGATCTTGCAAAAGTTTCGTTGATGCACAACGAAATATCAAATATCCCTTGGAGTTTTGAATCACCAAAATGTCCTAAGCTTTCAACATTGTTGCTAAATGAGAACGATCATTTAAGTAGCATTTCAAACAACTTCTTTCTTCATATAAAGGGGCTCAGTCTTCTTGATCTCTCCGAAACTCCTATCGAGAATCTTCCAGAATCGATCTCCGAGTTGGTGAATCTTACTGCATTGTTACTCAGAGGATGTCACAGTCTGACATACGTGCCGTCTTTAGCAAAACTAACGGCTCTGAAGAGGTTGGACTTTGGTGGCTCAGGAATCAAGGAAGTACCTCAAGGTATGGAAAACTTAAGTAGGTTGAGATACCTTGGATTTTACAGGTGTGAGCAGTTAAAAGTAATACCTGATGGGATCTTATGCAAGCTGCCAAATCTTCGTTACCTTTCTCTTAGTCGAGAGGATCGTGAAACAAAAATAAGAGGGGAGGAGTTAGTAAAGTTGACTAAGCTAGAAGAGCTCCATTGCATGTTTTATGACTTTGACAGCTTTAACGCATATATTAGATCTATGGCTGATGGTGGACCCACCCATTACGTACTTCAGGTTGGATCTGAAAATTATTTTGTATTTCGAGAACGTGGTAAAGTTGTAAATTTTGCAAATAGTGATCTTAGGAAAAGTGTAGCAGTAGATGGAGACTGCCTGGTATTGCTCCCTCAAGACGTTGAGACCCTGGCTATACACAAGTGTTGCATTGATGTAAGCAGTTTGTGTGAAATGATCACCTTAACAAACTTAAGGGTGTGTTTTTTGTATGAGTGTGATGGGCTCGAGCATTTGTTTGTGTATTCATCAAGCATCGTTCCTCTTCTTCAAAGACTCGAGGTATTGTATCTTAATAGAGTGAGGGACCTGCGTGGGCTGATAAGGAGGGAAAACGTAGCATCATCACCACTTCCACCTGTCACATTTTCTTCTCTTAAGTCATTGGAGGTAAAGAATTGTGACAAAATAAAGAGATTGTTCATTGATACTGATCTGCTTCCAAATCTGGAAGATATTTTGGTCATGGACTGTAAACAATTGGTTGAAATAATATCGGCGGCATCTGATCATGGCGAACAAGAAGAAGAAGAAAAAGAAGATCAAGATGAAGAAGCTGCAGGTGGATTTGATCATCAGGTCATCAGCACTGTTACTCTCCCTAAATTGTTGAGTTTATATTTGTGGTCACTACCAAAGTTAAAGAGCATACCAGTGGTTGCTGATCATTCCTTGCGTGATGTTTATATAAAGAAATGTCCAAAGTTGAAAAGGGTCACTTGCCTTGACAGAGATCCATGTCCCCCTTCTCTTAAAAAAGTTTACATGGATGACGATTTGTGGGAATCGCTGGAGTGGAATCATCCCAATGCGAAGGACGCCGTCGAGTCCGTGAGGCGGAGATAGTGATGAGTTATTGGATGAACGCCAAATTGAAAGTGGCAACTGGTATTATTTCTATCTTCCACCATACATGTTATATAATTAGTTGCATGAGAATATTTGGAGTTTTTAAGTTCCATTATGAAATTTCTTCTTTCTTATTACTTCCATTTCGCAACTTTTTTTCCCCCCTAAAACACTCTTCTTAATCATTTGACGCTAATTAATTTATTTCAGTATATATACAATAACTAGACTTCTTTCTTTTTTTTTTTTTCCTACTAGAATCAAAATATCTGCATGCTCATGTGAATGTGGCAACTGTTATTAGTTCTATCTTCCACCGTACGTCTTATCTCATTAGTTCCCTGGGAATATGTGAAGTTTTTTCAGTTCTAGTGTGAAATTTCTTTTTTTTTTTTGTTAAGACTTTCAATTCGCAACTTATTATTATTATTTTTATTAACTAGACTTCTTTCTTTAATTGGGTCATGTGACACCAGGTTGGAAGTTTGGCCCATTCGGGCTATTTAAGATTGCTGAAATATTGTACCTTTCCTTAATTTCTTTTCCCTTCCGCATTCATTTTCATTTTTTAATCCAAAAAATATTTTGAATGTTAACCTTTTTTCTTTTTTTTTTCTTTTCCTTTTTAATTTATAAAACAAGAACACATTCATAATTCCACGACACAATTGACTAAAAGATATTTAGGAGGAATCTTAAGAAACCATACATAGATTCTAATAAATTATAATTTTCAGATAATTATTGATAATAAAAAAACTTATAATATTTATAAATTATTATAAGCACTCCCCGCGGATATTTAACATGTTGTAGGTAAGCAAAAACATCCAATACCCTTGGATGCCCAATAACCAAAGCTCACCTTTAGATCTCTAATTCAACAACCAAGCATTTCCATGGTTTGGATGTTAATGTGGAAAGGGTGAAATAATATTATATTCTCCACCTTTTTTATTTTATTTTTTAAGAGCAACCTGCTTGTGAGCAATTAGTATTTTTAAATTTATCTTTGACCTTTTCGGAGAGAACTCTTCTGCACTCACCCTTACATTTCTTTCAACATTCATTGACCAAGTCCCACATTTTTTTTTCCCCTTGCCTGTGGTTTTGAATTATCTTTTTATAATTCTCTTGCTATTTTTAAAATCTCAAGTTACACTTATCGCAATTTTCCTAAGACCCACATACTAATTTCACTTTTGATTGGCCAATGATGTTTGCACAAGCACCGGGGGAAAGCAGCAAAGATGGAAAAAGACTAAGGCCAAATTGCCAGACATAAAGAATAAGAAAAATATCTCTTCCACCAGGGAAAAAAAATAAGATAAAAGAAAAGAAGAAAAAGAAAAGGATCACTTCATAGTACAATAATCCCTAAGGCATTTACATTTTTGAAAATACTGGGGTGTTTGGTGTGTAAGTTTGAGTTAAGATTTGTAAGTTTAAATAGTAAATTTTTTTGAATTTTTTTTGAATTTTCAGAAAAGACAAACAACTTTTTAGGAAAAAAGATAAAAAACATGATGAAAAAAGTACAATTTAGTTTAAACCGAACCTGTTGCCAAACAAGGCCTAAGTTTTATCCTTCCTAATTAACTTATATTAAATACAATTTAAAGCAATATTAAACTAAACAATTAAATAAAGTCAATCTTAAAACTTAAAAATTTCTCCTACTAATAAAAATATTTCTTTGATTATTTTCATATTTTGTTGTTTAATTTTTTTAGTTAATTCACAATTTTTAAGATAGATTTAAAAGGTAATCTTGAAATTTTCAAGAGATATTTTATGACTGATTTAAAAAAAAAAAAAAAAAAAGAAAAACAAAAATGAATTAGGCAATTATATAAGTAAAGTGGGAAAAATGATACTTAGACTAGATATAAAGGGTGTTTTAGTACTTTTGTTTCCTGATATTTAATGCCCATCATACATCCAAGTAAATTCCTTTTCTTATCATCTTTCACCCTTTTCAAGAGCCGCTCACACCTCTTTTTCTTTCAAAGTTCAGTGACCTATTTCCCACTTCCTTTTTCACATATGCACATACTGACTGTGTTTTGAGTCATCATTCACCCTCAGAAAAAAATAATAATAATAAAAAAGAGATCTAAGATCTGATAATTTTAAAAACAATTGGTTTTGGAATTATTATCATTTAAAAAATGAAATAATTTCTAAAATGATATTTGAATAGATACTATAAACAGTTATTTGAAAAAATGAGTTTCCAACAAATCCCATAAATCTTAGTATATTTTAATAAAGTACATGGATTTTGATTTATTCCTTTCTTCGTCACTAACACATGGAAAAAAAAATCATCTTAATTAAAAATGAAATTACAAAAAACTATAGCATTTTAAAACTTCAAACATAATTAAAAAAACTTTTAAATCAGAAAAATATTACAGTGTAAAATAGGTTTGAAATGAAAATGAAGAGAGTGAAAATTAGGATGATTTTTATAAATGAATTTCATTTTCATATGTAATTTCAGGTAACTAAACATTCTTTGAAAATAAAGCAAAACTCATACACGAAACAAACGGGCCAGACCTTTGATAGGGTTTTTTTTTTTCAATGAAAAGTTTTCTGTGACTTTTCTCTACACCATGTGTATTTGCAATTCATTAAACAAAGTTCAAAATTTTGATAAAGAATTTAAACAAAGATGAAATTAATGTATGTACTATCATATTTTTTGGGTGCAAACATAACATTCAAAGTGTTTCAACGCAAAAAAAATAAAAATGACATCATCTTTTTTTTTTTGAGAAACATTTGACATCATCTAAAATGATGTATTTTTTTAAATAATCAAGTGTTTCCTTAAAAAAAAAAAAAAACATAACATAAAATAAAACAATTTCGTAATTATTTAATTTAGTAATTGCATAAGTCAAAAGTCATTTTTTATTTATTTACGTCTATGTACAAAATGAAATATAAAGATTAAAAAAAATAAATGAAATTGTGAAAAAAAAAATACCCATTTTATTTATTTATTTATTTGCTAGAAACTCGTTTAATAGCAAATAGAGGCCAAACAAATCTGTAAAGATACATTAGAAAACAAATCTGTAAAGAAAAACAAAAACGTTAAAGATTACTTTTTATAATCTTTTGCGGGAGAAAAACTTTTTAAACAAAAAGGAGCCCATTTAAAGAGAAAAAGTGAAAGTTGAATTATGGTTAGAGGATTAAAAAAAGTGAGCCTACATGTAGGGCCCACATCAGAATGATATGATGGTCAGCCATGTGACACCAGGTTAGAAGTTGGAACCCTGTGAAGGGCCCACATCATAACGATTTGATGTCTGCCATGTGACATCAAGTTGGAACTAGGGGTGGCAATACGGGTCGCGATATGACGACACGATTTGAAAACGACACGAATTTCACGGGTTAGGGTTGGGAAAAATATGGGACGGGTCGTGTTCGGGGTTGGGAAAATTTGACACGAAAAAAAAACGGGTCGTGTTCGGGTGGACCCGTTTTTTTTCGTGTCAATTTCGTATCAAGTTGGAAATAGGGGCGGCAATACGGATCGCGATATGACGACATGACTTGAAAACGACACGAATTTCACGGGTTAGGGTTGGGAAAAATAGGGGGCGGGTCGTGTTCGGGTTGGGAAAAATTGACACGAAAAAAAAAAAAAAACGGGTCATGCTTGGGTGGACCCGTTTTTTTCGTGTCAATTTTGTGTCACTTTTCGTGTCAATTTCAGGTCAATTTCGAGTTAATTTCGTGTCAATTTCGTGTTGCGGGTCAATTTCGTATCAATTTCGTGTCGCGAGTCAAATTCGTGTCACGGATCAATTTCGTGTCGCGGGTCAATTTCGTGCCACGGGTCAACTTCGGTTCATGTCGTATTCGTGTCGCGGTTTCGTGTCGTGTTCGTGTCGCAGGTCGTGTTCGGGTCGGGAAAGAAAAAAATCGACACGGTTCTAACACGACACGAACCCGACACGTGACACAAATTGCCACCCCTAGTTGAAACCCACTCGGCTATTTAGGATTGTTGAAATATAGTGCCTTCCCTTGACTTCATTTCCCCTTCGGCAATCATATTCATTTTTTAATCCAAGAAATATTTTGAATGATAACCTGTTTTTATTTTTTATTTTTTATTTTTTATATTTTTCTTTTTAATTCATATAAATAACAACACATTTAGGGTTTGTTTTATTCATAAGCTCAAATTAATCATTTCAAAATTTTTTGTCTTTTTTTCAAAAAGTTTTTGTTTTTTTCTCAAAAAGTTTTTTTATTTTTTCGGAAAATTCAAAAAAAATTACTATTAAAACTTAAAAATTTCAACTCAAACTCGTGAACTAAACAGATCCTTATAATCACACGAGGTAATCGACTACATTATATTCAGGAAGAAAATTTTTTAAGAATCTATATATAGATTTTAATAAATTATAACTATCACATAATTATTAACTGTAAAAGAATCTATGATACTTATAAATTACTTAATGCTCTCCCTTTCTTTATATAACCTGTTGTAGGTAAGCAAAAACATCCAAGGGGATGCCCTTTAACCAAAGCTCACCGTTAGATCTCTAATTCAATAGCCATGCATTTCCATGGTTTGGATGTTTGGTGGGATGGGTGGAATTGTATTATAATCTCCATTTTTTTTAACCAGCTGGCATGTGAGCAATTATTTTTCTTAAATTTATCTTCACCTTTGCCATGAGTACTCTGCAATCACTCTGACTGTTCTTTTAACGTTCATTGACCAAGTCCCAATGTTTTTTTTATCCCCCTTTGCCTGTGGTTTCGAATTATTTTTTATATGTACTGACTGTATTTTGAGTGATCATTTACCCTCAAAGAAAAAAAAGAAAAAAATATTGAAGGTTTGATAATTTAAGACCTTATTTGGTAAAAAAATTAATTTAAATTAAACTGTATTTTTTTTATCATGTTTTTTGTCTTTTTTTCTAAAAAGTTGTTTATCTTTTCTGAAATTCAAAAAAATTCAAAAAAAATTTACTATTTAAACTTACAAATCTTAACTCAAACTTACACACCAAACACCCCTTAAAAACTATTAATATTGGAATTATTATCATTTAAAAAAAGGAATAATTTTTGAAATTATATTTGAATAGATATTGTAAACAGTTATTTGAAAACAATTATTTAAAAAAACTGAGTTTATACCAAATCCCATAAAATCTAAGGGTTTGTTTGGTTGGTAGGTTCAAACCAACCATTGCAAACTTTTTTTTGTCTTTTTCTCAAAAAAACTTTGTCTTTTTTTCAAAAATTTTTTTGTCTTTTCTAAAAATTCAAAAAAATTTACTATTGAAACTTAAAACTTTCAACTCAAAACTCATAAACCAAACGGACCTTAAGTATATTTTAATAGATTACATGGATTTTGATGTGTTCCTTTTTTCGTCACAAACACATGAAAAAAAAATCATCTTAATCTGAAATGAAATTATAAAAAAACTATAACATTTTAAAACTTGAAACATAATTAAAAAAACTTTTAAATGAGAAAATATTATAATGTAAAATAGGTTTGAAATGAAAATAATAAAAATTAAGATGATTTTATAAATAAGTTTCATTTTTATATATAATTTCAGGTTATTAAATATTCTTAAAAAATAAAATGAATGGTATACACGTAATAAACGAACCCAGACCTTTGATAGGTTTTGTCAAACAAGGTCAAAACATCAGACTTTAGGACGCCTTTAGGACCCAAGTACCAATATCACTTTTGGTTGGCCAATGGTATTTGCACAAATGTCGATGGCAAGCATGGAAGATTGGAAGGTGAGTTGTCGCCTTTGAATAAAGCCAAATTGACAGCAGATATAGCATAAGAAAATGATCTCTTCGAAAAAAGAAAAATGATATTTTAACGTCCACTTGCCTTTAGTCATGCACGTGAACCATACCTTTTTCTGATTACCTTTTCCTTTTTTAAAGAGCACTCACTCACTACTCTCTTTTCTTTTCACATTTGCACTACTGTGTTAATTTGTCTGATAATTATTGAAGATCTGAATGGCCTTTCATCTTCAGATAAAAAAAAAAAAAAAAGAGGATTGAAGATGCCTGATAATTAGAAAAACAACTTGATCTGCAGGTCAGTTACATACTCAACTCTTGCTCCTTCTCGTTTTAGTTTATACAACTCAATTGGTCAATTTATGTTGTTGGAATGAATAGTTGTTGAATTTAACATGAGAAGTTGTTTCTTTTGGTCAATCATCAACTGCTCAACAGATTCTTTCAGTAAGAAGAACCGAAATCAATTTTGACGTCTAATCTAATCTCTATTGTAAAACGATATATAGTCATTTGTTTATCATCAATTTGCTTAGCATTAAACTAATTCTTTACATTGGATCTCGATTCTCAAAGAACAGAAGGCAGCTTTTTGCAAGCCTCTTGCTATTGCTTTTTCTCCTTAATTTGCTTCACCACTGTGCTACGGCCCTATGGTGTTAGAGTCGGAGTCTCCGATCATAGAACTAAGAATCAATTAGACGTTGAGGTATGCTACAATTTCAATCCAAGTCAAGATCATATTCGGTTTTATAATATTCAAACATTAATTTGATTTATTTAGTTGAATCTGAAATGCCTAATTTGACAGTATTAATTAAGTTGTTGTATGTTGTAGTAGAGGATCCTTTGATAACTCATTAGTTCTATATATATGTGGTTCTCAGAGAAAAAGAAGGCAGTATTTTGCAAGCACGTAACTGTTGTTTTCTCTTCTTTACTTCACTTTTGTGCTACGACCCTTTTTTGTTATAGTCGAAGTCTCCGATCAAAGAACTAAGAATCAATTAGACGTTGAGGTATGCTACAATCCATCCGAGTCAAGATCGTACTCAACTTCTCAATATTCAAACTTTAATTTGATTTGTTTAGTTGAATCTGAAATGGTTGTTGTATGTCGTAGTAGATGATCGTTTGATAACTCATTAGTTATTTATATATGTGGTTCTCAGAGAAAAAGAAGGCAGCATTTTGCAAGGACGTAATGGTTGTTTTCTCTTCTTTGCATCACTTCTGTGCTACGGCCCTTTTTTGTTATAGTCGAAGTCTTTGATCGAAGAAAAGATTCAATTAGACGTTGAGGTATGCTACAATCCATCCGAATCAGGATCATACTCAACTTCTCAATATTCAAACTTTAATTTGATTTGTTTAGTTGAATTTGAAATGCCCAATTTGACAGTATTAATTAAGTTGTTGTATGTTGTAGTAGATGATCATTTGATAACTCATTAGTTCTATATATATGTGGTTCTCAGAGAAAAAGAAGGAAGCATTTCGCAAGCACGTAATTGTTGTTTTCTCTTCTTTGCTTCACTTCTGTGCTACTGTCCTTTTTTGTTATAGTCGAAGTCTCTGATCGAAGAACTAAGAATCAATTAGACGTTGAGGTATGCCACAATCCATTCGAGTCAAGATCGTACTCAACTTCTCAATATTCAAACTTTAATTTGATTTGTTTAGATGAATCTGAAATGCCTAATTTGACAGTATTAATCAAGTTGTTGTATGTTGTAGTAGATGATCATTTGATAACTCATTAGTTCTATATATATGTGGTTCTCAGAGAAAAGAAGGTAGCATTTTGCAAGGACGTAACTGTTGTTTTCTCTTCTTTGCTTCACTTCTGTGCTACGGCCCTTTTTTGTTATAGTCGAAGTCTCCGATTGAAGAACTGAGAATCAATTAGACGTTGAGGTATGCTACAATCTATCCGAGTCAAGTTCATACTCAACTTCTCGATATTCAAACTTTAATTTGATTTGTTTAGTTGAATCTGAAATGCCTAATTTTACGGTATTAATTAAGTTGTTGTATGTTGTAGTAGATGGTCCTTTGATAACTCATTAATTCTATATATATGTGGTTCTCAGAGAAAAAGAAGGCAGAATTTCACAAGCACGTAACTGTTGTTTTCTCTTCTTTGCTTCACTTCTGTGCTACGGCCCTTTTTTTGTTATTGTCGAAGTCTCCAATCGAAGAACTAAGAATCAATTAGACGTTGAGGTATGCTACTATCCATCCGAGTCAAGATCATACTCATTTTCTCAATATTCAAACTTTAATTTGATTTATTTAGTTGAATCTTAAATGCTTAATTTCACAATATTAATTATGTAGTTGTATGTTGTAGTAGACTTCACAATATTAATTAAGTAGTCATATGTTGTAGTAGACAATCCTTTGATAACTCACTAGTTCTATGTATGTGTATACATTGATTAGAGTACACATAGTAGATTGGACAAATTATATTTTTCCCCTAAACTTTAGTGCTCTTGTAACTTTGTTTCTCAAATTTTGAAAACCGGTGCTTATACCCCTCAAACTTTCAAATATTATCCAGAATGCCAATTGGACTTTAAACCGTTAGCAAAAACACTCATTTTGTCATATTTTAGCTAGGTAAGATTTGGAAAAACTTTATTTTTGCCTCCCCTAAACTTTAGTACATTTGTAACTTTACTCCTAAACATCGAAAACTGGTGTGTACACCTCTTGAACTCTAAACTCTTAGCAAAAAACACGCGCAATTTCATATTTCGCCCAGTTAAGGCTAACGTGACACAAGTCGAAATAATTAAAAAAAAAAGTAATTTGAACTAAAATTTTTATTAACACAAAAATAATCTTAAACATCTATTAAAATTCGGTATAAAATATTTAAAAAAAATCAATACAACTTTGTGCAAAAACAAAACAATATGTACATTTATTAATAATTATTTTATTTTTTTCAATAAGTGTAATATACTTAAATAATCCCTAAAATCTTTTAAGGTGACGGTTTAGTCCTTTTTTTTTTTTGGTCGAGATGACCCTAAATTCCTATTTTCTAGGCCAATACGGTCCTATCTGTCAAACTCCGTTAGAAATCTAATGGAATCTTACTAAAATCATCAATTTTGTCATAAAAAGACTAAAATACCCTCCCTCTCTCTCTCACATCTCTTTCTCTCCCTCTTGCAACCCCCCCGGCACGAACCCAGATTAGGGTTGCGTTGCCGCCGCACCCCCCCCCCCCCCCGTGCCGATGCAGTCGCCGCCCCTTCCACCCCCGGCACCCTCTCTCCCCCCCTCCCTCCCTTTCACCCCTTCCCTCTCGCAATCCCACCGACACGAACCTAGGTCTGGGTTGCACCGTTGCCTCTCGCCCCTTCCCTCCCTCTCGCAATTCCCACCGGCAACGAACCCAGATCTGAGTTGGGCCATCACCGCTTCCCCCCGGCGACAGTGCAATCATGCCCCCCCACCCCCAACCCCCACGCCCTCTCCCCCCCCCTCCCCCGTCCCTCTCTCTACCCCTTCCCTGCCTCTTGCCCCCTCCCCTGGAAACCCAAATCGGAGTCAAAAACCCAGACCCCACGAACCCCAACCCCATTCCCCTCGCTGCCGTTAAGCTCAGCCTCAAAACCCAAACACCGAACTGGTTCTCCCCCCCCCCCCCCCCCCCCCCCCACCCTCACCCCCACCAAACACCTGCCATCGCCCTAGCACTACCGATCTGGGTTCCTCCCCCCCGCCGCCACAAAGCTCAGGCCCTGACCCCTCGAACTCAACCACCCCCCATGGATATGAGCGAGCGAGAAAGAAGAGAGTGAATTTTTTTAATTTTTATTAAATTAATTTTTAGTAAATTACTAAAATACTCACTCATTCTATTTGAAATTAACGGAATTAGACAGAAATGACTATAATGGCCAACATTTTAAAGTTCAGGATCATCTCGGTAAAAAAAAAAAAGGATCAAACCGTCACCTTCAAAGAATTCAAAGATTATCTGAGTCAATTACTCTTTCAATAAATATAAAGTTTAACAAATTAAATAAATCCATTCGACACAATAGAAAACAAAACAAGCCCAAGTTTAACTTTTTTTTTTTTTTTTTTTCTTTTGACAAGTTCAACTTCATTAAACAAAAAAGTCCAAATAAAAAAGGGACTTATAAACTAAAATACCCGAACAAGCCCATAACACCTGAAAGGATAAAAGACAAATAAAATAAACACAAAGTCAATATACCAAAACCTGAAAATGACTAGTGCATTCCTAAGATTTTTTTTAAAATTTAAGTTATAACAAGAAAACAATGAAAAATTAAAGTAACTTGCATTATTTAGAAAACTTGAATTCTATAGATTTTTAAGGTTATTTTTATAATAATATATATTTTAGTTCAAATTATCATTTTATTATTTATACTAGTATCATGTTAGTCTTAAGTTGACGAAATATGACTTAACAAGTGTTTTTGCAACAATTTAAAGTTTGCGAGTTGTAAGCACAATACCAGTTTTTAATGTTTGTGGGTAAAGTTATAAATATACTAAAGTTTAGGGGATAAAAATAAAGTTTTTTCAAGTCTTATATGACTAAAATATGACAGAAGGGGAATATTTAAAATTCGAGGGACATTCTTACTAACAATTCAAAGTTTGAGGGGTAAAAGCAACAAGATTTCAAAGTTTGGGGGCAGACAAGAACACTAAGTTCAGGGGCAAAAATAAAATTTGTCCTAATAGATTTTGAAACTAAAATTTTCTATTGGCCATGAGCTAGGTTATTTATTGCTTTCAATCCATTTGCATTATAGGCCATTTTTTATTTAGTAATTACACAATAAATATTTATCTTTGTGTGTGAGTGTTCGTATATCTTGTTATAATGCTTCATCAAGCCCAAAGTTAAATACAATGTTCAAATTCTCATTGGCAGTGCCAGGCGCTAGTCAAAAATGGATCTTGTAGGGCCAGTTATTCAACTTTTTCAGTGGATATCAAAACCAATTTCCAGATGGTGGAAGTATCACAGTGGCCTTGAGGAAAATGTGGAGACACTCAACCAAAGAATGTCAGAGCTAAACAGCCGAAAGAGCGACATACAATCAAGGCTAGAAACCGAGATCGTTCAAGGAGAAACAAAGTCGAAGGAAGAGGTTGAACTTTGGAAGGACGAGGTGGAAAAGATTCGTGCTGAAATTGAGACAATTAAGCAACATGTTGAAACAGTGAAATGCTTCTCCCGTGCTGGAATTGGAAAGAATGTTATTCAGAAGATAAAGGAGGTCATGGAACTCCATGGAAGGGGTGAATTTCCTGACGGTTTGGTCATAAGCCTTCCACAACGAATCGGAGAGATACAACCAACAACAACCTTCGGGGGAGAGACTACATTTACAAGAAAAATGGAAGAAATATGGGCATTGTTGATGGACGATGAAGTTAGAAAGATCGGAGTCTATGGGATGGGTGGAGTGGGTAAAACCACTCTCATGAAACATATAAACAATCGCCTTCTAGAAAAGAAAGAGAAGTTTGATGGCACAATCTGGGTTACTGTATCAAAAGCTTCCAGCATTGTCAAATTACAAGTTGCTATTGCACGCCGGATCAATTTTGATATTTCAAACTTCGATGATGATGAAAGAGCCTGTAAGTTGCATGCAGAATTGAGTAAAAAAAAGAGGTGTGTCCTCATCCTTGATGATTTATGGGATGTTTACCGTCTTGATGAAGTAGGAATCCCCGAGACAAGCAAGTTGGTATTGACAACAAGACGTCTTGACGTATGCCAGCAAATGAGTTGCAAAGCGATCCCAATGGTGCGCCTGTCCGAAACGGAGTCATTGAACTTGTTCTTGGATACAGTAGGTCGTGATGTTCTATCAATCCAAAACATGGAAGTAATGGTGAATTTGTTTGTCAAAGAATGTGCCTGTTTGCCACTTGCAATTGTTACAATAGCTGGAAGCTTAAAAGGTATTGTTGATTACAATAACTGGAAGACAGCGCTCGAAGATCTAAAGGCATCTACAAAAGGGACAGACGAAATATTTGAGAAATTGAAATTTAGCTACGATCGCTTATATGATGAAAACCTTCAAGCTTGTCTGTTATATTGTGCCCTATTTCCTGAAGATCATGCAATTGAAAGAAACGTGTTGATAGAGTATCTGATCGCTGAAGAAATTGTTCAAGGAAGAAATAGGCAAGCAGAGTTCGAAAGAGGACAGGCAATGCTAAACAAACTCGTGTATGCTAGCTTATTGGAAGATACAAGAGGTGAATACGGGGTCAAATGCGTGAAGATGCATGATTTGATAAGGGATATGGCTCTACAAATTACAAGTGAAAGAGCTCCATTTCTGGCCGAAGCAGGGATGGGATTGAAACGTGTTCCTAATGAAGAAAATTGGAAAGAGGATCTTGCAAGAGTTTCATTGATGCAGAATGCTATATCAGATATCCCTTCGAGTTTTGAATCACCAAGATGTCCCACGCTTTCAACATTGTTGCTAAACTCAAACCATTACTTGCGTAGTATTTCAGACAACTTTTTTCGTCACATGACGAGACTTGGTCTTCTTGATCTATCTGAAACTAGTATTGAGAATCTTCCGGAATCAATCTCCGAGTTGGTGAATCTTACAACATTGTTGCTCAGAGGATGTCACCAGTTGATGTATGTGCCATCTTTAGCAAAACTGACAGCTTTGAAGAGGTTGGACTTTTACCAGTCAGGAATCAAGGAAGTACCTGAAGGTATGGAAAACTTAATCGGGCTGAGATACCTTGAATTTGATGAGTGTAATCAGCTAAAGATAATACCTGATGGGGTCTTTTGCAAGCTTTTAAACCTTCGGTATCTTTCTCTTGATAATCAAGTGCGTGGTCCAACAACAAGAGGGGAGGAGTTAGTATTTCTGAGGAAGCTTGAGAGACTCTATTGTGTGTTGCATGACCTTAACGGTTTTAACGCGTATGTTAGATCTTTGGCGGAGGGAGGACCTGCCTATTACATACTTCAATTGGGATTTGCTGGCGGTTTTGAGTCTCGTATGTACTGGTGTGCAGTCCATAAACATGGTAAAGTTGTATATTTGATAAATTGTGACATAAGTGAAAGTGTAACCAAAGGTGGAGACTGCCCGCTATTGCTCCCTCAAGACGTTGAGATCCTGGCTATACGTAGTTGTTGCATTAATGTCAGCAGTTTGTGTGAACTCACATCGTTCAAAAATGCGACGAACTTCAAGTGGTGCTATATCACGAAGTGTGGTGAGCTTAAGCATTTGTTTGTGTATTCCTCTAGCATCATTCGTCTTCTTCGGAGACTCGAGGAATTGGACCTTGAGGCAGTGAGGGACCTGCAAGGGCTGATCCGGAGGGAAAATCTAGCATCGTCGGCACCCCCTTCCACCTGGCACCTTTTGCTCTCTTAAGAGTTTGAGAGTGTGTAATTGTGACAAGATAAAGAGATTGTCCATTGTTGCTCCACTCCCAAACCTGGAATATATCATTGTCTTTGAATGTGAACAGTTGGTTGAAATAGTAGCAACGACATCTGATAATGATGAAGAAGAAGAAGATCAAGAACATGTGGAAGCTGCAGGTGGAATATCACATCAGGCCGTCGGCGTTGTTACTCTTCCTAAATTGTGGAACTTACATTTGTCTAAACTACCAAAATTAAAAAGCATCCCCGTCATTGCTGACAATTCCTTGCGCCAAGTTCAAATATGGAAATGTCCAAAGTTGAAAAAGGTCCCTTGCCTTGACAGAGTTCCAGTTCCGGTTTCTCTTCGAAGTGTTCACATAGGCGAAGATTTGTGGGAATCGCTGGAGTGGGATCACCCCAGTGCGAAGGATGCCATCCAGTCTATGTGGGCAAATAGGGGATGAGGTATTGGATCAACTCCAAATCAAACGAGCAACAGGTAATATTTCTATCTTACAACAAAACTATCCGTTAATTGCTTGGTTTATAGTTATAAGTTTTTGTATATTGAGAACTTCTTCTCTTCTAGACTTTCATTTTAGTTCACCGATCAATCTCAAAAGCTTGCACTGCTAGGAAGCGAGTCAAATAATAATTGGGTGATTTTGAGGAATTCCCAAAAAGAGTACATCTTAGTAATATTGTCTTATCTATTATGGTTTCAACATTTTTGTCCTCTTCCAATATAAGTTAAAGATCAACCTAATATGTCTTTTCTAAAATACTCCGACCAATCATAAAGGGTATTCTACCATAATACGTTTTGTAATTCTACTAGAATACATATTGGTATCCAATATAATCTCCAACCACTTGTACTAGACTCCGGCCGTCAAAGAGTATTCTGATGGAATACGTTTTGCTAATATGCCAGAATAAATTGGTATTCTACTGAACTATTTAATACTCTATCGGGATATTTCTTGTTATTAACAAATTTTTAACATCAAATTATTCTAAAATATATTATTTTAAATGATTAGATTATTAGATTGAAATTGAAATTTTTTTATTTAAATCGGTGAATCAAACGTGGGCATAGTTTTTGATGTTGCAGTCAATAACCAATCAATAATCACTGTGATATGAATCGATAATTAAGTAATACTAGTTAAGAACGGCCTGTATTGATTGGATTTTTCATCGGTTATGTGCATAATTTTAGTACATATTGACTCTTATTCTTATTTATTGTTAGGCATTTTTTATATAAAAATTATTTGATTAATATGTTTTTGTTGAATAGGACATCAATTGGAGTTTAGAGAATAAATTAGAAGATTAGAGGATATGATAAATGTGATTGCCTTGCAATAAGCGTGGACTTCTTCAAATTGAAAAGGAAAAAAAAAGGACCAACCCATCTTTGGTGAAGGCTTTTACGTGAATGGTAGGTTTGCTGAAGAGAGTTGGCAACTTCTTTTATATATATTATATATATATATATATATATATATATGTATGTATGAATGTATGTATGTATATATAGCAAACAGCACAGAAAAAGCCGTTGGACAGACGACTGACGGTTGGGCAGATGAAAGAGAAGAAGGAAAGAAGACAGTGGCTATGTTTATCTATGTTCTTACTATGAATTTCAATATTTCTCTGTAATTTTTCTGATACTAAGGTTGCGGATGAAACCATATTTGATGATGTGGTTCTCTTTTTATTCAATTAATTTCCTCTATGTGTTCTTTAATGTTTATGATTCTTAGTTCACAAGATAATTACATTGAGATTTCTTTCATCAGTAATATGTATGCTTGATAATTAGAAATTCTGTTTTTAAAATTAATCCGTGCTTGGTTTTTGAATTTTGAGAGATCAATATAATTTTTTTTATTTGTCTTCTTATCGTTGGATTTGATACATGGAATGCTTAGGGAATTATCTCTTCAAAAAAAAATAATTTAATATTAGGTTTATTTGACGGGGGCTTACCTGTTAAATCTACAAGTTATAATAGATTGATGTCAATTTGTCGCTTCAATTTTAAGAATTAATTGATTAATAGGAAATTGCTAAATTGAATGGTGGTAACTTTTGAAACTTTTGCAATTTTTTTTATCTCTTGATCAGTTTAATTTTACTCATGTATTTTGATTTACTTTTTCTCGTTAATTTTAGTTTTATTTTTCATTCAATTTTAGTTTTCTCTTCAATTAGGTTAGAATATTAATAATGTTGGGTTAGATTGATTTTTCTTAATTTTATCAATACATGTGAGTTTGACCCCGTTTGCTCATAATTCTATATTTCAATTTGATTCATGCACTTTTGAGTAATTAAAATTTTCCCAAGAATCGACATACTAAAAAAAATACACAAATTCAGCATATCCCAAAAAAATAAAAAAAAAACCTACAAAATCTCTTACAAAAACACAAAACTCATATAATCAACCAAAAAAAAAAAAAAAAAACTCTATGGATCTTCTCCTTGCTGCAATGGCTGAGCGGATATGCTTATCTCGACTGACCTAGGCGGCTATGGGGCAAGATCCGAGATTCAGCTTTGGTCTTGGACTTATGAGATCTCCGTGACATCTTCATTCCAGATGACGTGGCAGCATGCAGCGCAAAGAAGATCACTCCTTCACGCAGTCTATTGGTCGATTTCTTTAAACGAAGCATTTTTACCTTATAACATTTTAATGTGTGTAAAATTTGATCCAAGATCCAAACTAACAGCAATCCTTGTCATTTCATCACGAACTTCTCCGTCATCTAAAAATTCAAGAGTCTACTTATAAAATAAAAAAGAGCATAACTCAAATCTACTCGAAAAATGAATTCAAATAAAAAAGTGCAAGACTCAAATCTATTTGAAAAGTGAAACCAATTTAATATCAACCACTCTGATTTTAAAACCGCACAACTTATTGGTCGAGGACTTTTGGATTGAGTTATGGAATATCAAACTTTGGATCTTTTTATTTTGTCATATCCTGGTCAGAAGTTGCTCTTACTTATAAGTTGGACTTGGATTTTCATGATTAAGATCATTTCACTTCATCTTCTAAGGATATCCTTGTCTTGCATTTTTCACTTACATTTCATTACTTTTAGTGGCCTTTTTTTTTTTTTTTGAAAAATGCCCCAAAAAGAGCACGTCTATGAAATATTGCTATTATTATAATGACTTTAAGATTTTTACCCTCTTATAATGTCTAATGAAAAGTGGTCAACAGGGGAAAACTCCGAACCAGTAATTAAGTGGGATAAAAATCCTAAGCATGTGTACTAATGGGGCTATTCCCACAATTTTAACTCAAAATTTTTTTTTTTTGGGTTGTGAATTACACGTCGGCACAATAAGGCTGCCTAACTGGAGGCTAGTGAGTTAAATTTTCACTTTTCACTCGCTTATGCAAGTCAATGCATCTTTTGCTCCGGTTTAATATCATGTTTTAAACTCACTTTTTAGTTTTATTCATTTTTATGATGTTTTCTTTTTACTAAAATTTCAATTATTTGTTTGAACATATGATCAAAATGGATCCATCTTTGAACTATAGTTGAACTAAAGAAAGTAACACACCTCCCATCAAATGACGTGGCTTGGCGATAATCGGATTATTGTAGTAGTTTGTCAAAGCTCAAATACTAGTTACCTTTACTCCAATTTTATTATTATTATTTTAAGTGAAAAAGGCTTAGATGATGGTCCTATTATCATCTCAATTTCAACCCCACAGGCAGAATCTACTTTCCCGGGTATGATAATTTCAGCCCAAATTTTATTGATTATTATTATTATTAGTTGGAACATGTTAGGTTTGCATTTTGGATTTGGGCATGAATCGTCGAAACTGCAAATTTTATACTTTTTTAGGATGTGAAATCAAAGGGTGATCTAAATTATGAGTTTGATTGCTGGGTTTTTTTTTTTTTTTTTGGCTAAATGAGGAAAAGCTATCTTTTTTTCTAAATTGTCACTTTAGTAGCTCGTAATTTTTGATGATTTTCATACTTTAAATAGAGTGAGTGTCTGTATCTAGTACTATAAATTTGGGCCACCAAACTCGTTGAGAGGGAAATATGGACTTGACCAAGCTGGTCCTAACGAAGGAAGGGGACCCAACCCAACCCCTTTTAGCACGGTAGTTTATGGGCCGGATCAATCTGTAAGTTTATTTGAAAGTTCATTCGTTTAATATTCAAGTTTAACTTCAACTAAACTGTATTATTTCATCTGAAGTTTTATCTTTTTCTGAAAAATAAATAAAAGTTATAACTAGTTTTTTAAAAGTCAATCAACTCTATTTTAAAACCAAAATGCAAACTTAGTGTTTTTATATGTAAAACTTAATATATATATATATATATTTATAAAGCACGGACACTCAATTTACATGCTTGTTTCCTTGCTTTATATGGACACGTGTAAGTTCGTTAGTGTATTCTGTTGTTCTTTGAAATTGAAGTGTAGTTTTTTTTTATTCAGTTTCAACTATTTGTAACTAGGGATTAAAAAGGCCTTACAGGACACCAGTTAGCTTACCTGTTTTAAATTGATATGTGTAAGTCTATGAGTGTATTCTTTTAAGCAGTCTAGTCCGATCCTAATTGGGCGTGGGCTGCACTGTTGGAGAAGACAAAGTCCCATGCGTGTTTATCATCAAAAGATTCCAAGTGGATATCAAACTTCGAAGAACGTTAAGTTTACTGTTCCGTTCAGTGGGATATCTTAAACTCAAAATTTTCATCTTAATTTTTATTTTTTATTTTTTAAAAAATCAACAAAAATTATAATTAATTTTTAAAAAGTCAACAAACTCAAACTTAAAAATTTCAACTCAAACCGCTTCATCAAACGGAGCCTACGTTTAGTTCACCGGTTGGAGATGAAATTCTTAAATTTGAGTTGGTTGACTTTTCAAAAACTAATTGTAATTTTTGTGGGCTTTTCAAATTAAAGACAAAAATTGAGATGAAAAATTATAATTTAGTTGGAGTTGAGTTGAAATGCCAAACAAAGCATAAATGTCTTTTCTCCTTTTCATTTTTTTTCATTCAATTATCTTTTTATTTATTTTTTTAATTTTTGACTTTTGAATCATATAATCTTCCCAGATGAACAAAAAATTAGGAGATTACTCTCTAATAAGTGAGGCACACACAAATAATTAATAAGAAAAAAAATCACTTATTATTTTGAAAACAAAGATATTAAAATAGTAATATTATTAATTTTTTTGTTATTTAATAGTTTTTCAATTTGATTATGAACATGAATATTGTAGAGTGTATCAATTCCTTTTATGTCTTTGCTTTTAAAAAAAAAAATCCTTTTATATAGTTTAGATAATTAACATCTTTAATCTCTATACAAGCGTCCAGTCAAAACAAATCCATCGTAGGGAGGATTTCGAAAAAACAAAGGAAAAAAATTGTAAAGAGAATAAACTTTACGTAAATTTGAAAAATAAATTTCTTGTAGTTCCAAAAAGTCCTTTTTAGTTACAAACTATTATTTTGCAATATTCTTTTAAAACCATTCAGTTTTAAAGATAATAATATTTGAAAAAAATACCTCAAAAAAACAAGAAACAAAAAACACGTCAATTTTGTTTTCTCCATTTATCTATAACATCTATAAAAAACAGCGATGACCTATAAGGCTGCTATCTTTTAGGGTCCGTTTGGATCGCAGGTTCAGTTTGAGTTGAGTTGGTATTTTGAAGTTGAAATAGTAAATTTTGTTGACTTTTCAGAAAAGACAAAAAACTTTTTGGGAAAAAGACAAAAACTTTTGAGGAAAAAGACAAAATTTGAGTTGGAAAGTTGGGAATAAGATGGTGATCCAAACATACCCTTAATTTTTTTAATTAGTTATTCTCCTGACTTTTGTTGACACGTGTCATAACTAATTTTAGGTCTTTTTACTTCAGTTTGGTTTCTACAACGTTGTGAGAAATCTTGCTATTGTATTACTCTTAACTGACACTGATGATATATTTGTAATAATGACTTTTATATTTCTCTTTAATTTTTTTACATCTGATCTTTGTTCTTTTTTTGTTTTTTGTTTTTTGTTTTTTTGTTTTGGTTTTGGTATGTAAGCACTCCATGTGACAAGTAAAAATATATTACATCTGATATTTTAGCTTTTGAGACATGAATCAAATTTGTCTTATTTGATTTTGTATCATACAATCACTAGTAAAAATTATGGATTTGACGACGGTTATTAACCGTCATCTAAAGTTAACATGATGATTAGATAATTGTCGTGTAATCCACTGTCATGGAATGTTTTGAGATACCAAGACGGTTAATAAACCGTCGTGATATCTCAATATTCTACGACAGTTCATACTGTCGTCGAATAGAGAAAAATGAAGCAAACTTTGCTAAAGTGAGAACTTTACACGACGGTTTTTGTTCAAAACCGTTGTGTAAAGTGGACTTTACACGATGTTTTTTTTGCTCAAACCCATCATGTAAAGTGCACTTTAATTAAAAAACAATTTGACATTTTATGGTGATTTCCCACGGGTAGCCTATCCCATGTGTTATCCAATACACGACCCAGGATATGATACACAAAATATTAGCTACATTGTATCAAAGTAAAAAAAACCATCAATTGCATTACAAGTTTACATATCATATTTAATGAATTGCATAACAAATTTAGTTCATTCTCACCTTATCAAATCCATATCATCACAAGTATAAAATTCTTTTCTTTCAAGTACGTCAAATTCATTCAACACTATGTCCCTCAAAAAACCTAAAACAAAATAACCACATTCAACACTTCCCTCTTGGTGAGGATAAGGACGATCCGAGATTTTTGTTTTATAATCTCATCTCTTTTTATTCCCTTCTCTGGCTATAAGCTTCCAATCCATTAAGCCCTAGCAAGTTTGCAAAATCCAAAATAATTAAGATGCATAAATTTAAGTTATGAAAATTGACTTACATATTCATTAGATTAGTAAAATTATCCCGTTTCTTTTCTCGAAGATTATCAAAATAAAGGATTAGGTCCTCCCATGGGTCAATAACTCCCAAAACTAATGTCTCCCTCTATTATGTGGCACAAGATAAAGTCGTCCTTTTGGTGTGTCACGCAAAAAGGCAACAAGAGAAGAAGAAAAAAAAAAACAAGTATGGCGGGGCCAATTTAATCAAATCAAATTCACATTCACTAAAAACGTTAAAAAATCCGAGCATACTACACTAGAAACTAATTCCATATGATTAACCAAACGAAATTCCATTTTGACATTTCATCAAGCATGTGGTGGGTGGAAAAAAATATGCACAGAATATAGTTTATAAAAATCTTAAACTGCCCAAAAATTGCACAAAAGATTCATCTACAAATAACAACAATAAAAAATCTGAGCATACTACACTAGAAACTAATTCCATATGATTAACCATACACAAAACAAACAAATAATCGGTCCAATTTAATCAAATCAAATTCACATTCACCAAAAACGTTAAAAAAATCGAGCACACTACACTAGAAACTAATTCGATATGATTAACCAAACAAAATTCCATTTTAACATTTCATTGAGCATGTGATGGGTGGAAAAAAAATACGTATAATCTTGTCTACAATGATCTTAAAATGCCAAAAAATTGCACAAATGATTCGTCTACAAAGAGCAACAATAAAAAAAATGAACAACAATAAATACATAAATTACACTCCAAGCAAGTTACTAAAGAATTGTGTGTTCATTTTTTTTGTTGGAAAACAAGAAATTGAGCAATATGGAAGTCACCTTGCCTTTCTTTGATACAAAATAGTCATGGCCTTGATGGGAAAACAGGGTGGCAGTGGAGGTGGCGGTGGAAAAAGAAGAGAGAGGGGAGGGCAGTGTTGAGGGCAGCGTTGAGGGCGACGGGAGAATGAGGGAGAGGGGATGCCAGCATTGCAAGTGACGGTTGAATGAGGAATAGGGGAGGGCGGCGGCGGCGGCGTCACCGGGAGAATGAGAGAGATGGAAGGAGGTGGTGGGGAGGGCGACGACACTGTCGGTAGCGGGCAAAGAAGATAGTGGGTAGAAGAAATCTTTGAGTGGTCGAGAGGGAGAAAGATGAAAATGATGAGAAATGATGAGGAAAGTGGATTTAAGTTAAGGGTTTAAGCGGGAATTTCAAAACACAAAATTTCTAATTTTTAGATTAATTTTTGGAAGATTATATGACGATTTCAGCCAGAAACCGTCGTGTAATCCATATATACGACGACAGTTTTTACAAAAAACCGTCATTGTATCTTCACTAAGAGGAGGATTACATAACAGTTTTACTAAACCGTCATGTAATCTCCGAGTTTACACGACGGTTTACCGAAACCGTTGTGTAATCTTAGGTTTACACAACGATTTATTAAAACCGTCGTGTAATTAGGTTTTAAACGACGGTTTTTGTAAAACTGTCATATAACCTCCATTATCTAAGTCAACTTTTGTAGTAGTGAATGGTTATTATATATATATATATATATATATATATATATTTTTTTTTTCCATTTTCCCTTTTTTTATGGGCCAATTATATAGCTCTAATCTTTTTCTATTGCTTATTGTCAAGGTTATTTTTTTTAGCTTCTGACACAATTTACAAAGACTTAGCATCATTTGGTGCAAGGGTTTAGATTGTAAAATTTGAGTTTGAATTAAATTATGTGTTTGGTATAACATTTGAATTGAATTGTTTTATTTTTTTTTGGAACTATAATTATGTTCACGTAATGGATTGTTGTTATTCGGTTTGGTTCTTCTGGTTTGTTTATAAACATAAACTTAAAACAAGTATGATTATTGCTTTGCCAACTAACATTTTAATTGTAAAAGGGAGAAAAATTTTTAAAACAAACAAGGCAATGAATGTTCAACAATACTGAACATCCTCATCCGTTTGTATAGCTTTTTTTTTTTTTTTTTTTTTTCCTTTTTCTAACATAAATAGAAAATTAGCTTTCAATTTAGCTAATGAAATTAATCAACAACTTGACATGTTAGCTTTTAATCGATTTGAATTGATATAATGTAATTTCACATATGTTATAAAAAGATCCCAACAGAAAGAACAATTAAAATTAATTACGGAACAACTCAATAAGGACAATCAACAATTCAGAAGACATCATCTAAGAGAAAATGACCTATTTGATTTAATTAGATTAGAAAAAAGAATTGAACGAACTTGGATTTAATGAAGTGCTTAGGTAAATATACATGTCAAAAAATAAGAAATAATGGAAGTGAAAGCCAAAAAAAAAAAAAAATCATTTTCCTCACTGACTCACATATATAATTACACGACATGAAAACAATTAAAATAAAAAATAAAAAACTTATGAATCGTGTCAAGAGCTAAAGAAATAAGATGTAAAAATAAAAGAAAACTAAAAAAACTAAAAACTAAACGAATCATTACATAAATCTCATCAGTCTAAAGAAGGAACAAAAATCAGTCCATCTCCCGAACTCATTAAGGATTTATCTAAATGCCCAAGAACAGCCACTAATGCAACACTTGGAGCATCCCTAAACCCAAGCAACAAATCTCAGTTGCCAGGTAATTTTAAATGACATCCATGAATTTTACCAAGTCCTAATAATAATCACTCCTATCAATTTAATAACAAAATCAATCTATGATTTGACTCGTGTGCAACAACGGAGAAAAATCAGCTTCAATATTTCTTAACATTCAATTTCTTAATTATATTTAACATTTTCTTTCCTTCTCACCTTGAAAATATCAATTAAAAAATAAAATATCAATTACTTACAAACAAACCAAGAAACAGACTAAATATCGATGATCTATTACGTGAACATAATTATGGTTACCAAATGAAACTAAAACGAAGTTGGTCTTTACAATAATAATAATCTAAGAAATTCTCTAGAAGTTTAGTTATAAAGAGTTGAGACATTATATATAAATTGGCATACATGCGTGTCCATGAATATAAATATAAATACCAACTCCGTTAAACTTTCTTCATTAGCCAAAAATAAAAAATAAAAAGTTAAAACTCTCCATAATGCTAAATCAAATAAATACATTATTATTGTTTTTTGTTTATTACTTTAAAAATAAATTAATCAAAACAACTGGCACGTGCATTTGCACGTGCCCAAACAACTAAGTACTTAAAAAAAATTCATACGCAAGCCAGCCGGACTAACTCGTATTTTTGTTTACACCAAACAGCAATCATAAAAGATCACATCTCCAAATCCGAAAGGAAAACCCAAGAAGAAAGAGCAGAGCAGACTGACAATGAACATTCAAACATTTCATCAATACTATAAAATGCAATTACATTTACAAAATACTTTAATACTCAGAAAAAAATGAAAGAACAAAAATAAAAAAGAAAAAAGAAAAAAAATACCACTTTGAATAGTTCACCGAGATGTCTATTGACAAAACCATTCAAAGTAAGATGCTCTTGAACTAGTCTAGTCTGCCTTGGGCAGGCGACAAAAACTTCTCCTTGTCATTTTTACTCGGCCTTAGTTATACGGTTTTCCGGGCACTCGGTTAGAATAGAACAAAAGCAACACCAAAATTGAAGTTAAAGCGCAGTGACCATCATCAGCAAACCTTCTCAGAATTGTTGCTAGCCCTGAAAATATGTAGCACCATCATACATTTAAGAACTTTTTAATGTTTTTCACCTTCCGATGTTTGACGATCAAAACAGAAAATTCCGTCTCCGTATAACACATAGCATACTATAGGTGTAGGGCGCGAGAACGGTACCAAATTGAGGCAAACTCTGAATACTAGATATAACCTTAAAATAACAGCGGTCAAGGTCGGCTTCAATACTGGCAAATGGAGCTAAAACTGACTGGACAAAGTATGAAAGACGAGGAAATGTGACGAAAACACAAAAAAAGCCTGATCTGAAATGCAGATGGTACTTATAGCAAAACGGAATGCCAAATGTTGGTGTTAATTCAGATCATTAAACATTTGGTAAAATTTGTTGACAAATGAATTTCGAACAGAGTGATTTTCCAGCCAAAATGGGTTAAATGGACGGAGCAAGAAATCAAAAAGTATACTTTTACTCTCAGTAAGATGTCGAGATAAATGTGGGCATGATGTAGTGCCTTACCCTGCCAAAAGTATCAAAATATAGCCGCGTTCAGTTAATTGGCATGAAATGAAAGGCCTCACAAATTAGAAGAATCCCAACTAGCATAAACGGCACTGATGATTTTCTCATGCAATGTGGCCCCCGAGCAAGCAACTATTCCTCGGTCAAGACCCTCCAAGAACACCCCCTTTGAAAAGTCGAGAGGGAGACCTCGAGCATCAGTTACCACACCTCCAGATTCTTCGACAATTAGAACACCAGCAGCATGATCCCATATCTTCTCCTTGTACCCAGACCGTGCAAACTTCATGAAAATCTCGGCATCACCCCGAGCTATGGCAGCATATTTCACCATGCTGTGGACACGCAAGGGCTGTTTTCTACCGTTTAGTCATGAGGCCAAAATTATAGTAATTTCATTAGAATACAAATAAACTTATGAATTTCAAAACCATGCTACCCGAACAAGGGAAAAATCCACATAGAAAACGTCTAAAAATTTGTAATCTAGAAAGAATATTTACATACCTTAGACCTACGCTGTGAGCAAGTCCCCGTGTGAACGAGTGATTTGAATTTGCTCTCTCAACAGGTTCACAAGAAGTAGCCAATGCAGGATCATCAATGGAAGAGACCCGGATCAATGTCGCTGAATTTGGCCACTCAAGCTTATTGTCTCCGTAGATTAGTGGCTGCATCCATGCCTCACCACTGCCTTTCAACGCATACATCACACAGCCTTTTTCCCACTTATTCGTAGCAGGTGGGGTAAAATTCAATATGGTTTGATGTTGTTGATGATGATAACTGAGCAATTCCTTCTTCATCGGATAATTAGGGCACCCAAGAACTCCGATAATAACTTTCCCATCCTCAAGCAATGCTAGAGCTACTGCATACTGATCCCCTCGTATGAAGCCCAATGTCCCGTCAACAGGGTCAAGCACCCAGTGTCGCCCTTTGGGTCCTCCGGTTGTGTTGCATCGGCTGATAGCCTCAAGAATTTGAGAGGTCTCAAGGGCCTTTGTGGGACGTTTAAGACCATACTTTGGTGCTTCGTCCAAGCAATCATTCACGGTGTTCACTACAGCTGCCAGCAAACCTGCAGAATCAGCCTTGGAGAGAGTCTTCACATCTTCTTCAGCAATGATGGAGATGTTTTGACTCCCAAAGGTTTCCGACAACACCAAGCTAACGGTTGCCTGGACACTCCAATCTGTTCATAGAGGTAAGTTATACTATCAACCGAAATCATTCTGAAACCAACTTAATCAAAAGTGAAATCCAAAGCCAAAGTTAAACAAAAAGAAAAAAGAATATCGTATGGCATTCATTTCATCTTATTTGTCGACTACTCGTTCAAGAAAAAACCCTATAACAATTTCTTGTAACAATGTAAATTCACTAACTAAAATAAGTGTTACATTCAAAGTTGCAAGAATTTTAATTACCATGATTCATTTTCACAAATAAACCTGCAGGTACTCTTTTTATCAAGAGAAATATAATCCTGCTCGTGTTAAAAGCTCACGGATATAAAAACTAAACTTTTGTTTCCTTTACAAAAAATGACAAAAGGAAAACATTAAACTATACTATTTTTGAATATATATATATCCGTTTGAAACAGTCAAAGTCAGAGACCTATTTGTGGATACACACAGCATACAAAGCCAGAGGAAACCAATATATGAGTATCAAAATCAACAACAACCTCTTTAAGAAAATTGCAAATGCATCGAATTTTAGCCCGTTTTGCATAGCTTATTGGAGGTTTTTTCCGTTTATTGAGTCCAAAAACTGCTTTTCAGAGTGCTTTGGCCAGCTCTTCAGAAGAGCTTCCAATGAAAAAAACCTCTAATAAGGTTTTACAAACTTCATTACAACATTTCATTATTATATATTTCTTTGGCTGAAGAAATTTTTATTATTTAATTTAAAAAAAAATCATTTTTGTCCTATTCCAAACACTTACTAAACTTTCACTTCTCTTCTTCAGCTGCCTAAAAACAATAAGCAAAACGCAATACCAAATGAATTCCAGCCACCCTTTAGGCTTTTATCCAATAAATTCCATCAAAACTCCAAAAACAAACACATAGTCTATATGTGCATATAAATAAATAAATATATATATATATATACATTTATGTACACAGTACGCTAAAATTGATAAAATTCAATTGAAACTTGAAGAAGAATGAATTACCTGCAATGGTTACAGGAGAATCATCATCCTTAGATTGAATTTGCTGAGTAGTAGTCTTCTTCTTGTTGTTGTTCTTATCAGAAACCAAATCATTTTGAACTCTCTGACACAGAGAACACGCCATGTGAACCACTCGAACGGCAACATCCAACTCCTTGGAGTATTTTTCACTTCCCATAATTGGATTTCAACAGGTTTCTGGTAATACCCAGAAAACGAAAACCCCAAAAAAACAAAACAAAAAACAAAACAAAGAAAAGACAAAAACACAAAAACAGAAAGAGAGAGAGACAGAGAAATCTCTACGTTGCTACATTCTCGGAGAAGTGAAATTGCGGCTGCTGATTTTACCGTTTAGATACGCGAGACGAGGACATCATTTGGCTGACGCATTCTCTCTCTCTCTCTCTCTCCGGTTTTTGTGTCGTTTAATAAATGGGGTTTTGGTTGATGGGGTTGGGTGGCATTTTTTTGGAGAGACCAGCTTGTTTGGCTGCAGGGAAAATGAAGTAAGAAAAGCGCATGGAAAATTGGAAAGTGGGGGAGAGAAAATGAAAAATGTTATTCACAGGAAGAGTGTTGGTCATCATTTTTTTTTTTTTTTTTTTGGTGTGGGATTCTGAAAACCATTGGTGTCCGGCTCTCCGCGTTCAACTTTGGAGCGCGCCTAGGTGGGGCCAAAAGTACGACTACGTGGTTTGTTAAAAATTTGCCACCTGGATTATATAATAATCGAAATGTTTATCTATATTTTGGGTTCGTTTGGGATCACGTTTAAATACAATATTTTAGAGATTAAAAATGGTTTGAGTTTTAAAAATATGTATTTTGTGAAAATAAATTATTTGGTGTGAAAAAATGTAAACTTGAAATGTATTCGGGAAAAAAATTAACAATATGGATCTCGTTTCATTCCCCACGAAATAATATGCAATTTGAAAAAAAAAATCATATAATTTCGACTTAAAATAATAAAGTTATAGACTTTTAAAATTTGAGTTTTTTGAAAATATTTGAAAAAATAAGTAGTAAAATTACAGGAAAATAACAAAAAAAAATGTTTGGAAACCACTTTTTCAAACATCACCCCAAACGGGGCCTAGATAACAACTGGCGTTGACTGGGCCGCCTTATAGGCAGCCACGTGATGATGACTTGGTTGTTATAGGTATAGATATGTTATTTACTAAGGATTTGTTTACGGAAGCATCCAAATAGAAACATTTGGAATGAAAACATTTAAATGGAAAATTTATGAAAACATTTAAATGGAAAATTTTGAATAGATGCATTTAAATACGTGTTTGGAAGCAACCATTTGAAAAGACGTGAGTAAGATGGGAAAATGATATCTAAAATGGTTTTCAAAAAAAAAAAATTTAATCATTGTAGAATTTTGGGTTTGATTGTGTTTTTAGATAAATTGATTGGAGTGAAAAAAAAAAAGTAAAATTTTATTTGAGTCTATTTTTGAAAATACTTATCGGGTGTATAAGTCTTAGAAAATGAAAAAAAATAAATGGATAAATAACTTCATTCCATTTTCTTATTCCTTAACAAAAAAAAAAAATGAAAACGAGTTTTTGTTTGGTTTTTGTTTTATGAATTTATACAAAACAAACACTATTTCATAATTATTTTTGAAATATCTTTCTTGAAAACCGTGAAATTCCTTTCCAAAACTTTTTTAAAACAATACCAAACGGGCACATCTCTTTAACGGATTTTTTCACTCGGTTTTACTCTGGCAAAAGGTTTTAATGAGGCACCGGATTTTTCAGCATAGTTCCAATAAGATGTAAGTATAGTGGTTATTTCTTTATTTTATCTCTTACTTGGAGTGGCTTTCAGCTTTGTTCTTTCATTGAACTTTATGATATTTTCTATTTCAACTAATATGGGTAAATGATGAGAGTGCTAGAAAGGTGCTAACCAAAGTATGTACTAATTCTTATCACCACCCTTAGATAAAAAATATTTTTTTTTCTTTTTCTTCCTATTATAAATAAAATCTATATTGTTAGCATTATTACTAAAATAAGTACATGTAAATTATCTCAAACACATGTACAAATTGAACTTATATATTTTATCATCATTATTAATATTTTTTGAATATATGAATTCGGGATTTGAAATCTACATTTTATGGTGAAATCAACGTAGAATTATTGTCAACACATATTGGAAACTAATATATTTTATTAATTTTACCTATTAATAATATGGTTGTACGTAGACTTTATCATATTGTGTAAAATTCAAATCCACTAATCCCAAAATGAAAACAAAAGAAATATTATAACTTTTTTAAATCATTGTTTTAGTGATTGTCCCGAATTCTATAATATTAAACAAATTGTTATTTTCATAAAAATGGTCAAATAATGATTGATTGATTGGCTAAATGATGCTTAACTACTAATTTTGACAAATATAAATAAGCGATTCACCAATGTCAGTAATAATTTATCAATTAATAAGTAATCAATTGCCATTGTAAATAGCATATTAATATAACACAAAGACAAACGTGCATCTAGGTTTTTTTTTTTTAATAATTTAATTCGTTCTTTCTCCCTCTCTATTATCTCTCACCTCTCTCTCTCCAACCGTGACCTATCTAACCACGTCGTCGTCGTACTATAGTCAGGGAATCTCCTCACCATGTCATCGCCGTCCCTAACTGGTCACTACATCTCTTCACTAGCATGGCATCATTGTCCCTCTCCGGCGATGGGATCAGCTGCGAAGCCCCCGTCATGTGATCTAGAAGTAGTGGTGCCTTTGTGCGTTCACTACTACAAAAACTGCCATCTATAACAAGAGAAAAATGCTATGGTTACAGATTATAGCGGATAGGTAAACGCTATAACATGCCACGTTATAAAAGGTCTATACATTTCATAGCGTTTTTCTGATGCCATTAAATCGCTATAATATATTGTTTAATAGCATTTGTTTGGTGCTATTCTAGGTTTTTAAAAGCATTTTAGTTGTGTAATGAAAATGACTTTATTTATTTTATATTAATATAATAGCATTTTTAAAAACACTACAAATTTATTTTTATCTGGTTCAAAATTTGCAGTCAAACTATAAGTATTTTTTCTTTCCTTATTGGAATATGTTTGATAGTTAATTAATAATTATACTAGAACTTCGATCCACTTGAATCTTTTGGAATTATTGGAATAAGTAATACAGTAGTAATACAGTAGATTCGAGGAATAATTTCACAATCTATAATACTTCAAAAGTATTTGACATGATATCTTCTCATGAGTCCATAAGTGCTAAAATAAGTACATAGTCTCATACATTGTTTCCTGATCAGAAGTCTTTGAACCAACATATATCAAAACATTAAACCAGGGAGGTTTCCAAAATACATGCATTATTTACAAAAATAGAGTTAAACTAGTCCCAAAAGAATCCAATACATTTTAGGTCAATTGTTCTACAGAATAGTCCTTCCAAGACATTTCTTTTAAGCACCTGAAAAACAACCCCATGGAGTAGATATTAATATTCAGACATTAAAACATAGAAACAAGTTGCAAAGTATGTCATTTATGGTCTACTCACCCTACATAACGACTTTGTCAACAGGCCATGCAACTATACTTCCAACAGCATCTTCAATGCAAACCATCTCAGAATTAGGTCTCCACAAAAAAGCATCGGGCTTTATTGGTACATGTATCCAAACTTTAATGGCATTAGGTCCAAGAGGAACATGATGAACCAAGTCTTTGGGATCACTTGAGGACCAATGCCCTTTAGCAACAACTTCTCCCGATCCAAACCAATCTAAGATTTCACAGTTCTTGTCTTCAAATGACTCAATATTCACTTTCTTTAAAAGAAAGCAATAATATATAACAAATAAAAAAAAGAAACAAAATAAGAAAAAATAGTTAGTAAAAGAAAAAGACATTTTGGAATGTTAAATTCAGTTAGAACCTAATATTGTTACCATTGGAACAGGTGCATGCGCATTAGCTTCGCTACCACTTTATCACTTGAACTCTACAAAGTACCAGCCAAATATTATTAAATTTATATGGTATAAAGTATATTTATATACAAGACCCTTACATTTCAAGAATTGCTTACCTGATTTTTCATGAGAAGTTCAACTAAGCCATTCATATGTATCAGCTGCTCAAGAACCTTTCCATATTTTTCTTCTAAAGAGTTCAGATGATCATCCCTCTCTAACATGAAAGACAGTTTTGAGAGACTAACTTCTTTTCCAAGTCCTCTCAATTGCCCGTGCTTTTCAGGACCAAGAACTCTAGAAAGGGCATCTTCTTTTACGTTGGTAGAAGGAAATGGTGTAGCATGTTCAGCTTCTTCCAACTTTTCCTAAAAGATTCAAATTTCATAGTACCATGACAGAAAACTATCAAAACTGAATAACATATAGCTATTTATAAATAAGAAAGATAAATAATTTATTGGAATTGTCTTACAATAACTTCAGCAGCTAATGCATTTACAGGTTCACCATTCTTTTTCTTGTGAGCCCTGCTCCAAGCATCAACTCTAGATATGACTACCTTCCCTGCATTTTCTTTGCTCTGTAAAAGAAATAGATTATAATTAAAAAAAAAATGATTGAAATAAGCAAAAACTATTGTAAGCATGAATGTACCATATCATCAATAAGTCGAGCATATCCCTTGCGGCTGATGGTGTGTGGTATTTGTTTCTTTCTTAATCTTTTGAATACATCACTCTTAGGCTGCATTAAAGTTTATAAAGTTTAGATATTTTGAACAGTAAACCAATCAATTTAGTTAACAAGCCATCGATGTTACCGTGAATTCTACACTTGTTTTCTCACGTACAAAAGCTTTCCACTCAACATTGGATTTAATATTATCTGGCTTCAGCTTGAGTCTTTCTTCATTATTTGGTGCATCTCGTAGTTTTGTAACTAATCTTGATTTTGAAGCTCTCCAAAGTTCACCCATCTACTTAAATATGTAATCTTGTTGCCATGGTTTGTCTACTTTAAATCTTGCCTGCAAGTAAAATGGAAGAAAAAGGATTTCTTAGTATCCCTATACCAAATCAGTAATAACATAAAGACTTGTATAAATGAAGTTATACCTGAACAGATTTCCACAAAACTTCTTTCATCCCTTTAGTTACGCTCCTCCAATCAACAATTGTTACAGGTACAATTTCTCTAATGAGTGGCCCTAAAAAAGAAGACAAACTAACAGATCCAGCACCAATGGGTTGACCTTTCGAATTGAACCTGATCTCAACGCGACCATTAGCATCCATGCAAAGGCTTTTCATTTTTGTTAGACCTCGCTTTCGTTTAAATTCTTTAGGATCTTCCATGGGGACATTAGCACTTTGATCTTCAATAACCTGGGTGCTTTCATCCAAGTTATTCCATGGTGGTTGGTTAGTCTGAGTTGGTAGTTGGTTAGTTTGAGTTGGTGGAAGGTTAGCTTCAGGACTTTCCCCTGTTGTCAAATTGTTATGGAGAGCTCTCTTGGTAGGGGTGGCAGGGGAATCTCGGAGTGGAAGTGTTTCTTGTGTCTTTTTTGAAACTTGGGATAGTGTTGGAAAAGGTTCAACTTCAGGAGATTCCTCTCTCACAATCATCTTACGAATGTGCTTTTTAGCTTTTTTCGCAGGTGAATCTGGATCTTTTTGAACCGGTGCTGCTAGGTTATGAAGTGAATTCTTTTTATGAGGTACAGAGTGACCTTCAATTGAAAAAGACTCACATTTCGGACCAAGCATCAACAAAAGTTCTCACCTCTTTTTCTCAAGCATTCGTTGTAGTTGTAATGGTGCTGTAAACATTTGGGCATTTACAGGGTCTACTTCATGTGATTTTGCTTGTCCTCCTAATTTGAAAAGCTTTCTCTTTTTCCGATCGGCCATTTTAATCGAACCTGCATATTAAAAAGTATCATATCCAAAACAAAATAAAAATAATAATAATAATAATAATAACAATAGTAAACAAACTAAGTTGCTAGTGACCGATTGAAACATATGGAAACCATCTAATAGTTTTTTGTTGTGTTTGAAACATTTGACAATTAATCAGTTTCTAGTCTTTTGGTGCATAACATTCGACAATTATGTCAGTTTCTAGTCCTTTAGCATTTATATCACATTTGATAATCCTTCCTTCCTTAATGATGTGAACCTATTTGAGAATTTCCCATAAGCATATGCCATCACCCGTTTTTTTGTACTGAAACAAACAATAGAACAGAAGAACCAAAATGCAATCAATATGTAAATTTTTATATATTTTGCTGATCTCTTTGCTACCTTGTTTGAGTCGTTTAACATTCACTGGGTAGCTCTTGTTGCTGCCCTTGCTGTTGTGCTCCTCTTGTGATTACCGATTCCTATTTTACAGAAGAAAAAAAAATCTCTCATTCTGAAAACACCCAAACAAACACAGAGGAAGAAACAGAGATGGGCAGAGAAACAAAAACAGAGGAGACTAATCCGATAACTCTGTAAACTAATTATACCATAACTCTGAGCAATAAAATTCTCAGAGAAGAAAAATACCTCAAAACTGGAATGGCAACTCACACACTTGGATTACTTTGCAATGGATGAAAATGCAAGGAAGTTCAGAGGAAGAAAGCCTGTCGTTTAACATTCACTGGGTAGCTCTTGTTGCTGCCCTTGCTGTTGTGCTCCTCTTGTGATTACCGTCCTATTTTACAGAAACAAAAAACAATAAAAACAAAAATCAAATTTTTTTGAAACTGGAAATCCAAAACCAATATGAAAACAAAAAGGAAGAAGAAGTTACAAAACAAACAAAAATTTCATATACCCAAAACCCAAAATTCACAGAAAAAAACCAAAACCAAAAAAAAAAAAAAAAAAAAAAAAGACGAAACCAAGAATCTACAGAACAGCAAAGAAAAAAATGTTTTCTAAAACCCAAAATCCTAAACCTAAACCAAAAACAATCAACAAATAACAAAACAAACAAAACTTTTTATTGCCAACCAGATGGCTTGTTAGGGCGTTTGGAATCGGAGGAAAAAGACGACGTCCTCCATTCCTTCATTATCTTGTCTTTTTCCTTGGAAATTAAAAAAAAAAATCCCTCTCATTCTGAAAACACCCAAACAAACATAGAGGAAGAAACAGAGATGGGCAGAGAAACAAAAACAGAGGAGACTAATCTGATAACTCTGTAAACTAATTGAAGCATAACTCTGAGCAATAAAATTTCCAGAGAAGAAAAATACCTCAAAACTGGAATGGCAACTCACACACTTGGATTGCTTTGCAATGGATGAAAATGCAAGGAAGTTCAGAGGGAGAAAGCCCCTCTGGTTTTGACGAGCAATATTGTGAGAGAAAGCCCCATAAATCTCCCTCCTTTCCTTCCCAGTTTCTCTCACAAGCTCTTTCTCTCTCTACTTTCTCTCTCCTACACCGAATAATGTGGAGGACTGGCTCGTATTTACTAAAGCCAAGCAGTACTATTGATATTTACCTTGAAAAAAAAGAAGAAGAGGGAAGCTGCTCCCGCTTTTTTTTTTGGGACTGAATGAAAGCTAGTCTTGCTTTTGGTCAAAAAATTCCCGCCCATTGAAAAGGACTAATTATCACACTTTTTCAAACCCGCTATCATTTAATGCTATTAATGAGCACTTTTGTTGTAGTGGTTGCTATCCTACCGCCATAGCGAGATCTAGCCCCAGCATCAAAAATCCTGCCAACATGGGCCTTCGCATAGAAAGAATAAATGTCGTCGCGGGGAAAGGGAGTGGGATTTAAGGAGGGAGGAGGGACCTCAACATTCCAAATATGAGGTGATTAGATCACCGGTTGAGATTCACCAGTGCATCAATCATTTTAATAGTTACTTAAAATAAATATTATTAGAAATTTTTTTTAAGAGATGGTCAAAACAGTCATTTCACCTAATTTCTCAAAAAATTATCTTCTACTAGTTTAGATGTTTTTTTTTTTTAATTCATCTCACAAATCATCATAATTTAAGAAAAATAAGTCGTTAATGTTTCTACTTTCGTACAAAAGAAAAAAAAAGAGAGAGAGAGAGAAACACTAACTCATTTACTACTAAAGACTATGAAAAGGAGCTACTTAGCTTATCTTTTAGAACAATATTAAAGGACGTGGATAGTGTTGAAAATCATCTACTAATAAAACGTGGGTGAGACCTACCCCAAACATTTTTACAATATCTTTGATGTCTTCTTTAAAAAAAATTAAAAATAAATTAAAAATAAAAAAACCATAGAGCAGGACATTGAAATCCTATCAATAGTGATTTTTTTAATTGTCAAACTTATACGATTTAATTTTAATTTAGGTTGACGTTCAAACAATGTACTAGTAATAGATAATTTCTCTGGTACAAAACTTTCTAGAAGGTTATACTTGGTAAATCTTAATATTTGTACAGGAGAATTACACCTTTTCTTTTTGTCTAGATTACAGACATACCCTTTTTACCAAAATTTTCACATCAACACTCCCTCGGCGTGATTTAAAATATGTACCTTAAAAATTTTAGTGGTCGATCTACTTGTTGCATCAATCCTTTAGAATGTTTTTTTTTTTTTTTTTTCCTTTTAAGTAAAGAAACTATTAGATAGTTTGTTTGGTAAATAAAATGGGATCGGTGTAATCGTTATGTCACCGTCTCAGTGGTCATTGGGTGAGCCTAGGTCACACCGATGGGATTACAAACAACCTGACTTTAGGATTTCACAGTTAGCAAACTCTAAGTTTCAAGAGTAGACTACACATGATCTTTCTTGCTAAAGGCTAGACTCTGCATGCATCACGACGAACCTGAGACCTGATAAAAATGAAAACTCTAAGTAAGTCTTACTTGTCACCAAACCACCACAGTAAGAAACTATTAGATAGTTGTGAGTGTGTAAATATTGCTTAACCTCAATTTTGTCCACCAAGTAAGGACAAAAGAGTTTAAGGTCCTTAAATGCATCTGGCTTAATTTGTCAAGAGGTACTTTTGCAATTTAGGGGAGTAAATAAACTACTTTTTTCCGTCAAGTTTGCCTTAGGGTGTGAAGGGATTGTGGGAATGCAAGAAGGGTATGAAGGAAAATAAGGAGGGATTAGACTAATCCCATGTTTGGTAGAGGGGATAAGCTTATGGAAAGGATTGGGCTAGGGGAGACTAACATGATTAATTATCCCCTTAAAAAAAAAACCAAGAAAAAGGAAAAGATCTTGTTTGTAATTGTACCATTTACACGATAAAAATAAAATAAAAAAATAAAAACACGACGACTACTTTCAATAAAGAGAAAGACAGACAGATGAGATAGCATAACGTTTTATCACCCAAACCAGATGGCGATGTGTTTTGACTTTTTTTTTCCTTCTAGGAGAAGTCTTAAAAATAAAAAAATAAAAAAAAATAAAAACTTGTGGGTATTTCATTCACATTGATTACTCAATTTGCCCCTTTTTGTCCCACATTTCACACTCCAATTGAAGGAAATTAGGAATTTAGGAGAGGTACGAGTTGAATAACAGGCCCACCTTATAAAAAATTAGACCGTATGTCGTTGTTGCTTTGTCCTCGTTAAAATTCTCAATTATATACATAGCAAACATGTAGATAGGGCCTAATACTATCCCAATACTAACACTACTACAAAATGTGGATACCACGACGGTTAAAAACCGTCGTGGTAATATTTTCACGACGGTTTTCTAACCGTCGTGGAATCCAGGGTCGTGGAATCTTTTCAGATTCCACGACGGTTTTTTAACCGTCGTGGAATGGACAAAAATAGGGTCTAAATACGAACATTTAAGAACATATCACGACGGTTCTACGTAAAAAACCGTCGTGGTAAGGTAATCTTCCACGACGGTTTCCTTGAGAAACCGTCGTGGTAGGTCCCCCTACCACGACGGTTTTTCCAAAAAACCGTCGTGGTAGATAAAAACGAAAAAAAAAATTGCGAACCTACCACGACGGTTTTCTAAAAAACCGTCGTGGTAGGTAACAAAAAAAAAATTTACGAATTCGTTTCATTTTCCCAAAAACATTTAAATCACAAAATCAACACTTTTTTTTCCGAAAAATTCTCAAATCCGTGCCTTACCCAACCAATTTAATTCAATCTAAAACACAACCACAATAAACAATCACCGAAAATGTAGGGGACGGATTTTGGCCATTTCGGACGGAATATTCCCAACTCAACAATCTACAAAATCAACATTTTGGATGGAAACTTTTATCAATAACCACAATCAACAAAATCAACATTTTGGACGAAAAATTTCCAAATCCGTGCATTACCCAAGCAATATACGTTACAACTTACCGGCTTGTCAAGCGTGGGTACCGGCGGAGTGCGGCGAGAGAGAGAGGGAAAGCCGCGTGAGTTCCTTGGTGGACCCGTAGGAGAATGGAGGAGGCCACGTGAGTGGTAGAGGAGGCCATCATAGAATGGAGCCAAGAGAAAAATTTGAGAGGTGAGATAGAGAGAGGAGGCGTGGTGAGATAGAGCGAGTTTTTGGAGATTTTAAGTAGGGAGGGAGCGGAGAGAGAGAAATAGATCGAGGGACGAAATTGGGTGGCTTTGGGTATGGAGTTAGAGTGTGTATTAGAGAGTGAAAAAGGCTCAGAATGTAATGAGGTGCGAAAGAGGGTATTTTTTTGGGTTTTAATACATGCTCCAAAAAATTGAATTTAATTCAAAATTTTTCAAAATTCCTGCCTTAGTACCTACCACGACGGTTTTTTGGGAAAACCATCGTGGTATGTTCACATACCACGACGGTTTTCCCAAAAACCGTCGTGGTAGAGTCCAAAAATTTAAAAAAAAAATTTGTGAAAAATAACCCTTCCACGACCGTTTTTCAAAAAACTGTCGTGGAAAATGCGGCAAAAACACGGAGCGGAACAGAGTTTCCGAAAACCGTCGTGGAAGTCGAAGCTTCCACGACGGTTTCTAATAACCGTCGTGGAAGATTGCAAAAAAAAATTATTATTTATTTTTTTTTTTTTGCTTCCACGACGGTTCTAAAAACCGTCGTGGAAGGTAAAAAAAAATTATTTTTTTATTTTTTTTTTTTGCAATCTTCCACGACTGTTATTAGAAGCCGTTGTGGAAGCATGCTCTTCCACGACGGTTTTTTAAAAACCGTCGTGGAAGCTTCGACTTCCACGACGGTTTTCGGAAACTCTGTCCCGCTCCGTGTTTTTGCCGCATTTTCCACAACAGTTTTTTGAAAAACGGTCGTGGAAGCTCTTTTTTTTTTTTTTTTTTTGCTTTTGCAATCTTCCACGGCGGTTATTAGAAACCGTCGTGGAATAATGCTTTTTCACGACGGTTTTTTATAACCGTCGTGGAAGCTTCGGCTTCCACGACAATTTTCGGAAACTCTGTTCTGCTCCGTGTTTTTGCCGCATTTTCCACGACGGTTTTTTAAAAAACGGTCGTGAAAACTCCGTCGTGGAATCCACAATTTGTAGTAGTGTAAGAAGCTTGATTAATATGCTATTATAAAATTGTAGTTTTAGTGGAAAAGTAATTTTCATTATAGTACTATTTTTTATGTTCAATTTGCTAGTATCAAACTTGACAATATAAATTCAGCCAAAAAAAAAAAACTTTTGTCAACGTTAAAAGGATAAATTGCTCGTTTAGTCCCTATATAAGTTAGTATAATTTTGGTTCACGATCTTTTTTCGTAGCTGTAATGTCCCTAAACTATTAAAATGTTTTCACAAAATTCATTTTCATTAATTTTTTTAATGGAATAATCATTAGTAATTTAGTAAAAAAGTGATGCTAACTAACGGATTGAGCAAAAAATTAACAGAAAAGACTATTGTAGCAACATTTTTAAAGTTTTATAATAATATTTTATAGTTTAAGGGCATTGTAACTTTGATCCTTGATCTTTTTTTTTTTTAATAGATAGAATACACCTAGATTATTATTTACCCAATTCCATGTCTATCTTTGTGGTCTTACTTTTACATTATCATACAAATACTCCCTCTATAAATAATGAGTCAGAACTTGAACGAAAAATGTCATATGAGAGTGACTTTGAAATCATTATTAGGTTTCTCATTATGCATCGCCCTATGCTAGTTCATCACTATCATTAAGTACCCTTGTTGTTGATAAGGGTTCCGCAATTGAAAGTGGTTATCATTTTTTGAATACATTTATTATTATTATTATTATTATTATTTGGTTTGGAAATGGCCAGTGTAAAGTTTGTGTCCAGTTGATAGCCTATAAATAGGTCTATTGTGTTTAGAGGTGTGTGTGGTCAGAAAAATATAGAGAATGCGTAAGTGCCTTTTGCTTGAGAGAAAGTAAGAAGAGAGATAGGCAAAGGGTGTAAGGGACTTTGGATAGAGAGAAGTTGAGAGAGTTTGTTGAGTGTGTAATTCTGAAAGTGATAGTGAAATTATTATCCCTCTCTCATAGACTTAAACAATTTTGTCAAACTACGTAAATTCTTTGTCCTCTCTTTATTTCTATTTGAGTTTATTTTTCTGCTATGTTTTATGTATATGGGTGTTTTCCCCAACAGCTTTATACATCTTTTAGTTTGTACGAATTTGTGTCTGGAAGAAATATTTTGACATGTATTGTGCTATATATTGAGATGCTTGGGACCTTGGGTTCCTTGAAAACCCCATCAATAATGGAAGTTTTGCTCAGCAAATAAGAATCCATCCATCCTTTTTGTTGATGGTGTGGGCCGGCATCTTCAGCCAAGAACTAAGACGTCAGGTCCGAGTAGGTCACAATCAGACAGTGTTTGAACATTTTAGTGCCCGTTTGAGAGGACATCTAGAGATTGTGTTTTAAAGATGCGTTGGAAATGTGTGTTTGGGGGAAAAACTTTTGAAAAAGTTTTATGATATATAAAATAATGTAAAAATTTGAAATGTGTTCGAAAAAATATACAAAATGAATCTTGTCTTATTCGTCTCGTCGTTGTGAGCAATTTGACATAAAAATATCTCATTTCAATATAAAAGGAGAAATACACAACTTTTTAAAGTTTGAGTTTTTTGAAAATGAAAGAGAGAAAAAAATTGATATAAAGTTAAAAGTTTTGGATCCAGATAATAAATGCCATCTGGAGTGGTTGTCCCAACAGGCCACTTAATGATAATTATACAATTAGTATAATTCCATTCAGCGTGCTAGCCAGGACCAACAGACCAAACAAATGCCAAGAACACACTTGCAAGACACAATGCAAGGTTGGGTTGGTCGACCATTCCAGACAGATCAAATTAGTCCGACCTTCGCGTACTTTTTGAACCTTCACCTATCGAATCAGTCCACGTGGCATTCATCCCACAGCCCTTATGACAGATCATGTGGATGTGATACCATCTTATTGGAACTCCTCTTAGTTGTGGACCCGTACCACACTAACCAACCGGGCCATATCCAGGTATCCTTAGTCATATTGCGCCTATAAATAGGGAGCATTTCATTCTCACATGTATGAACACTTTTCTTGGTAATACTAACCTCTTTGTCTATCGATCAATGCCGTTTATTAACTTAAACATCAGAGAGTAATTCGTAGACACCCTGCTGATGTCATATCCAATCAATTTTATCTCCTTTTTTTCTTTTTATTTTTTCTCTCAAAAATTAAAATTAATTTAAAAACAATAGAAGAAAGTTAATGCATACGACAAGATGTAGGTCGTGCTTGTGTAATAGTTAAAGTCGTTGAATACATTTCTTTTTTAATTAAGGGATGAGAGAATTCAAACTCTACATTTTAAAATAAAGTCAAGGTGTGGATTTATTATTGGGCAATTAAGATATTAATGTTACTCATTAATATTCCATTTCAAACGTAAAAAGAGATAAGAAAAAAATAAATAAATATCGACAGAAAATTAAAAAAAACAAAAAAAAAAGTGTATTAATTGATGATTCCTGAAGTGAAAATTAGTCTCTCAAGTCTCAATCGTTGAGAGCTATCTTCAGCTACCGAGTGCCTCCCTTTTCACTCATAAATTAACTCAAACACTCGAGTACAAATCATATGCTTTTTCTGCCCACAAGAAGCACTAAAGCCAATTAAGAGAAAAGAACAAAAAAAATCATGATCTAGAAAAATTCTTTAGTTTCCATTAAAAACAAATCGTGAATTATTCAATTTTCAATTTTGATAAATTAGTCCTTGTAACTTCTGATTTTTTTGGCAGTTTTAATCTCTGGTATTAAAACTAGTTGAACAATTTCAAAATTTAATACAGATAATCACATGTCGATTTCATGACAACATGAGATTTTACAAAAATAATTACATTGTCTGTAAGATGCTATCTTTGATACTACTAAAAACCTTAAAACTATAATATTTTACACTTAATATAATAATTTCTTCAAAATTTTCATTTTATATTACAGAGATGTGACTATCTATGTTAAATTTATGAAATCTCTCATGAATTTTAGTGTCAGGAACCGAAATTTTGAAAAAAACAAAAACAAAAACAAAAGTCCAAGATATTTGTCAAAATTCGGAACAATTGTTGGAGTTGAAGTTTTGTAGATTGGAATTGAAATGTGTGTTTCGTTGGAGTGTGAATTAAAAATGAACTGGAATTTAAATCTTTTTTCTCTCGTAATTCAATGCAATTAAAAAAAAAAGATATCTCGTTTCGGTTTCAAACAAAAAGTTAGGGACTTTTGAAGTTCGAGTTTTTTGAAAATGAGAGAGAGAGAGAGAGAGAGAGAGAGAGATGAATATCATTTAGGAGTTTTGAAGTTCAGGCGGAAAATTTCAATTGGAATCAATGTTCCAATTTGCACCTAAAAATTCAAGGACCAAAGTGACTTATTATTCATAGTTCAAAGATAAAACGAGACAATCATGCAACTTTTAACACTTTTTGCATCCCGTTTTTCATTTACTTTTTTAATTTTTTTTCTTTTTTTTTTTAAAGAGTAATTGGCTAAAAAAGTCCCTAAATTCTTTCAAAGTTGATGATTTGGTCCCTGTTTTTTTAATTTTTATCAAGACGACCATAAACTCTCTAAATGGTGACAATCTAGTCCTTTCTGGAAAGGTCACGTGACTCATTACATGAGTTGGATTAATCATTAAAAGATGAAAATATACTTGTTCTTTTTGAAAAAACAATAATCAATAAACATTAAAAAATAAAAAAATAAAAAAAAGAGAGTGAGCTAACTGAAAACCCAACCCCCCCCCCCCCCCCATCCCGCCTCGTCCTCCCTTGTCGGAGTCAGCGAGCTCATCGCCCCCACCACCCCCTCCCCTCGTGGGTGATTCTAGGCCCCATCGGCCGGCAAGCCTAGGCGACCCCCCCCCCCCCCCCCCCCGGCCGGCGTCGGTGAGCTCATGCCCCCCCCCCCCGGGGGCGATTCTAGGCCCCACCAGCAGACAAGCCCAAGCCCCGGCCGGCGTCGGTGAGCTCATGCGCGCCCCCCCCCCCCGGACAAACCCCCAACGAGGAATGAACTTCCTCCCCACTGTTCTCCCCTCATGCCAAGCTCCCTACCCCATCCCGCGATCTCATCAAGCTCCCCCCGACCCCACCAAACAGAGCCATTTTAGCTCAAAGGAGAGGGAGGAGGAGAGAGATGAATTATTAATTTTTTTTATTTTGTTAAACTTTTTAGTGTTAAATTACTAAAATACCCTTTCAAATAATATTTTATATATTGGATATGACTCATTCCGTTAGAAATTTAATGGACTTAAAGGGAAATGACTATAATAGCCAACATTTAGAGAATTTATGGTTATCTCGACCAAAATTTAAAAAAACAGGAACTAAATCGTCATCTCTACAATAATTCAGGTACCATCTAGGCCAATTACTCTTTTTAAAATGCTTTTTCTTTCAAAATTTGAATTCGTTATTTGAATTCTAAGTTAACTTTATGATTCAAACAAGGGCTTAAACTCTTAATAAGAGTTCTTAACTAAAAACCTATAGCTAATAATAGTTGCATGCATTAATTAATGGTAATTTCACATCTAATTCTATATTAAGGTGAAGAACTCGAATTCCCACCTTAATTTTAGAAAATTAATGCACGTATTAAAATAAAAAATAAATAAATAAAGCCCAAAATCTGTATGAAGCTTTACAATGTTAAGACAATTAAAAAATAAAAAATAAAAAATAAAAAATAAAAGGAGCACGTGCTCCCACTCCCCATAACGTGAATATGTGCCTCAGAATAGCAAACCAAAGTTATCACGTAATTGTTTGATACCTAACTATCATATTTTATGTTATGTGATTAAAAAAACAATACGTTACTTTCTTTGTCTTATTTTATTAATTTATTTTTTAACCAAAACCAATACTTGTATTTGACGTGTCACTTCTGTACAACAAAACAATTAAAAAAAAAAAATAGGGTACTCTACAAACAAAGTTTTTGCTCCAAGATGCAATTAATAAAATTTGGCAACTTACGAAAACAATAAATAAATAAAATTTGGCAAAGCCGTACAATGTCTCTGAGGAAAAAAAATCTATCTATAGCTAAAAGTGATATGTACTTCTTTTACCTTTAATCAGAGAAATTTATTTACAAATATTTACTATCATATTTACTCAACCCAACTGCCTCCTCCACATTCCACACAACAATTTTACCATGAGCTGCCAGTAGTAGGGTTTTAGTTGACCCTTCACATTTTCATGAACAGCAGCTTAAACACCGAACATCTTCTCCATCATTTTCACACGTGTCAACCATCAAACAACACATTTTTCCTCTCAAGTGTTCGACTTTTAACATCTCTCCACCTATATATATTTGAACAAGTTACATGAGGTATAAGAGATTTCACCATTTTCATAAGTACTAGTCCTGAGAAGTTTGAAGATATTGTTCAAACGTGCAGAGAATATTAATAAATAAATTTTAAAAAAAAATGGTTTGTTTTTGCTTCTTGGTGGATCAGACGAGGAAGGTGAAGCGGAGCAAGCCCGCGGCGGGGACGTGCTCGCGGTGCGGCAGCGGGGCCAGCGTGGCCGACATGAAGACGGAGACGAGGTTTTGTTATGTTCCTTTCTACTGGAGATCTTGGAAAGCCATTATGTGTACTTTCTGTGGAGCCATTCTTAAGTCCTACCGATAAATTCTTTTTTTTTTTTTTTTTGGTCCCCTCTTTTGTATGTTCATCTTTTCATTCCGTTTTTTTCTTTTTTTCCCCTCTCTCTCTCACTAACATTTTTGAAAAGTTTGTCTAGATATTCAGAGATGTTTGGAGTACATATATATATATATATATATATATATTTATTCATAACTTGCAATATAGTGGTTGTTTTAGAAGAAATAAAAGTAGCCGGTAGTTTATTTTTCTTTTATTAATTAGGCCAGTAAGTTCTTTTTTTTTTTTTTTTGGTAACTTGCGATATATATATATATATATATTTTGGGTAAAAGACTCAGAAGTAGAACATATAATAGAACATTTCAAATTACCATTAATTGCTAATTAAAGAATGAAGAGAAGTATTAGTTGTGGCAAAATTGAAGTTCTTGTCATGCATCTTTGATGAGGATATATATTATTAGAATAATGATTCCAAGTTTGAAGCGGTTCACCAGTATCTATAGTATATATTGATCTTTATATATATATATATATATATATATATATATGAATATGAATATACACCCCTTTCTGATTTAGCTTCTTTTTTCGTTCTTGATCTCTTTCAGAATTCAGTTTTTTTTTTTTTTTTTTTTTTTTTTTCCTTTCTCTTCCTTTTGTTTAAAAAAAAAATTCATCTGTTAGTCGGTGAAAGTTGGCCCAACATTACGGTAAATATTTATAGTTTTATTTAATGCAACCAATTATCGATACACCTAACTAAAAAGCAGCAAACAAATATCCTGCTTAAAATTAACACCACCATTAATATAGAGTTTAAATTTCTCATATCAAATTCAAAAAAAAAATTTGCTGCTTAAAAATTATACTATCTATGCCTTAATTTTCTTCTGAAATTAAGAATCTCAAACGCTCTATATAGTCAAATATTGATCAACGGAGAAAACATAATTAGCAAGAATAATTTTCAAAAAAAAAATTATAATAATTAGCAAGTACGGAGAACTCTGTTTCCCTCTTATTTGCAAACATTTTACACTAAAGACAAAAACAGAGAGAAGTTGGAAGAGAAAGGCATTAATGATTTTGAAAATAATGTTTAAATGACACAAATTTAAAAATTATTATATTAATATGACATAAAAAATTAATAATAAATTAATATAATATAAAATTAAATTAAAATTAATTAAAATTTATGCTATATTGATAAAAATAAAAAATTTATATCATATTGATCAATAATAAAAAAAATTATTTAAATAATTTTCTCAATGTACATCATCAAACATCAATAACACCAGTACTGTTAATGTTTATTGTCTCGTACGGGAAAAAAAAACAAAACAGAACTAAAAAGAAAATACAAAACAAAAAAACAGTGAATCATTGGACTTGTTAGATCCGCTGGAATAATAATTGCAGTTGAAATTTTGTAGTTTCAAATTAAAATATGTGTTTGATTAAAATGTAAATTAAAAATAAATTATGATTTAAAAATAATATATAAACATTTGAAATGGGTTCAAAAAAAATAATATGAATATTGTTTCGTTGTTCTTATCATCTTATGATTTATAAAAATTTATTTATTTTGACTCGAAATAATTTTCTTATGGACTTTTAAAGTTTGAGTTTTTAAAAATCAAATAGAGAAAAATTAGATGTAAATTTTAAAATTTTAAAATTGAATTACCCCTTTTATAGTTAAAGAATATTCAAATAAGTACTTCTAGAGCACCCAAGAAGCATTCAGATTATTACATGAATATTCTAGTAATTATATCCTCAAAGGAAGGGAAACACATAAATCCAACACTGGCCAAAAAAAAAAAACAAAACAAAACAAAACAAAAAAAAGCGAGATAAGTATGAACCTTTGAAAATGTACTAATTAATAATAAATGTCTTGGAAAAAAACTAAAATTTGTAACTTGTGATTGATAACTGAATTGATGCGACCCCTTAAGAATTCAATACCAAGAGACAACATTTTACGACTATAACTATGATCAATTTATAGATTTTAGTCTTATTTCTACCATTAATGCAGTTGTTTCTTGTTGATGAACCTCATAAACTATATATACAATGTACGTGTGTGTGTGTGTGTGTTGGTTTTTTTTTTTTTTTTTTTTTTTTTTTTTTTTTTTTGCCGATAAAAAAAGTACTATAATATATACATTTGTGTAGGCCAGTCTTGGGTGACTTATCAACAATTATACAACAAAAGAGATTGAGTACTACGTACTTCATAAGACATTATTGCTCAACTATTTTCATTGGGGTTCACTTAAAGCATATTAAAAATATAAAATGTGATTTTTTGCTCAACTCTTTTCATTGGGGTTCACTTAAAGCATATTAAAAATATAAAATGTAATTTTTTTTAAGATAACAAAATTTATTTTTTAACATTAAATTTAATCATATTAGAATTTTTTTAAAATATATTAAAAAAATTAAGTCTAACGAATATTCAAAACAAAATTCTATCGATAGAAAAAATACTTCAAAACTCTATTTATATTTAACACCATCATAGAAGATGAATTTTATTTATAAGTTCTATGTTTTGAGATTATCTTTTTATTTAATAGACATTACTGATACTCTTTAACACTATTTTATCGATTTTTTTTTTCAGTATTTAATCGATAGAATTTTTCAACCATATAAATAAGGTACACTAACAATTAAATTTGCCGACCAGAAAATATAGAAAAGTAGAACAAAAGAAAGATATGGCTAACCGACTTGCTCACGCATTTCTACAAACATAGGATTGAAAACTATCCAGTTATAATAAATGACAAACAAAAGTCAAAAGGTACAGATGAACGTAGAGCAATGCTATATATATATATATATATATATATATAGTTATATATATATAGTTGACTATGTGTGCATACAAATATGTACTATGTATTTACATATAAATACACGAGTCCCCTCCCTTCTCCTCCTCTTTTAATTTTCTCCAAAATAGGCATGGCCTTTCCCCTCCTTTTAACATAAAGTTATGGCCTTCATTTTTTTCATGAAGAGAAAACTTGTAAGTTATACATGTATCTTGTAAGCTGTATATATAGCTTGGTTTGGTCCATCTACATATGCAATGCACATATATATATACATATATAAATATATAATGTGCCATGACCTCTATTGCATTTAATGCATTTGGTTCATGATTAAAAAAAAATCAATAAAAATGAGTAAAACATATATGTGTGTGTGTGTGTGTGAGCTACTTTATTCTTACAGGTTGCACACATAACTAGAGCCGTACACCTTAAAGAGAAAATTCGTGACCTATTCCAATCATACAGGTGTATATACATGTATAATGCCATTTTTCTTGTAAGATTATTAAAAAGACACCACATCCTTTTTTTCTTTTCACATAATATATACACGGGGTAATTTACTGGTTTTCTGATAATCTCTCAAATTGGAATATTTGTATCCATTAATGTATTCACCGCATGAAAAAGATGCTAAAAAGATGTCGATTTAGTCAAGATGTTCATGTGCATCTGTTAATTTAGATATCCATTATTCATTTAAAAAAACAAAGTCTAAGTATTTATCCCAACAAGAAAAAATAAAATGAGTTTCAATCACGTCAGGTTAAGTCCTCATTATTAATTAAAGAAGACCTATCAATTTGTGATAATCGAAATTTAATTTGACAGGGTTCAATCCCATTATTCTCAAAATTGAATCCTATTATTCTCAAAATTTGGTTAATGTGTGTGATCGATGACTACCTCACAAGTACCAACCACGTTGAAAGGAGAGACATGTCAAGGGAAAGCAAGGGTGAGTGAATAGAAGAAAATGAGATGTTTCGAGTGACATGTAGCATGCAATTTCAGTGTTCATATTTTGACCAAAAATTTCAGTGTTTCTAGCATTCTTATTCCCGGTTTGATTAACCATTTCAAAGCAAAATATTTCAATTATTTTTATCTTCTTTTTTTTAAGTCAAGAAATTTTTTAACTAATTTTTGAAAAGTCAAACAACTCTAATCCAATTATTTCAACTCAAACCTACTAATTAAACGCATACTTAATAACTTCAATTTCAAATATGAAACCACTTTTTCCCAATCTAACCTATTAGGGGGATTTGAAGACAATTGTAAATATGAAAGGTTTTTTTGTATAATTTTTAGATAGATAAGGGGCATTTAGGGGGGGCGGGCGCAGAAGCAAATCACGTGTTTGATTTATGTTATTTACACGAGTATTCTTTCAGTTCGTTTGGCAAAAATATACGAATGAAAACCTTTAAATGTAAAAATTTGAATAAAACATTTGAACTATCATCCGAATTGACGTTTAGATGTTAACATTAGAAACAAAACATTTAGATATGTTTGACAGTAACTATTTGAAAAGACATAGAAAGAGATAGGAAAATGACATATAAAATGGTTTTTAAATTTTTTTTTTTAAGAATCATATAGAATAATATATCAGAATAGGCCTTTTTTTTTTTGGAGGGGAGAAATTTTACCATTTAAGCATAAAAATTCAAATGATATTTAGATATTCCATTCTCAGTTGTGTCCAAACACATATTTGGATGGACTATTAAAATGAAATGGTCTAAATGTCACCAAATAATTGCGCCAAAAGGGAGGTGGGGGTGGGAATACTTTTGTAAGAATGGAAAATAAGGACAAGTACAAACTTGAAATTGGGTTTATCTAGTTTCCTTAATATTTGAGCTCCACCAAATTGGCAATCTAAAATATAGTCATAAATACATGAAGGGATGAAAAAAAAAGAAAAAGGTTGGTGATGTTTTTTTGCCACTTCTTAATACAAAAATCGCAAGCCTTTTTTTTTTTTTTTTAAATAATGGCAAATTATCATTTTTTTTTTATTGAATCATGGTCAATTAGTAATTATCAATAATCCATCACTAAAACCAATTAATAACTAATAGAACAATGGTATATTTTAACGGATCCGTATATTATAGTTTTATATTGGTTATTATAGTGTTGGTAACTAACTTTAATCCAACTTTTAAGAACCAACTCACATGTTGGTGAATCGTAATCTTTTCATTAGTAGATATAATTTGATATGCAGTCCTTTGAATCCCAACCAATAAAAGAATACCAACTCACATGCCAAGTAAGTTAGTGCTTAAAATTAAGTTAAAATTAGAGTTGGTAAACTTAGTAACCTTAGGTTTTTTTTAAAAAAAAAATTATTTGAGAACATTGGGTGGAGAGCCATGTTTTGAGTACCTACTTATAATTTTTGTCCACTCTAACATTAAAGTTGATAATTTTAGTGTGATGAATTGACAAAATAATCAACTTTAATGTTATGCTAGGTATAAATATAAGGAGGTATCAAATTTATGACATTCTTGTATATAGCCCAATAACAATGGACGACCAAAAAAAAAAAAGAAAAGAAAAGAAGTTGTTGTTTTTCTAAATAAAAAAAAGTTATTTATTTAAAAAATAACTTAAAGATCCATTTGCCTATAAAGGCAAAACAAAACTCTACCCCACATCCTATTTCTTGTTCATAATAAGTTTTTTTTTTTAATTATTAAACATAATAGTAAGAGATCTGAACTCAAAACCTCTATATTAAAGGTAATTGGATGCAAGCTTACAATCACCATTCATAATAAATGTTGAAGAACGTAACATGTGGGCATTTTTTTTTTTTTACTCAATTTCATTATCAAAATAATATATATATATATATATATTTATATATATTTGTTTTGCAACCTCACTTTCCAAGCCCAAATGTGAAAGTAGATTAGGAACTTATTTCTCTTTCATTTGACTCCAAAATTTTTAAAATAGCAAATAGGGATACATAAAAAAACCTACCAACCAGCTCCCCTTTCTTACAACTGTTGCCCATAAAGAAATTTATGTAATCCTTATTAGACATTATGAAAATTAAAGTTATGCAACTTCAATAGCAATTCATATGAGAATTGTCCATATTATATCTGTAAGCATATGTTATAAATACCATAGAGTAACTAGTATTCTTCAATTATATATATGAATATATAATCTGAAATAACTTGGTAAAATTGTTAATTGTTAAATTGTGCATTTTGTTTTGATAGCATTGTAATGTTACCATTTCAAGTTTGAATATATTGATCTTATCTGGATCATTATAATGCTGATTATAAATTGGAGACTATATCATTAACTTAGACCACAGTAAAGTTTATTCTTTTGTAAATTTTTTTAAAAAAGAACTAAATTTAATTACTGATAAGACAGTATTAGATTGACTTTAACGATAAAAAAACACACATTCATTTATTATATCTTTTGATTTGTCACCAGGTGAGGTTACTTTTATTAATAAAAATAACTTATTAGCATTATTTGCGACCTGGTACTATGGAAAACGGGGAAAAATAACTCAAAAATATAAAATTAGTACAACTTCGTTAAGAAGAATAATAGTAATCCCTTGAGTGTTAATTCATAATATACTTTGGTAAATAGATATCAAAACCGTTTGATATGTAATCCAATAAACCCAAAACATATTTATGAGATATTAGATCATAAATAAATATCCATTAGAGAACTTACAGAACTCATCAATAAAGATATAATTAAGAAGATTATTGTTGATGGTCAAATCACATTGGCTATAGTGATGAACAAGAATTAACTATATTTATTGTTGTTTTTGTAATGTCAACATAATATGAGAGTGCAGTTTTAATTATAATGACATAAGTCAAAATTATAGCATTGTTTAATTTAAGAGATTAAATAAATTAGATAATAAGTATTGAAGCTTAAAATATATAGGTACATTTGGTCCCCTTTCTAGCTTCATGATTTTCTTGGACGTTTCCAGTTTCTCGAAACTTTGTAAATCGCTCAAGCAGGTGGCGCCAACTGATCATAGTGTTAGAGATATTGGGTGCATATAACACTGATATATATACACATGTATATGTTGCATTTATGTGACAATGTGGATATGGATTACGCATAGAAAGTTGCTTTAAATGTTAAGCTAATATTGGATAGTAATTATTTATTTAATTTTAAAACCAAATAATACTAGATAAATTTAAAATACATTTATTTTAATTGTTACTGTTGGATTTTTGGATGTTGGCATTTTATGGTAACTTGTTTAGAAAATCCAAAAATAATGGTTTAGTTCGGATTTTTTTAATGTCTCAGTTGGTGTTACAACAATTGTTACCACATCAGCATGTAGTCACGTGAAGATGAAGATTTGAAATTCTAATATTTGTAGCTATGGATTTACTTGAAGATAATTGTTGCTGAGAAGATTATGTTGGTGGATAATATTAAAAACGTAGATATTATCTTGTGAATTTGAATTTAATTGGAAAATCTAATTTAGGTAGGATTCCTAATCCTATTTGAATTAGAATTTCCAAATTTAACTGGAAAATCTAATTTAAGTAACATTCATAATGTTATTCAAATTAAAATTTCAAAATATTTCAAGATTTTCTAAGGATCATGTTTTTAATCAAGGAGATATTCATTGAAGATATTCTGAAGATTAAATGAACAGCCAAATTCGGATTTTGTGAGTAGATCAAAATTTTGAATTTCAAGTTGCTACAAAAGGAGTTTTTTTTTTTAATATATATATATATATATATATATATATATATATATATAAAAGAAATACAGCATCTGATGTGCCAAGAGATGTTACAACAAAGTCAGTAATAGTTTGAAATTTAAATTGAAATTTGAAACAATCCAATATTTGCTTTGGGATTTCGTGCTGCATATGAAGGTCTCAAAAACCATTTGCAAGGTGTAAAACACATAGTGATTCAAGGGGATTTTGAGATTTTATATCTTTGGTGTTCTATCATTCTTCGGGAGGAGAATTTGGAGTTTTCGGGAGGAGATGTTGTCGTTCTTTGGGAGAAAAACTTGAAGCTTTCAGGAAAATGCATTTTTCAGTTGAAAGGAGTTCAACAACAAGACAAGTGGTGCTCACTACATAGATCGGCCAATCAATTCAAGACGACCAACAGCAATAGGAAGAGGGATTCTTTAGGTCGTTTAACTGCAAGTGTACTTGTAATCAGTTCGAGATTAGTAGATTGTTCAACAGTTGCGTGTGGCCCCGAAGAGTAGGTGTGACTGAACCTCATAAAAATTGTCTGTGTCTTTTATTTATTTACGCTTTTGGTAATTTAATTAAATCCAGTAAATTGATAAAAACGGATCTAACAATTGGTATTAGAGAAGGTAACTTACGTTTTCGTTTCAAGTTAGAACTTGGAGACGATCCCACCACTGCTGAATGGAACGCATTATCCCTATTGGAAGGCTCGGATGAAGGCGTTCATTAAAGCTCTTGATGAAAAAGCTTGATGTGCTATCTTAACTAGTTGGGCACATCCCACCAAAACTGATGACGGTGGGAATATCATTCTCAAACCTGAAGAAACTTGGTCTACTGATTAGGATCGCCTTGCTACTACAACTCCAAGGCCTTAAACACTATTTTTAATGCGGTCGATGCAAATCAATTCAAACTTATCTCCACTTGTGAGACTGCTAAGGATGCTTGGAATATCTTGGAGACTATCTATGAATGAACTTCTGCTATGAAGATGTTAAAGCTTCAGTTGTTGGCTACTCGGTTTGACAATCTCCAGATGCTTAAAAGTAAGACTATTGCTGAGCTCAATGCTAGGGTGTGCGATATAGCTAATAAGGCATTTGCACTTGGAGAAGAATATTCTGAGACTAAGCTTGTGACAAAAGTCCTTAGATCTCTTCCTAAAAGGATTGTCTACAAGGTCACTGCCATTGAAAAAACTCGAGATGTGAGCACGATGAGATTAGATGAATTAATGGGCTCACTGCAAACCTTTGAAATGAACATGAAGTACAACAAGGAGAGAGTCATCGCTCTTCAAGTCGAAGTCCAAAAATCTACCTGTGAAGAAGACATTGAAGATGGTGGAGACTTGACTGAATCCCTTGCCTTGATTACTGAAAATTTTGGCAAAATTTTGAAGAAGATGAATAAGATGAACAAGCATTCAAGTTCAGGCAAGTCTAATAATTCTCAAAAAGGAAAAAATGCTGCAAATACCTTTGATTCCAAGAAGAAAGGTAAAGGAATCCAATGTTGTGAGTGTGAAGGCTTTGGGCACATACAAGCCGAATGTGCAAATACCATCAAGAAAAAGGGTAAATCACTCAATACCAATTGGAGTGGTGAGGAATCTGAAGGAAGTCAGGAGGACGATGAAGATCAAGTGAGAAACTATGTTGATTTCAATATTGTAACTGATTGTGACACTATGAAGGATTCTGTCATCACTGCTACAAAGACTGTTTCAACACCTATTGTAACATCGGGTACTGTTACAACAAATGTTGTAATATCGGATACTGTTCCTGCAACATCATCTGCAACTATAGCTGAAATTAATGATTCTAGATCAGATTGTAGCAGTGATGATGATGATCTTAGTGTTAAAGACATCCAGAGAGCAAATAAGGAGATGTGCAGCAAATGGATTCAAGTTTGCAAGATCAATAGGTCACTTGAGATCTGTGTTGATGAACTTCATAAAGAGAAAGATGTCTTGAAGAGAGCCATGATTAATTACGAATTCCTTGCTATGGATAAGGAATGAAAGCTTTAAGAGACCAAACTTGAGTTGGAGAATATGCAAAAGTCCTTGAAAATGCTCAACTCTGACACCGCTAAACTTGACCACATCCTATATATTAGAAATTCAAGTGGTGATCATCATGGCCTTGGTTACACAGGTGAATGTTTTTCAACAAAGACCGTGTTTGTCAAAGGTACTTCACATCCTGAATCTTGTCCTCGGACAGGTATGAATTCTAAACCTAAACCTCCTAGGCATATAAACCAAAAAGGTTTGTTCCTACTTGTCATTATTGCAATTTGCTGAGACATATTAGGCCTAGATATTTCAAGTACTTGAATGCTTTAAAGAGAGGAATGATTTTTAACCCACCAAATTCTGCTAAGTCAAGATTTGCGCCTAAGTTGAAAATTCATTTGAAAAATAATTTTTCTCAAAAAATTTGGGTTAAAAAAATATGATCTTAAGTGCTCTATTATTTAGCCCTCATTAAAGGCAAGTACTTCTAAAAAACAAGATCATTGTTCTAGAATATGCTACAATAGAAAGTCAACTGGCAAGTATTTTCCCAAAGCTCATGAGACGGTGAAATTTGTTTCTTCAAGTTCTTAAGAATTTGCATGATGTATTTTCATTTTTGCCTTGCATATTAAGGTTTGCGTTTAGGCATTAAGCATTGGATATTTGATTTGATTTGTTTCTAATTCACAATTTTCAAATTTTAAATCTTGAATCTGGATGAATTGTTCTTGCAAGATATTGATTTCGAATTGGAACCAACCCTTTTGTGCACTATGTGAGATTGATGGTGTCTTGAGTTAAGAGGATTTTTGTTTGGCCTTATTGTAGTTCCCAAAAAATAAGAAATTAAAAGAAAAAATGGAATTGGGGATAGGTTTAAAAAAAAAAGGAGACCTTTGATGAAAAAAGCTATCTACCCTAATAATGTGCGAAGCTATCCATGAGTAATCTGGGCCTACGTATCACCAATATGTAGAGGACGATCTACCGTGAGAAAAGATCTGCCTAAGGGATAGAGTGAAAGTTACCGACTAGTCATCCCCAAAAATTTGAAAAACAAAGGATGGTGAAGGGGAATCTGAAATAAGGTTTTACAAAGGTAATTCTGAAACAAAAGGTACCGGATATTGAACTTTTCACCCACACACTTGGATTTGATTCTTGATAAATTGAATTCAACTGCATGTGATTCAAGTTTAATTTTTAAACTTTGCATCTTATGAAGGTGAAATATTTTGAATTAAGATCAATTGCTCACATTTAAATTTTCTATTCCACGTTTAAATTATCAGTCGTCGCAATGGGTGAAGTCACCGCATTGCTCGACTTGAGATTGGTGCCCGGCGTCAGAGGGTAGGTGGGAGAGAGATTTTTGAATCAATTATTACATCATCATTTTGACTTTTTCTACAATAGTTTTTAAGTTGGGACAAAAATCAATTTTCCCATCATTCATCATTTTTATGGAATACACCCTAATTATCCCAAAATCGACCCTTTAGAAGCTTATATTTAGAAGCTTTTAAAAATGAGAAAATTGTTAAAACGACCTCTAAAATAAAGGCATATATATTGCTCTTTCTTATTTAGATTTTTGCCTCTCTATACCTATTTAATGGATTTAAAAAATTGAAACTTTTATAATTAAGTAATAATCTAGATATTTACCCTTCTTGAAAGGCAATTCATCTCAACAAAGATTAGACGACAATGCGACTTTGCTTTCTGTTCCTTTCTTATTTTATTTTACCCCCAAAAAATTTTTTTTTTTTTGATAGATGGAGAGAGAGAGAGCCTTGGCCTTTGGGCCAGTTTATGGGCCTGGGATTGCCGGTCAGCAGGGATAGGACCTAAGGCCATGCTTATAGCCCATAAGTGCTGTCCCCAGCCTTCCCTAGAAAAGAAATCCACAGAGAAAACCTGACAAACTACCCCAGCATACACATACTTTTCCAATTAATATTGATTCGGATATTTTGACCTGTTAATTATTTATTTATTTCAACTAATTATGAGAATGATCAGTTTAATCTTATTTTTAACTATTATTCACCAAAACAAATTTATTTCTCTCTCTCCCCTACAGACAGACAGACACACACACACACACACACACACACACACACACCTCTACGGCTAGTGGGCTGCTACGAGAAAGACTGACCTCAAGGTCGGATCTCTCTCTCTTCGCGGCGTCACAAGCAGCCTCCACGCATCGCTGCTCGCCATTTGCATTCACAGGTAGATCCAGATCCAAGACAAGATCTGCTCGAGAGTAGCCGGAGAAAGAATAAGGCCGCTTCGCGAGCCGCCGGTCACGATCTGCTTGCGAGACTGTCGGAGAAAGAGCTCTCGGATCTTGGCAAACTCGCCGATTTTGGCCCAGTCATTTGTTGTTGCAGAAGATCAAGCTCGCCTGATCTGGATGTCTACTTTTGCGACTCGTTTAGATTTTGCGGATGTGTACTTGTTGAATTTGTGCATGTGTACTTGTTGTGATATTCGTGGTAACATGATATGCCGTCGTTGATAATAGTGTTTTCCGGTGATTTAACCTTTGTATTCGAATGGACAAATTTTTGTATTCTGGTGGATTAAATACTCTAGTGGGTTACATTTTAATGGATTACGTTTTGTATTCTGACAGATTAAGTTTTGTATTTTGTATAATACTTTTCGACAATTGAAGACTCAGTGATGACCATGTTGACTCCAGTTGTCAAAGAGTATTCTTGGTAGTTTACTAGAGTACCTATATAACTAGTTGAGGGTTGGGCCCAATTAGTATTGTTTTCATTTGTTTTGAGCCCATTTAGTATTGTTTTCATTTGTATTTTGTATAATACTTTTCGACGACAATCGGAGACCGGCAGTGATGGCCGTGTTGACTCTAGTTGTCAAAGAGTATTCTGGGTAGTATATTAGATTACCTTTTTGAGTAGTCGAGGGTTGAGCCTGTTTTGTATTTTTTTCCATTTGTTTTGAGCCCGTTTGGTATTTTTTTCATTTGTATTTTGTACAATACTTTTCGACAATTGGAGACCCGCAGTGATGGCCATGTTGACTCCAGTTGTCAAAGAGTATTCTGTGCATACTACTAGAGTACCTTTTTGACTTGTCGAGGGTTGGGCCCGTTTGGTATTGTTTTCATTTATTTTGAAAATAATTTTTTAATGATAAGAAAATAGAAATGAGAATATCTTGGAAATGATGTTGAGATCATTTTTAAATTATATTTGGTTATGTTTTTAGAGATCTTGATGTTGGTATAAGAAAAAGGTGAATCTTGTCAAGTTATATAACCTTAAGTGAAAAAGAAAACAAGAAAACAATTTTTAACATGTTTTCATTTCCTTTACAAAAACCATTATCAACATTATTTTTTTTTTGGTTTTTGTTTTTAAAGCATTTGCCAAACAAATGCTATTTAAGAAACATTTTCATTTTTACTCCTCAAAAGACATGCAAAAATGTTTCCAAAAACAATAAAAAAACACAAGACTAAACAGGCCCTTAAAGTCATAATAAATAAGATGATATTTTCGGGAAAAACACCTAAAATGACATAAATTTAGGGTCCGTTTGGTTCGTAAGTTTGAGTTGATATTTTGAAGTTGAAATAGTAAATTTTATTGACTTTTCAGAAAAGACAAAAAAATTTTTGGGAAAAAGACAAAGACTTTTGAGAAAAAAGATAAAATTTGAGTTGAAAAGTTGAGAATGAACCTGCGAACCAAACGGAACATTAAAAACAATTACAGCAACATAATACAAAAAATTAACACTAGAGTAACATGATACAAAATTAAACTAAAGTTAACTAAAATTTGTGTCATGTTAATAAAAATTGGGAATTTGTGTCATGTTAATTAAAAGATTAACAAAAATATGATTATTTAAGTTAGGCTCTCAATATTTTCATAGATATGCTATTTGAGAGCCCATCTTGAAAATTCCCCCAATCAATTTTGAGCAATGTTTCTAAAAAATTGGCTGATATCAGAAGAATAAGGCTCCGTTTGGATTGCATGTGTAACGACCCAGCTACGTGGGCCGTTACCATACGTAAATTAAATGTTTGTTTGAAAATACTTAAACTAACTGAAATATTAAAATAGTTTTTTTTTTTTCTAAAAAAACACAACGTAAATAAATTAATCCATATTCATTTGCGTAAACTTTACCTTGCTCACACATTACTTGTTTAACAGATCATAAAGTCTCACATAATCCTTACTTTTATCTGAAATCTTGAAACATCACATACATAGCACGGTAAAAATTATTTAAACATATATGCATATGTTTATAGTTTAAAAGGATTTGCGGAAAAGTCTGCGTAGTGGTATCTCACACCGCCTTTCACTTGTCGTATCGTCTCCATGGCCCATCAAATTAAGTTGCAGGCATCTTACCATTTTCCTACAGCATAAGCATAAATTATGAGCTTTCGTCCATCAAGTATAACTTTCTTCCCGCAAAATTATTTTAATAAAAGAATGCATTAACCAATTATGCTTTCTTATGTTAACTTAACATGAATCACTTATATTTTCTTGTTTTAACTTAGCTTTGGGCCCCTTTCATAACATGAACATTAGTGTACGTACCGTGGCGCACAGTCATGGATTAAACCCGCCCTTATGACAGGTCGGTAAGACACAAGGCAACATGTCTGCCTTCATTCTTGAAAACTTATTCTTAATTTGATCATACTTGAAAACTTAAATTTTTATTATTTTTTATTTGAAAACTTGATCTTATTTTTGTCATGTGATTTATTATTAGTGAGCATGCTTACGTGATGCCACAATAATAAAACATAAATCATATGTATAACATATATTAATACATGATGCTTTGGAAAACATGCAAAGTAGTAAAAACATTTAAATCAATGCATGAGCTTTTGAAAAACATGCAAAGCAATAAAAACGTTTTGCTCATGCTGTAGGCGGAGTTATATTTACAAATTGTCCTATACTCTTGGTTTATCGTTCTAACAAGGCACGACAACAGGTTATATTATATTTCTGTTTTCAATTAGAGCGTAAGAACCATTCCATTCTACCTTAACAATTCATAACATATTCATTGACTCATAAATCGGTCTCCTAACCGACTACCATCCGTCATTGAATTGTTATTTATGCTTAAGTAACTTGGGCCTTTTATATATATATATATATATATATATATTTCATTTTTCTCAAAAATACCTTGTTTTCTTAAAAGACACCTTATTTACTTGGAAAATATCTTAGTTTCATAAATCAAGTATTTTTTGATACAATACTTGAAATGATCCTTTATAAAAATAAAAAAATAAAAAAGTCATTTGTGAAATTTCAAATGGATTTAAACCTCTTTGAAACTTATCTTCATAAAACCATTGTTTCTTAAAAAAGAGTTATAAAACCTTAGAAACTAATTTTTTTCCAGATAAAAACAACCTTTTTAATTGTATGTGTGCAGGAATTTCTACTTCCATGTCCAGTTTTGAAAATTCAGTTTTATCTTTAAATCGGTTTCGAATTGGAAAAGTTTTCTTCATGGAAAATGTAGATCTTATTATAATCTACAACTTTCGATTTTTTCTGAAACTCAAATCCATCTTTAACTTGCTCGTTTTTCTCCTTGAAGAATTATGGCCGTGTACAGTTCCTGGACCAGCCAATTTTGAAAACTCATAAAAACATAGGCCTTTGGAACCTCTTTTTCAAAAATTGTCCATGATGCGCCCTAGAATTTTCTGTTTTCTATAACTTTACAGTCATAACTTTTTTCAAATTTGGTCTCTAAGGAGCTCAAAATTCAGTTTCCAGAAAACTGTCCAAATTATTTTCAAAAACCGGCAGTTTTTTTTTTTTTTTTTTGTTGATTCTTGCTTAAAATCCATGCACACTACCTCAAACGGTCGAAATAATGAGCCTACATCAACATGCAGCGCGTAGGATTCATTTTTAACATTCAAACATACACTTATCTCATGTTCTTGATAAACACAATATTGATAACTTGTTTACCAAATTGTGTCTTTAGGTTAATTTCTTAACCAACATACACAAAGCATTCAAATAACCATCACACATAAAATATCCATAATTAAACATGTGAGAACATAATCACAAACACATAGTGAGCACTCATAACCGTAAAACTCATCCCAGAGTATAAAATCAAACCCATGTTTAGAGCTAGCAAACAAGATAACATAAGCACATATCTAACATAAACCAACTATATAAAAACCATAATATAGCAAAATAAGAAACATGAGCTTATGCTCTTACATCCCATAACTTGAAATACACATAAATTCCTCAATCAAAGCTTAATGAAAATCTTAGTTAGAGGATCCAGATAATACCTCTAGAGCTTTGAAAGAGTCGATTCTAGTCCTTAAACGAGCAAAAATTCTTGCTCTACCTCTCCACCATGACAAGTGGCCACCCCCCCCCCCCCCCCCCCCCCCCCCTCTCTCTCTCTCTCTCTCGTCTCTTTAAAAGCTAGAGAGAAAAAGTTGAGAAGAGAACTAGAAGATGAGATGCTAACTAAATGGTCTAATTCTCACAACCCACCTCTATTTATAGGTAGAAATTCCAAATTTTTCATAATTATTTTTTTTTCTTCAACTTTCTTTAAATTGCATACTGGTCCTTAAAGACAAAATTTTTGCCTTTCAAGTCCACCTTATTTGCCGGCCATGTGGAGGCTTAAACCACAAAAAAATCTTTTCATACTTATCTTTTCTATTTCTTTCCATAAAATCCATAAATCCCAAAATTTGCATTATTATCTATAATGACTTGACCTCCAAGTAGGGTCATGTTTGGAACACCCTCCTAATATGCAGTCCATTTCCTTAATAATCCAGATAGTACAAATACTATTTTAACTATCAACAGTATAGTAATACTGAACTGTAGTCTAGAATTTATCTGCACTTAACTGGACCGCGTATAGGTTTGTCTTAGGACTTGAAGCCATTTAGTCATTATTGCTCCAATTATTATTCCCGATTATTCTAGAGCAATTCTAATCTTTATTCTCAATTCTGCATCGGTAATGACGACCGGCCACAATATAATTTCAATACTGCTTAATAAATCGCAGTACCGTCTTATTCATGTCATAAATTATCCTAGTCATCCATTATCTAGAATAATACCATAAATCATGATTCTGTCTATTTCACAATAAGGCCTCATACTTGACTTGATAAACTGTTATTGAGTCTTATAACACTATAAGAACTCGAACATATCCTGATAATCAAATAATGAGTTTCCTATTGATATCCATAATTTTCATGAAACATCACAATAATACTTATTACGGACTTAAATTTCTTTATATATATATAAAGAAATCACGAGTCCGAAAAATTTAGTTATTATAGTGTGTCTATTTTCGAAAAGAAAAATTTTCGTCTCTTAAATGAGATAGTATTTTCATTTTAAAAATAAGATGGTGTTTGAATGTGTAAAAATTTTTCTTTTTGAAAACAAAAATTATTTTGAATGAAAAAAAATGGTGTTAGCAATAATATATAATGAGAAAATTTCAAGAATATTCATTTTCTTTTTATAAAAAAGTACTGTATAAAAATAAGTTTCATAATAAAATAGTTTTTTTTTTCAAAATAAGATAATGATAAAAAAACATATTAAAATTAGAAATCTCATCCAAAAATAGGGTAAGAAGCCTTATCCACGTTCACAAATGGAAAGCCCGAGGCCCATGTTAAGGAATGTGGAGTGATGACGTGGGACGATGGGAAGCACAAATAATTTAAAAAAAATTAAAATAAGAGGTGGGAGATTACGAACAATATAACAATAAGGGTCTGTTTGGTGCACAAGTTCAAGTTGAGATTTTTAAGTTTAAATAGTAAATTATGTTGACTTTTCAGAAAAGACAAAAAACTTTTTGAGAAAAAGACAAAAATTTTTTAGTAAAAAGACAAAAAAAAAATTAAAAATATTAATTTGGACTTATCAACCAAACACCCCCTAAATTAACAAGTAAATAATAAATTCCTCAAAAAAACTAATTAATAAATATAAATTATGAACATGCAAAAGGGGGATGAGAAATATTGGAGAACGTCAGCCACGTGGGGAAGTTGCATGACAGTGTCAGTGCGTCTCGCAGCCACATGTTTGATGGTGATATTTCACTGCCATGTTCGAATTTCCTTTCTGTCCCTTTCATTCCTCCAAGCAACCTAATAATAAATAATCTCGTCTATTCTTCCTCCTCCTCTTCCTTCTCGATGTATTGTTATTTGGGAATTTCTATAATAGAACTTTTCATTTTATAAAATCAATAGAAACTGTTATTATAATTATTAGATTAAATTTTCAACAATTAAACTCACGATTAGAGTATTTTTGTATTATAGGTTATAAATTTTTGAAATAAACATTCATAGATCAACTTGTTAAAAAATTTATCTAACAATTAAAAAACAGTTCATATTCATCGTATCATTAAATAAGAGATCATACCTAAAAAACTCCAATGTTATTTAACCATTTCAATAGAACTAATAGTCATTTAATTAATTTTTGACAATCTAATTTGCTAATATTCCTGTTAAAAGTGTGCATTGTTCTCCCTAAAAAAAGCTTTCAATTATAGATCAAATTATCGAAATTTAATCTAACAACTAAAAAACCTTACACTATCAATAGAGTCAAAAAAAATTGCCATACCAAGAAATTTTGGTTTATGTCCTACGTAACACTAACATGTGTTAAACTCTTATATCTGGAATTGATTTTGACCTTTCAATAAAGAATTACACAATTACCAAGATTACCTCTCTAAGAGCATACCTTTGGATTATATTCCCAACTCAAGTAGTTTTGAGTTTTTTTTTTTTTTTTTTTAACCTTCAATTAGATAAGTCAAAGGTTAACATAATATATCTCGTGAAAATTATCCTTGAATGGTTAAAAAAGAAGTCTACTAGATGTCGATGAAATTAATATTGACCATGGACAATCTCCAGTTGCCAGTCTCCGATTAGGTTGTCATTCTCCGGTTAATTGTGAGTATTCTTGTAGATTACTTTTTGTAGTCTATCATATTATTTTTCATTTTTAAACACAAAATGATTGGTTGTCACTAGCATCGATTGCTTAAGAGTATTTTGATAAATTATTTTTGGTAATTTGCCATACTATTTTTTATTTTGTCAATACAAAATGGTTATATCTATCCGACTCCGATCGTTGAAAAATATTGTTGATGCTAATTTCTGCTCCGACCACACTGCTACATTAAAAGCTCCGGAGCCCTGATCGGAGAATAGTTGTCCGACCATGTCCGATCAGAACATGTTCACTAATTAAATGGACCGTACTCGGATTTCATCAGCTTGTCGGCGTATTCCGTCTACCCGCAAATTACGACCAACCGACTAGAAGACCAGACGAGTCCCATACTTGCACGCTTTGGGTGTCGAAGGCCATGCTCCACCTGTCACCCTACTTCTGACACAAGTCCCATCGGCAGTGGGCGCCGTCTGTTCACCCCTGCATCATGTCACATCGCCGCCACCTGCCCTTGCAGGAATTGTCCCCTCAGGCACCGACAGCGGTCGACCTACCACCCCGTAGGCTAAATGCGTGGCAACGCTCCTGGCTGACACGATTGCAAGTCTAGAGCCACGTCGCTTACCCGAGGCACCATGTAGCCGATCCGAACGGGTTACCCCGTATACCCGAGTCCGAAGAGGGCACCTATAAATAGAGGAAATAACCACAAATTCCGGTAAGCTCATTTCTGCCTGGCCAAAGCTCTGCCTCTCCTATTGCTCATCTACTCTGTACTGACTTAAGCATCGGAGTGCCCTCGGCAGACACCACACCGGTGTTCCCCTAAACCCGAGGTGCTTCCATCTTGCAGGTAGCAACGGCGGAGTGACTGGCCGGAAGTGATCGGAATATCCGTTCACATTGGGTGTTGCTGTCGGGAGAGATTCCGACATCAACAAATATTATGATAGATTTCTTTTAATAATCTAGTAGAGTATACAAGCCGGGTCCAGAATTCTAATAAAATATTTTTGAAAATTTATCAATATATTTTCATTTTTAACATAAACGGATGTCTTCAACTCCAATTGCTGAAGAATAAACTAATAATTCAAACAAGAAAAAAAAAATTTCTCCACACAAATATCATAAATCTAATTAACTACAAACTAACTGAAATGTAAACAAATCTCTATATGAAAATCAGACCAGCAAATTAAAAATCCGGTTTCCCTTCGGCCAAATCCGAAACTCTTCGTCCACACTAGATCAATATTTAGCAAACCTAAAATATATTATTTAAGAAAAGAGAATAGAATTAAAATTCTTGCTAAGCATAAACTCAAATAAGATAAAAAAAAATTTTGATAAGGAAGAAATAATTCAATATGAGGCCTTATAAGGAAATTAAATAAACAAAAGGAACAAATTACAGGAGAAAAAACCATCGCATCATTGCCATGCCGCTTATTCAGAGTGGGCAAAAGATTCAGTCATTCAATTGATCGAACAGGTTTATAATTTAATATTTTGTCTATGTGGACCGAGGAAAAAGGGGGCTCCGCAGGAAGAGGATTGTAACATGAGAGAAGCAAGGGGGTCGATTCTACGAGAATTTTTATGAAAGCCTTTCATTTGCTTCTCTTCGATGGAAGTTTTATTTTCCCAGAATGTATCCTAATTTTTGGCGGAGCTCTTGTGCTCCGGGGAATAAAATGAATAATCTATAATAAAAAAAAAATGAATGTTCGAATTGGATCAGATGATAAATGATGAAAAAGAAGTCGGTTATGATTTTATGCCCACCCATGTGCTTCTTGTGTATGTGTCATGCTCTTGATGTACTTGTGCCTAAAACCTACGCAAAACCTGAATCATTTAATAAACATGTTAGGCCAAACTTTTAAGTATGTATTGTGTTTATCGTTCTCATACCAGTCCATATTTAGTCCGAGTTTATTTTGATATCTCTAGACAAGACTCGAATTATTTTAACGAATCAAAAGCACTTTGTTATTTGTAAGGAGCCTTGCAAACCAAATCATTTTCTGCCTATTTTTTGAAAGGAAAAATCTATTTCAAAGAATGAAAGATAATACAATCACCGACTTATACACAGATCTTAATATAGAAAACATGACACTTTATAGATAATCAATTCCATCAAGAAACTCGAATTAAATGCTCAATGGAAATAATATGTATCATGCTCTACTAAAGGGACGACATCTAAAGAGAGATACACCAAATGTTTGATCAATTGATGATGAGAAACCCATAGCACCAAGACCACACAAAAGACCAGTGGCGGAGGCAGTAGGGTGCCAGTGGAGGTTGTAGCCCCCACTCAAATTTTTTGTTTTTTTTTATTTTGCCCCAAAAAATTTGTTTTTTACAATTTACCTCCATTGAAAATAAAAAATTCTCACATAATCCTTATTTTATCCCCATTAAAAATAAAAAATTCTCACATAAGCCCCATTAATATTAATTCTATAAGAAAAAGTTTATATTTTTACTATTTTGGCCCATTAAAATTAAAAATTTTCATATAGACCCACTAAAATTAAAAATTATCTACTAAATTTTATTTTATCTTGAAAAAAAGATTTTGGCATTCACCCCCACCGAAAATATATTTTTGGCTCCGCCCCTGCAAAAGACTGTAAAGAAACGACTTTTATAGACAAAAAACACAATGAAAATACTAAATAAAACAATATGAATATCCAAAAAAAAAAAAAAAAAATCCACAAGTCAGTGCATCAAAACACCAAGGTGCACGAGACTCCCCAACATTGGTGGAAAAAAAGGTCTAAACGACAAGGTCGACATGTGCACTACCAAATGACTGCCTTCTCACTTAGACAAAAATCTCCAAAAGACAGACCAGGACGATAATATTAATCGGAACGTCTGAAAATGCCTCATGACTGATGACGAGTCAACCCCAACCACACCTTCAATATAATAACACTCCCCAGCAGATGGCATGAACCCTGATTTTAAATATTAGATATTGCATCCAATGACAAACTTATAAATGAAATTTGATAATTAGAGACTGATGGTATACCAAACCTCCCGTAAAGAACACTCTTCTTTATCCCTCACTCACTCATTTTTATACATTTATACACACACACACATATACATAAAATTGCAACACGTATTTTCATTATCCGAGAGAAAGAGAAAGTTGCAATGTGAGTCATTAACTTGAGATTTGGTTTAGGTCAAGCAATTAGTTAGAAGTCTTGCTTGCAAGCTGGTGATTTCAATTCATAATTTTGGAAGGTTGCTGCGGGAAAAACGATAACGAAAGTGAAAATTACCAAAAAGTATTTTACATTTTGGTCACCAGCTAACAACTTGGTTGACTTGTTCGTTTTAGTCGTGATTGACTTGGGAAAGTTGAAGTAAAAAAATCAATCTGGTAGAGAGAGAAAGAGGAGAGAGAAAGAAAGGGGAAACAGTGGACGCGCGCCGCGCGGCTGAATTCCCGTCAGCAGCGTGATTGGCGGTGCGTGGACTCAGAAACACAACCCTTTAATGTACTTTTATTAATCTTGTCTTTGTCTATGTCGTTTTTCATAACGTGAGGAACCGAACAAGAAATTTCTTACGTGTCCCTTTTTGATTGGATTATCTTATCCTAATTTTATATTTTACGTGTTTTCTATGGCGGTGTTTTGTGGACCAAAACAATTACCAAATCATTGGGATCTTCACTTTTTCTTTTTTGAAGTGATTTGATAGAATCAATGAACGTTGAAATTATGTCATGTTATTAAAAGCAAAATTAAATTAAAAATTATTTTCATCCATATGTTTTTAATTTTTAAAAATTTTATTTTACCTCTTGAATTTTAAATTAGTCTTATTTAATTCTTATACCAGAGTTTTTATTATAAAGAGGCAAAAAAGAGATGTTAAATGTATTCATATAATCTTTTTTTCATTAAAAAAACTTTAAAAACTCTTAATTTATCTTGAATTTTAAATTAATCTTATTTAATCATTTTTATAAGAAATTTCTTTTTAAAAAACATATGAAAAAAAAGACCAATTAATGAAAATACTAATAGAAGGATTAAGTAGGACAAATATAAAATTTAGAAGGTAAAGTGAGAGTTTTTATGAGAATGACGTTGAAATTTGATGATATGGATGAGATTGCTTCATTAACTAATTTCCTCTAGAAAGCTTAATTAGCAGCATTTTCAAAAGAAGTTGCTTTCTTTTTCTTTTTCTTTTTTTTTTTTTTTGTTTTTTTTGTTTTTTTGTTTTTTCCTCATACTATAATGATATAATTCGAGGGGTGCAACACAATGGAATCCATGAAGAAAAAGAAAACGTGGTACCTGCACTACAACAAAGACTTCCCCAGACTAATACGTAGAAAAACATAAAAAAATAAAAAATAAATAAAAAAATTCAAACGTTAATGCAAAATAATAAATTATAATGTATACGAAACAAAGAAAGTTTATTACGCTAAACTTAATATCTTAAAGTTTCAAAATGGCCTTCCGTAAATCACAATATTTCAAGAGTTATAAGCATAAAGGCAATTTGATTCGTTATTTTTTTTTTTTTTTGACAAATTATTCAAAACGTTTTTTTTTTTTTTTTAATTTTGGTCAAGCTAACACTACAATTAACTATTTTGAAATCTAAGAATAATAATCACATGCCAATCACAAGATAACTTAAAATTTTACTGATATAGTTACAATAGTGCAAACGTCTTAATTTTCATGTAAATGGTTTTAATTTCACTATTTTTATATGATTTAAAGTTAGCATGCGATTAGCACATAGTTATCATTGGTAAGTTTTAGAATCCATAATCAATTAGGATTAGAGTAATCTGTATAAAATAATAATAATTATTAAAAAAAAAGGGGTTTAAAAACCGAAGTCTTATTAAATTTATAGTTCAAGAATTGACAATGTTAATTATTATAAATAATCTATTGGGATTAGCTCAAAATTCTTAAGCACTATTGAGATTAATAAGGTTATCAGCTGGACAATTTATCTCTTAAGCACGATTGGGAAAATGATGATAGCCAAAATAACTAATATTAGAATTCTTCAAAATATTTCAATTAAATTGACACCTTCTAAAAATGGATTTTACACTAAATTTCCAATCAAATTCATTAAATAAAGAAACTAAAAACAAAAGCTTAAAACAAAAACGAATAGTAACCGAAACTTAATATTACAAAAAAAGAATTAACAAAAAAACAAAAAGAAAATATGCTTATAAAAGGAAAATAAAAACAGGAATTGATTTTACTTCTTAAAATAAAAAAAATAAAAATAAAAAAACAGGAATTGATCCTAGAGCTACATATCTATCTACATCTTCATAAAAAGGAAATCTCATTAAAACCTTTCATGGTAAAACCTCGATGGGAAAAGTCCTTAAAAAAATAATAATAAATTCCAAGCTAGAGAGTTGTACACAACTCGTCAAGTCATGCCAATTCATCATTAAAATCGATACTAAGGGCCGATGAGGAAATACAAAAGTTTCTCTCATCTTGATCTTATCATATATTTAATTTGTCTTGACGAAATAAATTGAATATTTCTTTTTTTGTCATATATATATATATATATATATGTCTATTTTCTTGATTTTCTAGTTAAAGAGTAGTGTCTCTAGATGTCAAGAAAATTGCTATATTTTTTTCCACGCAATTAGAATTTGTGGCAATTATTTATTTGTTTTAATAAATTAATTAACTAAGGAAGGAAGTGAGAGAGACGTTACTGATGGTGGCCATGTGCTTGGCAGTGGCGTTTTGTAGAAATAATAATAATAATAATAATAATAAAGAAAAGAAAAGAATAAAAGAAAAGACTTTTTGTTGAGACGTTGGCGACTTGACGTCAACTATAACGGCTATAACGGCCATTGCGTCTTCGTTGTCGATAGATTCCGTCTATGGTTGTCGTTTGCCGTTCCACTCTCCACAACGTGACCGTCACAATCGTAACGAAACAAATTCTGCCGTTCCAAATTTGGTTAACTTTTTTCTTTTTCTCTTTTTTTTTTTCATCTTTCATTCTTTTTTTATTCACAATTTAAGCATGCATTTGGTGTAAGGGTTTGGATTGTAAAACTCAGATTTGAATTGAATTGTTCGTTTGGTGTAACGTTTGAATTGTTAGAGTTAACAAGTGTAAAAATTTGAAATATGCTAGGGAAAAAATATCAATATGGAACTTGTTTTGTGCGTTTCGAAATTCTATGAATTTGAAAATATAAAAAAAAAAACCATCTCATCTGAACTTTTGTATGCAAAGTTATGGGCTTTTATAATTTGAGTTACAAAACTGTAATAGTAACTGTAAATAGTGAAATTGAGGTTGACTTTTCAGAAAAATATAAAAATTGACTTGTAATTTGTGATCCAAACCGGATGTCCAAACATGTGCTAAGTGAACATGAACAAATCCACATCCACTTTTCATTTTTTTTTAAATCCACCACATGTTTATTTTTTTTAAAATCCACCAAAGTTATGGGCTTTTATAATTTGAGTTACAAAACTGTAATAGTAACTGTAAATAGTGAAATTGAGGTTGACTTTTCAGAAAAATATAAAAATTGACTTGTAATTTGTGATCCAAACCGGATGTCCAAACATGTGCTAAGTGAACATGAACAAATCCACATCCACTTTTCATTTTTTTTAAAATCCACCACATGTTTATTTTTTTTTTCTTTTAAGCATCCATTTATTTTAGAAACACTATTTTTCTTATTTTAGATTATCAATTCAAGTTGATTTTTTTAGATTCAAGATAGTTCTCCAAGTGCACTATAAGAATTAAAACTTTTGTTGTGTTTGATTTTGTTTGTTTGTTTGTTATTTGTTTAGTTATTTATTTATTAAGTTGAGGATTAAAACATTTGGGGTTATCCTTAAATTATCTAATTTTATGTAAGCATGCCCTTTATTAGTATTCAATTAAAAATTAAATAAAAATTTAAGATGTTCTTATCATATAAGCTTTGATTAAAGATAAAATAGTAACTTAACATTTTTGGAGGGAAATTATACATTCATCTGAAATATTTAGGATTAAATTATATCATTATCAAAGATTTATAGTTTTATTAGAGATATTTTAAAAGTATAGTTTTCTTCTGAAAATGTTGTATTATATTGTTACCATTAACTAAAGTCACATGATGAAAATGTGTTCAATTTTGTATCAATTTTTGATGGATCAAATACCGATATAAAAGCCATTTGCATAACAATAGAATTATTCAGATGACATGTAAAATAAAAAATCATGAGATAGTGTAGATTTTAAGGACAATTTGAGAAAATAACCCAATATTTTTTTGTTTTGTAATATCAAAATTACAAGATGAATTCACTAGTAGTGTAAAAAGAAAATAAATTGCCTATAGGCTTTAAGTAATTATAAAGTTGTTTTTATTTTATTTTTAAATTTAAGTTAGAGATCCAAACTTGATATCTTACAGCGAAGTTAGGTATACATTTTTTACTAGATTACGTCTACAATCACAAGTAATTGCGTAATTTTAAGCAATCAAAATCCGTTGTATTTACGGCTCGTTTGGGAGACATCTGGAGATGATGTTTTGAAGGTTGGGTTGAAAATGTGTATTTGGAGGAAAAACTTTTGAAAAAACTATATGATATAGAAAATAGTAAAAAAATTTGAAATGTGTTTGAAAAATAATATGCAAAAGGGATCTTGTCTTATTTACCTTGTCGTTACGAGCATTATAACATAAAAATCATCTCATTTCGATTTCAAATGAGAAAATTATAAATTTTTAAAGTTTGAGTTTTTTAAAATAAAAGAAAGAAAATTTAATTTAATGTTGGGATTTTAAAATCCAGATAGTGTTTTATAATCTGGAGATGGCATCTCAAACGGGCTTAGGATTGTTTGATTTTATTGTAATCATGATGTTTAGGAGAATTGTCCGAACTCGCTCCATTTAAAGAAGCCCCAATAGGTAGAGATATTTTACAATGCAATGCCTTTAAATCAAAAAGTTGTTACTTTCTAACTTCAAAGGTAACTAACTAGGCATAAAAAAGTAAAGCAACATTTTTCATATTGTACAAGTATTATTTCATCATAGTACTTGACTTTTTAATATGTTGAAACTTATAACAATTCAATTTTTTCAAAATGTTGTATGACATGCATAATTTTAAAGTGAAAGCATTTTTTTTAGGGGGTGGAAAGCATTACATTTGAAGAACAAAAAACTCTTTTTACTTACCATATAAAGTTTATGGCTTCATCAACTTATTAAAAAAAATGACTTATCAAGAAAAAACTTATAAAAAAATGAAAAAACTCTTAAATTGAAAAAAAAAGGACATAAAACACTTATTAAAAGAAATGAAAAACTCTTAAATTTTAAATCTAAAAACTCCTAACTAAACACCTCCCTTTCCCTGAATGAGCTAAAACAACACATAAACATTTGTCAAAAAAGGAGATTTTTAATTAGAGAAAATATCATTTTATTATCGTGTAGTTTAACACTTTTCCAATATTTGGATACTTTCTTGTTCAAAAAATCTCATTGAGGTACCCTGTTTTAAGAGAATATCACTAAGGTACCTTGAGTCTCTCTCTCTCTCTCTCTCTTTAGATTTAAGATGACAGTTCTACCCTTTCAATTAAAAAATTTTAATTAAAAGACCATAAAATTTTTATAAAAAAAAGAAAAATTCAAATCAAAACTTCATTCATTCATATTAACCATTTTGAATCATAAAAAAAAATGAAATTATAATCAATGTTTCTTTTTAAAGAAATGTTCTTGAACTAAATTGGTAGAACAGTCTTCCCTGTCCCCCAAAAAAAAAAAAAAAAAAAAAAAAAAATCTCTCAGAGTCTTAAATAATGGTTTCAAATAATTTGATACCTCAACGTGCATGATTTCTTGAACATGAAGGTCCCAAATTGAGGGGACAAAAATTATTATTTTCCCTTTCTATTATCATAAAATTAAAATGCACGAGAGATGATCATGATATTCTAAGAATGTAAGGTACAACGTGATATTTTAATAAAATCTAAAGAAAGATTAGGTATTTAGCCCTATATAAATTGTAACAAATTCTATCTTCGACTACTAGGAATTTAGGAGGCAAAAGTTTGATCTAATTAAATTCCATCTAAATTTTCAGAGTGTCCAATTCGGAATAATTTCCTAATTTAGTAGCAAATATACTAAATTCATTTTAGTAAAAACGATTTCATTACTGCAAATTTTGATCCAATAGTGTTACCCATTTTTACCGATTTCTTTTTTCTGGAAGAAAAATGAGGGGCCATTTTGGTACCTATTTGTCAAGATATCTCCATGATAAAATTATCTTTGGGGAGCAATATCATGTGTAATTGTTTTTTTTTTTGCTTGAAATGGGCAATAATTCAGTTGTATTTACATAAGCTGTCCTTCAGCAAAAAAAAAGGAAAAAGAAAAAAGAAAAAAAAAAAGGGTCCTAGCTAGGGTTGGAGAATAACCCTTTCAAGGTGGTGTCACATGGTTTTGTTTGCTGTTTGGCCACTTTTAGGGGCTTCATTGAAAATAAATCATTCCAATTTGTTACACTAAAAGCTAGCAAGTTAATTAGGAAACATGATGGAAGTGGTCGTTCACTTGTACGTGAATACTATATGCAATGCTTGTGGGTGAAAATAATTGCATATTTGGAAATGTTTGAAAACAAATTAATACAAGAAAATTCGGACTCGTAATAAAGTGCAAAAAATGCACTACTACAAATATGAGATTCCACGACGGTACTTCGACGACCGTTTTTTAAAAAACCGTCGTGTAAAATTTGCAAAAACACGGAGCGGAAATTTTTTTACGAAAACCGTCGTGGAAAGGCTTGCTTCCACGACGGTCTTTTAAAACCGTCGTGGAAGAGGCCGATTCCACGACGGTTTTAAGAAACCGTCGTGGAATCGGCCTCTTCCACGACGGTTTATGTAAACCGTCGTGGAAGCCTAGCCGCTTCCACGACGGTTTCTCAAAAAAAAAAAAAAAAAAATTGACCTACCACGACGGTTTTTTGGAAAAACTGTCGTGGTAGGTCAAAAAATTTTTTTTTACCTACCACGATGGTTTTTCGGAAAAACCGTCGTGGTAGTGACCTACCACGACGGTTTTTTGAAAAAACCGTAGTGGTAGGTCAAATTTTTTTTTTTTGAAATTTCAACCTACCACGACGGTTTTTTCCAAAAACCGTCGTGGTAGGTATGAATGCGGGAATTTTGAAAATTTTTGAAGTTGTTCAACTTTTTGGAATGTATATTAAAACCCAAAAAAATACCCTCTTTCCCACCCCATTACACTCCGAGCCTCTTTCACTCTCTAATACAAACTCTAACTCCAAACCCAAAGCCGCCCATATCCTCCCTCCATTTATCGCTCACCACTCCCTCTCTACATTCTCGTCACCATTCCTCTCTCTCTCTCTAACCCCGAGCCTTTTTCTCTCTATCTCTAGCCGCCATTCCTCCCTCTCTCTCTAACTCCGAGTCTTTTTCCCTCTCCCCTCGCAGCCATTCCTCCATTCCCTACATTCTCTACCACTCCACCCGTACCCACGCTCGACAATCCGGTAAGTAAAAATGTATCTTGCTTGGGTAAGCCACGGATTTGTGAAATTTCCGTCCAAAATGTCAAAAATCCACAATGTTCCTTCCAAAATGTTGATTTGGTTGATTGTTGATTTGGGAATTTTCAGTAGAAAATTGTCCAAAATCCGTCCTTTCGGTGATTGTTAATTGTCGTTGTGATTTAGATTGCTTTAAAATTGATTGGGTAAGACATGGATTTGGGAATTTTCCAGAAAAAAATGTTGATTTTGTGAGTTAAATTTTCCGGATTTGCCACCCGTGGGAAATGAAATCAATTCAAAAAAATTTTTTTTTTCGGCGGAACCTACCACGACGGTTTTTTTTAAAAAAAAACCATTGTGATAGGTAGACCTACCACGACGGTTTTCTTGAAAAACCGTCGTGGTAGGTCCGCCTATCACGACGGTTTTTTTACGTGAAACCGTCGTGATATGTTCCTAAATGTCCACATTTAGGCCATATTTTTTGCCTATTCCACGACGGGTAAAAAACCGTCGTGAAATCTGAAAAGATTCCACGACCCTGGATTCCACGACGGTTAGAAAACCGTCGTGGAAATATTACCACGACGGTTAAAAACCGTCGTGGTATCCATATTTTGTACGAGTGATGATTGAACATCACATACAATTAATTATGTTTTAATTAGGTCAAAGAGATGTAATTGGGAAAATTAGTGCTAGATATTATGAACTAATTAGAGTAACACATTTTTGTCAACATTCCTCAAAAACACTTTTATCTTATTTTAGAAATCTTGTATTTTCAATCATTATACTCTTAAACTTAATGCATGCATGCATTTATATGTAATATTATTGAAAAGTATTATGATTCCATGTGGCGATCTGACTAGGAATCACTCCATTTTTAAATATTATTATGTACACGCATGCGCATATATATATATATATATATATATATATATAGGGAATGGTCTTAAATCCGGTACCTAATAGTATCCGGCATGCGAACTTCAATTACTATAAATGTGAACTTCAGTTACTAGAAATGTAAATTCATGTAGAAGAAAATGTAAAATAAGGGGAATTTATATTCACTTTAGCTACAATTCCTTCTGTATGATTTTACATTACTAGCAACTGAAGTTCATATTCATAATAACTGAAGTTCACATGTCGGGTACCATTATGTATCGGATTTAAAACTTTACATATAAATATATTATGTGCATATATTTTGTATGTGTGTTTTTTTTTTTTTTTTCTGTAAAAAAGGATTGTTAATAGCAAACACCATCTCCCATCTCTTCATCTTTAAGAAATATTGGGACACCCAATAAAACATAAAAGGCCTAACCTAATTTATTGTAAGATAAACCAAATTTTCACTCCCATCCTCATGAGTTTAGTGACGCACAATCATTTGATTAGGAATTTGGAGTATCAAATTTTGGATTCATCCTGAGAGGGGAAAAAACAAAAAAAAAAAAAGGAAGAAAAAAATAAAGACATCCTTATTATTGTACCATTTTGTAAGTGATTATACATTTTGAAAGTTGCTAATGAAGGCCGTATACTTGTCTGTTAAACACAAGCTGCACACCAATAAAAACATAAATAAATTAATTCTAATTCCAATGGAAAGATGGACCTAATTTTCACTCCCACAATCATGAGTTCAATGCCGCATAGAACATAACCTCTTATTAAGATTTTAGATGTATCTAATTCTAAACGCACCCTGATAGAAAAATAAACAAAGATATTCTCATTGGTGCACCTCTTCAATTGGTGATTTAACATTTTGTGGTATCGTTATTAATGAAGGTAACCTCCTCAATATGAACACAATCTACTCTTAGTCTATGTTTGGCATCCAGGTTTAACTCTAACCAAACTGTATTTTTTCATCTCAATTTTTATCTTTTTCTAAAATGTCAACAAAATTTATAACTAATTTTTAAAAAGTCAACCAACTCAAACTTAAAAATTTTATCTCATCTTAAACTCAATTCAAATAGCAAATGAACCCTTAATTTGGCAAAGGGCAATATTTGACATTAATTACATTAGATATAAAAAATACCTCAACCACACAAATGGCGTTCTATAACCTGTGTGGTATATATATGAATGGATGAGCATATACAATACTCAGTGCGCTTTTTTTTTTTTAAAGCAAAAAAGGAATAGATAGTGTCTTTACGTTTTACGTCCAACATCACTAGAAGAGTCTAGTTGAATCACAGGTAAAATAGAGAGGATCTTGACATTAGACCTTTAACAACTATTAGCCCGATATTCAAAGAGTCCACCAGCACAAAAATTGTATGAAGGGCCAAAGTATTGTTTGTAATATGACTCGAATATAGAAATGAAGTCTTCTAACAAGATTTTCTCATCATCATATCACCATGGTAAGTAATATTAGTACGACTTTTCTTACATATTGGTTAGTGGCCACAACAATTGAAATTTGTTCACCATAGTGGGTATTGTGACCCTCAGGGACATTGGTCGCAAGACCCACGTCGGTGAGCCCCAAGGTTTAGGAGCGTCGCACGATTTACTTCCCAAGGTTCGCGAGAACCCTAATGGGACTAGTAACCACCAACTTCATGTTACTCTTTCTATTATTTTATCCTTTGAATTTTGATACTTTTCAGAAAATTTTTCATTGAAATCAATTAAAGTTTTGAATGTATAGCACTTATTTATTAGTTTTTATGGTGTTTGATCAAAATAGTTCTCAATAAACTTTTTTGAACTTAGGGACGGGAGATTTGAACTCCACGTCTTTTGGTAGAGTCAGATGTGAAATTACTGTTAAATTATATCTGTAAGAACAATTCTCAATAAACTTATTATTTTAAAAGAAAGTTAATAATTATGTTCCCTATTACTATAATCCAATTAATGGTATGTTTGGTTGGTTCCCTCCAATCAAAATTTTTTAAATATTTTTTTTGTCATTTTCTCTTAAAGTAAACTAATTCCACTATTCACCTATTCAAATTTTAAAAAATTCAAAATTTAAAAGTTCATAACTTTTTTTTTTTTTTTTTTTTTTCAAGTTGAATGAGATAATTCTTCCCTTTTTTTTTTAATTACATAAAATGACTAGAAGGATGAAATAATATCCATATTACTAAATTTTTTTTCCAAACATATTTCAAATTTTTTTATAATATTTTTTAACTTCAAACAATTCATTTTCAACTAAACCCACAATTCAAAACATCAACTCAACTCCAATTAAACTATTTTCAAAACTCAAACTCAAATGTACGCACCAAACATGGGCTAAAGTTTAATGAGTTCGATAATTGTAAGATGGTTCTAAGATCCTAGCAGGTTGCAATATTTATGAAAACATAAGATCATAGATAGAAACTTTTTAAGTACATTTTTTTTTTTCAAAGGAACAACTTTTCAGCACTTATTCAACCAAAAAAAAAAAAAAAACTTTTTTTGCACTTAGGGGGTGTTTGAGGGGACTTCTTCAAACCACATTTCCAAAACATTTTTTTTTAATGTCTTTTTCTTCAACTCAAAACAAGTTTTTACTACTCATACATCCAGATATTTACAAAAAACTCAAAATTTTAAAATTTATAATTTTGTTATTTCAAATCCAAATGAGATGGTATTTTTTTAATAAAAAAATTACATATAATTTCAAGAGAAACGAAATAAGATCCATATTTATTTTTTTTTCCCGAACATATTTCAAGATTTTACATTTTTTTACACTAAAAAGTTTTTTAAACAAAACACACATTTTTATAACTTATCTCGAACTCCAATACAAATATCTTCAAACTCTATCTCGAATATCTCCCAAACAGGCTCTTAGTCCTTTAATTTTTTATTTTTTTACAAAAAAAACATAATGCTCTTTTTTTCAATTAAAAAAAAGAAAATGAAAAAGAAAAATAAAACTTGCCATGTGAATGACGCCGTGAAGTAACGTTGGAGGAAGAAACGCAGCCGTCAACTCCGTGAGTCAGAGCAGCTACTACACTCTCAAAGCCGCGTAAAAGCGGGTCCCACCGATAGTTGGTCCCAGCGGAGCAAACCAGTCCTTTCTATGAAGCCTTAAATACGATTATAACTATTTAAAAAAAATATATACGATTATGACTATTATTTATATTTCATATCAAATTCAAGGGAACAAAAATATAAATAAAATAAACCTAAAAAAGAAAAAAAAATAAAAAAAAAAAAACAGTGAAAAAACTCGAGAGGAGACCACCCGACATACCAGGGTATAAGAACTTTCATTGCGTTTTCTGTTATGTTATTATTATGATATTCGTATCCTTGTTTAAGATTCTGGGTCTCAATCAAACAACATCTTTAGGAAAACAGCTGTTTGTTTTTTTCTTTTTCTTTTTTCAAAATTTTTCTTTTCTTTTTAATGTGAAGAAAGGAAGTGGGATTTTTTTTTTTTTTTTTTTTTTGTGAGTTCTGAAGTTTCATACCCTTTTTCTCTTTTTTTCTCTTCCCTGCTTTGTGGGTCCTCCAATCTTTTCTGCCCATGTAAATGACAGCCTAATTAACAGCCTGGAAAGGTTGGCTCTACCAAAAAAAAAAAAAAACCTTAGCTTGATGAGATTTTCATGTAATAATCTCAACTGGGTTTTTGTTATTATTACTCCAGTTTCCACTATCTGTGTCTAGCTGATTGAGGTAAGGATTCTTAGCAAAAACTTGAATTTTTTTTTTTTTTAATTTTTTGTCTGGTTTGTGTTGGAGTACTTGAAGAACAGATTTTTGAGTCTTTCTTTGTTTCTGGGCAAAGTTTAGTTCTTAGTTTTATGCTTTTCTGTTAGTCTTTCCAGTGATTTAGATCTGGGATTGGTGAAGTTTTGGGTGTTTTGTGCATGAGTCAGTATAAGGGAAATGTAATGTGATTCTGGGTTTTTTGAGATTTTTATTTGTAGAGTGATTTTTGGGTCGGGAATTTTGGCATTGTTTTGGTTCATTGGGCATTTTTTAGGATCTGGGCTTTTGTTAGATATGGTGAAAATGAAAGTTGTTGAATGTAAACTTTTGGTTCTAGCTTTTGTTCTATTGAGGGGTTTGGGATCTTTTGCTTCATTCACTCCTGTTGATAACTACTTAATTGCTTGTGGTTCTTCGAGAAATTTCACCTTCCAAGGTAGAACTTTTGTCCCTGATTCGGGCCATTCCCCTCTTGTTCTAAAGAGCGGGAATTCCGTAGTCGTAAGCGCGAATTCCAGTGCCCCGTCTCCGATTTACCAATCTGCCCGGGTATTCACGGGCATTGGTTCGTTCCAATTCGAGATTGAGCGAGAAGGGCGGCATTGGATCCGCCTTTACTTCTTCCCGATTGCGAGCTCGGGGCAAAACTTGGCCTCGGCGTCGATGAGTGTGGTCACCGATGATTTCGTGCTCTTGAACAACTTCACTTTCAAGAACTACAATGGTTCTTACATGTTCAAGGAGTATGCGATCCATGTCACCTCGGATGTCTTGACTCTCAGCTTCATTCCGTCGAACAACTCGGTCGCTTTTGTTAACGCGATAGAGGTTGTCTCCATTCCGGATTGGGTGCTTCCTGACCAGGCAGTGGCTGTAAATCCGTCTTCTCCTTTCAGCGGCCTTTCGAGCCGTGCATTCGAGACTGTTTACAGGTTGAATATGGGAGGTCCTCTGATCACTTCTCAGAATGATACCCTCGGAAGAACTTGGGAGGATGATGAGAAATACCTTCATGTCAACAGTTCTGCGGTGCAAGTATCGGTCGAACCTTCCAGGATAAAGTATCGTACTGGTGTCACACCGGAAACAGCACCGAATTGGGTTTATGCTACGGCTGATACCATGGAGGATCCGAATGTGGCGAACGGAAACTTCAACATAACTTGGGTCTTCCAAGTCGATCCAGATTTCATGTATTTTGTTCGAGTACATTTGTGTGACATCGTGAGCAACGCTCTCAACTCTCTAGTTTTCAATCTCTACATAAATGATGATTCTGCACTCGGGAGTTTCGATATGTCATCCATTACCGGCGACTTGGCTGTGCCTGTTTACAAGGACTTCGTTGCCAACTCCTCGGATGGTTTGAATACGTTGACCGTTAGTGTTGGTCCGGATACAATGGCGGATAGGACCAATGCAACTATGAACGGGTTGGAGATTATGAAGATCAGCAATGAATTTAGAAGCTTGGATGGTCTTTTGTCTGTTGAAAGTCTTCATCCCAGTTCGTCTTCGAAGAACAACAAGATCGGAATCATAGTCAGTTGTGCTGCAGGAGCTGTAGCTGTTTTGGCGCTAATCGGAATCTGCTATTGTTGCCTGGCTTGTCGCAAGTCAAAGACTACCAACCACGGTCATCCATGGCTTTCTCTGCCATTGTATGGAAACTCCCAGACCATGACAAAAGTATCCACAACTTCGCAAAAGAGCGCCACAGCAAGCTGCATCTCGTTAGCGTCGACCAACCTTGGCCGTTTATTTGGGTTCCAAGAAATCCTAGACGCAACCAACAAGTTCGATGAGAGCCTGCTTCTTGGGGTAGGTGGTTTTGGAAGGGTTTACAAGGGAACACTTGAAGATGGGACTAAAGTAGCGGTTAAAAGAGGAAACCCCAGATCCGAACAGGGTCTTGCTGAATTCAGAACCGAGATCGAGATGCTATCCAAGCTCCGCCACCGCCACCTCGTGTCTCTGATAGGGTACTGTGATGAAAGGTCGGAAATGATTCTTGTCTACGAGTACATGGCTAATGGACCTCTTAGAAGCCACTTGTATGGAACGGATCTTCCGCCTCTATCGTGGAAGCAAAGACTCGAAATTTGCATCGGTGCTGCAAGGGGGCTGCATTATCTTCACACCGGTGCAACTCAAAGCATAATCCACCGAGACGTGAAGACAACGAACATCCTCTTGGACGAGAATTTTGTTGCAAAAGTTGCTGATTTTGGTTTGTCGAAAACAGGCCCGTCTCTAGATCAGACTCATGTAAGCACAGCTGTTAAAGGTAGTTTTGGTTACCTTGATCCCGAATACTTCAGAAGGCAGCAACTTACAGAGAAATCTGATGTGTACTCATTCGGGGTAGTTTTAATGGAAGTTTTCTGCACAAGACCGGCTCTAAACCCTGTACTTCCGAGGGAGCAAGTCAACATAGCGGAATGGGCAATGACATGGCAAAAGAAGGGAATGCTGGATCAAATCATGGACCCGAATTTGGTGGGGAAGGTGAATCCAGCTTCTCTTAAAAAATTTGGCGAGACAGCAGAGAAGTGCCTTGCTGAACATGGCGTTGACAGGCCGTCTATGGGAGATGTCTTGTGGAACCTCGAGTATGCTCTTCAGCTTGAGGAGACCTCGTCCGCTCTCATGGAACCCGAAGACAACAGCACAAACCACATTCCAGGCATCCCCTTGACCCCAATCGAGCCATTCGATAACAGTGTGAGTATGATCGATAGGAACTCTGTCACAGACGACGACACAGAAGATGCAGCCACAAGCGCCGTGTTTTCTCAGCTAGTAAAACCCCGCGGAAGATGAGGACACGGGATCTTTCCGGATCAATGATCCTCTCGCCCGGTCGACGTCCACGAAAAGGTGGTGGTTGTTGTCCTGGCCTTGAGAGTGCTTGGAAATATAGGCAAAAGCAAAGAATGATTGAAGGTGATTTCTTTTTTTCTCATGAAAAATTCTGTTTTAGGTTCTCCATTTTTCTTCCAAGATTATTTTGTAATATAGTTTTATGTTGGTGGGTGCCAATTTTGTCCAACAGGAAAAATTGCTTGTAAGCTTACTATGAAAGATTTACTGTTGTTGTCTTGATACAATTTTTCATCATAATTTCAGTTTCCCTCGGTCTCACAAAGATTACGAGATACAATATTGTATTGACCTCATTATGTGGTTCATGAAATGAGTATAGAAAAATAAAAGCAGGGTTTGTTGTCTCTCTGGCCTAATTTACATTTCTATGATTCCTTCAATATGCTGATATGTTCATTTTTATTTCGGTTAGGGGATTTGAACTCCATGTCTTGTGATAAAGTCGGATGCGAAATTACAGTTAGGTTACGTTTATAAGCATGGAATGTGTTAATTTTTTGTTTTTGGAAACTCGTCACTCTGAAATGCAGAGCATATCTTAGAATTGGCGACTAAGCAAGTTTGGAGTGGAAATTTGAAGGAAAATGTCCAGGAAGAAATAGTAGAAAACAAAACAGAAAATTGAAATTGACTTCAGCAAATTTATTTTTATTTTTATTTTTCGTGAAAGAGTGAAAAAGGGAACAAGGCTGGTCCAGAGTATCTAACAATTTATATTGGAGTCCATTTAATTTTAGATTATTTTTATTTATACCCTCTAAATTTTAGGATAACTCCTATTTTATCCTAAACTTTAAAAACTTCCATTTTACCCCCATATATTTTGAATTTAATCCCACTTATCCTGTTTATTAGGATTTTAGTTAAAAAAATAGGAAAATAGTCTTGCATATTTAAAGACAAATGAAGATATTTTTATCTTATTCTATTATGATTTATGTTAAAAACAAATGAAAACAAATCGCATGATTACACTTAGCAAACCTTTTTTCCGTATGTTTTTATTGAAATTCTGATCAAAGGATAAAGTGCGGTTAAATCAAAAGTTTAAAGGGATAAAATGAGAGTTTTTAAACTTAAGGGGACAAAATGTATTGATTCTAAAATTCAGGAATATAAATTAAAATAATCATTTAATTTATTCTTTCTTTTTGAATATGAAACCGGATATTCAACATCTTACAATGATTTGTTAAATTAGGTGTGAAATAACGATTAAGAAAAATCCGTAATTGCTAGACTATTTAATATATGAGCCACTGAAACAGACAGACTTCTACTCCGAGGTCTCGAATAGGGCCTTCAAATCTTGTATAGCTATCCTACAAAGTTAGAAATAAGCCCTTGGATTAGGAACCTAGGGAATATCACCAAGTCGCTCAACTAGGCACATCCCACGTTTGGTGGAACCAAAAAGGAGAAAATTAGGAAAAATAGGATTCCTATATCTACATTTTTCTCATCAGCAATTTAGGTAAGGCCAGTGCGAAAATTTTCCCTACTTATTGTACTCTCAGTGACTCCAATCTTTTTAAACTTTTTTTTTAAAATTTATTTTTTACTTGGAAATTATCTTCTGTTTGGATGAGAGGTCCAATCTCGAAAATTGAAAATTTGTTACAAAAAAGCATTTGTCTTAATTTTTTTTTTCATTATTATCTCATTTCAAAAAGAAAAAACAATATCATTTTCAAACTTACTTTGTTCAGTACTCTTTTGGAGAAAGAAAATAAATCTTTTTAAAATCTTCTCACAATACACAATTCCTAATACTATTTTTTCTTATTCTAAACAACCTTTTGTTTTCAAAAAGAATTTTTTTTACACATCCAAATACCATCTTATTTTCAAAATGAAAAGACTTTCTCATTTAGAACACAAAAAATTTCCTTTTCAAAAATAGACATGCGATCCAAATAGGATAATGTTTTCCAAACCTTTTTTTTTTTTTTTTTTTTTTTTTTTTTTATGTTTCTCCAATTTTACTATTTATCTTTTAAAATATTTTCAAAAAACTCAAACTTTAAGAGTCTACAACTTTATCATTTTAAGTCGAAATAAGATAATTTTTTTAAATTACATAGAATTTCGATAGGAACGAAATAAGATCCATATTACTAATTTTTTTTTTCGAACAAATTTGAAGGTTTTGCATTTTTTCACTCCAAGCAGCTCATTTTCATCAAATGCATATTTTCAGAACTTAACCCATTTACAACCTCTAAAACGTCGTCTCCAAACGTGACCCCAAACGGTATTTAGGTTGTCTTCTCTTTTTTGGTGTTATTATTGTTTTTTTAAAACATGTGGGTTGTCTCTTAACATCAAGACAACTTTTTATTACCAAAAGGATGACTTTTTCTGGAACGATGGCCTTTCTGAAAAATTTAAAACTCACAAATCCACACTCACTACTAATCCAGTTGGCATGAATATTGAAGTTAGCTTCGTTTCTGCCTTTCCCTTTAGAAAAATTGTAACTTTGGTCTACGTAATTAAACTAAAAACGACAAGAGCTTTACGTGTACACTGAAATCTTATAACTTCAAGCATGCATAAAGATATGAGCTATTATAAACAAGAGGGATAATCATAAAAGTTTCTCATGTTTCTTAACCAAATTCGGGTTTACATATTATGTTTTTGGAAAAGACGAAAGTATCCTTTTGTTTTACATACCACAGAAATTTCTCCTCTTGATTAAAGAGTACAAATTTTTTTTTCAACTATTACTTTTATTTAATTTTGAATTTTATTACTTTTTATGGTTATGCGAGTAAATTACTTTTTTATAATTTTTTGAATAGTCTTTTTTAAGTGGTCAATCAATGATTGAGTGATTGATCAATATCAATATTTATTTTTACCGGTCTATAATAAGTTATTGATTGGATGGGTCAATCGAACATTTTACTGGTCATCATCTATTTTTTTTTAATAAAAAGAAAGGTCAATCATTTTTTTAACCAAAGTTTAAAAACTATATATTTACCTAATTTTTTTTTGTTAAAAAATGTTTTTATTCATAGAAGGCAAGGAAGAAAATTTAAAATCGATAAAATATTGGTATTTCAATTTTACTGAAATCATGAAGATATTTACGATAGTGGAAATATATACATATAAATGTATAAAATGATAGCATAAACATAAATAAAGAAGTTTTATATGAGAAACTTCTTATATCTTACATATTTAAGCACCAAAAGGAAGTTCTATGACGCTTAAAGATGATTATGATGCCATTTTGATTCAAGCAAAATGGTATCATGACTTCATTTTTTAATAATGTTTAATATATATAGTTGTTTCTTCTTTTTCTTTCTTTCTTTCTTTTTTTTTTTTAATGAAAATTTTAGAATCTTTATGAAGAAAAAGATCAGTAGAATATAAAAGTTCGAAATTCACCGATATTATCTACATGACAGAAATTTCGCTAATATTATTCCATTATATCTAGATAAATTTCACAAACAATAAGATTTGAATCTATAATTATTTTATGATATTTTGACGTAAATAATTTTATACCCAAATATATTCGATACTCTCTAAAATCGGAATTTTGGTCAAAATTTTCAAAATATCGTGGATGGTTGCATATAGGACGTAACTAGTCATGTCTTTTGGACATGACATTTAGTCGTTTTTGATAGCAGAAAAAGTGTTATTTTATTTTTTATGAGATTTGTAAACCACATAAGAAATACTTTAATCTTCTCTAAAAACACTAATGAAAATCTGCATTTCACTAAAACACACTACAAGATTACGGCAAATTGTTAGGTTGGTCTTTAAATTTTTAAATTTATACAATTTTGATCCTTATTTTTTTTTTTTTTGTAGTTGGAAAGATCTAAAACTATTAAAAACGTTGCTACATTCTATTAATTTTTGGACAAAACCAGTTAGTTAATATCACTTTTTGACTAAATTACTAACATATTTCATCCAAAATTAACCGAAAAGACTAAAATTATAGCAAGACTTTAATCGTTTAGGGATTTCAGCTAGAACAAAGAGTAGTGGTTAAAATTGTACAAACTTAGAAGTTTAGATACTAAATGAACAATTTACCCACATAATTATTATAATCATCCAAAGAAAAAAAAAAAAAAAAAGAAACTTCAATTATTCAATTAACCAGATTAAAAAACTTTCCCTCCACTTCATTTCCTGCAAACTATCCCATTCCCACTTGCACCACTCCCACTACAATCCAACGTCCCATGCTCCATCACCGGCGAGTCCTCCACCTCCTCCAAAACCCTAACACCCGAGAACAAGCAGTTGCCGCAATCGGCCGCCAAAAGCGACGTCGTTCGGTACCTGTCTTCGCCTCCCAACACCGGCATTGCCACCCCGGGCTTCGCGGGGTTCTCGAACTCCGGCCTATAAGTCCTCCCGATCACCCCCTCGACTCTCGACGACAAGCCATGAAACCTAAACTGCACCTCCAAATGAGCGAAACAGTCGTTTTCGGGTATCTGATAGTTGTGAATCCGATCATCTTCTTTAGTCACCGGCACGACATTCACCGCGATCTCCGCGACGTCTGGGATGGTGATCAAAACACTGTTTTTGCTCGAAGTTCTCTCGACTCTGAACCTGGTTTCGGGACACTGCCAAAACGACAGGTCGGATTCTGGGATGGTGAGGTCTTTGCTGTCGTAGGAGAGCTTCAAATGGTCGACATTGTCGTCCCATGAAGACGCCGGTGTCGCCTCGAGAGAGAAGGTTTTCGAGTCGAAGAGAATGCCTAGGGCTTGGATCCAGGTGTAGTCCCTGGACCTTCCTTGCGGTCGGAGACCGATAAAGCGGGCGTTGATCTGGAGGTTGAGGTCGGAGACCAAGCTGAAGTGCTCGTTCTTCTTGCCGTGAAAGTAGAAGACGATGCCGTCGCCGCCGATGAACCGCGGGTCCAGACACGCCGAGCCGAGGCCGTTGCAGTTTGGTTTCCGGTCTACAGCAGGAAAAAGGGTGTAAATTGAATCGAATTATATCAATGTGTTACGCATATGGCGAAAAGTAGTGTGTATACCTTTTAAAATAGTTTATGTTACATTACATAATGTCGATTTTACATTTTTTTTTTCCTTGTTATAGTTGACTATATATCCACTAAAACCGAAGAGAATCCAAAGAAAATCTATGTATTTATAATGATGTAATTCCATTAACTTTTGGCATTTTAAAAGAGAAGTTTTCTCTAGCGGGCATTTTCTATTCCTTTTTTATTTTATTTAATTTTTTTTTTATGTATGAGATTATTTTAATTGTACAAAAGCCAAACTACACAAACTATATCAAATTTAGGCATATATATATATATATATATATATATTTCTTTCTGTTTTTGAAATGAAATTTACGCATATTAAGATTAGAGTAAATCCCTCTTAGGTGAGCATTTTAGCATATAAAATGTTAAGGGTTAAATGAAAATCGGTTTTACTGGTAATGAGCATTAATTTTATAACATCATAACGTATCAAACATCACAAGAAAATTTTTTTAAAATAAATAAATAAATAAATAAATTTAAGGAAATCTGAATAAAAAAAAGAAATTATTGTTCAAAAACACATAACCATATACTATTTGAGAATGTGTAAATTTCCGCATAATCTTTACAGAAGCAACACTATTATTTTAAGTTTGTGTTTGGTACATAGATTTGAAAAGTTGCTTTCAAAAAAAAATTTACTTAAAACTGAGAATCTTTTTGGATCAATGTTTGGAAAAGAAACAAAAATAAACATGGTGTGGATTTCAAAATACTGAAAAATTGAAGCTGAATTAGAATTTTTTTTTTAAAAAAAAACAAAAACATTTCAAAACCTATGTTCCAAACATATTGAAAGATTAAAGTGATTGCATGCATAGCATATCATAATTTTACACCCGACTTTATCATAAGGTGTATAATAATTTGAATTCCTAATTCTAAATTAAAAAAAAAAAAAAACATATGCACACACACACACAAACACACACATAGAGGAAGATTAAACAAAATAGAAAGAACTATGCATATGTCTTGATGAGAAGATATATATAATTAAGGTAATAAGTATTACGTTTGCATTCGGCTTGGCATAAGGGTGAGTTGCAGTTGACATAGCAGACTTTAGCTTTTGGGTCCTTCGGATATCTTGATGGGCATTGCTTTGGGCATTGTATCTGCTTGTTAAAGCATTTGCTGCCTTTGTTGAAGCATGCTATTTTGTCTGCAGCTTCGATTTCCACCAAACTCGACACAAAGAGAAGCAACACAACGAAGAACAAACAACTTCTTAAGCTCTCCATGACTTCCTTTTTTCTTTTTTTTTTTTTTGAAATGGATTTTAGAAAATATGGACTTGCCCAAGTTCTCATTCTATGTCGTTTTTTATAGAACCCTAAAGTGGACTTTGGGGCTACAATAATAATAATAATAATAATAATAATGATCACAATCTTTTTTTAGTTTTAATATACACATGTGTATAGGCTTTCTAGATAGAGGAACGTGGGGGTACGTTGGATTGTCAATGCTTTGCGCAATTGCTTATCTTGGTCAATGCTTTAGTTTGGCGTTTTTGCACATGTGACTTGAACAAAGGATGATGTCTAATTAATAACAAGGAGCCCTTTTTGGTGATGTGCAAATTAAAGGAGAAAAAGAGAAGATTCTACAATAGAATTTGCAATATATATATATATATATATTGGACTGATTAGACAATTTATCCATAAAGATCATATTACAATCTTACATTAATGGAACTACCTGATGAATATATAGTTCAGAATTAACATCATAAATATCAAATTATATTAAAACCATAAATATAATATTTAGTGGAACTTAATTAACATTTGATAGTTCAGGGTTGACATTATAAATATCATCCAGTTATGTTAAAATCATAAATATGATATTTAGTGAACTTTAAATATCTGATACATATGAGATCATAAGCTAAACTTGATGAATATCTGATAATTCAAAATTGTATATTATTATTATTATTTTCCCTTTATCATACTATGTTGAGAAAAATTCCCACAAACATAAAAGAAAAAAAAAAAAAAAGCTTAAATGACATAGAATTGGTCTTTCATATACAAAAACGCTTTTGTGACCTGGGAAAGTCAACTTTTTTGAGAGATCGCTTATAACATGGTTGGCCCACGTGATGGAAACATGCATGTACAAATTTTTGACCCTCTAAATTCGCCGTAGATACCTCCTTTCGTTTCCTTGTTCTTCAACTTCAATTTAGTCTAAAATAATTCCACCACCGACTATCTTGCAAATTGCCATTTCTAGTGCGCATATTTTACTTTATATTTGTTTTTAAATTATTTTCATTTATATTCTCTGAATTTTAAAATCGTTACTACTGTCAACTTTAAAAACTTCAACTTTTCCCTTTAAATTTTGAATTAGACAACACTTAACCCCTTGTTTTTTGAATTCCAGTCAAAAGCAGACGTAAAAAAGGGGTGAGTTAAATGCAGTCATGTGATCTTTTTTTTATCTGAGTTTAGTACCCTTTTATTCCGTCTATTTTGATTCAAAATTCTAAAAAAATTATAAAGTGAGATAAACTCAAAATTTGGAAAGCAAAATACATATTTTTAAAGTTTAAGAGTAAAATGAAAATGATCTTAAAGTTTAGGAGTATTATGAGAATAATCTTTTTATGTTTTAAGGGAAACTCCCTCTTAGCAAGTCATGAAGCAACAATCACATTATGACACTCAACGAGTAACACGGTTTTCGAATACTACGTTGTAAATTATGTTTGCAAAACCACTTCACAACCTCCAATTTCATCATATGTGTCGTTTCTCTTTTTCTCTGCGCGCGCGCGCGTGCATATATATATATATATATAAGATCATGATATACTGGTTCTTCTCCTCTAGCTAGGCCTATGCATAAAACATTGCTTTTCATGACCTTAATTTACTTAGATATATAGCTGCTATAATCATCTTTAAAAATAGGGGAATATATATATATATATATATATTGACAACTCAAAAGAGGAAAAGCTGCATCCATTTGATTGTGATGGTCAAAAACTTTTTTGGGCTTTGACAACTTAGCCTATGACACTTCTAATTTTGGCCATTCATCTTTCAACGTGTGAATGATGTAGTCTATTTTTACTAAGTTTACTCTGGATTTTGATTGGATTTAAGGGATTGAGGATTGTGGAATTGAAAGATTTATGATGGAGTTTGAATTAAGATTTTGGAATTGGCTTTTTTTGCAACGGTGTACTCTGATTTATTGAATAGTTAGAATTTACATCCTAAATCTTTAATTTTTACAATTTGTGCTCTGAACTTATTAAATTTATAGCAATTTACCCCTCATTGATAACAATGTTAGTCTTTTAAAGAAAATTGATATGTGATTTGTACATATAAGTCGTTAATTAATGACATGAATGATCATTTTTATCTATTTTAATCCAAATTTATTTAGATTAAGATCTTTAATTAAGTATTATCAAAGCAGAAATCTATAGATTAACTTTGTTTTATATATAAACTATTCGGTTCATATTGATTAAAAAAGACCTTCCATACTTTTATTAATGACCTATATGTAAGTCAATTTTCATTAAAAAAAAATTCAACATTTTAATCAATGAGTAAATTACTACAAATTTATAAGTTCATGGTGTAAATTGTCAAAAGGAAATGTTTAAGGTGCAATTGCAACTATGCGATAAGTTTTGAGTGTACCGGTGTTAAAAAAGAAACCTTTGGAATTTTTGGTTTGACATGTGTTTCTGTCACTAATTTCACTCAACAATCAGCAACATGAGCTACAATGCAATGGTTAGCTAGTCATGGGGGTAAATTGCTGAAATTAAAATTTGGTGCCAAGGTTACCAATGTCTGAAATGTTCAGGGTAAATACGCAAATTTGGTTTCCTATTGTAAATGAGCAGTGTCTTCCTCCACCTCTCTTAACGAAATGCTCTCATTTTATCACAAAGACTTTCGTTTTCAACTCTTCAAAAAAATTCGGAAAAATGGCTAATGCCATTAATGCAACTGAGCAAGTTTGAGATCAATTATCTTCAATTATATTACCTCCAAGGATTAGAGTTGTAAATATAGACCAGTTCAAATCAATCAGTTCATGCTAGCCAACACATAAAAGGTGGATAGGACCGATCATGCCAGCACAATACTTTTAAACTTTTTACTTAACCTAACAATATAAAACATATGGGCCGACCCGACCCACTCTTGATCCATTAAGTTATAGAGTTAGGTTGTATCGGCCTTTGTTTCAATCGAACGGGAGCCCGATAAATATCGGAGATGATATATTTATAGCCAAGATCCAAGGGTATAGCCAAGCTAAAACTAAAATTCTTTAGCAGAAAAAAAAAAAAAAAACAAAGGCAGCCAAAGCTAAAACAGCCAAGAGGGGAAAAAGAAATTGAGAAAGACAGTTAACACAAACTATTGCACAATAATTACAAACTCCGATAATGTTCCAAGCAAAAACGTATTGAACAATACTATCGAGGTTTCACTTTTACCCCTTTACTTTGATCAATAGATTGAACTCCAAACTTTTAATTGTAATTTAATAATTTAACAAAATTATTTTATAGTGCACTTGAATCGATAATTAATAATAAAATTTAAAAGGAATCACCCTCATATACATAACAGAAATGAAGATATATTCGTCCAAAATTTAATAGTAACATTACTATTTTATTATTATTATTATTATTATTATTCTTCGTCCAAAATTTAATAGTAACATTACTATTTTATTATTATTATTATTATTTGCTTTTGAACTTGGGGATGAGGGATTGAATCTACATCTTGAGGTAAAGTCAAGTGCGAAATTACTGTTAGACTATGCCTGCAACCAGAATTGTAGTTCTCTAAAATTAAAATTTACAAAAAAAATTAGGATGTGCCAAATATCCACATTAATTATCGAAATATAATCATCACATCAACTGCAAATTGCATTCTGAAATTAAATATATATAACAATGTACTCTTTAAAATGACTAGATAACAAAGAATCAACCATCAATCCATAGACGTTTTGAATTCCTCACCACAGTTTGTCTTTTCTAAAAATAAAGCAGGCCACTTTTTGTCCGTTTTTAGGAAATTATTGATCTGTTTTCACCTAACGAATATTTTAATTTTTAGCAATTCCAATTTCCAGCAGATATATATATATATATATATGTGTGTGTGTGTGTGTGTGTGTATACTATATAGTTATAAACAATTTTCCCAAGTACAACTTTTATACTTCATTCTTGTTTGAAAGTATACACTACTAAGAGTGCCATGGCAAAGGAAGTAATAGGGCAGGCAAAGGTAGGGGTTGGGATAGAGAGATTGTGGAAAGCTTTGGCCAAAGATTTGAGATTTGTGATTCCAAAAGCCATCCCAAGTTTAGTGAAGCAAGTCGAAGTGGTTGAAGGTGATGGTGGTCTTGGAACTGTCTTCCTCTTCAGCTTTGGCTCCGGTGAGTACGGTTCCCCTAATTCATGTCCGTCTTTTCCTATATTTGTTTCTCTGTTATATCACTAGTTGTTTTCAGGATTTGAGCCTAACCACCGCACCCTTACCAATCTTATTGCCATTTGTTTAAGCAATAACAAATTAGTTATTTATTTTTCATACTTTGTTTTGGTTTTTCTTTTTGTGTTTTTTAAAAAATTATAATATTATATATTTTGAATGTTCTCAAGATTATATGATCTCTATTTTCTGAATTACATATACATGTGAAATTTATACGTGTTCTTATTAGTCTACAATTGATTTTGAAATTTGAGTTGATGAAAATTAACTACGTAACCAAACATGAATTAAGCGTTATGTGTCAAAAATTCATAGAAAAAACCGACGAACTGTAACTTTCTAGCTAATCTAAAGGTGTAAACTTTAAATACTTGAAACACTTCCAAAAGTATAAAATATAGGGGTTTTTTTTCCTGTTAAATCTGCTGATTTAGTAGTATAAATCAAATGTTGACTCAGAAAAATATAAATAATTGACATGAAGAAGGTATCATATTAAGAACATTTAAGATGCAAGATATATATTTTTAGCAAAGTCTCTTGTCAGGCTATTATACAGTCTACTACGTGTAACATCAAGACGTGATTTGTAATACTAACTCATTAATATCTGTTGATACCTGTCAACTTCTAGTAAAAGTTTCAAATTGTGAAACCAAAAGCTTGTCTGAGTAATAGAGGTTTTAAATTATTCTTGATGACAAAATGTCAGATGTAACAACAATGACATACCAGAAAGAAAAGATTGTGGAGCTTGACGAGTCTCTTCACCAAATCGGGCTGCAAGTCATAGAAGGAGGACACTTGGATCTTGGGTTCTCTTCATACACAACAACTTTTCAGCTTACTACTGCAGATTATGAAGAGCAGAAAACCCTAATCAATTTCAAGGTTTCATATGAATCTGAAATTGAAGAAAGTGCAATGCCATCAAACACAACCGCCTCTGTTCTTGCTTTCATTAGTAGGCTTGAAAGTTATTTGTTGAATGGTTCTTTCTAAATATAGGGCTCTCAATGATATGTCATATAGATGGTCAAGTTGGGCTAATAAGTTGGCATCTGTTAAAAAAAAATGTAGTATGTTTTCAAATAAGATGTGCATAACATGCATGGATAATTGGCATTACATATTAACAAACTTGCATCATTGTTGAGCACGAAGAGTTCCTGTGAGTGCACTGAAAATATTTCACTTTAAGGGGCGAAATTGTCAATTTCTTTTCCGCTTCTTTTTTCCCTCTCTTTTTGGAAATTAGCATGCCTTTGTTGTATGACTTTGAATTGAGTATTTTGAGTTGGATTTTATGAGTTGAATTGTTCTATGTTTGGTGCATGGGTTTGGAAAAAGTATAAAAATCTGAAATGTGTTCAGACAAAAATACCAATATGAAACTTGCTTCAATCGTCTTGAAAGTCTATGGAAATAAAAAAAAAAATCATCCCATTTGGACTTATATATGCAAAGTTATAGACTTTTAAAATTTATGTTGTAAAGATATAATAGTAAGCTATGAATAGTTGAAACTGAAAAAAAAAAAAACAATTACATTTGAATGCAACTGGTGCACCAAACACTTGCTTAGTTGCTGTTATGACCTAAGGGAGGGAAGTATTTATGTATAAACAAATGATATGACATTTAAAACCACAATTATTTTCTTTCTAATCAAGGAAACAACTGCTAAAACCAAATGATGATACGACAATATCATTGTAGCTTGAATAAAGATGAAACCACAACGTGAGCTTAATAGGACTTACTCTGGAGAACGAAGTTTTTATGAAATATATGTAACGTTTATCCTATAAAACTATTTAATTTCATGTATCTATTTATTTCATGAAAATAAATGTCTTGTGGATAATTTTCATACTTTCTGTTATATATTTCTATATATTTTTAACATTTTTGATATTTTTAGTTCAGACAATTCTGTCACTATCAATATCATGATCCTTGCATATTTCTACCACCACGATTATGATGAATTTCGGGACCAAATTCGCAAAGTGATATAAGAGTCATGCAAGTACACCTACAGATCTCGTAAGGTGATGAACACATGACCTTGTTGTTTTTGTCATTATGACGTGTTTGAAGTCTGATTTGCTCTTTCCATGGTGCCGATTTCATTTCATGGTATCCGACCTTGGCAAATGAGTATCAGTAGAGAAAAAGAGATAGGAGTTGAATGAGAGAAAAATCGCACTATAATATTTTCCATATATTTTAAAATCGAATTAAATTGTTACAGTGAAAAAAAAAAAAACTTAATGTTTACATGTTTAAGTATTTTTCTTTTTCTTTTTTTTTTAATTACCACTTAAATGTGCATGCCATGATGATTCATTTTTCTTTAAATAATTATGTATATTTTAAATGGTTCAGTAGATGTTGCCAATGAAAAGAAGCAATTCAGTACTCTACTTTGTTAAAAGCGGAAAAAGAATGCGGAGGCTAAAATTATCCTGCTTTATATCACAACTGAGCACGATTAAAATTACCGGCCACATGGTTTAAATTTCAGTGAAGTTTTAGTTGACAACCAATTTTTAGTGTGTAAGTTTGAGTTGAAATTGATAAGTTTAAATAGTAACTTTTGTTAATTTTTTCAAAAAAAAAAACAAAAAACTTTTTTAAAAAAAGACAAAAATTAAATTGATAGGTGTAAATTTAAACTTACACCTCAATCAAGCTCTAAACTAATCTCCTATCAATATTTAAAAAAGCAAATTTTGCTCAAATTTTCGTCCTCCCTCTACTGCAGCCACGTGTCACATTTTCTTTTCTCTTTGCTTTTTATTTATTTATTTATTTATTTTTTGCGTTTTTTGGACATTAAAAACTCTGAGAGACGGAGAGAGAGATGGGGAAGGGTACAAGTGAGAGCAGAGAGAGAGAGATAGAGAGAGAAAGGGCTGCGCATGGGAAAGAGTCAAATGAGAGTGGAGTCCACATACCTTAAATTTTTCGATAATAACCTACATTTAAAAAAAATACTTTTCACAAACTGTTAAAATATTATCTTTAAAACAAATATAAATAGGGTTATTTACATTTTTAACCCTATATTTTGCTTTAAATTAAAGGGTATTTTAAATATAAAATTAAGCATTGATCGAGAAAGCATATATATTTATACACTAAATGTAATCTAATCATTAAAAAATGTAAAATTTTAAAACACATTGTATACTTTTTAAATAAAAACAAGATTTGGTATAAAAATACAAATAATACATAGTTGTAGTCTTTATTTTTAAGCGTAATTTGAACAATTTAAGGTCAAAATTAAGTGTTGACCAATGTAGAGTATAAATTTGTATATTAAATATTATCCGATGGTATACAATGTAAAAGTTCAAAATGCAGGATATACTTTCTGAATAAAAACAAGACACATGATATAAAAAAACGTAAAGTTATATAACTAATTCATTTTTTTTTCCCTCATATGATCTCCCACGAAGCGCGTAGGTTCGACTAGTGTTCATTAATTACCCTAATCTCACCTTACGCCCTACTATATGAATTCTTGAAAAAAAAAATTATCAATATGGTGAATTTTACAATGGAGTACACGTGCTTTTTCCTATGGACAGGGTAAGGAATTCAACCATCCATTTATTTTAATATGGCTTTGATTAAAGTGGTGCACCAAAACTATTCTAGAATAAACTACACAAGATTACATTATAATATATATATATATATATACACACCACTTCACTGCCATCCATATCCATGGTCCACCATGCATGAAGCTCACTAGTATTTATTTGCATTTTCAAATTTCCAGAAAAGACATGTAAAAAATGATACATTGAATTCCAGCAAAGGAGAAGAACTTCTCCTCTAAATCTCATTATTATGATCCCCTCGGTCGTCAAGTTTGTCATATTTTCACTCTTTTTTTCCCTTTGAATTTCCATACGCGAAGAAGAAGCTACAGTGGTTTAACTTTAGTCTCTTTCACGATGAGCGACTCAAGGGGCATCTCCGCCACCTCTGTCGACTGTGCTTCCATCGCCATTTCCGATACGGTAACAACATGTTCGCTTTGCCAGCGCCTTAGTCGCCGGTGATGAAAAACAGGATCAAAATATTGGGAGGATTCAAAATTTGATCGGTTCTTGAACTACCACCGCTCTGCGATGACAAACTACATCGATCAGTTCTTTGAGCAGCAGAAATAGAAGAACGTGATAGAGAACTTTCGAGAAGGAGAACGCTCGGTTCTACTACTTATTTATTATCTAGAAGGGTTACATTTACACCTACCATAGTGATAAATACCACCCGTCACCTAATAAATATTTATTAATTTCAAATAGTAAATTTATCCTTTTTTATATAGATACTTTTTATATAATACCTGATATAACTCTCTCCAGGCGAGCGAACCTTCCTCCACGATCCTTGGGCCATGATTTTCTCCCACCAGCCCACACAATCAGGGCCCGTTTCCCGGCTCCAACACAATGATTTGAAGCCCGGATCTCCAGCCTTCCAACCGTGTGTATCCGGCTGATTTACCAGCTGTGAAGCTGATTTTGTGGACCAAATTTCTCTCCAGCACCTAATGTCTTCAAGGCCTAGATAAGGAGGGACCTCTTAGCAAGTTTGTGGACGTTTTTACCTTAGCATTTTAGGCCGAGTTTGGAGTTTTTTTTTTTTTTTAAAAGAATTTTGTGAGATGGATCGCAAGTTAGGCTAGATAGTTTGGTGAGGCTAGTGATGAATTCATATGTCGAGTGATCCAATTTGGGTTTGATTTTCATTTTGTTTTGTAAAGTTTATATGTTTTAGTGGATTAAATATCTTTATTTCATTCTATTTTGGTTCAAAATATTTTGTGCCAGTCTTATATAAATTTAGTCATGCTTTATTTATGTATAATATCACATTCTATTTTGACAAGATCTATTTTATGAGTTATCTTTTATTGCAATTTGCTAAAATAGTATTTTGTCGATTTTGGCTAACTTGTAATGATAAATCCATTTGGTTCAACATCGAGATTTAATCCACCGAAACACATTTGTTCATTTTCTTGATATTTAATTCCATATTTTCCACTTGCTTGTTTGGGACGTGAAACTTGCAATTGAATCATAAATTGAAAATTGGATTCAAATTGGAGAACGAAACATGTGAAGGATTCACGACATCTTGCCTTATTTATTATTAAATTTTTCTCTACCTAAATTCTCTTTTTCATGTTTTTATTATTTTCTTTTTCACAAAATCAATCAAAAATGTATTCTCTTTTCATTATTTTCTTTCCCTATTTTTGTAACATTTTTCTTCACTAGTATTATGTGTTTTTGTTGTTGCCTTCCTATGAATATAACCGTTTGATCTGTACTACGTTCGACCACTTTGCGAGTGCATCTTTGTGCGTTAATCAGTTTTGTTTTCACAATCTTTTTTCGTATTTTTTTTTTTTTTCCAGTGGAAAGAGAACCACAACGTTAACAATGCTGAATTTAGCTCTTCTCTATGATTCACTGAGAAGCTTTTTTTTTTTTTTTTTTAATAGCATATTTAGTAAGTACTCTTGAAATATATAACAGGTTTTAAAAGAGACAAATTATAACATATTTTTATTTCTTCAATTAAAATATATTATCTATTTTCAATTTTACCCTCCACCCAATCTCAATCTTCCAGTGCATCTCTCTCACTCCCTTGATAGCGTTGTCATTGTCTCCCAATCCTCCGAGAATGTTCTTCTATGGCACCGGCGAGGACATCGTCACCGTCTCTACCATTTGGGCTTTTCTCTCCGAATTTCCTCTCTCTCTTTCTCTCTCAGATTTCTCTCTATCTCTCTTGCATCTCTCTATTTTTCATATTTCAGTTACATTTGTAATTATGTTGTTAAATTTTATGAAAACTTTAATGGAATTTATTTTGAATTTTTTTAATTAAAAAGTTAATTGATAAATGGATAGGGTATGAGTATAGTACCTTTAGTGGGAAATTAGAGAAAACTAGGTGAATTGTCATGTTTTGGGTACCTTATTATAATTTTATCCACTCTCACATTAAAGTTAATTTTAGTGTTATTATTGATGGGGTGCCACAAACAGACTGGAATACCTTTCCGGTCGCGCGATAAAGTTAATTGATAAATGGATAGGGTATGAGTATAGTACCTTTAGTGGGAAATTAGAGAAAACTAGGTGAATTGTCATGTTTTGGGTACCTTATTATAATTTTATCCACTCTCACATTAAAGTTAATTTTAGTGTTATTATTGATGGGGTGCCACAAACAGACTGGAATACCTTTCCGGTCGCGCGATAAAGCACACGTGGAACGCCGAACACTTGAAGAAGTATTATCAGTGTCATGTTTAACAATGTTTTATGTTTAATTAGTACTTTCTGCTTTAATAGTGGTTTTAGGGGGTCGCTTGGTTTTTAATGTGTTGAACTACGTATTGTGTGTTGTATGATGCTTTGTTTCTGGTTTTTTGTTCTTGACAAATTAAAAGGATTTTAACTTTGCCCGACATGAATGAAGGAACCTTGTTCAAAATTGTATGTCAAATTGCATTTGTTTATAGTTCCATGCCCTACGCCAGAATAAATATCCAGCATAGGACAGAGGCAGGGATGTCCCTAATAATTAGACACCAACTTGCCAAACACATAAATTGTTTCGGCACCATACAAGATACAAGCTAGTGATACAAGCTACGTTTAGAAAAATTTGCAAGCCACTTTTAGAAAAAATTCCTGGTGAAGTTTCTCAAAAAATTCCTAAGGGAAGAAAGGGAGAAATAGGGTGCCGACTACTTCAAATTGAGATTGCGACACTTTGGTAAATTTGTCAAAAAATTCCTAAGGGAAGAAAGAGAGAAATAAAAGTCAAATAGGATGCAGGTTACCACTCGCCACATCCTACCTACGAATAAATAAGTTCTCTACTATTCAAAACAATGTATAACTACTTAAAATGTACAATGATTCAGTACAATAGATATTCCTTTTCTTACTACTAAGTTAAAGCGACTACTGAAAAGAAAACGACAACAAAGTAAAGATTAAGATAAAGAGCAACAACTAAATTAAGGAGAATTAGAACACCTATCAGGCCAAGCTAATCAAATCTACGTTCACACTCTCACTCAATGCTAAATCATTGAAGGTAAGTAATTTTGTTCCTATTTTCATATTTTTATAACCTATACTTGTGGAAGTTTAACGGAGATTCAACAAAAGATGATGGACATTTCAACCATTTAAACTCGATGTAAAGCTTGAAGCACTTTGAACATGGAGTTAAAAGCACTTCGAGTGTAGCCCCAAAATCTTGGAGATGTTCCTCGATCATCCTTATTTTTTATCGCTTGAAGTCGATATTCGGAAATGTATTCCATGAATCTAGGGACTTGAGTGATTTGCATTACCAATTTGGCCTTCATCTTCACCGCAAAACCTGTTTAGGTATCTCCATACCGAAGCTATGTCTGGCAAATGTACCGAGAATAATTTTTGCAAAAGTTAGTATTATGCAGCGGAGTGGAACTTTAAAAATATTTCAAAACATAGTAAACATGATGCAAACTGTATTGCTATATATATATATATATATATATATATATATAAAACAATCGTACCAGGATCTACGTTTTGGTTTGGCAAAGAATATAAGCATCCTTGGTATCCAAACATCTCTATAACATATGCTTGTGCTGCATCTAGTTTCTTCTCGTATGCTGTTTAAACTCTCAACATTATTTTTTCTCATCATGTATGAAACTATACGGAGTTTACTTTTAATTATTTTAGTTGATTTTTAAACGTACGCTTATCATTTATTACGCTATAGTCACTTTCACACCATTTTCGTTACGCTTAGAATTTTTTTTTAATTGAAAATTTCATCAAATTTGTGTATTGTTAACCGTTTCAGAGTTTGCTAATAAAGTCTCATTTAAAAATTCAGTCTTTGAAAATAATTTCCTTTTTTAATGTTAATACATCGGTATTGATATCTCCGGCGTTATTTCCTTAAAATCTTAAGTATGCATAATTTGATCCTTGTTTGTATTGTAGAGTATAAAAATAATAATAATAATAATAATAATAAATAAAAGAAAAGAAAAAAAAATTCTCTTAAAATTAAATATAGTTTTTAACCATTATGTCCTTTTAAAAATCACTTTTTGAGTACACTTAGCGCACGTTTTTCATCGTAAAAACTAATCTGGTTATTTAAGGCTTTGTTTGGAATATGAGTTTAACTCCAACTAAATTCTACTTTTTAATCTTAGTTTTTGTCTTTTATTAAAAAGTCAACAAAATTTATAACTAATTTTTGAAAAGTACCAACCAACTCCAACTTAAAAAATTCATCTCCAATCGGCGAACCAAATGTAAGCTAAGTATCTATATCCGAGTGTGAGAAAGTCTGTCTTCAACGACTTGATCATTATAGTTGTCGTACCCATGTAGGGCAAACACTGAAGGTTGTAGGTTTATATATATACATATATATATATATATATATATTAGATTTTTAGAATGAAACAAAGTTAAGGCTACTGATAAATGCACAAAAATGCACTTTTATTGTACATAATTATCAAATAAATTAAGTTTTAATTAAATATTTCTCATGAATTTAATTTAAAATATTTTTGTGTGGAAATATTTAGTTTTAATTTAATTTAATTTGTTTTGTAGGGAGATAGAACATTTGGGTCAAAATTACAAGCAAAATCAGTCAAACAAAGCCCAAGAAATGAAGCTCAAATGTCCCAGCCACTGAGCCACGTCGACAGCTAGCAGTCGAGCCGAGCCGAGCCGCCCAGCTCCTCCTAGCCATGTGTCGACCGTCTGCATGCCGCCCAGACACGCGGGCCCCAACTGTCCCCTCCACATGCGTGTCAGCCGGATAACCTTGGGCCAAGATTTCCTCCCAGCCCGCGCGATCCCAGGCCCGTGATCCTAGCCCTCGTGGCCCCATCCCGAGTGATTTCTGGGCTGCACCTCTCAAGCCCGTGACTCCAGCCTGTGATCCCAGCCGCATGACTTCTGGGCTGCGAATCTCAGGCCCGTGACTCCAGCCCGTGCTCCCAGCTGTGTGACTTCTGGGCTGCGAATCCCAAGCCATCCATTTCCTCCAGCTGGTTTACTGTGAATCTCCACTTGATTTACCAACCTGGGTAGCGGATTTGTGTGCCAAAAATCCTCTCTAGCATGTTGGACTCATGGCTATATAATGAGGGCTCCTCAAGAGGGGTGGGTGTTGTGTTTTTAACCAATTTTTGGTTGAGTTTAGAGCCAAAAAGATAGTCATATTTTTATCCCTTCTTCTCCTATTTTTCTTGAGAGTTTTTGTGAGAATGTTGAGCATGTTAGGCTAATTTCTCTTGGTGGAGCTAGAGATGAACTCATGTGTTGAGTATTCCAATTGGGGTTTTGTTTGTTTGGTTTTATAATGCATATATATTTGAGTGAATTATTCTTCTTCATTTTCTTATCTTCTTTGAATGCAAAATTTTATGTGCTCAGTTTTTATATAGATTCAGTCATGCTTTTTCTATGTAAATTTTGTCATTTAATGTTTTGTAACTAGAATTATTTTATAAGTTGATCTTTGACTACAATATTGTCAATTTGATATATTGTCGATTTTAGATAATTTATAATAATAATCTTTTTGGTCTTAACATGAGACGTTTAATTCATTTGAATACTTTTGTTGAATTTTTATGAATCAAAACTAAAATTGGAAAACAATACACGTGAGGGATTCTTGATGCTTTACCACCTTTTGATTATTGAATTTACTCCATTTTAAATTACGTTGTTTTTAAATTTGTTTAAAATCACAAAAATACTTATTCCTTTTCTTTATTTGATTACTTATTTCTCTAATGCTTTTGGTCCACTAGTCTTTTCTTGTTTGTTTTTATCACCTCCTCGTGGGATCGACCGTCCTAATTGTGCTAGAATTGACCGCTTGTTTTTGTATACGTTTGGGCGTAATCAGCTACTATTAGGCAACAGAAGTAATAGATATAGGGTTCTTTATATCTCCAAGTTATCTTACTTCAAAGTCAATATGGCTGCTTTTGGCAACCAAATGAAAAATAAAAAATAAAATAAAGAAATAAAGGTGAAAAAGGCTACTAAGTTTGAAAAAAAAAAAAAAAAAGGGTGAAAGAGGCTACTAATTTTGTTTCAAAATGTATAATTTATACAAAGTATGAAAGGAAATACAATCATAAATTCAAAAGCCTCGTACAATCAAAAAAATTGAATGACGCACAAGCAAAAATAACGTACACCGGACTTCACAAATAAATTACACTAAACAAGGAGCACAAAATATCGAACACCACACATTTGTGTGCTTTTTAACAAATTCTCTATAGTTGATGAAAATATCCTGTCAATTAATGACAAGAAATCCATAGCACCAAGGCCACACAAACAACCAAAAAGAAATGTATCTTTTGTATGAAACAAAACGAAATCCCAAACAAATATTCAAACTAATCGGTGTAAGAAGTAAGAACCACAATTGTAATTTACGAAATAATGAAAAATGATGCCCTCAACACCGGCGAAGAAGAAAGGAAGAAAAGGAAAGTAGTTGGAAAACACGTGCCTCTACGACAGCAGCAAATACTGACATTACACGACCATATGACTCACCTTTTCTCTCAAACCAAAACCGTTAAATGACAGGCTATGATGATAACCAACGTGCTCGAAAACGCATCAAGACCGATGTTAACCCAGTCCTTCATAACTTTGATTTGGTAGCCCTCCCCTTCTGCAGATGGCATGAACTTAACTCTTAAATTCAAGTCAAAGGACTCATAGATGAAATTTGAAGACCAAAGGACCGGTGATACACTAAACCTCTTCTTCTCTATGTCTCTAACTTACTCGATTTCCCTTTTCTTTTTTTTTTTTTTTTTTTTTTTCTCTAGGGCCGGCATTTTTTTTCCTCTTAATTATTAGTTGCTATGGTTGTATTTTTTTGACCTAAAAAGTAATTAATTTCAAAGTCAATATGGCTGCTAATTTCCCCTATACCCCTAAAAAAGAAAAAGAAAAAAATTTTCTGATGTGTTAGGTATTGGTTGACCAAAATTTATAGTAAATGAATTACGTCCAAAATGAAGAGCGCCGTATGCATTAATCGCGTATCCATCCACTTGAGTTTGTACTTCTTTCTATTGGACGCGTATGAAATGCCATGAGACTTATGGCTGCCCGATTGTTTTTGTTAATTGGATATTTTCTTTAATTGTTTTATTTATTTTTTGTTTTTGGTCAATTTAGACTTGTGCTTTAACCTATGATTTGGCATGTGGTTTAAACTGTTTGTGAAGATGCCCAAGTACATTCCTATTGCGATCTAAATGCAACATATCATAAGGGGTGTAACGGAGCGAGGATTTCTTAATAAGGGATAAAAAAAAATTCTAATCAACATTATATTAACATCTATATATAATTCAGTTTTTGTTTATTAAAATCTAAATTTTTTGTCCAATAAAATATAGATAATCATTAATTTAGGAAGGATCAAGACTAATTTATATACATACTCACTATATTAAATTAAAAAAGCCCCATTATATTAAAATTAAAGGAGAACAAAAAAAAAAAAAAAAAAAAAAAAAAGAGGTAGGGAGGGTCTCTTTGCACATGTTTGGATGCACATGTAATTACCCCATATTTGGTTACAAAATAGAGAATTCATGAAATGTTTCAAAATTACGTAGTATATAACTGATATATTTTGCAGTTTGTAAAAATTTTCTTTCTTTTTTTCTATGACTTAACATGATTAGTACGATCATGCTAGATGTCTTTCCTTTTTGTTCATTTCTTTTTCTCATTTTACTCCCTCTCATGGCCCGGCCTCAATCCCTATATCTTTAATTAAATTACAGTTTGTTTTTATTTATATCTTTGGTTTTTTTTTTTTTTAGAATATCTTTGATTGAGGTAGAAATTTCCTTTAAAAAAATCTATTTAATTACAGGCTTATCTATCAATAAGCTCATGTGATCAGAAATTGTTCAATTTGTAGTATGATTTGTGTTTAAGGTGCACTTTACACGTACATAGTAACTTTTTCTTCTTTCAAGAAAAAGAGACATTTTAACCAAAAGTTATGTCTGTTGTGACAGATGCGTACATCTATTCATAAAAAGACATGTTTTTTGTTGTTAAAAAAACTTTAATCTAAGATCAACTTTCAATTATATTTCAATATGATTGTTGCATAAACCCGTTTGCAAAACTTTGTAATGAGTAAGGGTCCGTTTGGTTTATGGAATATGATAGTATTGGATTGGATATTATTAGAGGATTGGATTGGAGTACATAGGAAAGTAATGGATTGGATTTTGGTTAATCCTATTCTGTGTTTGGTGATGTACTAGTAGGATAGGAGTAGATTTTAAATTCAATTAGAAATAATATTTTACTGAAGTTTCAAACAATTAATTTTTGTTATATATGTTAAATAGTAATCAACACAAAATTAAAATTTCATTTCCCGAAAGGTATGGCTCCGTAAAGAGTAATGAAATGGATAAGTATGAAAACCAATGTTAAATATTATTATTAAATTGAAAAATGAAAAACCAATTAAACTGATAAAAAAAATTATTTTTTAACGAGATAAATATGTGAAAAAAATGCAATATGTATATCTAGGTTTTAGAGTTTTCTCATAAATTCTTTGAATTCGAAAAAAATCACCCATCCAATCCTGAAATGAATCTGCTAGAGATAGAGAGAGAAGCCGCGCAGAAAGGAGAGAGGAGAGAGGAGAGAGATAGAAGCTGCACAGAAAGGGGGGAGGAGAGAGAGAGAGAGAGAGAGGAAACTGGGGAGGTTGAGCGACCATGAAGGAAACTAATGGCTTGTTTGATGAAATGGTTCAACTCAAGTTAAACTGTACTTTTTCATCTCAGTTTTTGTCTTTTTCTGAAAAGTTAACAAAAATTATGACTAGTTTTTAAAAAGTCAACCAACTCAAACTTAAAAATTTTAACTCAAATCGTTTCACCAAACGGACCCTAAAATTTCGAACCAAACATGGGATGAAAATTTATTATCCCAATCCAGTCCATTATACCCTTTAATCCTGTATACCAAACAGGCCCTAAGAAAAGTACTCCCTTTCCCCATAAACCTAAACTGTAAGTGACGTCTAGGTATGGACTTCTAAAAGTTAGGCGGCAAAATCCCACTTCTAGAAGAAGATGATATTTTATGGTCAAATTTTATCTAGTGCAACTTTGTCAAGGTCTTCTCTTCCTTATCTTCAAGTCATTTTGAACTTCTATAAATAGTAAAACGTACCCCAATAAACATCAATATGTGTATCACTAACACTAGGAAAAAAATGGATAAAAATTTCTGCAAAAGCTTTCTAATCTTGGTGGTTTATTTGAGCTTCTTCAAAAACAATGGCCAACACGTGACAATGGCCGCTCCGACTGACGGATTCACAGTGGTAAATCTAGTTCGCCCAAACAACTTTCAACTGCATAAGCCTTATGACCAACCTGCTCAGAATCGTTACAGTGGCGCCACTCTTAGTCCTTTTTCTTATTTCTATGAAAAGTTTTGGGTTTACAGCACTGACCAGCCCTTCATGCAAGGCAGTCCAACCAAACCTCGCACAGAAATGCGAATTTCGGTATTCATTTACTTCTTCTTTTTCATACCATCGTATGCATAAATTTCGGGTGTGTTATGTGAATGTTGGGTTAGAAAAAATTGTATTTTTAGTCATTTTGTGACAAGTTCATTCAACTGCCACAAATATTGTCGTATATGACACTCAGCAGGCAAAGCTACATATATATTTTTTTAAATGGGGCACTAATAAAAAAATGTGTAGTTATATTTTTCGATTGCATGTAGGAGGGTCTAGATATAATTTTTCCTGTAAAATTAGGGCAGAACAACATAAGTGAATAGGAGAAAAGTTATAATTTTTTTTTTAAAGTAGGAGAAAAGTTAATTATAATAATTCTTTATAACTTAGGACACGAATAAAATTTCATTAAAATATTTAGTGTATAAATAAAAATTCAAAAATTACGCTTACTTTTTTTTTTTGTTCACTTTAATAACCTGTTTCGGCTGTAAGGGCAAAACATTTATAGTCAATGTCCTAAAAAATAACTTACTGTATAGTACATATTATTTTTATTATATAATTTTTGTTTGAATTGGATTTGGAAACACAAAATTACCAATCTGAAAAAGCCAAAAAACTACATGGTACCATAATGATAACCATTTTTTTAGGGTGGGAAAAAAATCTGTAATAATGGAACTCCTATTATAATGGAAGGAAATTTTCTTCTGTTAAATTTTATAAATACAAATTTGAGTATGTTCTAATTATTGGGAACTAATTTTCGTGATTATATATATATATATATAGGGGTATGACTATACCTCAGGAGTGTGGCAATTCGAAGGCCACTTTGTAGTACCAAGTGGTACAACAGGAGCTTGCATATTTCAGGTTTTCGGTGCAGGAAACGGTCAGGCCACCACTCTTCAACTGAGGGTTTACGGTGGGAACTTGATGATTTACAATTCCCAAACCATTGCCTCTAACATCTATGGAAAATGGTTCAAACTGAATGTCATCCACGACGTTGGCAACTCCCGGGTGACGGTCTTCCTCGACGACGAACAAAAGGCAGTCGTCAGTGGTCGAGGGCCATCTACCTTTTACTTCAAATATGGAGTTTATGCACAGGAGGGTTCTAGCAACTACATGCAATCAGATTGGTTCGGAATCAGAGTCTTGAGAAGATAAGGATATTTTCTCACTAAATAAAAAGAAACTGCTTTTATATACCTTAAATAAAAGTGCAATTGTTCATGTGGATCACATGCTACACTAGAAAGTTGAAATAAAGAATGCAGTTTGGATGTTCAAGTCTCTTTGTTTATCAGAACGATAAAATAAAAGTTAAAAGAAAAAGAAAAAAAAATTATATTGACCGTCGAACCTGCTCGAGTATCTCGATACGGAAGACATGACTTGACAAGCATGCCGAGCCGAATTTGTTGGAAAAATTTGTGTTTCACAGTAAAGTGTTACTTTAAAAATTACTGGTGTGAGGGTAATGGTTCTCAAGCCTGCAAAATTGTGCTCTTTAAGTATAACAAATACAAATAACAATCAGCAAATGGAAGATCAATCAGCAAACGCAGCTTTGCTCATTGGCTCGCTAATCGTCATGTAAAAAGCCTTTCGTCGCGATCGGAAACTAATGAGTAAGGGGAGGGGAGATTTTGACTAACAAATTAATTTAATACAAAGCCCCCATAAATGGAAACTTAAAACCTACATACATTGATATATTTTACAATCCCAAAGGCGACAAACCCCGGCTTTACATGGATCCCTCACAACCTGTAGAATCAGTCTCCACTGATCATAAGCGATTGGAAAGGAACCCTCTTGATTTCAAGAAACGTTGAAAAGTCCTTGTTTAATGGCTGTTTCCATGGCTCCCCATCCATCTGCATGTAGGCGTTTTTCCACTCGCCGCCTCCAATTTCTAATCGAATTGCAGCGGCCTGAAACAGTATACAGGAAGCTTACTAAACAACATTTTCACTAAAGTTGATGCTTCCGAGGACAAAATACAAGGAAAATCAGCCTGTACAGGATAAGCACAATCTGTTCCACGTTCTAATTATACCAAAGGTATACTGGAAATAAGGCAACCCAAGATAAGCCTTGAACATTTCAAGAACAAAATATTTGCAATTAGAAAAATTGCCACCATGACAACATAACCAAGATGCCATTATGCTGAAAATTCCGACAACGTGATACTGGTGTCTACAGTAAAAAACCTATCAGAAGCGGGCTGCTTTTTGGGCTATGCTTGTATGGCCTCTTCTTATAGCAATAGCTTCTCTCTCGATGGACGTTAAGAACGGTAGTTTATTTATTACAATTTTTTAACCTGGACTACCGAGAGAATATAGACAGCACATAAATGAAGTTCATACTTGATGAGGATGCATTAGAAAAGTGTTAAGCCTATCAAATCTACAATCGTTAAGATGGATCAGATTTTAAACAACCGAGTTACAACTGTATGTTATGTATCTTTTTCTGTAGAGTTAAAACTTAATCCTCACAGCATTCGGTATAAAATTTAAAAAACAACTGCAGTACCTGCGTAATGTGCTTGGCAGAGATGAGTTCAACCATGACAAATGACGCATGCCATCCTTACTTAAGGCCAAAAATTTCCAGAAGACCATCATCGGCAGACTATTGTTGATGAGGTGCCGAGTTAATGTTCGTAGTTCCAAAAATGAAACAAGAAAATTTCGCTTAATAAATTTCTTACAGGCACCTATTAAGTGTCATTAAGATAAAGGGTGCCGACTTGAGTCAAAGATAAAAGGTGCCGACTTAAATCAACAATAAAGGGCGTTGAATTCAAAGATAAAGGGTGTCAATTTAAACAATAATGAGGCCAAGAAATATAGATACCATCAAGAGTGCCAAATAGGTACTATCAGGAAAACCCATCACGCAAAACTATAAAAGGCCGTTGAGACCCGGTCAATCAAATGGGCCAAGAAGAGATCGTGGAAGGTACCAAATTGGTACTGTTGATAGGGCGTCGAATCTTTCAGCACCTTGTCCGAGGAAAGTTAGTGCAGCCTAATTTAAAAGGATGTCGAGAAAACCAGGAATGGTTATGGGTGCTGGCTAAGACCCAAGACAAAATGGAGGCGGTAACAGTTAAGGGAATTAGAAGAATAGCGGGTGGATCGGAGTTAACTACCACAACACGGGGAATCATCTGAGGACTTTTGTTTTTATGAAATATTTTAAATGTGAAAATATATATAGAGTTCAAGATGCCCCAAAGAGGGCCAATAACCACTTTTTGGTACCCAAGAACTGTACTCTATAACTTTCTCTGAGATAGTGAAATGATGACTCCCTCAGCTCCAAAGAAAACTACCCTTCGGAATAGAAGGGGAACCTCTATAAATTTATGGTGTTCTTTATTTTTTCTGTTCTTTCGATTGATCACTTTACTATAATATATTAGGTTAACAGTATACATTCTGACTCCAGTATTGTTAGGCGGATTTTGACTTTTAACAGTTATGAAATGAAAAAAATTATCAACTTTAATATTAAGGTGGGCATAAATATAAGGAGGTTTTAAACTTATAGCATTCTTGCATATAACCCTGGGAATTATCCACTCCTGCACCCGAATTAAATTAGACGGGTAAAAAGGGAGGCCGGTATGGGAGTGGGGGAAGCATGCCCACCCTCGCCCCGCTTCATTGTCATTCCTAGCTGAAATTGATGCATCATTATCACATTTATTACAAAAAATTAGTTTAATTTTTTTTCTTTTGGTTTTAGAACCAAAAATAGATGTTCCTTGAATTGGCCATTTTTCGTTCTAATACCAACCAAGCATCAGATTAAAGGTCCATATTCCTCTCCTAATTTCTTTCCCCGGCCACAACCAAACACATACTGAAGTCTACGAAAGTTGAGTTGGAGTTCGAAAAGTCAGGGCGTTATAAAAAGAAGTAAAGAGGTGGAAACAAAGAAAATAAATCCTTCGGACCAAAAGGGTAGAAATCTGTACACGATATTTTACTTTTAGCAAATGTGACAATGTTGGGGATGCCTATTAATATTGATCTGCTTAGGGGAAACACAAATATCCTTTATGCACGAATTAACAGGACCAAAGTATAGGGTAAGATAAGTGTAATTACCCACTTAATTAAACAATAATCAACTGAATTAAAGCAAGCCCTAAACTATGTCTTTATACACATTTCTATGGTTCTGAGACAATATTAAGCCTTCATTTGGTTTTCAGTTTCCAACTCAAATATTTCATCTCAGTTTTTGTCATTTTATGAAAAATCAACAAAAATTATAACTGATTTTTGAAAAATCAAGCAATTTTGACTTAAAACTTTCGTTTCCAACCAGTGAACTAAACGCACTTGTTCAAATTGAGTGTCTATTTACTCGGATTTTAAGCCAATAGAGATAACATTTGTTCCAAATTATCAAATTCCAGTCAGTGAAATCCTATTTTGAGCACAAAGATTTTAGTCAATGTTGCTTAATAGTAACGAGATTACTTGAAGTCGAAGAAAGCAAAACGTCATGTCTGCCGATGAAATAATAAAATGGAGAAATTTAGACGATACCCAAATTTCATTCACATATAATTATAATCTGATTCTTTTTTTTTTAATTAAATAATTAATTTATGTATCTACACATCATGTGGAGGAGCAGAAAAGGCTGAAAATATATGCAGATCAGATTGAATTAAAATTAAAAACGGAAAAGAAGGACTAACTAGAAAAATAACGCTAGCTAGCAAAGCATATATATAATTCACCATTCCAGCAAAAAAAGAAAAAAAAAAAAAAAGAAAGGGTATATACAATAAATATTCCTTTCATCCTGACACATGTCTACCATGCAAAAAGTGAAAACGCCCGAACACGGTTAATCAATCAATCAATTAGTTAATTAAAATTAAAATTAATTAGACTAATTGGAATAACGCATTTCTAACCGTACCACTGAATGACCAATGACATATATATATATATATATATATTTCTAATTTCTAATGCCAAAAAAGGAAAAGGAAAAGGAAAAGGAAAAGGATAAAAAAAGTAAAAAAGCAGAGAAACTTCCAAGGAATCAAAAAAACGTTATAATTAAGCAACGGACATATATATACATATAAAAATTAAAAAAGTAACGTCCAAATTAGCATGAATAATGTGAGAGCGTAGCTTAGATTAGCTAGCTGGCGTTATTTATGAACGGCAATCTATATATATATATATATAATATTAAAAATGAGAAACTAAGCATTTGTATGTACATTAGTTCCTGAAGAGAAAACAGCAGAAAACATATCAGAAAGATCAATATATATACATATATATATATATATATATAGACACACAGATATATATACAGAGAGAGAGAGAGGATATAAGGTGGTCAAATAGATTTTGAGTAGAAATTATTAGTAAATGGCTACTCTTGTCGTTCCAGAACAACTTTCCGTCGTTGAAGATGCTGAAGCTCTTCGAAAGGCTTGCCAAGGTATACATATTTATATTATCTTGCTCTTACTCTGGTAATACTCTTTCAGTTTTGTATATTCTTTGAAAAAAAAAACCTAAATCTGTTATTATAAACATGAAGAATCCATTACAAATTAGAATAAAAGATTCTCTGTATTATTTTCTTTATATGTGTTTTATATATATATATATATACACACACACACTTTATGGTCACAATATGTTTTTTTTTTTAATATATAAGATAGTTAATTTTGAAGTATTTCTGAAACTCAGAAAACAAAGATTTTAGATAAGATTGAAAAAAATAATAAAAGAAAAACTTCATAGGATATTGCATCTTTATTTTTTTTTTAATGGTCTAAATCACATTAGAATTAGAATGACTCTTTTTCTTGTCTTCAATTGTGCTCATTTGATATTATTATATAAAATACTAAATTCAAACAGGTGAAAAAAATAAAAATAAAAATTACTTTGATAAAATATTTTAACTAATATGACATGATTTTTAAATTTGTATAACATTTTAATTGACATGTTATGATATTAGTTAAAAAATCCAATTTAAGTGAAAATTGTAAAAAAAAAAAAATAAATTTAAAATATACAAATTAAGAGAATTAACAATTTGCCATCGTGGGCTGATCTCGAATGAATTCACAACCAAGTATATAAAGGGAAAAGCATCTAAATACCACAATCTTAAAAGTCACTACACTAACCTGACATAAAACATTAATGTTAGATCAATATCACACAAAATTAAATTATAGTTTTTTATAATTTGTATTATGTTAGTCAAGTATGAAGAATTTGTTCATATTGATTAATAGATAAAAAAAAGTGGTTATTTAGTAATTTTCTTGTATATAATATATAAATGCAGTATAGTTTTCTAGTAGGAAAAAAATATGTATATATATAAATATATGTGTATCTATGTGTACATATATCATATATGTATGCATCCTAGCATAAATCATTAAACCAAGCTAAAACAAGTTGAATGCACTGCTTTTTCTGAGTGGAAATGGAATAAAATTGGAAAATTGAAGATGAATGGAAATTAGACAAATTAGCCAGGTGGCCCTTAATTGAAAAACTAATATATATATATATATATATATATATGTGTGTGTGTGTGTATATATATATATATATAGAGAGAGAGAGAGAGAGAGAGAGTAAGCAGTATCCTTTGAAATCTGGCCTCTTAGATGTGTTAAGGGAAAAGCCAAAAATGGGAACAAAAAATTTAATGTCATACCAAGTATACTTACCCCAGTAAAGATTTCCATTTGACAAAATTGGGTCACCTAACCGAATAACCCCTGATTTAATACTATTTTATCTTATTAATTTAATTATTAGGAGAAGCCAACTATAATAAATTAATTCACACAAGCTATTTATCGCCTTGTTTGGTAAGCCACAAGAGATGTCGAATTTTTTAGCATATTCTTTGGCTGTACTCTAATTTATACAAAAAATAATCTACTAGTTTTGTAATGAAATGGAATTGGCTGCTGTAAGAGCATGTATATATATACTACTACTGCTACACACACTCATATATATATATTGGAGATTTTCATTGCCTTCTCAAACGCTTAAAAAAAAAAAAAAAAAAAAAAAAAAAAAAAAACAACCCCTTCTCAAACAAAAAAGAACATCACCAACAAATGGCCACACTCAATGTTCTGGCAAGTGCTTCTCCGGCTGAGGACGCTGAAGTTCTTCGAAAAGCTTGTAAAGGTTCCCTAGTAGTACTGATCTTTATTAATTTTATTAACATCTCTCTCTCTCTCTCTCTCTCTCTAGATAAGTCATTGCTTTTGTGTTAGAAAGTATGTAATCTTCTTTAAATGAACATAATCATTTTATATATATTATTGCACGATTTAGTTCTCTTATTTTATTTTATTTTTTATTTTATTTTTAAGAAAAACAAAAAAATGAATGGATATGGAATTGGTAATTGTAATTGGGTGTGTGTGTGTGTGTGTGTATATATATATATATATATGTAGGATGGGGAACCGATGAGAAGGCAATAATAAAGGTGTTGGGGCACAGAAATGCGGGTCAAAGGAAGAAAATAAGAGAAGCTTATGAACAGATTTACCAAGAGGATCTTATCAAACGCCTTGAGTCCGAGCTCTCCGGTGATTTTGAGGTCCCTTCTCTCTCTCATTTATTATCACCTATCATACATATACGCATTATATATATATATATATATATATATATCATTATTATGCAAGCAAAACTAACAAAATTCAATTATGCCGATGAGGATTATCGTATTATCATTTTCTTTCTTATTGATTTTCTAATTTCAATCACCATATACATATCTAGATAGCCCTTCTGCTCCTAAAGTGAAGGGTTCTTTTTCTTTTTTTGAGTTCCCTAATTTGAAGCATTAAGTCTACAAACACACACACACACACACATATATATATACATACGAGTTATCTATGCAGTATATAAGAATATCTTTTAGGGGAAAATAATAATTATACTCGTTTTGTTGTTTTTTTTTTTAATTTATAATTGTTTTGATCTGAAAAAAGAAAAAAGAATAATATTGTTTATGTAATTTTTTTTCCGAGTGCATTGATTCAATTGTAGTGCACGCACACACACGAGTTATCTATGCAATATATAATTTCTTTTAGGGGAAAATAATACTTATACTCGTTTTGAACTTTTTGTTTTTGTTTGTTTTTTTGTTTTTGAATTTATACGTGCTTGTTTTGATCTGAAAAAAGAAAAAAGAATAATATTGTTTGTGTAATTTTTTTTTTTTTTTTTGCGTATGCATTGATTCAATTGTCGTGCATATATATATATATATGGATGATTACAATTGTTACCTAATAATTTTCATTGCCGAAGGCCGTTTAGTTGCAAATGAAAGTACTAACAGGGCGTGTGTGAGTGAGAACAGAGAACAGCATAAAATTTTGTCGTCTAGTCCTTTTAACTTGTATATTATAATATTAATGGGGGACATGAAACTATAATATATATGTCGTCTTCTCGGTTTTATCTCTCCTTTTTATGGAACGGAAGGACACGTAACAAAAGAACAACATAAAATATAACGAGGAAAAAAAAAACACGCACACAAAAGAATGATATAATTGAGTAGAATTTATTATATTAATTAAAGGCAATTTTGAACTTATTGTTGATGTGTATCTATTTATCACTTTTTATAATGGTACAGATGTCGGCCATCTGATCAACATCCAAACACATACTTATTATGTACATATTTTATTTATTTTTATATGTAGAATGTATGCAAATGTACATCGTAATTAACAAATGACAATTTTATATGTTTTTTTTCCCCCCCGAGGAGTTCATAAGATAATATTGATATTATCTAGTTATGATCAAAATGCAGAGTTTATTTACCCTTTCCTTTTTCTCTTTTTTCTTTTTTTTGGGGGGGGGGGGGGGGGGGGGGGGGGGGTGTTTGTTTCAGAAAGCTGTGTACCGTTGGGTACTGGAACCGGCGGATCGAGCTGCGGTATTGGGGAATGTGGCCATAAGAAAATCAGAAAGTACAGACTGGAAAGTGATAATTGAAATTTCATGCATTTTGTCTCCAGAAGAGCTGTTGGCCGTGAAGAGGGCTTACCAAAGTCGCTACAGACATTCCCTTGAGGAAGATGTCGCTGCTCGTACCTCTGGAGATTCCCGCAAGGCATATATATATATATACACACACACACATATATGCTTGCTTATACATACAATTACTACTTGTATATAGACACACACACACAAATATATGCTTGCTTATACATACAATTACTACTTATATATATATATACACACATTTATGCTTGCTTACACATACAATTACTACTTGCATATATATATATATGCTTGCTTATACGTACAATTACTACTTATATATATATATATACATACACACAAACATATATGCTTGCTTATACATACATTTCCTACTTATATATATATATAATACATTTATGCTTGCTTACACATACAATTACTACTTGTGTGTGTGTGTGTATATATATGCTTGCTTATACATACAATTACTACTTATACACACACACACACACACATATGAGAGTAAACTTACAATTTAATTCATCTAGGTACTTGTAATTAATTTTTATACATTTCATGGGTTGAAAATAAGTGAATAATGACAGCTTCTGGTGGCGTTGGTGAGCGCATATCGATACGACGGGGATGAGGTGAATGCGAGACTGGCAAAATCAGAAGCTGATATCATTCATGAGGCCATCAAGAAGAAAGATTTCAACTGTGAAGAAGTCATCAGAATTCTGAGCACAAGGAGCAAGGCCCAGCTCAATGCTACCTTCAATCGCTACAGAGATGACCATAAGACTTCCATCACAAAGGTACACACACACACACACACACACACACATTCAGATATATATCAGTTACTTACTTTACATATTGATATATATATATATATATATATGTATACACACACAAATATAACCACTTTAATTTCACCACCAAATTGCATTAATGTATAATTCATAATTATTTGTTTAACACTTTTATTGGTGCATCCTAAACTTATTATAGAGTTACAATTTACACCTTGAATTTTTAATTTTGGCAATTTACACCTTAAACTTATAAAAATCTATAGCAATTTGCACCCTATTGATAAACAATGTTGATTTTTTAAATAAAAATTGATACTTTACTTGCACATGGATTGTTAATTAAAAAAATATAAATATGATTATTTATGTCATAGATTAACAACCAATGTATAAATCACATATCAAATTCCTTCAAAAGATTGATATTATTGTCATTGAGGTGTAATTTATTACATATTTGTAAGTTCAGGATGTAAATTGTCAAAATTATAAGTTTATGGTGTAAATTGTAACTCTACGATAAATTTAGGGTGTACCAATGCAAAAATGCCTTTGTTTAAATATTCTGAGTTTCAATTGATATAATTTGTTTACAGGATTTGTTGGGTGAGTCTGCAAATCATGATTTCCAGAAGGCGCTGCGTACGACCATTCGATGCATAGCCGACCCCCACAAGTACTATGCAAAGGTGAATATTAAACATACATTTTTTTAATTACCTATTATGTAGAAACAGTTTTAATTTAAAACGTAACAAACTTAACTGATTTCAATATCAATCTAATTAATGGACAAATTCCTAATTAGTAAATATATACAATTTTGTGACATATAAATATACGTACAGCTGCTGCGTGATGGAATCAAAAGGTTTGGGACGGACAACGACTCGGTGACTCGGGTGATAGTGAGTCGGGCGGAGAAGGATTTGAAGCACATAAAGGAGGTGTACTACAAGAAGAACAGTGTTTCCCTAGAAGATGCAGTGGCCAAGGAGATTTCTGGGGACTACAAGGAATTCCTCCTCACTCTTCTTGGAAAGAAAGACTGAACTGAACTAAACTACTATTACTGCGACTTAATTTGGTTCTCTTTTATATGAATGCGTTAATTTAAAGTCGAACTACTAGTACTTTTGCTTCGTTTAGTATTTCTTTAATGTTTGGTGTCAAAAACTTCCTGAGAGTACTCTTTTGTTTATCTTCATATGCTATTACTGTTTGAATTTGAAATTCGACTGCTTATTATAATGATTTCTTATTATTATAAGTACGTACTATATTTTCAGCATCTAAGTAATTTTTGAATGATCCATTCAATCTGTTTAATCTCCAAACCAATCCCTTGGATTGAGAGATTAGATGATTTATAATAGATTAGGATTTTGCCACCGAAGGTTACGGATTGGATTGTAAATCGAAGATTTCTCAATCTTTAAATCTGAACCATACATTTATTAAAATTATATATATTTTAAAATTATATTTTTCTTCAATATAAAAACATATTTAGGCCGAATTATTTTGACATGTTCATACTCAACTCTTACTATCCGCTCCATGACTATTACTTTTGTTTTGTTTTGTTTTGTTTTTGTTTTTGTTTTTTTATAACACCCAATCCACTTAGATTGAGAAGAGAACTCTAATTTTAAATTCATATTAAAATTAGATAAGTTTCAAATTACATTTCACACACAATTCTTGCATAGTTACCCTACCCCCAATAACCACTTTCCCTCTTGCATATGAAACAGATTAGGGGTCTAACGGATTGGTAATGAATTCAGTACAGATTTGATTGATTATTAATATATATTTCCAATCATTGGACAGTATCCCAAGATTATAGATTAAATTTGGATGGTAATTGAGCTTTAATACTGGGTAAGCAAATCTAAAAAGGAACCGTGCCTGTGTGAATAAAACATTCAAAGGACAAGGTGTGCGCTCAATTGAACACTCGCAAGTATACGAATCGTACAAGTAATAAAGTGTACACAATTGTACGGATATCGTCCCTCGAGGATTAAATCACCAAAATTATCAAGCAAAAGCTATTTTAATACCAAAGAAGGTATGAAACGAAAAAGGCTAATTTGAGAATTTAATGAAGATTATGTAGCAACTAAAAGCAAAGTAAAAGCAAACAAAATTAATGAAGAGATCAGGATTTCAGTTGAGTTAGGGAAACCAATGGATTAAACAAGCTAGGACACCTAATTTCACCTTAGTTGCAGGTTTGCTACACGAATGCTACTAGAATGCTATAGCATAATCTGCACATGTTAACCAAGACTCCATTTTATGCATAAAAATCTTCCGAATTATTATGGCTAATTCCTCAAACCTTTTTCATCATATTCCTATGTGAATCCAGCTCTTAGAATGAATTTTTACGGCTCGAGCTTTGTGGGTTATGCAAGATGAACAATATATTCCTATACCATTCACAAGCAATAAACCTAGACATGCCTATTGAACTTGCATCATCCATGTCATTTCCAACTTAAACTAACCCTTCCGGTATTAATCTAAATCTGTTTTCCTATAGTCGATGGCCAGTCAGAAAATAGAAATAAGCATCACACACACATGAATGAACAAGAGCATAATATTATCTAGCAATCCAACATCAACATAACATTCCTACAACCTTGGTTCCATTAGGGTCCTAGCTAAACAATTTAGTTCATATTTCGAATTACAAAAGCAAGCTTAAAAACATCATCCATTGTTCACAAGAATGAAAATCAGAAAATCAATCAAGAAAGTTTAAGAGGAAGAAAAAAACTCCAATCGGCGCAAGATGGTTCTTCTCGTCCTTGCGTCCCTCTCCCTCTGAGCTCAGATTCCGAAAATGGACATGAAAATGGAAGCTCAGACTTCAGCTAAGCTCTCTCTCTCTCTTGCCCAAAAATGGTGGATTTTCTTCTCTCCTCTGCTTTTTCTCTCTCTGGCGGCTGCTCTCTCTCCCGTTGGCCTCCCTTTTTCGTTTTCTTCATTCCCAAAATGAACTCACCCATTTAGGGCAACAATCCCCAGCTCACGTGACCTCCTAGCTGAGGTAAAAACAATGGTCCCCACAACAACTGAGATGAAATCTTCTTGCTGCAATAATGCCAGCTGGCATTCTTTGTCTGCTTCTGCTACAGCTCGCTGTAGGAAATGCTGCAGCATTTTCAGCTCAGGCTCACCTACAAATCACACGGAATTTAACACCAAATTAATCCTCATTTGATCCTATCTTTCATCACATTTTGCCATGATTTCAACCAAACACTAAACCCAAGATAAAAAGTTCATACAAACATAAAACAACGGAAAATACGCTAAAAATAACACAAATACTCGCTAAACCAAATGCTTCCAAGCCTAAGAATGCCCACGATAACTCTAATTTCTAGAGTTATCACACCCCCAAACTTAGAACATTGCTCGCCCTCGAGTAATGCCAAAATAAACATACAAAACACAACACACAAAAAGAAAACTCAAAACACAAAACAGAAAACTGCTTAGGCTGCTAAGCAAGTTGAATCTCCATTCTCATAAGAGCTTCTTAATATCCAACTCATTGCGAAATTCAGCTTTTATCAAATATCAGTTCTATCCTTCATAAGTTGCTCCCAAGTGAGGTTCCTCTATAGATGTGTGTGTGTGCAAGACTATATCTAAGTATCTTTAGATTACCTAAGTCCCTCTGATCATGATCGTCAAGCTTAGCTTATGCTCTAATAGGCTGGATGCATGACTCCCTCTCCTCTATAATCCACTGCTTGTTGAGTTGGGTGTATGAGTATTTACACAAATTTTTTTTTTTTTTTTTTTTTGAATTCATCATGTCACTGTTACCTTTTTACGCGAATGTCAACATTGGTGATGAAGACACCCGGTTACTCAGCAACGTCACACTTCAGAATTGCTGTAGCAAACTCATATTCTGAACCACTGTTCGACGCAAGAGTACACATGGGGCTCATGTTACTCCTGGTTACTAGGCTGCTCAGAATAGCGGAGTTCTTTATTACTTCTTCTTCTTCTTCTTCTTCTTTTTTTTTTTTTTTTTTTTTTTTAACTCATGACACCCTTGAACATTATTACTTTTAATACAAATCACTATCCCCAAAATGCTTTGCTCCCTAAAGCATTTCCTCAAGAGGTTGACAACCAGTTCTCAAATCCTAAACTCAAACTCTCACAATGACTTAGAGTTCCCTAGGCTTTCCTCAGAAAACAAAGCTATAGCCTATTGTGGAAAAGAGTAATCTCACTCAAAGAGCAAACAAATAGCAGACATCACCACTACTCAATTCAAGCTCAATCAATTCATAAGCTGAAAATTTCAAAACTCAAGTAATCTTCATCGAATATCCTCAAACCAACAACTAAGCAGCAGAACTAGAGCAATTTTCTGACATAAAATAAAAAAAACTCAAAATTTTTTTTTTTTTTTTTTTTTTAACGAAAAACTAGGCAAGCCATAAAAATCAACCCACACGAGTAACACAAATATAGAAATACATAACAAAACCATATTAACTAAAACTCAAACAAACCTACCCAATACCCCCAAACTTAATCTAAGCAGTGCCCTCACTGCTTACACAAGACAACACAAAAATATAACAAAAATAACAGGGCAAAGAAAAACAGAACAAATCATAGCAAAATTAATAAAAAGAAAAGGAGAGAGTTAGAACTCCCTGATGTTATGGGTGGTTGGTGTTGCCCTTCAATCTTCCTGATCATCCTCATCCTCCTCATCAATCTCGTCTGCCACCTCCTCAGCAGCAATTGGCTCTAGCAAGCCATCTAGAAACTCAGGGAACGGAAAGATAGGCTTGGTGAAGGCGTGGCTCGGGCTTTTGGCTGAGTCTGAAGGCTGATGACGGTGGGATGGGAAGGAGGCTATCTTCCTTTTGTGATCGCTGGGTTCAATATGCAAGCTGGCTCAATGTGGCTGACAGGGGATGGTGTGGAGGCTCTGGCTCGATGGGCTGGACTGAGCTCGCAGCGAGATGAGTGCTGGCGCTGAGATGAGTGCTTCCGTTTGAATGGGTGTTGGCGTGGCTAGACTCGGCTGGTTGACCGGTGGAGACGCTGCTCAGCGTGGGTCTGTGGAGATTGCTCGGTGTGGGGCAAAAAGGGGCTGTTTCACTCTGTGGATGAGTGGGTCAATGTAAAGCTGATTTGGGCTGTGGAGGTGTTGGCAATGGCATTGGATTGGTGTGTGGGCATGCCCTTTTGGCTGGGTTGCAATTGTGGGCGATCGGCAAAAATGGGGGGAAACGGCACAGAGGAAGAAGATGTTATTATGTAGGGCTACAACTAGAATAAACAATATAAATATTACTATTATTATATAATATCTATATATATAGTATATATAAATATATATATTAATAGCTGCATTATATATATATATAATCTCTATATATATTAGTATATATATATACTTTTCGATTTTTTTTTTTTTTGTAATATATATATATATATCTATATGTATACTGCATCATTTATTTATTTATTATTTTTTTTTTTTTGCTGCAGCTTTGTTGTAGCATTCCCACAGCATTCTTGCACAGATTGCACCCCAGTCTCTGCCCGGTTTTGCTGCAGCTTTGCTGTAGCAATCCCACAGCATTCTTAAACAGATTGCACCCCAGTCTCTGCCCATTGTTGCTGTAGCAATCCCACAGCATTCTGGTCTCTGCCCAGTTTTGCTGCAGCTTTGCTGTAGCAATCCCACAGCATTCTTAAACAGATTGCACCCCAGATTCTGCCCGATTTTGCTGTAGCTTTGCTATAGCAATCCCGCAGCAAAATTACTAGACTCTGTTGCAATCCCTACACCAAAGAAAGAAAAGGAAAATTAAAACGCAAGAACAAAGTGGATACCAAATGAACTGGAAATCATCAAACATAACAAGTCAAATGTAATTAAAAACAACAGCAAACAATAGGGTTGCCTCCCTCAAGCGCTTGTTTTAAAGTCTTCAGCCTGACTATTTCCCTTTTTCAATCTTCTTTGAGGGTGATGGAGGTCTTAGAACGATCCACATGACCTCCCCAATAATGCTTGACTCTCTGTCCATTCATCTTGAAAGTTCTCCCTGAGTTTTCTGCAGCATGTCTTTCTGACAAATAATTTTTTTCTACAACAAAACCTCCAAAGTGCAGCCGATGTCCTGAGAATCCAGTTTTTTTTTTCCGCTTTTTCTTTCTGCTACCACTATCCCTCAAGTGTGTAGGTAGAGGTTTTAGTTCCAAAATAGGTGATTCATCAACTGATGGTTTGTGGGATTTAAAGACCCTTTCTGACAACTCCGGTGATTCGAAGCACTTCCCTCCTCTAACTGCCGTATGTCTGCTCTCCATCCAAGACACTTGATTATCACTAGCTTCCTCATCTTCATCTGACACAGCCAAATCGTCTTCATTTATCATCTTTGGAGAGCGTTTTTTCTCAAACTCAGGAGCCACTAATGAATCCAGAACATTGATGGCCGAACACTCCTCAACATCATCAACAAAATGCATAGCCTTGAAGACGTTGAAGGTAACCTGTTGATCGTGAACTCTCATGGTCAATTCACCTTTCTGTACATCTATCAAGGTCCTGCCAGTAGCCAAAAATGGTCTTCCCAGTATAATCGGCACGTCCTTATCTGCCTCACAATCAAGAATGATAAAATCCGCTGGAAAAATGAACTTGTCCACCTTTACTAGAACATCTTCAATCTTCCCTTCAGGATGTGTGATGGACTTATCGGCAAGCTGCAATGATACAGTGGTAGGCCGTGCTTCACCAATTCCTAACTTCCTGAAGATGGACATTGGCATCAAATTGATACTAGCTCCCAAATCACATAAGGCCTTACCAAAGTAGTGGTTTCCAATTGCGCACGGTATTGTAAAACTTCCAGGATCCTTCAGCTTGGGAGGGAGTTTATTCTGCAATATGGCGCTGCATTCCTCTGTCAAAGCTACGGTTTCAAATTCTCCAAATCTACGCTTCTTAGTGACCAAATCTTTCATAAATTTGGCATAATTCGGCATCTGCTCCAGAGCTTCAACGAGAGGTATGTTGATGTGAAGCTGCTTCAAGACATCCAGAAATTTGCGGAACTGACCATCCTTTTGCTGCTTTTGAAACCGTTGAGGAAATGGCGGAGGAGGTCTGATTTCGCTGCTTTCTGCTGCTCCAGAATGCTGTATAAATGCTGTAGCATTTTCTGCAGCAGAGTCTGATGGCTGATTTTTCACCAGAATTTCTTCTTGTTGAAGTGGCTCGTCTTGTTCTTGGATTGAAGTGGGCTCATTCTGCACAGCTTTTGGCTTTTCCCTTCGCTCGATCTCTCTTCCATTCCGTAATAAGATAGCCTTGCAGTGTTCTTTCCCTTCCCTCCGTGGATCTTCAGTATTACTTGGAAGAGAACCTTGCGGCCTAACATTCAAGGCATTAGCAATCTGCCCAATTTGATTCTCCAAATTCCTCAATGTTGCATCATGACTCTGAACTCTAGCGTCATTTTTTGCTATATACTCCTTGATCAAATTCTCCAATGAGCTAGATGAGTCCATAGCTTGAGTTCTTGGTTGCTGAGATGGAAAGCCCGGAGGGTGAGAAGGTCGATGATAAGCAATTGCTCCACTAGAACTGGCCCCTTGATTACTCCATGAAAAGTTGGGGTGTTGTCTCAACCCTTGATTGTACGGCATTGAATACGGATTGTTCCTGTTGAAATTACCCACATAACAAGCAGATGCTGGATTAGAAAGGCAATCCTCATACAAGTGTCCCTCTCCACAATAAACACAAGAGACGCCAACCGATTGCACCGAGTTTACACCCGCTGACATGTTCATAGTCTTGATCATGTTCATAGTCTTGATCATATTCGTCAAACTCGACACTTGAGCAGAAAGTGCCGTAATAGCATCTACTTCATGAAGCCCTGCAGCCTTTCGAGCATTGAGTCTCTCGGTGGGCCACTGATAGTTGTTGGTTGCCATCCTCTCCAAAATCTCATACGCCTCATTATACGATTTGGCCAAAAGGGCACCATTGGCAGCCGCATCCACAATGGTCCAAGTTTGCCCATTAAGCCCATTATAAAATGTTTCCATCTGAATCCAATGGGGAATACCATGATGAGGGCATTTTCGCAACAATTCCTTGAATCTTTCCCATGCTTCATACAAGGATTCTCCCTCCGATTGTTGGAATGAAGTGATGTCGTTTCTGAGCTTGGCATTCTTGGTTGGAGGGAAGTACTTCATGAGAAACCTTTCTGCCAAGTCATTCCATGTTGCTATTGAATCCGGTGGCAACGAATTAAGCCATGCTCTAGCTCTATCCCTCAAGGAGTAAGGAAATAACTTCAGCCTCAATGCTTCCTCGGACACCCCTGGTAGCTTGAAAGAATCACTCATTTCTATGAATAGCCGAAGGTGCATGTGGGGATCCTCAGTTGCCATTCCACTGAATTGGCCCACGGTTTGCAACATTTGGAACATAACCGGCTTGAGTTCAAACTGCGGCGCCTGTATTTCTGGCCGAATAATGCCCGGATTTAGCCCATGTAGAATTGGTACCGCATACTCTCGAATAGCCCTGTCTCGGTCATCCACCAAAACTGGTTGAGGCAATAGATTGTTGACATTCGCTTGCTGCCCATCATTCGCCATGTTGACAGCAACCCTTTCTGTAATTTCTCCTACACCCGCTAGACCTTGCTGCTCCATTCTCCTTGCACGAAATGTTCTCTCAATTTCCGGATCCAAGGGCAGCAACTCTTGGTTTCGTTGGTTGTTCATGCAGAGAAAGCAAACCCCTGAAAATACAAAAACTCAAACAAATAAGAGAAAGCAAAAACAAGAAAAACAAAATAACTTCTACTAATATTTTAATGATTTCAATCCCCGGCAACGGCGCCAAAAACTTGTTCGCTCAATTGAACACTCGCAAGTATACGAATCGTACAAGTAATAAAGTGTACACAATTGTACGGATATCGTCCCTCGAAAATTAAATCACCAAAATTATCAAGCAAAAGCTATTTTAATACCAAAGAAGGTATGAAACGAAAAAGGCTAATTTGAGAATTTAATGAAGATTATGTAGCAACTAAAAGAAAAGTAAAAGCAAACAAAATTAATGAAGAGATCAGGATTTCAGTTGAGTTAGGGAAACCAATGGATTAAACAAGCTAGGACACCTAATTTCACCTTAGTTGCAGGTTGCTACACGAATGCTACTAGAATGCTATAGCATAATCTGCACCTGTTAACCAAGACTCCATTTTATGCATAAAAATCTTCCGAATTATTATGGCTAATTCCTCAAACCTTTTTCATCATATTCCTATGTGAATCCAGCTCTTAGAATGAATTTTTACGGCTCGAGCTTTGTGGGTTATGCAAGATGAACAATATATTCCTATACCATTCACAATCAATAAACCTAGACATGCCTATTGAACTTGCATCATCCATGTCATTTCCAACTTAAACTAACCCTTCCGGTATTAATCTAAATCTGTTTTCCTATAGTCGATGGCCAGTCAGAAAATAGAAATAAGCATCACACACACATGAATGAACAAGAGCAGAATATTATCTAGCAATCCAACATCAACATAACATTCCTACAACCTTGGTTCCATTAGGGTCCTAGCTAAACAATTTAGTTCATATTTCGAATTACAAAAGCAAGCTTAAAAACATCATCCATTGTTCACAAGAATAAAAATCAGAAAATCAATCAAGAAAGTTTAAGAGGAAGAAAAAAACTCCAATCGGCGCAAGATGGTTCTTCTCGTCCTTGCGTCCCTCTCCCTCTGAGCTCAGATTCCGAAAATGGACATGAAAATGGAAGCTCAGACTTCAGCTAAGCTCTCTCTCTCTCTTGCCCAAAAATGGTGGATTTTCTTCTCTCCTCTGCTTTTTCTCTCTCTGGCGGCTGCTCTCTCTCCCGTTGGCCAACCTTTTTCGTTTTCTTCATTCCCAAAATGAACTCACCCATTTAGGGCAACAATCCCCAGCTCACGTGACCTCCTAGCTGAGGTAAAAACAATGGTCCCCACAACAACTGAGATGAAATCTTCTTGCTGCAATAATGCCAGCTGGCATTCTTTGTCTGCTTCTGCTACAGCTTGCTGTAGGAAATGCTGCAGCATTTTCAGCTCAGGCTCACCTACAAATCACACGGAATTTAACACCAAATTAATCCTCATTTGATCCTATCTTTCATCATATTTTGCCATGATTTCAACCAAACACTAAACCCAAGATAAAAAGTTCATACAAACATAAAACAACGGAAAATACGCTAAAAATAACACAAATACTCGCTAAACCAAATGCTTCCAAGCCTAAGAATGCCCACGATAACTCTAATTTCTAGAGTTATCACAAGGTCAAATGACAGCTACAAGCCATTAATAATTTACCAAAAATATTAGAATTTTCAAGAGAGCTAATTAGAAAATACAAAAATTAACGAATTAAATCACAGAAAAAAAGAAAAGCTTCAACTTTGTTATTCCAAGAAAAGCATTATGGTAGTGTAATTCTCTATAGCTATTCTGACCAAAAAAAAAAAAAAAAAAATCTCTATCCTTTAAAAGTTATAACTGACAAATTAAAAAGAACAAGAGATTAATGTAGCGCAAAATTACAACTTCACAAAGACATATCTATAGTTACTATCAACTCTCAGTCACCATCTCTCACAACATTTGTTGTTATAAAAGAAAAGGATTTTTTTTTTTTTTGTAAACAGAAAAGAAAAAGATTAACTAATCTAGTATGTCTGCTTATCCCTTTTGTTGGAAGAGGAAGACTAAAATTATTTTAAAAAACTTAGAAGTAAGAGAAGAAACAAAAGAATTTTTGTGAAAGAGAGAACTTGTTATATATTTCCCGAATGATACAAAATGAAAGGTTTCACATCTATTTATAGTAATCAAGGATGAACTGTGACCACTTATTTTATTTGGTCCAAATATAACCGCTTAATCAAATCATAGTTATTCATTTCACATGACCTACATTTGATCACTTGGCCAAACCATAACTATTCATTTCACTTAGCCTACATTTAACCACTTAGACAAGTCGCATCCATACATTTACTTGACTAAGAACCTAATTGCTTGGCTCAACGAGGACTACTCATTTCTTGGGTCAACTTTCTTGGACCTTTATTTGGACTCTACAATTAAACCCAATTACACAATGGCCAAAAAAAAAAAATCAAGTTTAACATTCAACACCTTTTAGTATAGGTCAAAAATTGTGTAGTTTTGGAAACACGTGTATGGGTTTGGGTTTTGTGAATCATTCCAAAGTGACTTTGTCCCACATAAAAAGGCGATGAAAGTGAAAAATGGTTTATATATTGTTTTGTACTTTCCTAATGTGGTAACATAATACAAAGGAAAAAGTGGGATGTTTGCACGCATACAAGAATTCATTCCTCGGAGGCCAACCCAAATTTGCTTCGTACCCAAACATCCTTAATTTCTCTATTCTAAGAGGCCGATCGAGCGGAATTCTCTCTTTATCATCGTACATTCATCGTGCCTCAACCATATATATACATATATATGTGTGTGTGTGTGTGTGTGTGTTTCTTTTGAAGCTCTCTCATGAAATGACTAATATTTTCCTAACAAATTTAGAGACAGCAACCCATTTGACGTATAAACTTTTTTTTTTTTTTTGGGGTAATTGTTTAAACTTTTAAAACTTTCATTAACGGAATAATAAATTGCAATATATACTTTTTTAATTCATTTAAGTGATTACATGCCTATGTACTCAGATCCAAAACATATTTAAGATCTTCTTCTTGCAGAATATGACCCACCTTATAACATAAATTGATATAATCGTAAGAGAATACACATAAAGAGTTTATTCATTCGTAAGTACCAAACTCTAATTAGTTTGTGGCATTTTTTGTTCAACCAATCTAGTAGATGACATAACTTTTTTTTTTTATTTACCAAAATTTGGTCAATCACTAATTGACTTGAAAATTAGTGATTTGTGCTATAATTGATCAATAATTGTTGATATATCAATTAACAATTTTATATAGCCAATGTTTGATCAATTAAGAAAATTGATGAAAAATTTTTTGTTTAAAAAAATAATATTTTAACTAATTTTTAAAAAGTTCGGCCATTTGTTAAAAAATTTCTTGAAAAAAAAGACTATTTACCTTAAATTCCCAAAAAAAAAAAAAAAAAAAAAGGAAGAAGAATATGAAATAGCGACTTTTGATTAATTTATGTTAACTAGGCAACCTTACATAACAGGAAATGGTCGTATAAGAGACTTAGAGTATTCTTAATTTATAAGTAACAAAAAATTCCGATTACAATTAGTTTAGTAGGCTAAAGAAGGGGGATAATAAAATATTTCAAGATAAGAGGTACGAAGAAAGAAAAAAATTCCACAATTATAATGGCTATTTTAATTGCCCCTGATAATTGTTCACCCGTCCAAGATGCTGAAGCACTTCGGAAGGCTTGTAAGGGTAGATTTTCTTTACTCTCACTTTTTTTGGCTGTACTTTCAATTTGTTTTGGTCGTGTAATTCTCTGTGTGTATTCCAAAAATTTCTGTTAGGGCTAGCTCAGCAGGTTGGAATGGTGTATTTTGGATAAGAACTCTAAGATTCAAAATTTGAGAGTATTTTCTTTTCTTTTTAGTAAGAGAACCATAATTTCATATTATATGGGGAAAAAAAATTTGTTATACCCAAAATGATACAAAGTCCATTCACAAAAGCAAAAATAAAAAATAAAAAATAAAAAGATCATATTTAAGGTTCCTCTAACCTTACCTACTCTTTTTGGTGCTGTAAATAAAAATAATCACTTGCCAATCAAAATGGTCTTACTTTTGATCATATTTAATGTAATTAAGTTTGTGTAGATTGACCATAATTATGAGTTACAATAAATATAGGATGGGAACGGATGAGAAGGCGGTAATAAAAATATTGGGACGTAGAAATGCAAATCATAGGAAGCAAATCAGAGAAGCTTACTTGTTAAGCGCCTCGAATCTGAGCTCTCTGGTGACTTTAAGGTTCTATGCCATTATTTTTCCTTTTCCTTTGATTAGCTCTTTTTTTTTTTTTTTTTTTTTTTTTCCATATATGTTACTGAAATTTGACATCATGTGTGCATAGAGAGCTGTGTACCGTTGGATGCTGAGCCCCGAGGATCGGGATGGTGTATTGGCGAATGCAGTCATAAAAATGATGAGCAAGGAAATTATATAGGCTCAAAACTCTTTTTTTTTTTAATTTTTTTTTTCTTTATCATGAAATAGCCTAGAAAGGAAATGAATGTTTTAATTTGTCCCTCGTAATTTCTTGGTCATATCATGTGGCCGCAACTCTAGAGTTTGAGAAATGTAGAAGAGGAGTTTCAGAATAAGCCATTGCGTGCAACCAGTTAATGCATCAAAGATCCAAAAGATATTTTGAGAAGGTTGGAGTTTAAACATTATAATAGAAACAAGAGTATGATTTTCTAACACTAAAAAGCTAAACAGAAAATTCATACATAATTTTTCTGATCATGGATTCATCACCATTGTTCTCCACGCTTGCTTGCAAAAAGCACTTGTGTTAATCGGTCGCGCGGCGTTTGAATGTTATTTATTTATTTAGTTTGGTATTGTATGAATGCATGTGTATGAAAGGGATGGGAAGTAACACAGATACATTGACTCGTGTCCAGTGCCGGAGCTGCCTTAGGCCCAGTAAGGGCAGCCGCCCCCCTATCTCAAGGGCTCCTTTTAATTTTGGCCCCAAAGTTCAAAAATTTTGCAAAATTTTTTTTTATTTGCCCCCTTTGAAATTCTTTAATTACAAAATTAGCATAATGCATTTTTTTTAAAATTACAATGATAACCTAAGTTTTTATTTTTATGTTTCACATTTTAGACGTAACATCTCAAATAAATAAATAAAGCACATTTGTTACTTAATAAATCAGTAAGTTTTTGATCTCTAAACTTAATAGTTGAACCCAATTCTATTATAAACTAGTTTATTTAAAATAAAATAAAAAACAAAGACATCAAAGATACAAACAGATAAATAAAGTTAAAATTTTTGCATTATTACAAAAGGAACAGTGTTTGTTTTGATCATGCTGTGGCCAAGGACACTTCAGGAGATTACAAAGCCTTCCTCATGACTCTCTTAGGAAAGAAGGATTAAAATCCCCTCTTATTCGATCATAATTATTAATAATCGCTTATTCGAAATTCTATATATATACATATATATATATATATATATATATATATCAAACAATAATGAAATGATGTGGTTGCCTTGTACTTTGTGATCCTGAGTCTCTATCTTTAACTCATAATTTAGGGTTATGTATTTATGTCCTTTATTGCATGCTATTTGGTGTGATTGTAATACTGTCTAATTGTTATCGAACAAAAAAAAATCAGCTTCTAGCCAAACCCTGCTAAATTATTCCTTAATGTTTCTCTTTCATTCGATGACATGCATGCTAAACTTTCAACTAACTAAAAGTAACACTATAGATTTTTCATGTATCAGGCAAAACTTTTAATACTTTGGAGCATAATCACTACTACAATTTACCTCTTTAGGGATGACATTATTGGCGACGACAATGACAATTGTCGTCACTAATAAACGATAATTTGCGACAACATATCATCACTAAAACTGTCAAACATTTTTAAAAAATTTGTCGTCACAATTAGTTATTGTGACGACTTGTAGTCGCTTAAAACAACTAATTTACGACTACAGAGCCATCGCAAAAACAAAAAATAATACCATCATCGTAAATAATCATTTGCGACGACATCATCGTCACAAATAATCATTCGCGGGCCAAATAATGAATGGTGGGAGTTTTTTGGCGCCAATAGATGCCATTTGCGATGATCATGTCGTTGCAAATAATTTCGTGCAAAATAGCTAGCAACAATTATGAATTAATTTATTGGGAATCTATTTTCAATGACCAAATATTTAAAAATTCAGTTTATTTGTGAAAAAAGGCGGTCAAAATAGTGGTTCCCGAAATATTATTTGTGTTGACTTGTGAAAATTATCGTCATAAATAATGCTTCGGAAATCTTCCCCAAATTTATGGCAGTTTTTGAAAAAAAATTTGGAAAATTTGAAAGTATTTGCGACAACATGTCGTGACAAATACTCAAGCATCGAGAAGCTTCTTAATGAATTCTACGAAGATGACATCGTTTTAAAGGTTCTTTGCGACGACAATTAAGGTTATCAGTGACGACATGTCGTCACAAATAAAAATGGGTATAACCCAGATCAAACAGCCTTCTTCTCTATTTTCCCTGCGATTTTCTTTCTCCCTCTCCGATTCTCTCACTCTTCCCTCTGATTCTCTCCCTTTTACCCACATTTTGCCCCAAAAAACTTTGAATCTCTCCGTCCCCCTCTCCATCTCGGATTCCAACTCCCCTCCACTGGAAAAAAATGTCTTCGTCACTGCCGTTCCCTTGCTGCCGAGCCACCTTTCTAGCGCCGCTGAGCCCGTCGAGCCTCCCCCTTCGCCGCCAATTCTAGTGCCTGTTCTAGTGGGTTTGGTTTTTGTTGGTTGTTTTTTTTTTTTTTTTTTTTGGGTATTTTGGTTGAATGTGTTTTGGTTGATGATGATAAAAAAGATGCTGATGATGATGATGATGATATGATATTGTGGTTTTTTGGTTTTTTTTTTTTTTTTTTTAATGGAATAATGATGTTGTTGATGATGTGGTTTGTTGTTGCTTTTTTTTTTTTTTTTTTTATAGTTTAAAAATTTTATATAAGTACAAAATTATTGAAATTCTTTTATTTATTTTAACTAAAATTAATGACATAATAAATATTTAAAATAAAAAAGAAGTATAAAATGTTAAAAAAATAAAAATTAATTTTGAAATATTCAGAAAAAAAATTCCTTAATATATTGAGATAAAATGCTAAATAAATGCTTTCTCTAAGATAGTGAAATGATGACTGCCCTGGCTTCAAAGAGGACTACCCTTTGAATAGAAGGGAAACCTCTTTAAATTTCCAGTGCTTTTTACTTTTTCTGCTCTTTCGATTTATCACTTTACTACGGTAGATTAGGTTAACAGCATATATTCCGACTCCAGTATTGTTAGGCAGATTTTGACTTTTAACAGTTATACAATGACAAAATTATTAACTTTAATGTTAAGGTGGGCAAAAATATAATGAGGTTTCTAACTTATGGCATTCTTGCTTATAACCCTGGGAATTATCCACCCCCGCACCCGAATTAAATTAGATGGGTAAAAAGTGAGGCCAGTATGAGAGTGAGGGAAGCATACCCACCCCGTCCCGTGTCATTGTCATCTCTAGTTAAAGTCTATGAAAGTTAAGTAGTAGCTCGAAAGTTAAATAGCAGTTCGAAAAGTCAAAGTGTTATAAAAAGAAGTAAAGAGGTGGAAACAAAGAAAATAAATCCTTCGGACCAAAAGGGTAGAAATCTGTACACGATATTTTACTTTTAGCAAATGTGACAATGTTGGTGATGCCTATTAATATTGATCTGCTTAGGGGAAATAAATATCCTTTATGCACGAATTAACAGGACCAAAGTATAGGGTAAGATAAGTGTAATTACCCACTTAATTAAACAATAATCAACTGAATTAAAACAAGCCCTAAACTATGTCTATATACACATTTATATGGTTCCGAGACAAGATTAAGCCTTCGTTTGGTTTTCAGTTTCCAACTCAAATATTTCATCTCAATTTTTGTCTTTTTCTGAAAAATCAACAAAAATTATAACTAGTTTTTGAAAAATTAACCAATTCTGATTTAAAATTTTCATTTCCAACAGTAAACCAAACACACTTGTTTAAATGGGGTGTCTATATACTCGGATTTTAAGCCAATAGAGATAACATTTGTTCCGAATTATCAAATTCCAGTCAGTGAAATCCTTTTTTGAGCACAAAGATTTTAGTCAATGTTGCTCAGTAGTAACGAGATTACTTGAAGTCGAAGAAAGCAAAACGAGATGCAAGCTGATGAAATAATAAAATGGAGAAATTTAGAGGATACCCAAATTTCATACACATATAATTATAATCTGATTCTTTTTTTTAATTTAATAATTAATTTATGTATCTACACATCATGTGGAGGAGCAGAAAGGCTGAAAATATATGCAGATCAGATTAAATTAAAATTAAAAATGGAAAAGAAGGACGAACTAAAAAAATAACGCTAGCTGGCAAAGCATGTAATTCCTCATTCCAGCAAAAAAAGAAAGGGCATATACAATAAATATTCCTTTCATCATGACACATGTCTACCATGCAAAAAGTGAAAACGCCCGAACACGGTTAATCAATCAATCAATTAGTTAATTAAAATTAAAATTAATTAGACTAATTGGAATAACGCATTTCTAACCGTACCACTGAATGACCAATGACATATATATATATATATATTTCTAATTTCTAATGCCAAAAAAGAAAAAGGAAAAGGAAAAAAAAGTAAAAAAGCAGAGAAACTTCCAAGGAATCAAAAATACGTTATAATTAAGCAACGGACATATATATATATACACACACATATAAAAATTAAAAAAGTAACGTCCAAATTAGCATGAATAGTGTGAGAGCATAGCCTATATTAGCTAGCTGGCGTTATTTTTTATGAACGGCAATATATATATATATATATAATATTAAAAATGAGAAACTAAGCATTTGTATGTACATTAGTTCCTGAAGAGAAAACAGCAGAAAACATATCAGAAAGATCAAAATATATATATACACGCACACACAAATATATAAACAGAGAGAGAGAGGATATAAGGTGGTCAGATATATTTGAGTAGTAATTATTAGTAAATGGCTACTATTGTCGTTCCAGAACAACTTTCCGTCGTTGAAGATGCTGAAGCTCTTCGAAAGGCTTGCCAAGGTATACATATTTATATTATCTTACTCTTACTCTGGTAGTACTCTTTCAGTTTTGTATATTCTTTGAAAAAAAAAAAAAAAAAACCTAAATCTGTTATTATAAACATGAAGAATCCATTACAAATTAGAATAAAATTTCTCTGTATTATTTTCTTTATATGTGTTATATATATACACACACACACACTTTATGGTCAATATATGTTTTTTATTTTAATATATAAGATAGCTAATTTTGAAGTATTTCTGAAACTCAGAAAACAAAGATTTTAGATAAGATTGAAAAAAAATAATAAAAGAAAAACTTCATAGGATATTGCATCTTTTTTTTTTTTTTAATGATCTAATCACATTAGAATTAGAATGACTCTTTTTCTTGTCTTCAATTGTGCTCATTTGATAATATTATATAAAATACTAAATTCAAACAGGTGAAAAAAATAAAAATAAAAATTACTTGATAAAATATTTTAACTAATATGACATGATTTTTAAATTTTTGTAACATTTTAATTGACATGTTATGATATTAGTTAAAAAAATCCAATTTAAGTGAAAAATTGTAAAAAAAAAAAAAAAAAAATATTTATAATATACAAATTAAGAGAATTAACAATTTGCCATCGTGGGCTGATCTCGAATGAATTCACAACCAAGTATATAAAGGGAAAAGCATCTAAATACCACAATCTTAAAAGTCACTACACTAACCTGACATAAAACATTAATGTTAGATCAATATCACACAAAATTAAATTATAGTTTTTTATAATTTGTATTATGTTAGTCAAGCATCAAGAATTTGTTCATATTGATTAATAGATAAAAAAAAGTGGTTATTTAGTAATTTTCTTGTATATAATATATAAATGCAGTATAGTTTTCTAGTAGGAAAAAAATATGTATATATATATATATAAATATATGTGTATCTATGTGTACATATATCATATATGTATGCATCCTTGCATAAATCATTAAACCAAGCTAAAACAAGTTGAATGCACTGCCTTTTCTGAGCGGAAATGGAATAAAATTGGAAAATTGCAGATGAATGGAAATTAGACAAATTAGCCAGGTGGCCCTTAATTGAAAAACTAATATATATATATATATAGTAAGCAGTATCCTTTGAAATCTGGCCTCTTAGATGTGTTAAGGGAAAAGCCAAAAATGGGAACAAAAAATCTAATATCATACCAAATATACTTGCCCCAGTACAGATTTCCATTTGACAAAATTGGGTCAACCTAACCTAATAACCCCTGATTTAATACTATTTTATATTATTAATTTAATTATTAGGAGAAGCCAACTATAATAAATTAATTCACACAAGCTATTTATCGCCTTGTTTGGTAAGCCACAAGAGATGTCGGATTTTTTAGCATATTCTTTGGCTGTATTCTAAATTATACAAAAAAAAAAAAAAAAAAATCTACTAGTTTTGTAATATTGAAATTGAATTGGCTGTTGGAAGAGCATGTAGTATATATACTACTGCTACACACACACACACACACACACATATATATATATTGGAGATTTTCATTGCCTTCTCAAACACTAGAAACAACCAAAAAAAAAAAAAAAAAGAACATCACAAACAATGGCCACACTCAATGTTCTGGCAAGTGCTTCTCCGGTTGAGGACGCTGAAGTTCTTCAAAAAGCTTTTAAAGGTTCTCTAGTAGTACTGATCTTTATTAATTTAATTAACATCTCTCTCTCTCTCTCTCTCTAGATAAGTCATTGATTTTGTGTTAGAAAGTATGTATAATCGCCTTTAAATGAACATAATCATTTTATAAATGTAATTGCAGGGTTTAGTTCTCACTTTTTTTTTTTTTTATAATTTGTTTTTTTAAAGAAAAATAAAAAAATGAATAGATTTGGAATTGGTAATTGTAATTGGGTGTGTATGTATATGTAGGATGGGGAACCGATGAGAAGGCAATAATTAAGGTGTTGGGGCACAGAAATGCGGGTCAAAGGAAGCAAATAAGAGAAGCTTATGAACAGCTTTACCAAGAGGATCTTCTCAAACGCCTTGAGTCCGAGCTCTCCGGTGATTTTGAGGTCCCTTCTCTCTCTCTCTTTTATTATCACCTATTCATACATATAAACAAACACACACACACACATATATATATATATGTATATATCATTATTATGCAAGCAAAACTAACAAAATTCAATTATGACGATGAGGATTACAGTTTTATCATTTTCTTATTGATTTTCTAATTTCAATCACCATATACATATATAGATAGCCCTTCTGCTCCTAAAGTGAAGGGTTCTTTTTCTTTTTTTGAGTTCCCTAATTTGATGCATTAAGCCTACACACACACACACACACGCACGCACACACACACACACACACACACATATATATATATATATATACGAGCTATCTTTGCAATATATAATAATATCTTTTAGGGGAAAATAACAATTATACTCGTTTTGTCCTTTTTTTTTTTTTTTTTTTTTTGAAATTTATACTTGTTTTGATCTGAAAAAAAAAAAATATATTGTTTATGTAATTTTTTTGTTTCGAGTGCATTGATTCAATTGTAGTGCATAGATACACACACACACACACACACACACGACCGTTATCTATGCAATATATAATAATATCTTTTAGGGGAAAATAATACTCATACTCGTTTTGATCTCTCTCTCTCTCTCTCTCTCTCTCTCTCTCTCTCTCTTTTTTCTTCTTATACGTACGTGTTTTGATCTGAAAAAAGAAAAAAGAATAATATTGTTTGTGTAATTTTTTTTTCGTGTGCATTGATTCAATTATCGTGCATACATATATATATATATATATGGATGATCACAGTTGTTACCTAATAATTTTCATCGCCGAAGCCCGTCTAGTTGCAAATGAAAGTACTAACAGGTGCGTGTGTGAGAACAGAGAACAGCATAAAATTTTATCGTCTAGTGACATTAATACTATATTAGAAATGGCAGGTCACTTACCCCTCCTTTTAACTTGTATATTATAATATTAATGGGGGACATGAAACTATAATATATATGTCTTCTCGGTTTTTTCTCTCCATTTAATGGAATGGAAGGACACGTAACAAAAGAACAACATAAAATATAACGAGGAAAAAAAAAACAGAAAAGAATGATATAATTGAGTCTAGAATTAATTATATTAATTAGAGGCAATTTTGAACTTATTGTTGATGTGTATCTATTTATCGCTTTTTATAGCGGTACAGATGTCGGTCATCTGATTAACATCCAAACACAAATTTATAATGTACATATTTTATTTATTTATATATGTAGAATGTATGCATATGTACATCGTAATTAACAAACAACAATTTTATATGTTTTTTTTTTTTTTCCTCAGGAGTTCATAAGATAATATTGATATTATGTAGTTATGAACAAAACAAAGAATTTTATTTACCTTTTTTTTATATTTTTTTTATTTGGGGTTTTGTTTCAGAAAGCTGTGTACCGTTGGGTACTGGAACCAGCGGATCGAGCGGCGGTATTGGGGAATGTGGCCATAAGAAAATCAGAAAGTACAGACTGGAAAGTGATAATTGAAATTTCATGCATTCTGTCTCCAGAAAAGCTGTTGGCCGTGAAGAGGGCTTACCAAAGTCGCTACAAACATTCCCTTGAGGAAGATGTCGCTGCTCGTACCTCTGGAGATTTCCGCAAGGCATATTTACATATATACATATATGATTGCTTATACATACAATTACTACTTATATATATGTATATATATATAAATACATTTATGCTTGCTTACACATACAATTACTACTTGTGTATATATATATATATATATGTGCTTGCTTATACATACAATTACTACTTATATATATATATATATATATATAACATTTATGCTTGCTTACACATACAATTACTACTTGTATATATATATATATATGCTTGCTTATACAAACAATTACTACTTTTATACACACACACACACACACACACATATGAGAGCAAACTTACAATTTAATTCATCTAGCTACTTGTAATTAATTTTTATTCATTTCATGGGTTGAAAATAAGTGAATAATGACAGCTTCTGGTGGCGTTGGTGAGCGCATATCGATACGATGGAGATGAGGTGAATGCGAGATTGGCAAAATCAGAAGCTGATATCATTCATGAGGCCATCAAGAAGAAAGATTTCAACTGTGAAGAAGTCATCAGAATTCTGAGCACAAGGAGCAAGGCCCAGCTCAACGCCACCTTCAATCACTACAGAGATGACCATAAGACTTCTATCACTAAGGTACACACACACACACACACACACATACACACACATTCAGATATATATCAGTTACTTTACATATTGATATATAGATATATGTATATGTATACACACACACATATAACCACTTTAATTTCACCACCAAATTACATTTATGTATAATTCATAATTATTTGTTTAAGACTTTTTTGTATTGGTACACCCTAAACTTATTATAGAGTTGTAATTTATACCTTGAAGTTTTAATTTTCACAATTTACACCCTAAACTTATAAATTTGTAGCAATTTGCACCCTATTGATAAACAATGTTTATTTTTTAATGAAAATTGATATTTTACTTGCACATAGATTGTTAATTAAAAAAATAAATAAAAATGATTATTTATGTCATGGATTAACAACTAAGGTACAAATGTCATATCAATTTCCTTAAAAAGATTGATATTATAATCAATAAGATGCAATTTGTTACATATTTGTTAGTTCAGTATATAAATTATCAAAATTAAAAGTTCATGGTGCAAATTGTAACTCCATAATAAGTTTAGGGTGTACCAATGCAAAAAACCCTTTGTTTAAATATTATGAGTTTCGATTTATTTATTTATTTATTTTAATACAGGATTTGTTGGGTGAGTCTGCAAATCATGATTTCCAGAAGGCACTGCATACGACCATTCGATGCATAACCGACCCCCACAAGTACTATGCAAAGGTGAATATTAAACATACATTTTTTTTAATGACCTATTTTTATGTAGAAACAGTTTTAATTTAAAACATAACAAACCTAACTGATTTCAATCAATATCAATCAATTGATGGACAAATTCATAAATAATAAATAAAAAAATTTTTGTAACATATAAATATACATACAGCTGCTGCGTGATGGAATCAAAAGGTTTGGGACAGACGATGAATCGGTGACTCGGGTGATTGTGAGTCGGGCGGAGAAGGATTTGAAGCACATAAAGGAGGTGTACTACAAGAAGAACAGTGTTTCCCTAGAAGATGCACTGGCCAAGGTGACTTCTGGGGACTACAAGGAGTTCCTCCTCACTCTTCTTGGAAAGGAAGACTGAACTGCACTACTACTGCTACTACTACTACTACTATTACTGCGACTTAATTTGGTTCTCTTTTATATGAATGCGTTAATTTAAAGTCGAGCTACTAGTACTTTTGCTTTGTTTGGTATTTCTTTAATGTTTGGCGTCAAAACCTTCCTAAGAGTACTCTTTTGTTTGTCTTCATATGCTATTACTGTTTGAATTTGAAACTCGACTGCTTATTATAATGATTTCTTATTATTATAAGTACGTACTATATTTTCAGCATCTAATTGATTACTCCATTTCAATCTGTTTAATCTCCAGACCAATCCGTTGGACTGAGGGATTAGATGATTTATATTAGATTAGGATTTTGCCACCGAAGGTTATGGATTGGATTGTGAATCGAAGATTTTTCAATCCTTAAATCTGAACCATACATTTATTAAAATTATATATATTTAAAAATTATATTTTTCTTCAATATAAAAACATATGTAGGCCAAATTATTTTGACATGTTCGTACTCAACTCTTTTTATCCGCTCCATGATTATTACTTTGCTTTGTTTAGTTTTGTTTTTGTTTTGTTTTTATAACCCAATCCACTTAGATCGAGAAGAGAACTCTAATATTAAAATCATATTAAAATTAGATAAGTTTCAGATTACATTTCACACACAATTCTTGCATAGCACCCCACCCCCAATAACCACTTTCCCTCTTGCATATGAAACAAGATTAGGGTCTAACGGATTGGTAATGAATTGAGACGTTAGCAGTCTGTAAGTTACAGATTTGATTAACTATTAATCTGTATTTCCAATCGTTGAACAGTGCCCCAAGATTATAGATGAAATTTGGATGGTAATTCAGCTCTAATAATGGGTAAGCAAATCTAAAAAGGAACCGTGCCTGTGTGAATAAAACATTCAGAGGACAAGGTCAAATGACAGCCACAAGCCATTAATAATTAACCAAAAATATTTGAATTTTCAAGAGAGCTAATTAAAAAATGCAAACATTAACGAATTAAATCACAGAAAAAAGAAAAGCTTCAATTTTGTTATTCCAAGAAAAGCATTGTGGTAGTGTAATTCTCTATAGCTATTCTGACCAAAAATAAAAAAATAAAAATCTCTATCCTTTAAAAGTTATTACTGACAAACTAAAAAGAACAAGAGATTGATGTAGCGCAAAATTACAACTTCACAGAGACATAGCTACGATTACTCTCAACTCTCAGTCACCATCTCTCACAACATTTGTTGTCAAAAAAAAAAAAAAGATTTTTTAATTTTTATTTTTTGTAAATAGAAAAGAAAACGATTAACTAATCTAGTAGTTCTCTTATCCCTTTTGTTGGAAGAGGAAGACTAAAATTATTTTAAAAAACTTAGGAGTAAGAGAAGAAACTAGAAGAATTTATATGAAAGAGAGAACTTGTTATATATTACTCAAATTTTTGCTTGATACAAAATGAAAGGTTTCACATCTATTTATATTAATCAACGATGAACTGTGACCACTTATTTTACTTGGTCCAAATGTGACCGCTTGACCAAACTATAGCTATTCGTTTCACGTGACCTACATTATTTGACCACTTGATCAAACTATAACCATTCATTTCACTTAGCCTATATTTAACCACTTGAACAAGCCACGTCTATACATTTGCTTCACTAAGAACCTAATTACTTGGCTCAACGAGGACTAGTCATTTCTTGAGTCATCTTTCTTGGGCCTTGTTTTGGACTCTACCATTCATTTCACTTAGCCTATATTTAACCACTTGGACAAGCCACGTCTATACATTTGCTTCACTAAGAACCTAATTACTTGGCTCAACGAGGACTAGTCATTTCTTGAGTCATCTTTCTTGGGCCTTGTTTTGGACTCTACAATTAAACCCAATTACACATGAACCAAAAAATCAAGTTTAACATTCAACACCTTTTTAGTATAGGTCAAAAATTGTGTAATTTTGAACACGTGTTTGGGTATTGGGTATTTGGGCAGCCCCAAAGGTAAGGGGAAAGGCAAGTTGCTTGATATCGATAGGAAGGTGGTAATTAAGGGGAAGTTGAACTTCAAATTCAACCATAACGGTCAGACGTGGAAGGCCATTGGAGATAATGACCCATGGTATGACAGTGCGATTGGGGTACATACTAGAGACACACTTGAGCCCTTCCATGATACTTGGAAGCAAGTGGATGCCAATTCAAAGAAGCTCATTCAGGAGCAGATATGGTAATAATTTCTAAATATTGTAATTTAAATGAATTAGAGATATTTAATTTTTTTTAACAAATGAAAATGCTTTGACACTGTTGTTGCATGATTGGTTTAACTTGGACTTGGATGCAAATGGTGTATTGATCCAATCTATCATCGACCGCGATTTGGCAAAGTACTACAAAGAGTAAAAGAACGACCTCCATAATTACTTCAAAGAGCTTGGAGGTGCTAACAATGAAGAGTATGTCAGAGTTCACCCTCCCGAGGTCCGCAATAACAAATAACATTGGGGTCATTGCTGCAACATGTTTATGTCTGACAAGTTTAAGGTTAGAAACAGTTACTAAATTTTTTTATGATTTGATATTTATAATTTAATATAATCAAACATGCTAAACTTGTAATTGTCTATTTGTAGAAAAAGTCAACAAAAAATTCAAAGAACCGCAACAATCATAAGTGGGAGAGCTTGCATGACAAAACCTCATACGCATACCACTGCTATAAGAACGTGAAACATTTCCATAAGTGTTTTTTTTGACATTTACATATGTTAATGAACTACATATATTCTAACGAAATCAATTTATAGCACAGTCAAATACACAGACCCAGCAGCCGTAGTCAATGATCGATAACTGGGGTGACATGCATTGTCACGAGCCAAACTAGGTTAACCCCTAAGCTGAGCAAACATTTGTAAGTATTTATATTTATTACTTTTACTTATTCAAATCAGCATTATATTAACAAATCAATCTTTTTTTTTCTTACATGTTACAAATCGTGCATAATTTGATGGATGGTGACAGAGTAACTCAGATGTCACATTCGGCTTCTGGCTCGTATCTTCATCCGTGGTTCAGGAGGACACCATTCTTAAGCAGATTCTAGGTATGCATCAAGCGCATATGGCGGGAGTAGGCCCCACACTTCTATGGAGGACCTTCCCAGGTGCTTCTTCATTCTCAAGTGTAATACCAGACTTTTTACAAATTTTGATTTCCTTTATTTGAAATCAAAGTTTGTATTATGCATGTTTATATGAAATGTCTTATCTGATTTTATCAGAATTAGAATTTATATATGATTTTATTCCGGTCAACGTTTGACCAGGAAAATCTAAGATCTGATCGGGACGGTACTGTAATATAGTACACAGTATAAAATTATACTGTGAAAAACCATCATTATGAATATGGAAGTGAAAATAAGGTACGGGACTACTATAGAAAAATCAAGCTCAATATTTAGAGTAATAAGGCCGAGACGTTTCAAGTCCGGAGAAAAATTTTTACGCAACCCAGTTAAACACAGATGAATTTTAGACTGTAGTTTAGTATAACAGTATTGTTTTTAGTTGAAAATAGTATTGATAATATTCATATTAGTATGATATGGGACTGGACTTTGGGAGACAAGCCAAATGGAGCTTAATTAAGGGACACCTCATCACAAAAGATAATTGAGTGATTTTTGGATTTTTGGGAAAATATGGAAAGAATTAAAATGTTGACCATTGACTATGCTTGCCCACCAAGCAAGTCTCCCTTGGCCGGCCACCTTGCATGGGGTCGGTGAGAAATTATGTCTCTTTGGAAGGTTTGAAATGCAAATTAGAGAAAACAAAATCACCTATAAATAGGTGTTGTATGGAAATTTGACTATTTTGGTCTACTTTAACACTTTAGTTCACTCTTTAGACAACCAAACCCTCACCCAAGGCCGAACTCAAGGGAAGAGAAGGAACAAAGGCTTGGTCGGATTTTTGGAGAAGGAAAAACAAAAAGAAATTTATTGGATTCAAGCTTAAAGATCATCTCCCAAGTCCTTGAGGTAAATCCTTTAAATCCCTAAGTTTTTATTCAAGTTTGGAGCAAGATCTTTAAGTATATTTCAAGTATGGGATGTAAGAGCATAAGCTCATCTTTTTTCTTTTTCTTCATGTAATGGTTTTATTGAGCTTGATTTGTTCATGATAGGATTTAGAGAGTGTGATTACATGGTTGTATGTGTTGTTTTTAGGCTATGCTTTAGAAGGCATGTGCTAAGGGTGTATGCTCACTAAGTGTTTGTTATATGTCCCCAAGATGTTTAAGAATAATCTTTAGATTATTGATAATGGATTTATGATGCATGATATGTGGAGGGTACGGTTTTAACCGTTTGAGGTAGTGTGCATGTAATTTTGCGTACGAACCAACGAAACCGAAAACTGCCAGTTTTGGACCAAAACTGGGCAGAATCTGGAATCTGAGTTTTGAGGCCTTTAGAGGCCGAATTTGAAGAAAGTCAAAACATTAAAGTTGTAGAGTAAGGAAAATTCTAGGGTACTGCGTAGACCGTTTTCAAAAATGAGGCTCCAACAGCCTCAGTTTTTAGCAAAACCCAAGCTTGGTCTGGGCCATCCAGTGTTCACGGCCAGGAAATTTCAACGAGGTAAATGGGTAAGTTAAGGACTGAACTGAGTTTTGAGCAAAACATGAAAGTTGTAGGAATTCCTAAGATCTACAACTTTCATGAAGAAGACTTTCGAAAATTCAAAACCGATTTTAAAGTAAAACTGAATTTTTAAACTGGGTAGGAAAGCAGGAAATTCCTGCACATGATTTTCAAACAGTGCAGGATTAGACAGTTTTTACACATACACTGATAACTGAGTTTTGGGACTATTTTCAGAAAAGGTTTTCAAGATTTTATAGTTTTGCTATTTTTGAAATAATAATAAGTAAGGATTTATGGTAAAAAAAATAATTAATTGGGCCGGGTAATAAAGGGATACCCATAGTAACCACAAAGAGGTTACTAATTTTCATATGACAAGCTTTGGACTCAAGGTTACTCATAGTAACCTAATTAAATACTACTGGACCTTGTAATCAAGATTTTATTTTGAGGAAGTAAACCAAATAGTGTTTGGTTGTTGATTGGATTATGAGCCCTAAGGTTACAATTAGTAACCAAGTTAAGTATCAATCACTACTACAAAAAGTAGATTACACAACGGTTCCAAGGAACCGTCATGTAAACCTCACTTTACACGACGATTCCAAGGAACCGTCGTGTAAAGTGGACTTTACACGACGGTTCCTTGGAACAGTCGTGGGAACCGTCGTGTAAAATGGCTCCGGAGAGCACTTTACACGACGGTTCCTTGAAACCGTCGTGTAAAGTGCTTTTCGGAGCCATTTTACACGACGGGGAACCGTTGTCGTTTCCTCCTTCAGTTTTCGTCCAAACACGACGGGGTAATTCCGACCCGTCGTGTAATCGTTAAAAAAATTTGAAAGTTTTCAAATTTTATATCTCGAAATCTGCGCGAAAAACCCATTACTTATAAACAATAGCCTTTTCATATCTCTTCATATTTGAGCGCGAATATCTTTATTCTTCTTCACATTCTCTAAATTTCCTAAGTACCCATATCCTTCACCAACCTGCCGCCACCACTATTTTAACATCCGGTCAAAGTCACCGTACCGTTATTGCCGCTGCCTCCTCCCTCTTGGTGTGGCCATATATTCTTCTTCAAGCACAAGCAAGGTGACTTCGTATTGTAACTAAAACCCATTTGCTTCTTTGTATAGTTGTTTGTCACTAAAGATCCTTGTTGAAAATTAGTGGTTTTGTTTTTGATATTTCTCTTTTAGAGAAGAAATAGGTTTGTGGATCGTTAAATTTGGCACTTTACACACCATTTATGAGCATGTTTTTTTTCTCATAAACAACATGCTCGACGGAATGCCATAATGAGTTTCTCTTTTCAAAAACATAATAGAGTTTGATAAATATTTAGAACATAACTAATAGAAATTTACATGACTTCCTCTAGCATGAAAATACAAAAATAATGGCTCAAAACGGCCTATGACTGTGGGGTGGTGGGCCGCGCCTTGCGCCCGGGGGTTGGGCGGCCCCTGGCGCCCGAGGGGTGGGGGGCGCCCGGGCGCCCGTGGTGGGCGTCAGGCTCTCTCTTTGTGCGCCTTAGCGCCTGTGGCTAATTTAAATAAATCAGTTTGTGCCCACATTTTTTTGGACGAAATTCCAACTACATAAGTTTGTGCACCTTTGCGGTTGTTTTAAAAAATTAATGTATCGTGTGCTTAGTAGTTAAAGTTAAATTGCTTCTATTATATTGGTATGACATAATTTTTTTTTTGGCTTTTTTTTTTTTTACAATAATAGGTGAATGAATACAATGGAACATTTCAAAAAGGGACGAGCACGAAGGAAAATCTCGTCGGAGCCGAATGTCGAAGGCACGCGAATGGCAACTGTAATGAAATGCGTCCATATGGCAAGGAAAAGGGGTGAACAAATTCCCATCACGTTTGACGAGAAAGGACAACCGGAAGGAAAGCACGGTGACGAATTGAAGAGTTAGATTGGTGTGCTAGCTCGGGAGCACATTCCAATATGGATACAAGATTGGAGATCTCGTGATTTAGACAGATTGAAAGATATTATTTGGAAAGAAACCGTTACTTCTTTCACCGTTGATGAAAGCTTTCGGACTGCGTGTATAAAATCATGTGGTGAAGCTGCACGGAATTTCCGGCATGATTTGTATAAGACGTTTGTCGAGGGATTTTTAACAGAAGAAAGTGTTTGGACACGACCGCAAAAAGTTATTGACAACTACCCTAATATAGAAGAAGAGGATTGGGTGAAATTCGTTCAGTATAGAACATCCTCACAATTCCAACAACTATCTGATCGTGGAAGCGGAATAAGGACAAACAACAAATACTCATCAAGAGGAGGCCGAGACGGATATAGGAAGCTCGACCAGGAAAAGGTATGTCCATACATTTTGTTCAAACTAAATCAAATGTCATTTAATTTATAGAACATTATGCCCTCATTTATACTAACAATGTTCAATTACATGCAGTTTAAGAAGATTGGGAAATGGGAAAGAAGAGATAGTTTGTGGCATGAGCAACAGATGGGACTTGATGGAGAGTTGAAAGATCCAGCATGTAAAAAAGCTACCGAGTTGATAGTAAGTTCGTTAACTAACAATGAACATTTTCATCACTAGAATATGTACTTACAACCCTTAATCTTAAATGAGTTATGTTAATTATCTTGTAGATGGAGTACAACACACAGGAGAGCCAAGGCACTTTCGAATCAGTTGGCACTAGTGATGTATTGTCGCATGCATTATCTAGACCCGAACACAAAGGGCGTGTCCGTGGACAATCAAAGTTCGTAAAGCCGTCTCAGTACTTTAACCTAAATCGAAGTTCGAGTAAAGACAATGAAGTACAGTCAATGAGACGTGAAATAGAAGAATTAAAGGCGTTGGTGCGTGGTCTATGTGCGAACAAAGATGTGCCGCCGTCGGTTGATCCCAACAATGTGCCAACTGTGGACCAACACAACAGTTTTAAGGCTAGTTGCTCTGCCCAAGGAAAACAACATGGAGTTTCTGATCCGCCAACCATTACGGTCGACAATCAGGAGTGTAAGCTTTATATTTTCGATGAAGTGCAGGGTTGACAGGTGCTTGTTGCGTTTGGAAAAGCATGGCTGGAGAGCCTTCCCACCGATACGGTGCATGGGATTCCACTGGGGGAAGGGAACGTGCGAGTGTTAATCAATGTGCCAAAATTAAAAAAAGCACAATTACCTATACCGACGTACGAGGCAACAACTGTGGAGGATGCTATTAATGGGTTTGTTGCTTGGCCTAAAACATTAGTCGAGCTCGACACGATATTGAACAAGGCGAGTCGAGGGCCTAGTCACGTTCCTGAGAAAGCATCTGGAAAAAAAAAACGCCAAAAAAAGCTTGGAAGTAAAACCATCGACTCTCGGACAGAGATACAACAAGGTGTGCAACAACAACAACCTTTGTTCGACTTTAATAACATGAACATGGCGATGAGGCCTTTGGCTTATTATGCCCATAGTTCCATGCGTCAAGGTAATCAGATTGAGGTCCCAATACCATACACGATCATGAATTTTGATATGCCTATCTTTCTGAGCTTTTGAAGATATTTATGAGTTCATTAATTTACAAGAAATCAGTGCAAATTGTATATAATCTACATGAGGTACGACATTCTATCTCTAAAATTTGTTTAATCTAGAAATTCTTCTATATGTCAGGTACAGTAACACTTTTGATACGCTTATATGCAGATATTTGGAGGAACTATGTAGGATTAACAGGCAAGCTGACAAGTTTGCGTTTGTGTCTCCAACCTTGATCTCACCGGTGAGAACAGATACTGAAGATGCTGGCATGAGAGACCGAGCCGACATTCTAATCAGCTTTTTGCGCGACGCACCCAAAAGGCCGGCTTTTTCTTGTGCCACGTAACAGAGGGAGACATTGGGTTTTGGGAGTCATTGACCCATGGGAGGACCTCGTCCTTTATTTTGATCCTCTTTGAGAGAAGAAACGGGAAGATTTTACGGAGCTAATGAACATGTAAATCAATTTTAATATGTTAATTTTTTTAAATCTTAATTATTATATGTATCTTAATTAATTAGTTTGAATTTAACCAATTTGCTAGGGCCCTATCGGATTGGAAGATTATGGCCGGAGAAGGGATTAGAGGAGACAAGATTGTAAAACCAAAATCTCGAACTGTCCTTGTCCTCTTCAAGAAGGAAGTGTTGAATGTGGTTATTTTATTTTAGGTTTTATGAGGGACCATAGTGTTGAATGGAATTGACCGTCCTTGAAAGTAAAGAATTTTTACTTCTGAGGATTTGGATTTAATTAGGGGAGAATGGGCTAGCCATGTAACGCAATTCATTAATTACGATACGTGAACTTGTAATGTAAAATATTGGTATGTATTTTTAATTTGATCAATTGGATCGTGTATCGGATAACATACAGTTTAGGCCAGCACAGGAAATCACTAAAAATCCAAAAAAATTTTAAATAAAATAATATTACACGACGGTTCTTGAACCGTCGTGTAATGTCCGCATTACACGACGGTTCGGCCAAGAACCGTCGTGTAATGTCCGCATTACACGACGGTTCATCCAAGAACCGTCATGTAATGTCTGCTTTTACACGACGGTTCGGTCAAGAACCGTCATTTAATATCCGCATTACACTACGGTTGGGCCAAGAACCATCGTGTAATGTCCGCATTACACGACGGTTCGGCCAAGAACCGTCGTGTAATGTAATTATGATGACGTTACACGGTGGTGTAATGTTGAGATACCACGACGGTAACAGAACCCGTCGTGTTATCTACCACGACACTGGATTACAAGACGGTTGGTAAACCGTCGTGTAAACTTTACACGACGGTAAAAATTGTCGTGTAATCCACAATTTTTACTAGTGAATCTTGTATGTAAGGGGACATATAACTAATATTATGGATAATGGTTGGTTTGGATACCAACACTAATGTAATAAGTTATGGTAAAATAGGATGATTCTTATCTTACGTCTTTTTGTAAACATGTAACTAACTGTGGTTGCAACTCGTTGGAGTAGTGAACCTCCGATTTAGTAAAACCCGTAAGTACAACTCCACCTACAGCATAGGCAGATTGTTTTATGACTGTCTGTTTTCAAAGCCATACATTTATGTATAAATGTGTATGATTTATGATTCTTATTGTGACATCATGAAGCATGTTCACTACTGAAAACCGATATGGTAAGAATATGACTAAGTTTCAAGTAAGAAACTATTTTAAGAATATGATGTTTATGGAAGATGTTAAGAAAGTTTTGTGTCGTACCGACCTGCTCTAAGTCAGGTTTGGTCCGTGGTTTTGAGTTAGATTGGGCTGGCCGCCCCAACCATTCCATGGCAGCGCGCCACGGTACGTACACTTATGTATGTAAGGGCCCAAAAATAAGCTAATTAACTTAAGAAAGCATAATTGGTTCATGCATTGCTTTATTATGATATGTTTTTTGCGGATAAATGGTTGTACTTGTTGAGCGAAAGCTCATGGCTTACGTCTATGCTGTAGGTAAGCTCCCTACTGGTAATGTTTGATACAAGACGGTGGAGCGCAGCAGAGCTATCTATGAGATTACGGGCTGGGAACCACTACGCATTTTTTCGTTAGATATGTATGCAGTTTTATTACATTTTCAGTTTCAAACTCGAGTGCTTGATTTAGTACTTATATATATGTATATACGTATGTTTATATGTAAGTGTATAAATCAAGTGAAAAAAATATAATCCGAATTTCCGCTTAATAAATGAGTAAGTAATTATGTATGTTATGTAAGATGTAACGGCCTACGTAAGGTGGGTCGTTACATCAGGATCCCAGTCAGAGTGCTCGTCGTCAGCATAACTTCCTACGGAGTATCAATCCTGGATTAATCACGTGCACGTCAATCACAAGAACATGTATGCGAATGAGATGGCAATGCAGTAGACAATATTTGAGTTACTATCAATCTCAGATTCGCGCCTGTTATTCCTCCCGACGACCTTGTCCCTTCAGGCCCCTTGACGAATCCCCCGCCCCCGCAGGCCGATGATGACGTCGTTGACGATGATGATGAGGTTGCAAATTTAGGCGATTAGATGTTTGTTTTTTTTAATTAACATGTTTAACTATTAAGACATATCTAACATTGTATTTACGAATTTTATATTTTATCATGGATAATTTTTTTTTACTATTAATTTCTTCTGCAATATTGATACTAAAATTAATCTGCATTTTATTTTTCATTGATATTTTATTTATTTATTATATTATAATATTTAAAAATTTCAAAAAAAATAATTATTTGCACATAATGTCATCGCAAAAACAAAAGAGACAAGAAGCATTTGCGACGACAAAATTTCAATTTGCCCTCGCAAATAGGCTATGACATGTCGGCTAATAACGACGTATTAGCGACGACAAATTTTAAGTTGTCGTCGCAAACAATCTTATGCCATGTTATTTTTTACGGAATTGGCCGTCTTAATTGCGACAGCCTTTTTAGCAACGACTGTTGTCGCAATTGTACGCAACGATTGCCATCGCTAATAAAACTTTTGCAACCAGATTTTCGCGATGACTTATTTGCGATGACATGTCATGGCAAGAGCATTATTTGTGACGATATGCCACTATAGCGACAACATTTCGTCGTCACTAATAGTGTTGTTTGTTGTAGTGAATATAAAAATTAAATTATGTAGAAAGGAGGAAATTATATATCTATATACCAACAACATAACCATATAGATTCCATTTTTCTCTCTCTAAATCGCTCCTTTAGCTTCCTTCCTCTCATTTTCCACGTGACTGCCACCAAACAGACTTAGCATGCATTTGGTTCGCTGGTTGGAGATGAAATTTTTAAGTGGAGTTGGTTAACTTTCAAAAACTAGTTATAAATTTTGTTGACTTTTCAGAAAAAGATGAAAACTGAAATGAAAAAGTACAGTTTAGTTAGAGTTAAACTTAAATGAAAACGAAGCATTAGTCTAATATCAAAGGACATGTAATAATTTCCTGAGTTGATTCAATGGTTATCACAAGTGAGAGTACCAATCGAATAAGAAGATTGAGGGCCCGTTTGGGGGAACATTTGAAGATTGTGTTTTGAAAATTGGGTTGGAAATATGTGTTTGGGAGGAAAACTTTTGAAAATGTTTTATGATAGAGAAAATAATTCAAAATTTTGAAATGTATTCAGAAAAAAATATTCAAAATGGATATTGTCTTATTACTCTCGTCGTTACAAGCATTTTAACATAAAAATCATCTCATTCCAACTTGAAATGAAGAAATAATGGACTTTTAAAGTTTGAGTTTTTTGAAAATAAAAGAGAATAAAAATTTGATATAGAGTTGAGATTTTAAAATTCAGATAATGTTTTACTATTGTCAGATACCTCCCCAAACGGGCCTTAAATTTCTGTAAATTGTTGCTTCAAGAGACATATGAAGAGTCAGTTCACGCAAAAAAAATATAAATAAATATAAATAAATTAAAAAAAAAATGGGGAAGAAGAAGAACAAGAAGACGAGAAGAAAATTAATCAAATTTAAGTTTTTGGTCCCACAAAGTTACAATGATAAGCTGTAAACGGTTCCACAAATAGGAGAACAGTGTTAATTTTGATCTGTCATTTTGAAAATAAATTATTGAGTGAATAGAAAAGGAGAACAAAATAATTAGACAAGAGAATCTGCTTCCTTCCAACATATTGGTGGTCCACTATCACAATTATCTTGTCATCTGACAGCTAGAAAATATGCCGCTCAACTTTCATATATGTCTCTATTCAAAATAATAATTAAAATAAAAAACAAAAATAATCTTAAAAATATATATACCGATGGATTATAGGGATAAGAGAGGCGTCACGCGTGCCAAATCGATGAACAAAGCAGAGCAGAAGCAAAAGCAAGAAAAAAAATACAACGCAATGCGGTGACTGAACCGCCACATGACCATGACTGGACAATCACATAGGTGATGACTAGACTCCACATGAGAGCCTAAGTGCAAGGACGAAAGCACTATTGGCAGTGCATTTGTGATTTTTTAATACTAGGAAATGGATTTTTGCAGTTTACATTATTCTTTTTGTCCACTCTTGTCTTGTTTTCACCCAACTTTGGCAAAAGACTAGCTAATACTAAAAAAAAGGCTGGCATAACCAATTTCAACGCATAGGCCGAAGCTAATTACTTGGAAATTTGATTGGTTTATTTATGATATCATTTTATTCATAAGAAATTACAACAACTTGAACGAGATCACCTCCTCAAATCACAACAAGCTAGCAAGAATCAAGAAGGGAAAAAGTACTTAAAAAAACCCCGATCGAATGAGCTTCTTCTCATCTGATGCAAACCAGAAAATGTACTTCAGGACACCTTTATTTTTCAACTAGTTTTCCTTTCCAACCAAGGCAAGCAAGAAATCCTTATAGTTTCCGCTCGCAGTGTCTTCGATTTTCTTGGACAGGGCAACTCCATATTGGTGTTGGAACTCCTCTCTTATAGGCTTAATGCCGGTGTCGGCTTGTGTGACGATCACTCTAGTCAGCGCCTTCTTCGCTTTATTGTCTGCATTCTTCTGCAGTGCTGCATCCAACACCTAAATGGGCAGAAAAAAGCGTTTCATTTTAGATTGGGCAACTTGTTTTTTTGATATAGTACATAGTTGTACTGATCTGGTTTTTGGTTTTATGATCAGCTATATATACCTTGGTGAAATATTTCTGGGGAGCACATAAGCATTGGACTGCCTCTCTCAGCCTCAAATCAGCACTAAGATCCTAGTCATTCAAATCAGTAACAAATATTTGAGACACAGAACACAAAGAAATACGACTGAAAACAAAAGTCTATATCATCCGAAATACTCGGGACAGGATCAACAAACAAAAGGAAAATAATAATAATAATAATAATAATAATAGTAGTTAAAAAAAAATTAATACTTGGAGAAACCGTTGGTGCTAAACACCAGATCTACTCATAGAAGGTGGTCTTATTTATGGATTTCGTATTATGGGACCCACTTTTTATTAATAATATTACTGGGAAACAGTAATTGGCAAGTGTATAATGTACATTACCTCATCTAGGCTCTTGCCAGAAAGGATCTTGTATTGTTCATAAACTAGCTTGAGATGAGCCTTGCTCCTGGTACTTAGTATCCATATTACCTCATCGTTTTCGAGGGGGCTCTTCTTATCGGCGTTCTTGACGGCGTTGGCAAGCGTCTTTGCCTCCGATTTCACGATGTCCTCCTTCACCTTTGATCCCTCATATCTATAGGCGCTCACAAGTGCAACCAATAGCTGTTCAATGATCCCCAAAATTATAAATCAAATTAGGGTAAGTGTTATTTAATTGAATAATTAACCTAAGGACAAATTGTCTGTTTTATACACATATACATATATATATGGGTAAAAGAGTCATTTCATCACTTTTAAAAGACTTTAATTAATGATTAGGATCCTTATAATTCAATACGATGGGATTGAATGGAAAAATGCTTTAGAATATCAGTATTGATCAACATCACACTAATAAATAAATAGACCCTATTGGTAGGTCTCATGTTGTGGGATCAACTATTTATTAGCGAGTGATGTTAAACATCATTGATGTTTCTTAACATTGTTGAATGGGCGCATGGAGTTGAAGTACAACAACCGAGAGTACCTTGCGTTCAGAACCGTGGACGAGGTAAGCCACATCCTCCTCAATGGAGAGATCAAAGAGGGAATGGTAGGCCCTCCGGGCGCCGAGCAGCTCTTCGGAAGATCGGGTGCAGGCGATCTCAACAAGCACAGACAAGGAGTCTGATGATTCCGGCTTTTTCAACGCTTTCTTTATCAAACGAGCGTCGCGTTCCCACGGATGCATGGTCCTCATCACCACAGCACCCTAACAAATATATTCAAACATATCACCACTATGCACCACTAATTAAAGATGGCTGATGATCTTATATATATATATATATATGTATACTAATTTTCCCTCCATTTGTTAGCTCATTATATAAAAAAAATTAAAAACAAAAAACAAAAAACAAAATATGATCTTTTATTCAAGTGATGTATGAGTTGTTATTCGAGATATTAATTTTAACAGGTAAGTAGAAAATTAACTAGCTAAATAGAAAATATATATGGTAAATTTATTAGGTAAAATGACATATTTACAATAAGTCAATTACTGGGTAAATTTGTTAATTTACTATTTTTTTAGTCAAACCTACTATTTACTTCAGTTATTTATGCAAAAATGTTATTTACTTCCAATTTCTTCCATTTTTAACGGTTAGTCATTAATATTTTTAATTTTGCATATATTTTTACAAGAAGAATTACTGTCTAAATAATTATTATGAACGAAGAACCCAATTAAATAATAATAAAATAATTTTGGGGGGGAGCCTATATTTAATTTATAAAATTAGTAAAACCACCTAATTAACCCAAAAACATAAAAAAAAAAACATAAAAAAACATAAAAAACAAAAAGTGTATATGTAAACGTACCTGAAAGCGCAAGAATTCTTTGTGGAGAAGTTTGAGAAAGTCGGCATCAAAGCGAGCAAAGGAACGTTGATCAGGCTTGAAGCTTGGAGTAACCTTCCAGAAGGATTTCTTGTCGTCCTCATTCCACTTTCCCAGATGACTTATCAGTGATTTCTCGTCCACTCCATGTCCAAATTCTATCCCCCCAACCATGCACAGTTAGTTGTACAACCCATTCATATATTAGTTTTTTTTTTTTTAATTTAAAAATTTTAATACTTATCTAAATTTTGATAAACAGAATTAGAAACTTTACAGAAATAATAGCAGCAAAAATCTGGAAAGAATAAAAAGGGCAACATTAGAAATAATTATTTTTGTAGGAATTAACCTGAGAAAGCCTTGATGAGATTCTGGATCACATCAGAGACGGCCATTCTGTATGTGTGTGTGTTTGGACTTCGTTTTACAAAAAAAATAAATAAATAAATAAACTTCAAAAATTTAGAACATTAACAAAGAGGAAAGAAAGAGCAGATCAGATAGATACAGAGAGAGAGAGAGACGCTTTCAAACTAATATGGCCATGCCAGATTTATATAAAATTCCAAAGGTCATTTTCGTCATTTCAAAATATTGGTTTCTTTTTAATTGGTTATTTTGGTAACTCAACTAAAATCGGGTAGAGACAAAATCAGATTGACATCTCTGTCAAATTTTGGTATCTCGAATGGTGTCTAATCAATTATATTTTGACATATCATTGAAAAAAGTTAGATTTTAAGATAAAGAAAATCAGTTATAAAACATTTTAAACTTTTTAAGTTGACATAATATAATATTATTAGTTAAATACTATTTGGGACATTAAAAATTGAATAAAAGATGTGGATCCGACAAAATCATAATTAATGAACCCAGATATTTTGCAAACGGAATAATCAGCAATAATTTCATCAGTGGCCAATGCGTGCGTTTATTATGGTTTGGTTCCGTTACTGTATATGTAATTCATAAAATAGGAGTTTCCTTTCCTTCCTTTTCCAAATTCTAGTGAAATATATATATATATATATACAGGTCCCCAATATTACATATACTTCTCTTTCTCTTCATTTTTTTTTTGTAACAGAAAAAACTAAAAAATTAGTAATATGCATTTCCTGAGATTAAATAATATTATCTCTCCCATTTTGCAAGCATGTACATGAAATTTTGTTATATTTAAAATCGACACGCTTAGCCATCTGTTTTTGTTCATCTTTTCACCACAATAAAATCTATACGTAATTAATTACAACTAGTAATTCCATGGTTTCCGAATTAATGTACGTTAGATAACTATCAGAAAGAGACAAAAGTATTAATAATTTTTAAATGAACATTATGCCGCATTAAACAGCTCTACATCCTTATTAACTTTTTTATTTTTATTTTTATTTTTATTATTTTTGGAATTGTTATCAACTATACATTTAGGACTGTCTGAGTTTACGTACATACTAGATATGAATGTACAGTAACAAAATTATCTCGTCTGTTTTTTTTTTTTTTTCGACATTAATTAAGATACAACAACAGGTCGTGTTTGGATTATAAGAATCAGACCTTAATTAGTACTCTAATTCATAACCTTCATGTTGAGATTTTTCCTATTCATTATCAACTAGTTAGATTTCTAATCCAATCCTATCCAATATCAGATTTTGCGGATTTGATTTGCTACTTTAATACCAAGTCTCTGAAAATCAAAATATAAACATACTAATTCTTTAGGTCTAAAATCTTATTCACATTAATCATTTTATCAATTCCAGATATAGATCCAACCTATACAGTGTTGATCTTCATTCAGAGTCCACCCAACTTTATATATATATATATATATATATATATATATATATATATAAAGTCCAGCCAAACCTCCTAACATGTCATCATGGGGTTCGGAATTATATATACAAAGTCCAGCCAATCCTCCTAACAAGTCATCATGGGGTTCGGGATTATGTGGTGCTGACTCTTCCTTTTGTTTTTATTTTTTCTTTTTTCCGGATCACAATACGACAAATACAGATTAATATATAAGATTACACGATCTTAGTTGTTCAATATTTAATATATATATTATCTATGCGTGTGTCTCAATTATACATATGATCAGCCATGTCGATTCATAATTTGTATTTTTATATATGTAATATTACCATATTGTCTGTCATTCCCATACCATATGATGGCTTCTAAAAATAAATGCGAAGATATATGTAAATATCCGGGGGCAAGATTTAAAGAGATAATTATATGTGTTCATACCTTTGTTCACACTTTTTCTGGATCTTTATCGACGAACAATGATGTGTTCAAACTTATGTCCTTAAACAGTTTATGTTTTGCATGTTTCACATGTCGTTTGTTAGCTATACAGATAAAGTATCATATATATATATATACACACACATATCCGTGCATAGAAATGGGACCTACAGTTCAATTATTATATTTAAAGTTATTATGATGTGGAGACATACAGCTAGGACTTGACGCTGACTGACGTTACGGTCTCAGACACCCACGCACATGTGTTCCACACTGTACACGAGAGCTACGAGTCCTTTACATAAATTTATAATAAATGCGCATCTTTATCCTGTTAATTATGTAGGTGCTGAAAAGTATAGATCAACCGTGATTCCTGATATTTCAAAACCTATTTAGCTCCTCTATTATTATATATGGAGTTTTTTTATGTCATATAAGATATTTATTAAGATGGATGAGATGATAAAGGGATGAAAAATATTTGTTAAATATCTTCTTTTTGTGTATTAAAGTCCAATATATATTATCTTTATTTAGGTTTTTGTTTTAACTTTTATTGTTGAAATTTAATTTGATAATAGTATGATAGATCTCGGTTAGATTATTGAAAGAAAGTGTTCTTATTTTTAAGACTAAAAATTCTAAAAATAATAGGGTCATTCCCAAAATTTTTTTCTACTAAAAAATAATGCTTTTTGGTTAAAATCTATTAATGATGTTATATAATATAATATTATACATTTTTACTTTCTTGATTAAGAAATATATACATGATCTCGAATAATATAAGAAGAAATATTTAACTAAAAATTATCAACAAATTAAGAAGGTACCGCGCTGACAATTCTTATAGAATGTTAAATTTACAATTAAGAGCCCACGTTATAATTTGAAAAAACACAGGAGGAGGAGGAGGAGTAACCTGAAGAAAACACGAGTTTACAAGTACTCATAAATAATAAATACAATACAAATTAATTACAAAATTAATCCAATAATATTGAAGCTAAAATATGGACTACTACTTTGCCCCTTTACAATTAGTTATTACATTAAAAAAAAAAAACTTTCTGTATAACAAAGATATTACACTTGTTAAAATTGAGCCATGTGCGCGCCTTTGTATGTGAATGTGATTAATATATATTGAAGTTCAAAATGTGAACATATTACATATGCACATACAGCTAAGATCATATATACTCGCATAATATATAAATCGTATAAATGAAATCAGAAGAAATTAAAAATTATGAGATCTTATGATCATTCTTTTGCCACATAGGTAACATACATATATATATATATATATATGTATAGGTTTGAAATAGAACAATGAAAGTGACAATTTGGTCCACTCCCTTGAATAATATAATGAAATGCCAACCAACCAATAGATCATTGATATTGGTTGGACATTATAAGGAGTAATATTGTAGTCTTTGCTCTTAACCTTATCTATATATATATATATATATATATATATATATATTAATAATATATCTAAATTCTAATAATGCACTTTCCGGTCTCACCTACCACGTTTGTCTTATCAATCTAGCTAGCTATATCTGTTGCGCAGGATGATCTTGCACGTGATTTTTGTTGCAAATAATATCGATCGGTCCCTCTCAGGCTCCATATGGTTGTTAATAACTTGTTTTATATATATAAATATATCTCTGTATATGTATTGGCATTTATTAAGACTAATAAGACATATCATGAAACTGTAGAAACTATATTTTTACAACTATTATAAATATACATATTGTACACAAACATATTTTTATATATTCATATCTTTTAACCAATCATAATTTGTTAAATCAATTCTCAAACACATTAATTAATAGTTGATTAGAGCATAGTGTTATACATACCGAATCGTGTATATATACATATATGTTATAAAACTTGCATTTTTGTAGTCTTAAAGTATTAATATATGTATAATTATATATACATATATATATATTTAAAGACACCACCTGAGTAGACAATTCACTAAAAGTGATCTTTACGTGCATAGGATAGCTCTTTAAGTCGAATGTTTTTTTTTTTTTTTTTCCTACATTGCTTTTATATTTAAAAAGAAAGGAAAAAAGAAAAAGAAAAAGAAAATTCTCTTTCTTTCTTTCTTCAGTTTTAAGAAGCACAGAAATGAAACTTAAAATATGACAGTTATATATAAAGGAAAAAAAAAAAAGAAAAAAGTAACGCAAAATAAATAAATAAATAAATCCATGGAGGACAAAGAGAAAAGGAGTTACTTTATTAGGTGTACTATTTATTTGGCGTAAACTACAGAAACGTCCTTAATCATTCAATTTTCATGGAAAAAAGAAGGGGGGGTTACAAAATTTCAAAAGAGGGGTAGTTTTGTCATCCTAAGAAAAAGCAAATTGTTTGTTGAGGGCCTTTTCGTCCGTTTAGAAATTAAATATTATTACGAACTGAAAGGGATATTGTAAGGGCCAGGATTCAACTCCATGTCTCTTTATCTGTGGGGCGAAAGAGGCTGAGGACGAAAAAAAAAAAGAAGAAAAAAGTAACTGAAAAACGACGAGAGGGAGAGAGAGAGAGAGAGCGGGGGCTAATAAAAATAAAATAATAGAGAAAAAGGAATGAAGAGTTTAATAGGAAAGATAGGAAAGTCCATAAGAAGAAGCAGTTGCACAGGAAGAATAAGATTAGAGTCTGATCAGGATAACAACGCAAGTAGTTCTACTATGGCTTCGCTGATTGTTCCTGATGTCGTTCCTTCTCCTTCTCAAGACTGTCAGCGCCTTCACAAAGCTTTCCAGGGTCTCTCTCTCTCTCTCTCTTTCTCTCTCTATTTCTTTGCTTATTTTTGTTATTTTTTATTTCTTTAAATGACTATCTATATATATATATATATATTACTTTCTTTCTCTTTTGAGAACGAAATTAAAGAGGCTGAGGATGATGATGGTAAAATTGGCAGGATGGGGAACGGACGAGAAGGAATTAATAAGAGTGTTGGGACACAGAAATGCAAGCCAACTCAAGCTCATTAGGGATACTTATGTCCACCTTTATCATGAATCCCTCCTTGACGCTCTCCAGTCCGAGCTCTCTGGCGATTTTGGTGTATGTCTCTCTCTCTCTCTCTCTCTATATATATATATATATATATCCTCTTCTTTCTCTTTCATCAACTGTATCTTCTTCTTCTTTATTGCACCGACGAAACTCAACACACATTGGGGCTTTTTTTTTTTTTTTTTTTAAGGAATATGTTTGTTATTTTTATTATTTTTTTTAAAGAAAAAAACCTTCCACTGCAGAGCTAGAAATCTATTTTAGTGGAGGTGTACATCAAATTTTTTTTTTTTTCAAAATTAAATAAATTTTATAAGGGACTATGTGAGAATTTTTTATTTTATTGGGGGTAAAGTAGTAAAAATATATAAAAAATTTTATAAAGTTAATTTTGGTGTAGATTATGTGAAAATTTTTTATTTTTAATGAGGACAAAATAATGACTATATAAGAATTGTTAAATTTTAGTAGGGATAAATTGTAAAAATTATAAAATTTTTGAGATGAAAATAAAATAACAAAAAATTTAGTCCCCACTGGCACCCCCGATCCGCCCCCTGCTTCCACTCCATTATTATTCTTGTCTCTCGCTACTCTTTAGTGCAAGGATAATATGGTAAAATCAATGAAAAATCCCCAGGGGAAGAGTGTGGTGTTGTTCGTTTTATATAGACTGTTTTCCTTAATTATTGACAGCCTTGAACTAACTGGTTCTACACGATAATTATTTTTCATTTTCATGTCTATAAATGTCATTTGTAATAATTCTCAAAAGGTTGGATCTGAATTTTTGGTTGTCTCAATATGCGCTTATGAATATGAAAACCCTCGCTCGATCGAGTTGTTATATATTTTTTGTATATATATATATATATATATATTTATAATTGCTACCTAGATTAAACGTGTCTATCTCAAGAGGTCATTTTGCCTTCTAATTTTTGTTCTTTTGAATCTATTAACTCTGGAAGAAAGAAGATAAAGATTTATTGAATTTACCATTATCAGATTTAGTAAATGCGGGAAAATTAATGATTTATCTGAATTTATACCATATGAAAATTGATAATCCAGAATTTACTAGATTTATCTGGATTTCTCCCAAGTTTAAATTTGATAAGAATCTTGAATTTACTATATTTAACATGAAGTAAGACACGTTAATATTTATTACAAATCTCTCTCCTCCCATAGGTTACATTTACTAGTTCATATTTTCTAATTTAATAAACTCGATTTTTACTCATCAAAAGGGCAAGTTATCACAAATTGTAATAAACAGCCTTATTTATTACATTAAAGATTTAAAAGCGGGCTATTTGCTATAATTTCCATTCATAAAAAGTTTTTTTTTTTTTTTTTGAAAAATTGTAAAAAATAGCATTTTTATAAAAATAATTGAAGTCAATGACAAGGTTATAAAATATAAAAATTAAATAGCAAATTTACTAGATAAATGGAAAATTTACTTGGTAAGTAACATATCTACAAGAAGGAAAGAAATCATTTATCTAATAAATTTGTTATTTATTATTATTTACTTCAAATACCTTAGAACCTGCTATTTACTTCTTGCTCTCCTTATATATATATATATATATATATATATATATAAATATATTTTCACTGAATAATTTTGATCTGATGCTTGCAAGGGAGGGATTTGCAATAAAATCAAAATCTTCAGTAATTTTCAGAAAATAAGAGGTTATTTATTCCAAATATTGAAATAGAAAAGATGTTTTTTTAAATCAGTTTTTGTTATTTTCTCTTGTTGTTGTTGTTGTTATTTTTTTTTATTATTTTTTTTAAGAGGAACAAATTACCTCTTTGTATCCCATATAGTGATAAGTAATTATTTAAACGAAGCAGCATGCATCACTTTATTCGGTAAAAGAAATAGTTGCACTAACTGCAGGCTTAAATAAAATTTGATCTCGAAATTTATAGTAAATTAAAAACCTTTAATGAAATTAATTATCTAGAAAAAAAAAAAGAAAGAAAATTAAATTAAATCAGAAATATGAAGCCTTGACCAAATGAAACAGGGGAAATTTCTTTAGAAATCTAGAGGAACGTTAACTTATAATTGTAATGTGTCAAATGAAGAATTTGGCTGATCCCATGGAACTGCAACGTTTGAAGCATTGCATATACATGTGTTATAATATCAATGTAACAAAAAGAAAAATGTGGATTCATGACTATTAAAATGCTGCAGTAGTCTTGCCTGCCCTGGTTATAACACTCTTTGTAGGCAAAAATGATGAATGGATGTGTGATCAAACAGAAAGCAATCATAATGTGGGCAACTGATCCTCCCGAAAGGGACGCAAAACTGGCGAACGACGCGCTTAAGAAGAGTAAGAAAGGTGTCAACAACCTCAAAATCGTAATTGAGATAGCTTGCGCGACGCCTCCGCAGCACTTGATGGCAGTGAGGCGGGCATACTGTTCTCTTTATGACTGTTCCCTTGAAGAGGATATTTTATCCCATGTTTCTTCCCTTCCTCTCAGAAAGGTAAAAATCTTTTTCTTCGGGTTTCTTATGACTCGAATCGGTTTGCAACGAACAACGTCTTTATATGAAATGGAAAAATGTGTTCCCTTTCACAGCTACTAGTGGGTCTAGTGAGCTCCTACAGGTATGATGAAGAGGCAGTGGATTTAGTTACAGCCGATTCGGAGGCATCAAGTCTACATGAAGCCATACAGACTAAGAAATTGGACGAGGACCATGTTTTATGGATACTCTGTACTCGGAATGTCCATCAGCTGAGAGCAACCTTTGAATGTTACAAGAAAAAATATGGAAACACCATTGACAAGGTATCGCCTGAGAGAATCTATTCTTTTATTTCTTGTTTGATTTTAATTTATTTATTTACTTTGTTTGGACAGGACATCAAGAGCAGTGGGAATGGTGATCTGCAGAATCTCGTAAGAGTGGCTATTTCTTGCATAGATTTACCTGAGGAACATTTTGCAGTGGTAAAACCATTCCTTCCATTTGAAAATAAAATCAGCTGTCATTTCTTGATATTATGAAGAACTTTTTTTTTTTTTTTTTTTTTTTTGGTTGAGTTCATGGTAACAAACTGTGAGCAGGTTATAAAAGAATCAGTTGCTGGGTTGGGAACAGATGAAGACTCTCTAACAAGGGCCATTGTGGCTCGAGCCGAAATCGACATGGCGAGAGTGAAAGAGCAATATCACCTCCTCTACAAATGCAGCCTTGAAGCGGATGTGATTGATGACACTTCCGGAGACTATAAAGACTTCTTAATGACCTTACTTGGGAAAGGAATCTGATACTTTTTCACGTATACGTCCAAAAAGTTGAATATGGATGTTCCTAAGAAGAAGAAAAGCGCCGTTGAAACAGCCTTTTTAAGTTTATGTAAATCGTATTTGAGCCTCCTAGGACGTCCTTTAGCAAATGAAATTTTTACCTGATTTATGTAAAGTTGATCTTATAAAACTTTTTTACATTCAAATTTTTTTTTTTCCAATGTTAGTTTCGACAATTAAATATTATTAAAATATATTTCTTGTAGATAATTTTCATAGCTTCAGTAATGTATTTCAATATTTCCACCACTCTAAACAATTTCGAGTTCTGAAAATTCCATCACTACCGATAGTATCATCCTTGTAGATTTTCACACGACAATTATGATGAATTTTGTGACCAAATTAACAAAGCGATCTAAGAGACCTTATTGTCTTTTTGCCATTATGAGGTGTTTGACGTCTGATTTAATCGTGTCGTGGTTGCCGATTTCATGCCACGGTATCCGACCTTGGCAATTGAGCATCAGAGTGGAAAGGAAATAGGGATGATAAAGAGAAAATGGTTCACTGTAATATTTTTCACATACCTTTTAATCAAATCAAAATTCTTACAGAGAAAATAAACTTAATATATAAATGTTTAAGTTTTCTTAAAAGAGAGTCAGTAGTGTCCTCACGCTCTCTGTCCAGTGCGTAAAGGGTAGCAAAGCAGCTATTGTAACCATTTATGTGATGGCAAAGGATTCTGTTTCTGGGCCTTCTATAGCTAACAAGTCAAGGGTTTACATAGTCCATCAACAAATGATCTTCAAACCGGCAAAACAACATGATGCATGACTCAAACTCCTAATATTTTATAAGCGAAAGCTCCAAATAGAACCTTCTTTACCACCATGTCACCACCACTAGTGGTAATTTGAGGTGTAGAATTGCTTCTTAAATGTGCCTGCTGCCATGGTATTCTTTTTTTTTTTTTTTTTTTTTTTGTATAAATAGTAATTTATTTTGTATGGTCATATAGATATTATGAATCAAAAGTAACATTTCAATATGTACTTTGCTTTTTTATTTTTATTTTTTTAAGGAAAAGGAAAAAAGTTTTTGTGGCTCGACCAAGCTTGCTTTCTATTCATAATTGAGGAAGCTTGAGCATGTTGAAAACCAGCAACCGGCATTCTTTCATTGCTCTATCATCATGGTATGGACTATGCACCAGTAATCATTTCCCAAAAAAAAAAAAAAAAGGTATATATGCAATTCTAACAGAAGACTAAGCTTGTGTTTGGTTCACCGGTTGGAGATGAAATTTTTAAGTTAAAGTTGGTTGACTTTTCAAAAATTAGTTATAAATTTTGTTTACTTTTCAGAAAAAATAAAATAAAAATTGAGACGAAAAAATACAGTTTAGTTTGAGTTGAACTGAAATCCCAAACAAAACCTAAGATAATGTGGATTCGAACCCACAAACCCAACTCCCACTCATAACCCTCCCCAAACCTCCCTCCCCTCATGCCATTATACCAATAGCTGCCTTGTGGCTCTTATATCCGAATCTAAAATTTTTCATATCAGTTTTTATCTTTTTTCTGAAAAGTCAACAAAAATTATAATTAGTTTTTGAAATTTGACAAAAACTTCAACCTAAAAATTTCATTTTAAACCAGTGCACGAAACGACCATTAGGCTTGCTGGCTTGCTAATCATTAATGAGAATGATTGAGCGTGTTGAAGACCAACCACATGGTAAAACCAATTATGTCTCAATTGACAAAAAAAAAAAAAAAAAATCTTAGTTTTTACATTGACTGATCAATGCTATTTATTTATTAATGTGTAACTGGAGGCTATAAATACAACTGATTGAGAGGTCGGAAGAGAGCAAAGAAAACACAAAAAAAAAAAAAAGAGTTAAAAAAAAAAAAAAAACTAATAATAAGAAACGATTGAGAGATGGTGAGCAATTGGAAGGCGGTCGGGGTGTGTGATTGTATGCTTGGCTTCATATTCTTGCGCAGAAGATTCTGACAAGAAGACGGCCATTAGGAAGCCGAAGCCGCCTCAACCCTATTGTAGTGGAATGAACGAGTATTGCTACGCAGCCCCTTGGTGCTACGAAATTCTTGTATGCAGTCGCAACTCAGGAGCTTTCGGCTGGTCAGGAACTTGCGTACATGGGTGCATGCGCAGGTGTTGGTGAGCAACGCGTCATCCCTTTTGTTGCGGTCATTTTGTGTTTAGGTACGATGACACTAATAAAATCATATGTACGAGACATTTGTTAGTTTAATAATCCATCTCAAAAACTAAAGCTATTAGGAGAGGTGGGCCAACAATAATGTCACTAGCTACGCAATAACCCACGTATTGATCACCGACACCTGCATGCACCTTGTACGCAAGTTCCTGACCAGTCAAAAGCTCCCGAGCTGCAATTTCATTCAAGACCTCCGCAGCACCAATTGACAAGGTCACAATATCCATCTGGTCTACTACAATTGACCTGAAGCTGCTTCAGCTTCCTTATAATGGCCATTATAAAGGGATTAGGAACTTGCGTACAAGGTGAGTGTCTAGGCGTTCTTGAGCAATGTGTCGTCCCTTTTGTTGCAGTCATTGATTGTTGCAACTTAAAACTAAAATGTACGGTTTGCTTATATATACACACTACTAAAAAAAACCTCACTAACGATGACATTTTTAGCGACGACAGAATGTTGTCATCCCTAAAGAATGCACAACAGCTGTTACATGTTGTCGCTATAAGTCATCTCTATAATTTGCCATCTATAACGACAACATGTCGTCGCTAGTATGGGAAAGCCATTCCGGGAGCTTGTGTTTTGAAAAAGTAAGACTTATAGCGATGACCTATTGTTGCTAAAAAGTATTCCCGCCACCAATGATATTGGCGCCAAGTAAAGTTTGATGATATTTAGAGGCATAAATATATACTTGAGGTCCGATAACGGATATATACCTCGACATCCTGAAATCAAGCATATTTAAGGTTCTTTTTGATAAAACCCCGACAATTGATGGAATTCCCTAGATTGATCGAGGGGCCATGACTTAGTATCATTACTAACTCCACACAGAAGCAACTCTAGCAAGACCAAAACACTACAAAAACTCAAATCTAGCGGACAAATAACCGATGTAGAAGGTGGAGAAACCACTTCCGTTGTAAGAAATAACAACGGAAATAAAACATCCAGATAAAAGACCGTGAAGAGAACGTCATTATCACACAAACCTACCCATGAAATTAAAAATAAAAAAATAATTAAAAAAATCAATCATAAAAAAGAGTCATTGCCAATAAAGCAATGCATGTTGTCAGGAGAAACTTGGATGTCAAAGCCGGGTTATGCAGGAGATCCCCAACACGTGAAATCATACACCACCACCAACTATCTCATTCATACCTTACTCCTTCCTACAACGTCCATCATCCTCCTATGGGCTCTTCTATGTCAAGATTCTCATCATATGATTCACACCTCCATCCCTAGGACCAAAAAATGAAATACATGTCGAAGGCCACCAATACAGTCTTGTCTCAAGAGAGGAAAACGATTAAAAAACTCTATCCCTCACGAGTTAGAGAGAAAAAGAGAAGGGAGGAGAGAGAAAGAGAAGAGAGAGGTGTCATAAAGTTATGATTGAATAAAATGCGTTGTCTTTTTATGATCAAAATAATATAGTTATGCAATTTCTTTTTTTAAAATTGTCATAAACTTTTTTATTTTTTTAAAGGAAAAAAAAAAAAAAGAATCAGATATGTTTTTCTTTACGATTTTGGTTTTATTTGTTTTAACCTTGCGTGCATGTGAAAAAACTAAATGGAAGTAATACTTCATTCGTTCTTGAAAAGAATTATTTCAATCAGTATTGACAATTTCGGCACAATTTTAAGTTGTTGATTTCGTTCCATAGTATCATACCTTGGCAATTGAGAAACGAAAAAGAAAGCAGAAAGAAGATGACAGAGAGAAGAACGTAAAAATTTCAGGGTGATATTTTTGACATACTATAAATCCAAATTAGTTGAAAGGGTTGCACGTATCATAAACTTAATTAATTTTCACGTTTTTAAGCATTTTTTAATTTTTTTAATTTCTAAGTTGAGGTGTGGAATATTTGCACTTAAACATGCCTACCACAGCAACGTTTTTTATTTTATTTTTATTGTCTATATAATAATCTATTTTAAATCGTCCAATAGATGCTATGCATGAAAATTAGCAATTCAATAATGTACCTTGCTAAAAGAGGAAAAAAGTTGTTGAGACTTAAGCCACTTTGCTTTCTAATCATGATTGAGCATGATATAAAAATCTGCCACATGGTTGTATGTCACAATTTTCATTATTTGCTCTATCATCTTTTTTTTTTTTAATGAATAATGAATATCCGAATCAGTAAATGTATCTGGACATCCCAATTAAGTCGGCACTCCCTTAGCACTCTTTTCATTTTCGTAATCTATTAATTTATTAATAAATAAAAATAAAAATGCAGAATGTAACAGGAGAGTAACAAAAATAAGACATTCTAAAACGGAAAACCTAACATATAGAAAACCTAATAGGAAAATACAATAATCGGAAGCCAGATTCACAATAAGCGCTAATTTTTATTATTTTCTTCTCATTTTAGGAAGCACTACTAAAACCACATAACACGACCTCAATATGACTTTAATAAAAATCAAACCATGAAAGTATTTGAGTCTCACAGGATTAAACATAAGGAAAATACGAATCTTGTACAAAATTTTTCCTAGTTTTTGTAATATATTTATATATTTCCACCACTTTTTTAAATCTCGTGTTCTGATAATTTTGTCACTATCGATATTATCTTTGTTGTATCTCACTTTCATCACCATAATTATGATGATATTTGTGAGCAAATCAGCAAAGCGGTTGAAGAGTCATGCTACACCTATAGATCTCGTGAGGTGATATATAAGCATGACCCTAAAGTATGAAAGTGTAAGTGAAATTAATCCTTATTTATTATGATTTTAGGTTATTTGGTAAGTTTTTTTTTTTCTTCTTAATAATCGACCTCTGAACTTATAATTTTTTATATTGACAGTCCTTTTTGCATACTTTTATTAAAATTTTGACTAAAGCCCGATGTAGGTTGAACTCTTGGACATTTTTTTTGCACTTGAGAGCCCAAATTGGTTATTTTTACTTAATTATGTTCAAATTTGAGTTATAACTTAAATTAGGTTCAAATTTTCAAATGAATTATTTAAATAAATTAAAATGATCAGCAATGCAGTTTTTGGCCTATTATATGCAAAATTTCAGAATTTTAACATACTTGAGTAAAAACAACTAATAGTGCCAAAAGTTACAAGTTTAAGAGGTTGATTGTGACAAAAAAAAAAACAAAAAAAACCATGCGTCAAATTCAAAGGGGGTGTTTAGAGAACAAGTTCAACTCCAATTAAATTGTACTTTTTTATCTCAATTTTTATCTTTTTCTGAAAAGTCAACAAAATTTATAACTATTTTTTAAAAAGTTAATACTATTTAAATTTAAAAATTTCAACTCAACTCATTCACCAGACACCCCCAAAAATTTTTTAAGAGGTATTTGTTTTAAGGGGTATTCTTTAAGAGAGGTTTTCAAGTTAATTAAAAATAAATAAAAAAGTTGAAGGATTTGGGGAGCGTTTAAATCTTGTACAGTTTTTTACTACTTATTTAAATACATAATCAATTTTTTTATTTAGAAAACTAATTATTAATTAATAATCAATCATAATTAATTAATAAAAAATTTATTAATATCAATCAATCAATAATTAACCATAAACCACTGTTTTGCTAGTTTTACAAAATTTTAGTCATCAATTAAAAATTTTCTTTAGAAATGGTAAGTTACCTAAATAATCCCTAAGAATTTGAGAAATTGTACTTGGACCCCTTAACTTTTGAAAATTACGTTTTTCCCATTTCTTCACTCACCGTCCTTCTTTCTCTGGCCGAACTCTCTCTCTCTCTCTTCACCGTAGCAAAATCCAAGCTTTCAATCCTTGGCTTCACCAACAAGCTTCCTCTGAGTAGAAGGTCAATTTTCTGCGGCGAAACTCTTTGGAGCGAGGAGACATTTTAGACATTTTTGAGGTAGGGTTTCCGCTCTTGAAATCACCACCCTAATCTGAAATTTCCCTATTGAATTTGTGTTTCCTTTCTTTTATTTCAATTCTAAGTTTGAAGAAATCTCTGTTGCCATTCTGATTTTACCAACGACAAAAAAAAAAAAAAAAAAAAAAAAGAAGAAGAAGAAGAACAAACCCTAAAATCCCAAAATTCTCGGTACTTGGATGTTAGCCTCTTGTCACTTGGATTTAAAAAAAAAAGGAACCCGCCATTTTTCTGTTTATGTATCTTCATCTTGATGGGCTTGTGAGCTTGACTAATTGATTGGTTTTTGAATTGAAACTTTGTTGGCAAGATTACCCAGCAAAGGATAATGGAGACCCCGGGTGGTTCAAATGGTTCTGAATTGAAACGTTCTCTTCGAAAGAAGGCGGGTTTGCGGAATTACGATGAGAATTTGATGGATGAGCTCATTGAGAAGCATTTGGGTGGCAGTTTGAAGAAAAGGAGTAGGACCAAGCAGGACTTGGAGAAAGAAACCGAAACCGAAGCTATGATAGCCTTTTCGCTTGGTTTCCCGATCGATGCCCTACTTGAGGAGGAAATTCAAGCCGGGGTGGTGAGAGAATTGGGTGGGGAAGAGCAGAATGATTACATTGTTGTGAGGAATCATATACTAGCAAGGTGGCGGGGTAATGTTCGAGTGTGGCTGTCCAAGGGACAGATTAAGGAGACCGTGAGTAGCGAGTATGAACATTTGATATCTTCGGCGTATGATTTTCTGTTGTTTAATGGGTATATAAATTTCGGGGTTTCACCGACGTTTATGTCTCAAATACCAGGGGAGACAAATGAAGGGTCTGTCCTCGTCGTCGGTGCAGGACTTGCTGGACTAGCGGCAGCAAGGCAACTCTTGTCATTTGGTTTCAAAGTGATTATTCTAGAAGGTAGGAATCGACCTGGGGGAAGAGTCTATACTCAAAAGATGGGTCAGGAGGGCAAGTTTGCTGCTGTGGATCTTGGTGGCAGTGTTATTACCGGCATCCATGCTAACCCGCTTGGAGTTCTAGCCAGGCAACTCTCTATTCCGCTTCATAAGGTAAGGGATAATTGCCCATTGTACAAGCCAGATGGGGCGCCTGTTGACAAAGATATTGATTCAAATGTTGAGATCATCTTCAATAAGTTGCTTGACAAGGTCATGGAACTCCGGCAAATCATGGGCGGATTTGCGTACGATATTTCTCTGGGTTCGGTTTTGGAGAGACTCCGGAAGTTGTATGGCACTGCTAGAAGTAAAGAGGAGAGGCAACTTCTTGATTGGCACCTTGCAAATCTGGAATATGCGAACGCCGGATGTCTTTCGGACCTTTCTGCTGCCTACTGGGATCAGGACGACCCTTACGAAATGGGTGGGGACCACTGTTTCCTTGCGGGAGGTAATTGGAGATTGATAAAAGCTTTGTGTGAAGGGCTTCCGATATTCTATGGGAAAACTGTGAATACTATTCGGTATGGAAACGAAGGTGTTGAGGTAATTGCCGGAGACCAAGTATTTCATGCCGATATGGTCTTATGCACTGTACCTCTTGGAGTTCTAAAGAGACGGGCTATCAAGTTTGAACCTGAGTTGCCCCAAAGGAAGCTTGGAGCAATTGAGAGGTTGGGATTTGGGCTGCTAAACAAAGTTGCTATGGTTTTTCCTCGTGTTTTTTGGGGAGAAGACCTGGACACATTTGGATGTCTCAATGAACAAAGCCATAAGCGCGGAGAGTTCTTCTTGTTCTACAGTTACCATACCGTTTCTGGAGGGCCAGTGCTTATTGCACTTGTGGCTGGAGAAGCCGCACAAACATTTGAAAGCACAGATCCATCTATTTTGATCCACCGTGTTTTAAACGTCCTCCGAGGTACAAAATTTAACAAACTTTTCTCTTTGTTGGTTCTCTTCGGAAAGTTTCCGTGAAGTCAAACTCACAAATACTTTTTCCCTTCAGGTATATATGGTCCTAAAGGTGTTGAGGTGCCTAATCCAATGCAGACAATATGTACAAGATGGGGAAGTGATCCGCTTTCCTATGGTTCATACTCTCATGTCAGAGTACGGGCATCAGGCTCTGATTATGATATACTCGCAGAAAGTGTAGGAAATACTCTGTTTTTTGCCGGTGAGGCCACAACTAGGCAGTATCCAGCCACCATGCATGGCGCGTTCTTAAGTGGGTTGAGAGAAGCTTCACGGATATATAGAACGACAAGGGCCCTTCAGAACAATCCAAGGAAATTTGCGCAAAGGAATGTTGGACCAAGTAATGATTTGCTAGCAGATCTCTTCAAGAGGCCTGATCTAGAATTTGGGAACTTCTCGTTTGTGTTTGATCCTATAGTAGAAGACCCAGGATGCATGGGGTTTGTGAGAATTATCTTCGATGGCAACAAAGATGACCGACGAGAGGAGTTGTCTAACAGCTTCCGGGATTCATTAGACTCACCGTTGCAGCTTTACACTGTAGTATCACGTGAACAGGCACGAGAGCTAGAACAGGTCGAAGGAGGAGATGAAAGTAGGTTGTCATACTTAGTCAAGAATCTTGGCTTGAAACTGATGGGACAAAATGCTCTAGGAAATATGAGCAATTCTTTGATTACTAGCATTGCTAGTGCAAGACGAGGTAGGGGCAAGAATCGCATGTTGGTTTGGCAACCATAAGTTGTATGTATGGAGTTGATATCTCTTTCAGGACCTTATATTTCTGCCATTTGTGTCGACCTTTCGGCTTTGATGCTAGCATGCTGACATCCAAACTTCTGTATATAATCGAGCCAGGTATGGTTATTCATCTTCTTCAAGAGAAATCGATTTTCCACGGAGGTTAAAAAATTTGAGTCTGACAGTGACCAATTTGGTGACCAACTAGTGAACCCTCAGCCCATTTAACCAGCTGTGAAATTTTTGTACAGATCAAAGACCTTGTATGAATTTTTACATATGCAGTAGATCTGTGTTAGCCATTTATAGTCTGCTAATGCACCTTGTATATGGATTAGATCTTTTGTTTCATTCTCTTTTGGTTGGTTGTACTAAATTTTTGCTAAAAATTATAGGTGCAATTCGTATAATGGCTTATTATCATCTTGGTACCTTGTACTATTCGGCATCTCGTCGTCGGGATATATCAAGACGGTACCTTGTAGTTTAAGAAAATATCATCCGAGCACGTCATGCCGATTTTTTGAGTTTTTCCCTTTGATGAAAACACTTCTACACTTGAGAGCGTCTAAACGTGTATTTTGATAACTATTGAAATTATGGGTAAAATGGTGTCAACTATTGAAATTATGGGTGGGACCTTCTATTCCCTTGTAAAACGTGGAAGGAATGAGGGGGTGATATAGTGATTTTATCAATATTTATTCTTAAGCATTTTGTTGGGTTTTAAGCATTTTTATTGTTTTATATTGTTTATGTTGTTTGTGTAGGTAAAATGCAAGAACGAGTAAAAAGGCACCAAAAAGAGGAATAAAAAATGCAAGAAGCAGGTTGCAGCGCACCAAACATCCGTTGCAATGCGTGCTTAAATTCCCAGCCAGAAGTATCATGGTTGCAGGTTGTAGCGGGCTCAACGGGCGCTGCAGCGCGCCTCCTAGGCCAGAGCCATATGCAACTGCAAGCTACAGCACACCAAACATCCGCTGCAGCCCGCCCCTGCCCTGTTTCAGGCGTGCTGCAGCCCTCTTTTCATCCATTACAGGTGCCTCCTGAGAAGCCCTAGCCGCCATATGGGCGCTGCAGCCCCCCTTTCATCCACTGCAGCCTCCCTTTCATCCGCTACGATGCCTGCACATGTGGATGACTGAATTTGAGGCGAAAATGAGCTGATTATGAAGGGTATAAAAGGGAAACGTGCTAAGACTTGAGGGAGCTTTTTGGAGACCCAAATTTCAGACAAACAAGAGAGAAAACTTCAAGGTTTTTGAGGGCTTTTCTTGGAGATTCAAGGAGATTGAATATTTGGGAGCTTGTTCTTCAACTAGTTCTTCTCTCTTCTACCTTCCTCTCTCTTTGTAGCTCTTGAACTTGTATTTACTCTTTGAATTGGTGCTTGAATGTGGGTTTGATGTTTGTTTCGAATTTGGTTATGGATTTGAGAACTTTGATATTTAGCTAAACTTTTTAAGCTATGGGGTATGATGTAGCTTGATGATGACTATGTTTTAATGATGTTAATGCTTGTTGATTGAATCCCATTTTGAATCATTTGTATTTCTCTATGATTTTTCCTAATTTGATTTTTCATTAAATTAGAGTTATTAGATGTGTGAAATTGGGCTCGAGAGAGTTAATTTCATACGTTGGGACTTGGGAAACACAACCCATAGTAATATTAAGTTCCGGAGGCTAATATGACTTGGGTAATCACTAAAGTAAGTTTGCATAACGAGTGCGTAATTGGTTGAGTCAATATAGATATTAATTTGATTAATTTTGTATATTATTTTACTCAACATTCAGGAGAGGGAGTGAAATTAACATTGGCGTCTACGATTAATGATTTGAATGAATTCGATTAACAAGCTTTTAATCGGATATGCATAATTTAGTCAAGTAAAATTAAAATCCCCCAGCCTTACATATCATCGAGTTCCCTTTAATCCACCTCTCCGTTTGTTTTTTTATTTACTTGATTCTTAGTTTAAATTTAGTTGCTTAATCTTGTCTATTTTTCCATTTTCTGATTGTCTAGATAAAGTTGGGATTGCTATAGTTGTGGTATTTAGTTAAATTTGGGATAAGGAACAATTCTTATGGGACGATACTTACTCACTCATTTTATTACTTGTGCACGACTCGTACACTTGCGAAGTTACACGCAACAGGGGTGAAGGGATTATTTGAAGGGTTATGATATTCATGGCTGTTTGTTATGAGAGAAAAGAGAAAGGCGCTCCAAATCTTTCAAAACACCCAAATTTTGATCTCTGAGAAATTGAAGAGATTATTGGATGGATTTCACACCAAACAACATAAGAGAAATGACCTCTCTCTCTCTCCTATTTTGCTCACCAAGTCTATCATTCCCTCCTTATTCTCTCTCATTCCTACTAGAGTATGTTTGATAGGAGAGAAAAGTGGAAGGAGGAAGAGGGATCGAGAGATTAATAAAATGATTTTAACATTTATAGTTGTTTGGTATAAGAGAAAAAAGAAAGCAAGGAATTAAAAGGAGGGACTCCAAATCCTTCAACACATCCTAATTTTGATCCCCTCTAAATCAAATCGGAGAAATTATCTAAGGATTTCATATCAAACATCACGAGATAAACGATCTGTCACTCCTTCCCCTTTTCCCTCACTTGAATGACATGCCACTCCCTCCTTCCTACCAAACACACTCTTAGTAAGGTCCCAAAATCAAAACCATAATAAATAAACAAGTCTAACATTATAAGTACTTAAAAATGTCTCATAGTTGAAATCTCAGATAGATAACTAGGAGGCCACCCTCAAAGAAAACCTAATTCCCCAACTCTACGGAAAATCGAAAAGAAACTAAATAGCAAAATCACAATCCCAATTCCCTCTTAATAAAAGGTTTTTTATTTCTTGTAAGCAATATTGTATTACTAAAGCCGAATAAAGGATTGTCTTTCTGCTTCCGTGAAGCCCATCTATGGCGCTGCATTCTGCATGTAGTCGACGCAGGCACGACAGTTGCAGTCGAGGTACCGGCATAGCATGCACCCGAAACACACACAAGAGGTGCAGCCCTTGCATTTTGCCAACCGAGGGCAGCCCCTGCAGCATTTGCGGCAATCTCGCTCTTCATCAACTTTGCAGGTTATTCTGATGCATCACACAAAAAACACATTCATCAGCAGCAAAATGGACACACCTTGAAGAACAAATATCACGGAAAGAACACAAGAAGAAGCGAGTTTTGCTGGATTTTTAGCATGTATGAGACTCTGCAAGAAGTACTCATCTCTTGCGTAGTCAGCTACTTGCACCGTGCCGAGCCAAATAGAAGCACCCACAGAAAAATGGTGTGTAGCATAAGATGTTATAACATAACTTCTCCATGTTTCCACTAGTTATATCAACACTTTGTTAACTAACACGGATCGAAAATTTGTTACTCTAATAGTTTTTAGCCAACTCAAGTTACGATTTAGCATCGTTCTGAGAAATAGTTTTTACTTGTTTATCGATTTATACTCTATACGAGACACTAAATATGGCAAATATCAGATTAAACTGTGGTTGGAGAGGCACAACTTACTTGTCATAAGGCCTATCAGAACATTTCCACTCCTTTTTGGCCAAAGCATCATGGAAGATTCGGCACTCTTCTTTGGTGCGGAGACGAAACCTGCGTTCCTTCTTGCACTTCGAACAGCTGAGGTACTCATCCCTATGGAAGTTCCATTTGCGGCGATTTTTGTACGCCTCGTTCTGCAAGTTGGAACTGTGCTTGTAATACTTCAACAGTCCAGTCTTCAGCAGTTCGGTCTTCACGTTGTCCACCATAACCCATATGTTGTTTTTCCACTTCCTTTGCCCTCCTTGCAGCGTATGCTTCTCGAAATCCGCAGGTGTCAGCCTCACTGCAGAATCGAGTTCGACATTAGTTCTAATGCTTATTTTGGTACTCAAGGGCTTGTTCAGATCATAGAAGAAATCAGAAAATCAAGGAAATTGTGAGAATCAAATTTAACCAGAACAAAACCTCGAGTTTTATTCACACACACACATGTGTATATATTGGGTCAAAAAGAGTAAAAAGCTTACCTTCCTTGCAGCTTAAGGAACAGTTGCAGGTGATGAGGAACTGGCCAGTGGTGAAAATCCTGAGCTTGCCAATGGAGTCCCCAAATTTCTTGCTGGTGCAGCCACAGATAACTTCGATATAGTCCGTCCCGCTCTTTAGCCCCTCCAACGACTTCAGCTTTTCATCAGTGAACATTGCATGCTCTTGCTGCTGCTGTTGCTGTTGCTCTGACTCTTTCCTAGCCTTCCTTTTCCTTGTTCCTGCATATGCTATAAAAACACCCTAAACATACATACATACACACACACACACACACACACACACACATATTTATGTATACGCACATAAACACATTTATAAAGTTGCAATGCAGATTTTGGTGCTGTTTCAATTTACCATATGTTTGGCTAAAACAAATTTGAAGCATTCTCATAAAGGAGAAGTAGGCATATGGAGAGGTAGAGAAAACATTGAAAAGATGATAAATAGAAAGAGAGAAATAGTGGTTGAACTATATATATACACATAAAAATATATGTATGTATATATCAAACAATTGTTTAAGGTTTAGCTATACATGGCTGTACAGGAAGAGGAAAAAAGAATCAAGGCAAAGGAGCAAGAACTTTGGGCAACTTTTCTCTTTCACAGACAATAACTTTTCTTGTTTCTTTTCTCCTTCATAGCCATATATATGCAAATATAAACGTAAGCATGCAAAACTATAGAGTGTAACATTACATAATATAATAATGACTTTATAAAGGAGTAACAATATTGAACTTTTTTGAAGTGATTGTGGCATTACACCTCATACTTCTACATTGTACAACGGTATAAACCCAGCTTGTGTTATGCAATTAAAAATGGTTGTCTTTTGGGGACTTTTCCTAGATGAGGATTCTCTTGGTTTTCTGAGAAAACCCCTAATTGGAATATGAACGGTTTTTCCTCCAAAAAATATATACGTGTATATATATATATGTGTGTGTGTGTGTATGTGTATATATATATATATGAATGAACGGTGTTGGTTCTTTGTCAAAAGATGTACAACGGTATAAACCCGGCTTGTGTCATGCAATTAAAAATGGTAGTCTTTTGGGGACTTTTCCTAGATGAGGATTCTCTTGGTTTTCTCGTTTTCTGAGAAAACCCTTTAATTGGAATATGAACGGTTTTTTCCTCCAAAAAAATATATACGTGTATATATATGTATATGTATATATATATATGAATGAACGGTGTTGGTTCTTTGCCAAAAGATGTAAATGTAGAAGGCGTGGAAGTAGAATCTGATGATACTTTCCATACCACTTTAAGTGCTGCTTTTGTTTGATATCACACACACTCTCTCATGTTTCTTTTAACGCAAAACTTATTTTAGGAACTTTATTTTCATTTTATCATTGACATTGTTATTTTAATTATTAAATTAACTATTTAACATCTAATATGTGATTGTCCATATTAAAAATGTATATACAGAACTGTTTTCAATCAGACCGTCGAATAATTGATCTAATTACTTAAACAACAAAACCAATCTATGAAAGAAAAGTGCAGTTATTATTGGAAGTTTTCCTTTCAATCGTGACATACATATGCATCAATAAATACATACACATACACAAATAGAAACACACTAGTACTCAAACAAACATACATATCAAAGAGTAGTTAATGCTAATATTGGAATACCACGAGCAAGATTCTTTCATGACTTGTCAAAATAAAGGAGGCCAGAATAAGGTAAAACTTAATTAAGTTGATGGCATTAGTGTCCGTGGATTAATTCAATTTTATTTATCATACCCTGTTAATGCATGCTTCTTTCTTAATATTTGTTCGGTTTCAGTCTTAGTAGTGGATTGGGAAAGTGATATCTATGTAATATGTGTCATTTTCAAGAAAAATAATCACAGAAATTTTTTTGGTGTTTTTTTTTTATATTTTTTTTAAATTTTTTTAAATTTTTTATTTTTTGTCTCTGAAAATTTTTCTGCATATTTTTAATGTTGTGAAAACGAAAACGTTTTTTAAATCACGTTTGGTTAGCAAATATTCTGAAAACAAAAACAAGTAAAATAGTGAAAATGGTTTTTATTATTATTATTATTATTATTATTTTGTTAAGGAAATGCAAAATAATTGAAAGTTGGGTATTGTTTGGTATTGGATTGAAAATGATTTGGAAAGAAATCTCACCGCTCTAGATAAATGTATTTTGAAAATGTTTCAGAAACAGCAGCTATTCGGTACTAAGTCAGAAAAGATAAACAAAAAACAAAAGTTTGTTTTCGTATTTTGTTAAGAAATGAGAAGATTTGATCAAGTTGTTATTTTTAACATTTCCGTTTTCATTTTCTAGAACTTATACACTCAAGAAATATTTTCAAAAACATACACAATCACAATTTTAAAGCTCCGTTTGGTATTGTTTGGAAAATTTTTTAGAAAAGGAATATCATGGTTTCTAACTAAGGTGTTTTTAAAAGAAAAACTGTTTATTTTGCACAAAGTAAGAAAACAGTCACGAAAACCAAAAACCGTTTTCATTTTTTGTCAAGAGATGAGAAAATGAAATAAAGTTATTTTTCCATTCCTGTTTTTGTTTTCTAAAACTTTATACATTCAACAAATGTATTCAGAAACATACCTAAATACACAATTTTACTTTTTCTTATACTCAAATCAATTTCTTTGGAGAGGCAATCAAACACAATTTCAAAAGGTTTCTTAAAACCATTCCCAAAACATTATCATTTTATTCATACCCAAAACAAAATCATTCACAAAAATGCTCCCAAATGGGCACTTTTGTTTTTTGTTTTTGGGTTTTTTTTTTTTTTCTTGTATTCAAACCAATATCTTTAGAAACATAATCAAACACAATTTTCAAAAAATATCTTAATTTCAAAATGCTCCCAAAACATTCTCATTTTTATTCATACTCAAAGCAAAATCATCCCAAAATTAGTACTTTTTCTTGTACTCAAACCAATATCTTTAAAATCATAATCAAACACAATTTCAAAACCTATCTCAATTTCAAAATGCTCAGAAAACATTCTCATTTTTATTCATACCCAAAACAAAATCATTCCCAAAATACTCTTAAATTGGTACTTTTTTCTTGTGTTCAAACCAATCTCTCAAGAAACATAATCAAAAAAATTTCAAAAAGTATCTCAATCGATCTCATTCCCAAAACAGTCTCATTTCTATGTCATATCCAAACCAAATTTATTTCCAAAATACTCCCAAATGGGTCCTTGTTTTCACATTTTCGCTTTCATTTTCTAAGGTTGTTTAACTTAACACATGTTTTCAGAAACATAACCAAATACAATTTCATAAATTTTTTATATCGAAACCAATCTCTTAAAAACAAAAAAAATCAAAAAACAAAAAACAAAAAACAAAAAACAAATTAAAAAAAAAACACAACCAAACATAATTTCAAAAACAATATCAAAATCATTCCCAGAAAGATTTCAAATTCCATTTTCATACCAAAACAAAATCATTTTCAAATCACTACCAAACACATATTTGTATTGCAAATAATATTCCAACTGTATTTTAGGATGTGCATTCATTCAAGAAAGAAAGGAAAGAAAATAAAAATTGTGTTTCAAATTAAATCTTGAAATAATGAACTCACATAACCTAGATGATCCTTGCAGATTTTTTTTTTTTTTTTTTTTTTTGTTCTTTTTGATAAATTTTACTTGCTGATTTGACCATAACAATGTTAGATCTAGAGAAAATGGTGCTAAAATTTTACATCAGAAACAGAAAAAATATATGTAAAAATAAATTGAAGGCTTATCCTTTTTATTTTTTATTTTTATTTTTTTCACAAGATTAAAATTTTTTTAAAGAAAAAAAAATATGGTGTTTGCTCTCTGAAAATAATCTAAATCACATATACAAAAAAAAAAAAAAAAAATCTCAAAGATCATGAATTTATTGCAAGGTTTCAATGGAACAACTGTCTAAATGAAATGGAAGGAGAAGAAATTCAACTAACCTTTGGCCATTTTCAGCAAAAATAGTCTCCTTCTTGTGAACCTTTTCTTCCCAAAGCCTTGGCTCCTCTTTCATCACCTTCACTTCTTGTTGATTGCCTCACTACAAAAATGGAGAGAGGAATTAGGTCTTCTTATAGAAAAAGAATACTTAATCCATTGAAATCAACCCAGGGAGGAGCAATCTACTGTCAAATTAGTGAGAATACAAAAATTTAGTAACGTCTCTTTAGCATGAAATAAAAGTGTTACAATAAAATAAACAGACCAATAAGCGGCGCCTACTCGTCTCTATATGCAGAAGATCAGCAAACCCTAAACGTGGCTAATTTATATTCGTATTCAAAATGCATAAAAGGAAATTGCACGGAAAAAGAAAATCATTTTTTTAATTCATTGTTTATTCACAAATTGTAATCTCACACTGCTAATTAGAATTTACTACTATGATGTGATTACGTGTATCTAGCCAAAAATTTGAGATTAATTAGAGGGAAAAGAAAGGGGGAAAAAAAATCAAAATTATGTAGTCAGCTTAGCTTAGAAGTTTACACTAGTATGTGTCAAAATTAAATCAGAAAATTCAACATAAACACATTATTGTTGTTGTTGTTATTTATTTGTAAGGAAAGCATAAGCAAATTACTGGCAACTATTTATCACTGAAAAAAAAAAGGGGGGGAAACACTTGAGCATATGCAATGCCAATGGCAAGAAAATTTGTATAGTTTTTCAGAAAAATAATCTTTTAACATATTGCTTAAAGTCAACATAAATAAATAAATAAAATAATTTAATTTATTTAAAGTTATAAAATATGAAAGAATCTTCATAATTTTTTAAAAAAAATATATGTATATTTATATTTAAAAGAGAAATTCACCACGATTTCTACTAAAGTTTTAAATGAAAACTAAACTAATGCCGATTAATTAATCTAGAAAAACTAATGCCTATTGGTGTTTAACTCTTTTTTTTTTTTTTTTAAGAAAAATATTTATAAATGGACATTAAACATAATTCTACTTGGAAAATAAAAAAGAAATATAGCTTCCACATTGAATCAGCTAAGAACTAGTTGATTTTTATATAAAATTATTAGTAACATGATATTGCATTGAACAATTATGCAATTGAAATGTATTATTAAAAAAAATTATTAGAATTAATCAATAGTTATAAATGACTTTTATAGTAATGCGAGATACATGATTATTATAAAAAAATTTAGTCTATGTTTGATACTCAAGTTTATTTTGAATTCAATTAGACTTTATAATTGATTTTTTATCTTTTTTATTTTTAAATTAACAAAAATTATAACAAAAAAATCAACAAAAATTATAATTAATTTAAAATAAATCAATTTCAACCTAAAAATTCTACAATATTTCAAAGTCAACCGAATGTCAAAAGCACCTTGGTCTTTTGTTTTTCTGTTTTTTGTTTCTGTTTTTGTTTTTGTTTTTTGTTTTTTAGTTTTTAGTTTGTTTTTTTTTTCAAGTGATAAACTACTAAAGACCAAACAAAGAAAATTCCCCATCTTCCTCGTTCTTTCTTTCTTGCAAACTTCTTGAAGATGAACTTGAGGGCCTTATCCTGCGCAATCCCTGCTTATCCTGCGCCCACTCTCAAGAAATCTTCACCACCCTCATTCATTCTCCGCTCAAGCTCTCAACTTTCAGTTTCCATCAATCATCAAACGGACAGCCCTTTTGTCCCAGAGGTCAGTATTGCTCTCATTTCATTCCAATTTCAAATACCCAGAACACAAATTTTCATTTTCTTTTTTCATCATCTATTTGGTTGCTCAGAAAGTTTTGCAATTTATGCGAAACTGAAAATGTTCTCGTTTACCCCCTTCAAGTCTTTGTCGACTGGCCCAGTTTCTGTTTTTTTTTTTTTTTTTTTTTTTTTTTTTTTTTTTTTAATGTCGTTTCGGACTAAAGTTGGCCCTTTTTTGTGGGCAATGAAAGGTTGTGGAGGCAGTGGAGTTGTTGGGTTCGGAGTTCATAGCAGTGGATAATTTGGTTGCACGAAATACCACCCGGGTTCTTAAGGCTTTCCAACGTGCTAGAGTTGGGTCTCATGTGAGTGAATTGTTTGTTTTAGTTAAATTTTTTTCAGTTAATGATACGATCAAACTATGATAGGAACTGGTTTTGATGTTTTATGATACTTTCATAGGAGTAGAAAATTTTATATAATGCCTCAAAACAATTCTGACAAGCAATTCTAGGTGTAAAAGACGCCGTGTCTGTAAAAGAACATGCTAAGCTCTATGGTTGTGGTTCATCAATTCATTTTATTTACGTTTTTGTAGAGAAAATTACAACATTAAAGCGGCTTCTCATGTGCCGCTATTCTTCGTGATTCTTGGTTGTGGTGAGCATTTTGTGTTCCTGCAGAAGGCACTATGACGCTCTAGTCATCTAAGCGGTGTAGGATAGCAATGAATTGGAGAATTTAGTGAGCGAGCAAGGATGAGAGGTGTGAGTCCAAGTAACTATATTTATAGGGAACGTGGTCAATTGGAGGGATCCTTGGTTTCAATACGATTGATCTGTGTCATAAGTTATGACTCGAATGTTCAAGAATTTTTCTATTTGAAATGACGAGAGAAATTCCTCGATATTCCTTTCGGAATATCGACATGTGTCATAATTCGATTAGTAGTCTGGGGTTAGGCCTTGAGTTCTTGATTTTCAACCTCGAAGATATAATCTTGATCCATAGGTATCTTTGATTCCCCCGTTGAGGAATTAAGGGTTGACTCTTGATGTTAGTGTTGCATTGGGTGCCCTGAGGTATTTGATCCTTATTCATGGACGTGGATGTCCTCCATTTATATCGAGGCCCAACTTCGGAGGGGAATATTTTGTGGCATCGGGGGGACACTTATCACATGATTCGACCCCTCAAGGAGAATCCACCCGCGAGAATGTTGCTTTATCTCTTGCAAATGATGCATTACAAGCATCCTTCTGGTTTTCTACACCCTCTATATTTACCTTGACTTAGGATCCCACAAAGCTCTAATTATCATATTCAGTTTTCTTATTGTAGTCTTTCGTAATTACCTATTTTGTTATAATTATTGGAAATTAAAATTAGTTATGTACTTCTTTTAAATCAGCACTTTGCCGGATGCACTGGTTATGGTCATGATGAAGCCGGGGGACGTGAGGCACTTGACCAAGCATTTGCAGAAATTGTTGGTGCCGAATCTGCAATTGTCCGCTCACAGGTCTGCCATTTGTGATTTTCTTGTGTTTATCTAGAGGGGAATTTAGAATAATTGCATAATTTCTCATACTGTATTTGTCAGTTTTTCTCAGGAACTCATGCAATAACTTGTGCTTTGTTTGCTTTTTTAAGGCCAGGCGATGAGGTGAGAAATCTGTTTATCCCTAATTAAATAAGTTTTGTGCCTTCTTTCTTGTTGTATTTCAGTTTAGACTAAGTTAATTGTCAGCTTTTGGCAGTTGCTGGTGCTCCTTACGACACCTTAGAGGAAGTTATAGGAAAAAGGGACTCTCATGGAATAGGATCCCTGAAAGATTTTGGAGTAAAATACCGAGAAGTTCCAGTGAGTAACTAGTTTTTATGAAAACTAGTTTCCAATTTTTAGATATATTTTAAAAACCACTCTAACGATGGTCAATTCTAGCTTTCCGAGGACGGTGGACTTGACTGGGACAAACTTTCAAGGGCTCTGAAGCCTGACACAAAATGCGCGCTTATACAGAGATCACGTGGCTATTCTTGGCGTCGGAGCTTAAGTGTACATGAGATAGGGTGCGCAATAAAGATGATTAAAGTAAGCTTTTTTTGAAGGCCATTCTGAATTAATCTGCAATATGTTTGTAGTCAGAGATTATCACATGCTATCACTTCTCCATTCCAAAATATATAACCAGCAAGAGTTTCTTTCACTTCAACAGATGCAGAATCCTAACTGCTTGGTAATGGTGGACAATTGTTATGGGGAGTTTGTAGAAAGCGTTGAGCCTCCATTCGTGGTATGCTACATATTTCACCTTCCCTTCGTAGAATTTTTCTGACAAAAAGGATAGTAATGATAAGATAAAATTGCGGTGTAGGGTGCGGATTTAATTGCTGGAAGTCTAATAAAAAACCCAGGTGGAACCATAGCGCCATGCGGTGGATACGTTGCAGGGAAGGAAGCATGGGTTAAAGCCGCTGCAGCTCGCTTGTCCGCACCGGGGCTTGGAGTAGATTGTGGCTCAACTCCTGGCGATATTATGCGGTCCTTTTTCCAGGGGTTGTTCCTTTCGCCTCAAATGGTTGGAGAGGCGATCAAGGTATTAGAATCTGTAATCTCTTTGTGCACATTGGACTTTGATGCCTCTACTTTGCCATGATTTGTGTTTTTCTCTGGAACGTCAGGGAACCCTTCTGATAGCTGAAGTAATGGCATCTAAAGGGTATAGAGTTGAGCCGCTTCCTCGTGTTCCTCGTCACGATACAGTGCAGGTGCAGCAAATGATCCCTCCAAGCTTATTATTAACTTAAGACTTGTTATGTATGACTAAATGATTGAGGAACTTCCTTGTTTATTTATCGTTAATTCTAGCATGTTAGTTTCTATATTTCACTTCGTTGATAATGTTAATAATTATTTTCGGTTTGGAAGAGTGTTAGTGCAAAAAACATGGGAAAAAGTGATTTGCTGTGGTACTTTCAGGCTGTAGAGCTTAAAACCCGTGAGCGTCTCCTCGCTTTTTGTGAGGCTGTACAAAGAAGCTCCCCAATAGGTTCCTTCACTAAACCAGTGCCTGGCACAACTCCTGGATATGCCTCAGAGGTCTAGTGACAAAAAGGCTTTACTTTCAGTTGTATTAACTATTATCTATTAAGGACAGATCTTTTGAACATGCCCATCTTAAAACATTTTACAGGTTATTTTCGCCGATGGAACTTTCATCGACGGGAGTACAAGTGAGCTTTCATGCGATGGACCATTGAGAGATCCATATGCTGTGTATTGCCAGGTATATCACGCGCTCATTGCACATTATTTTCTTCGATGTAAAAGAGGAGAATAGTTTTGGAGCACGTAACGTTGATCCGCCCATATTTGATTCGGTACCTTTTTAAAGAAATGAAATCCCAAGTTTGCACGAACTTTTCCGGTGCAGGGTGGCACCCATTGGACTCAGTGGGGACTAGTTCTTGGAGAGGTCTTAAAATCGATGTGATAAAAAAGCTAAATTTCCGCAACAAGGACGGTACTACTGCAGCCATATTCGTTGAGAAACATTGTTAACATTTTTACCAATCAGTCATTGATGAGAGGAACAATACCGGACTACCCATGACATAACCGATTAAAAAAATTTGTCTGCCACCTACCATCCTCTGCTCAAGACTCAATCTATGCAAGGTACAAATACAACTTCATCTTATTTTAATATGCCTTGAGTTCCTTAGATTAATTATCTTGCATGAAGAAAATGTGACATAATATAACACTTGTTTGACATATAGTTATAGTGAAATAGATCCATATTTGATGTCTTTGAGTGAATTTTGGTACTCTTCTTGTTACTGCTTCTATCAAGTAGGTAGCTGGCTTAGCTGATTGATTAGAAAAGGAAGTTCATGCTTACAAATTTTCGAGATGAAATGAAGCCAAGCTGATAAGCCGAGAATTTTGGATTGTTTTGTTTTGTTTTTCATTTTCGTTTTTTAATTTTAGTCTCACCATAGTTTTGTTTCATCTTCTTCTTCTTTTATTTTATTTTATTTTATTTTTTATTTTTCGGGTGCAAATTTTTTGCTAGAATCATTTTCTCCAACTTCAGTCATCTTTGGTGGTAATTTTGAACCGTGAGGCTTGAAATTCGACAAAATATACAAGTGGACAAATTTTCTTATAAAAAAAAAAGTGTTAGTTACGTAATTACGCGTTCAGTTTTAATTATTTTTAATTTATCCATTTATTTTTATAATTACAAAGGTATCTCTATGTTTAAAAAGCTTATTTTAATCTCATTCTACGAAAAAAATTTAGTGAAATAATACAATTATCCTCAGATAATTTAAGAAATATTTTGTACATGTTGGAGTGATTGTCTTAACACCAATCAGTACCATTTCGCCTCCACCATTGGTCTTCATCTTCCACATTGTCGTAAGTCAGGTTCTTAATTACCGATGTCGTGATTAGTTGGGAAGTGGTCAAGTGTTACAGTGGAGTGTAACATACGTCTGATTATGGTTTCTTGCCTATATATGGTGGAGCGGATGCTTGGATCCTAAAACCCTAGACTCGTCATGGGGACCCATTGTACTTCGAACTTGTCAGTTCGCCCTTTTGGCACCAAGTGATCGTCCCCCGCCATTTTGTATCTCGTGCACTGACGCAGTAGGTTGTAGGGATCATGCCTTGGATCAACTGAATGTGCATGGGACCGTAAAGATGTCCTCGCTATCGAACATGCTCGTACCTCGACCTCGAGATACATGCCACGGGCATACAAACACAAGAACTCGTAGGATGAGTCATGGATGTGTCTACATCAAACATAGAGTAGAAACACCATTGACTTGCCTTAGTGAGTTGTTTCCTTGATAGAGAACGGAATTATGCTAGATTCGAGTCTCAAGGTTTCCGGATTCGAGTATGGGATCACGACACATCATAGGCGATGTTGCGCGGCCATAGCGGTTTATCAACATTTGGTCAATATTAAAGTGTGATAGACATGTGGCATGATATTATTAGTTGAAGAAAAATGGCCTAACATCTGCCTCTTTTCTCATGACAAGTGTGAGTCACTTCAAACGTTGTCGTAGGAAACCATGGTGATTTACTTTTGTTGGGCAATTAATAAGGATTCATAAGATTTAGGCTAGCAGACAACTTCAGTGTTGAGACACGACCAGGACTCGAGATAAGGACATCATGGTGGCCTCGAGGCCAAGCTCGCGTGGCGGCCTCGTGGGGGGGTTTGCGCGGTGACCTCGAGGCTAAGCTCGCTTGGCGTCCTCGTGGTCACAGTCCCCCCCGCCCCATTTTTTTAGTACTATAAATAGAGGTCTTCACCCGTACCCAAGCCTTTACAATCACTTTTCAAAGTTTAAGTCTATTTCCCCTTCAAATTCTCTCCAACATTTTCTTCCGACCTTGTGTTTGTTCTACAACACCTTCGATCTTTGAACAAGCTTCACAACCCTTCAAGGTTAGTTTTCATAAATAGTAAAAGATTTTTAAAATTTGAATTAAATTTGAATTATATTTTTAATATTCTTGAAAGCTCTTCAATTTTCAAAACTCAAAGTTGGTATCTTAGTTCTATGAATGGTTCGATCCGTTGATACATGTGTTTTGATTAAAAAGTTTGTTATGTCTCGATTTCCGTGTTAGATAATAAGATTTTTAATTTGGATCTCATGTAGATCGTAATTTGTGGTTGCTTTTGCCTTTTACAACGCACATCATATGCTCGATAGAATGTCTTAAAGATAATTTGTATAGTCATGTATAGTAACCATTTCTTTTTCTAGATGTTCGATAATTTTCCTTAGAGAATGCTTTTTCTAAAGTAGTAGATAATTTTGCAACATGCCCATACCCAATTTGATTCGATGTCGAAGCTTTCATGGGACGGTCTCGGGTCTGCAGCCCTGCCTAGGGTGACTTTGTCTTTGAGGCATCGGAGTCGAGGCCCCGCGTAAGGTACTCACGACAGAGGACCTACCTCTAGGCCTTGTTACCGGGACTGCCCCGGGGGGGTAGGGGTACCTCAAGGTCGAGGCCCCACTCACGGTCTCGAGGCCAAGGCCTTCTCGAGGGTCTCGACCTCGAGACCCCCGAGGTTGAGACCTCGCTCGGGGTCTCAAGGTCGAGGCCGCTCGCCGAGTTCGGAACCCTTGAAGCTTGAATCTAGCATGCTTCGATCCTTTGTTAAGGAAACAACTTATTAAGATAAGTTAAAGGTGTTTCTTCCCCATAGGTTCCAGCGTTTGCATGCCCACGACATGTATCTCTAGGTCGAGATACGAGCATCTACGATAGCGAGGGCATCGTTACAGTCCCATGTGTGTACGGTTAATACCAAGCACGATCCCGATAACATGCTACGTCAGTGCTCGAGACACAGAATGTCGGGGGACAACCACTTGGTGCCTAAATGACGAACTGACATGTTCGAGGTACAAACCCCAATTGGTCTCCATGGCAAGTATAAGGCCATAAATAGGGGAGAAACCATAATCAGACGTACGTTGTACTTCACTGTAGCACTCGACCACTTCCCAACTAATCATGACACCGGCAATTAAGAAATCGACATACGACAAGGCAGAAGTCGGAGACCTACGGTGGAGACATGGTACGGATTGGTGTTAGGACAATCGCTTCAACAATACATTTAGAAAATATAAACAAAATTCTAAATGATAATATTATATATGATTTTATCTTAATATCAGGGGACGACCACTTGGTGCCAATAGGACAAACTGACACGTCTGTGATACAAACCCCAATGGGTCCCTACGGCGAGTCTAGGGTTTCGGGGTCCAAGCATCCATTCTGCTATAAATAGGGAAGAAACCATAATCAGATGTACGTTGCACTCCACTGTAGCACTCGATCACTTCCCGACTAATCACGACACCTACAAATTGATGTTAGGACAAGTTCCAACAGTACATTTAGAAAATATAAACTAAATTCTAAGCGATAATATTATACATGATTTTATCTAAAAGTGTAGAGTTCGAAGCATTCACTTAAATAACAAAATAGCATAATACAATGCATGATGTTGAAATAATAGCATAATATAAACTATTGGTACAAAATAGCGTAATTAGGATAAAATAACAATGTAAAAAATCAAAAATACCCCTCTCTTCCATTCCGTACGTCGTCATAGTCAATGTTGCGATCAAGCTCACTGTTCACCGTCTCCGTCGCCATTGAGAGCCTCTCCTCCGGCCACTGTCTTCACAACTTCTCTACCTGACATCGACATCACCCAAAAATTCACCTCCGTCACATCTCATCGCAACATATTCTTTTCTCTCCAACGAACCTTTCCTCCTACTTGGATCCAGGCCACGCCATGGTTTCTCTAGGGAATGGGTTGTTGTTGGGTGTGGGTATGGTTGGTTCAAGACCAGAGAGTGCTGGTGGTCATGGTTTCTCCGCCTAAAATCGTGAGGAAAATAACGACTAAAATCGATGGAAATCACAGGGAAAAATGTTCGAAAATCGCGTTAAAGTCGTAATTTGTCCTCGTTGCCGTCGGCATCAAATCTCTGACGGCCTCGCGATGGCTTCTCTGATGGTCGTGATTCGCGGGACTCTTTGTCTTCTCCAAGAAATAGGAGTTTTTGGGCAGTGGTTTTGGGTGGTTTTAGAATTTTTAATAAATTTAGGGTTAATTATTTAATTAATAATGAATATGTTAGTCTAAAAAAAAAAGTTAAAAAAAATCTGTAAATAATTTATTTTCAAATACTAGATTTACAACATAAAGTAATATATTTACCGATTTACTAAGTAAATCTTAATATTAACTAGTAATCTTAGTATTTACCAATTTATTTATATATATATATATTTTTTTTAATTTCGGGGTGAGTGATTCGAATTATGTACCTTTAGGTGGAATGAAATGTAGTATTACTGCTAGATTATAATTGTAACCACCCAATATTTATGATGTTTTGAAAATTGTCAATTTCACAAGTAAATCAGAACATTTACTAGTAAATCTTAGTATTTACTCATTATTAACGTTGTTTTAAAAATTATCAATTAATTTAACAAATTAAAATATTTACTAGTAAATATTATTTACCACTGTTTACGTTGTATTAAAAATTATCAATGTCAATAAACAAAAATAACATTACATCTTAGTATTTACTAGTAAATAGTATTATTTAAAAACATTAACATTTATTCAAAATTTGGTAATTTATCAAATAAATCAAATATTTATTAGTAGATCATAGTATTTACAAGTAAATACTATTATGCACTGGTAAATACATGATTTAGTAGTTTTTTTTTTTTTAAGATATAGATTTACTAGTATTTATCAAGTGTAAATAAATTTATTTCCAAGTGATATCTATTTTAAGGGAAACAAAACATTTTAATCTAAATTATAAAATAAAAAAAATAAAAAAAAAATCCACCAATCTGATGGTTTTGAACTCCAACTGAGTTGTACACGAATCTACGACATGATAGATATTTACTCAAAAAAAAAAAATCCACATATTATGGAAATCCCAATATTTACTCCCCAAAAAAATTTCAGTTATTTACAAAGTAAATATGGTATTTATCAAATACTATCTATATGTACTATGTATTATCACTATTTACAAAAATTACAAATCAACCCAAAATTCAAGAAACCTAATCCCCAAATTGAAAAATCCCCAAATCATTTTCAAAAAAGAGGCCACTGGAGATAGGATCAGAGATCAGTGTCAGTGAACATGATGTCGTCGCGTGGAACAATTGTCTTCACCGGAAGGAGGTGATACATTGCATGGGAGATCGCGACACTCGTGATTCTGGCCATTGCGGGATCTCGTCCTCGCAACTGTGGCCATCGCAGGTAAAGCTACTATTGGAAAAGATGATTGCGACGACCATTCGACGGCGAGGTGATGACCATACGACGATGATGGTGACTACCACGCATCTATCGCGATCCTGTAGGCATCCGACGTTGTCTTCCCTGTCACCAGCATAGTCCTGTAAATTCGAGCGGCCCAGCCCAGCCCTTACTGGCGGAAAGGGAAAAATGGGCCGAGCTCAAAGATAAGGCCCAGCCCGGCCCGGTCCTTTTACTTGCACCGGGCCGGGTCCACCCTAGAGCCAAAAATGCAGGCAACGGCCTAGCTCATTTAGTTTGGTCCAAATTTACAACACTACATCGGCATCATACCTTGCCGGTTAGAGTACACAGAGGAAGAGAGAGAGGAGGAGAGAGAAATGGGTAAAAATGGAGAATACAAATTTTTCTTAAGGTATGCTTGGTGGGAGAGAAAAGTGAAAAGAAGAAAATGGATGGAGGGATTTGTGGAAGGATTTTGACAATCATAGTTATTTGATAGGAGAAAAGAGAGAAATGAAGAGTTTAGGGGGAGGAACTCCCACTCCCTCAAAAGACCTCAATTTTAATCTCTTCAAATTAGAGAGATTTTTGGAGGGAATCAACCTTGCTTATTAATTATAGATTAAAATTATCATAATACCCTTGTTAATAACAAGGTTCTTGACTTCTACCCAAAAAAAAAACAAAAAACAAAAAAGGTTATTGACTGAAGGACTTGAAGTTAACTTGAGTTTCATTTTTTAATATCAGAGTTTGGGCAATTTTTCCTAAACTTTTTTTTTTTTTTTTTTTTTTCCTTCTGAAGGCCCAACGTTCGTATGCTAGATTTCCAAGGGCCAAAGTGCTACCAAAACAGTGTACATAATAATAGATTCTCTGTCCACAGTTATATATATAGAGCAGGGAGATTCAACATAGAACTTCTTTTAACCTAGTTTCGTTTATTGTTTGATCTTGTTGTTCTTTCTAGATTGTTCCAATCAAGTTTTACTACTTTCTTTTCATATTATATAGGCAATCTAAATTTCCTACAATGTGCAGATTTGAGAAATGATTAAAAAAATCAAAGAGCAATATTGATGGTGAAGATTCAAGGAAAGTGTCCAATACCTATGACATGCTATTTATCCTCTGAAAAAAAAGACAAACGCCTATTTTGGATATGTATAAGAAGTTTTACCACTTATATGTATTATAAAATGCTAGAGGAATTGGCATATCTGCATTTTCAGTAATTAACAAATAATTGTATATGTACAAAATGTATAAATATGCATTGGAATTACAGTTATTGTGATAGAAACAATTTTAAAAAACTACTTGTTTTTACGAGTGTATAATGCAATTCATAACAAAATAACACCCAAAAAGAATTATAAGAGGATGACAAGCAAATTATATAATAAAGAGTAAAGTTGTCAGTTTACAAATAAAATATGTTCTTTCATTTTTCTTGTACCTTTATACTAAATAAGAGAGATGATTTTTTGCTTTCTCTCCTACTTGTCATATCAAATATCATGAATGAAAGGGTCTCTCATTCCTTCCTCATCTCCCTCACCTAGGTGATGTACTACTCTCTTCTTCCACTTTTCTCTCTCTCTGGCCAAACATAGCCTTAGGATAAAAAAAGAATTGTATCCCTATAAAATAGTCAATATGCTATATTTTTCCATAAAAAGTCAAAACTGCTATAATTTTACAGTGCACATTCAAAATATGCTATAATTCTGAAGAAAAAAGGAAAACCGTATTTCAAAAAAATATAATTGCATTGGGTATGTCGATTGGAGATGAATTTTTTAAATTGGTGTTGATTAATTTTTTAAAAACTAGTTATAAATTTTGTTAACTTTTCAGAAAAAAACAAACACTGAGATGAAAAAATACAATTTAGTTAGAGTTAAATATAAATGCAAAACAAAGCAATAATGTATATTTATTGAATATATATTATATATATATATATATATATCTCGAATTAGAGGAAAACGACGTCGTGCGAATTGCATCAAAGAAAGAAAGAAAAATGCGGTGAGCGTGGATCGAACACGCGACCTTCAGATCTTCAGTCTGACGCTCTCCCAACTGAGCTATCCCCGCTTTTGGATGTTTTGATGACACTTATTTCTAAAATTGGAGAGCTGTCAAACATTATCGGCAATGAATATTAAAAAATAATATCTATTATCTTTTTTTTTTTTTTTCCTTCTTTTCCAATGAAAAAAAAAAAATATATATATATATATATATATCCTATAAATATCAAGTCTAATTTTAACTTTTAAGTACCAACCTATGTGATATATAAATTATTTTTTTATTAGTGTTTAAATAATTGTCATATAAATTAATTTTATTTACCAACAAAAATGTAACACATGAATTAGTACGTAAAAATAATGAAATTAAAATTAGTGTTCCTAACACTATTTATAGATTTTTTTTTTTTTTTTTTAAATGGGAGGACTAATTCTATTTCATTGGAAGGTGCATGGCTGACACATCGTTAAAAACCATCGGTTTCAAATTAAGACCGAAAACCATTGGTGTTTGAATAGTAAAACCAATAATGAACTGTAAAATATTTTTCGATTCAATTTTTTAACTGGCTATTATCGGTTTGAATTGATCATTTATTTTTATTGTGATTAACTGATCATCACTACGTAGTGTATTGGGGAACATGAGGGGTTTTTTTTTTTTTTTTAAATTGAATAAATTCAAAAACTAATAACTTCAAAAAACTTACCTAGAAACCACCATGGCCACATAAGGTGAAAAAAGCAATGGCGGTAGTAGGAATTACTCTCATCTGTCAATAAGGTGGCGACAGTGATTTTGCAAGACGTAGGCTTCAGCGATGGAGACGGAAAGAGAGAGAGGAAGGCGTAGGCGTAGAAAACTTGGTTTGTTTTGTTTGAAACCAAAATCTAAAATAGGAACTAAAAATCGAACTATCAAGACGGATTTTGGTTTGATTTACGATAAAAATTCTTTGGTTATATTTCGACCTTCATTTTTCAGGTTTAGAATGGTTGGTATTTGGTCGATTTTGATTTCATGGTTTTTCTAAACAACCTTAATTACATGTTACAAATTTTTTATGTACATAGATATAAGCTTATAAATCATATTGTTAAAAGAAAGTTTTACCAATCACAAAAAACAGAGGTTCATATAAAAACTCTAAAATATATCTTAATCTTAATTTTATCTTAACACATATATAACAGAGTCAATATTACTCTCCTTACTTTTGTCATGTGTTAACCCCCCCCCCCCCCACCCTCTTTTTACTTCTCTTTTTTACTTTTATCCCTTCTCATTTATTTACTTTTATGTTTTTATCTTTTTTTTTTTTTTTAATTTCTTTATCTTTTTTGTATGTTTTTATCTTTTTTTTTTATTTCTTTATCTTTTTTTGTTTCTCGTTACATATTTGTATACACATATACCTAATCATCTATATATCTATTAATGACTTATATCTTTTATTAATATTGTTGAAAATGGTTTTGTCCAAATATTTTTGAAATTTTGTTAAAAAGTTTGATTTTTGTTATTTAAGTTTTGTATGGAGTTTTGATTTTTTGTTTCTTTTTCTTATTTTATTGTTTTTTTTTTCTTCTTCTTTTTAAAAACCTTTTCTTTAAATTCTTATACTTTTTGGTAATTTATTATTTATATTCGTATCTTACCTAATATATAACATATATTAAACAGTCAAAAACTCATTTATCTTGACACATGACATTCCCTTTTTTTCTTTCCCTTTTTGTTTTTTAATTCTCTTTAATTTTTTTCCCTATTCTTTTTCTCTCTTTATTTTTTTTTGTTGCTACTTTTTTTTTTCTCCTTTACTTTATTTAAAAAATTTTCTCATATAAATGCATTATTATTATTATTATTATTATTATTATTATTTCATGACTATCTCATATTCTTAACTATTATTTTTAGTAATATTTGTCCTTAGATGAATATTGATCCAAATTATGTGAAAATTTTGATAAATGTATATATTTTTCTTTCTACTCTTAAGATTATTGTTCACTTTCGTTTTTACATACCGATCTATTTTCTATTTGCTTTCTTGTGTCATTTTTAATTTTTATTTCTAAATTTTTTTTTGCTCATATTGAAGTAAATTTTTGTAAATGTATCCTTACTTAGATTTTTATTACTCATTTCAATTATTATTTTCTCATACCATCACCTAATTAACTTTCTACATGATTTATTAACTTCTTTTTAATTTTTACTACTTAATTATTTTCTCCTTAATATTTTATATACGATTATTTTCTAATAATACCGGATCATAATTAATTTATTATTTAAGAAATTAATTAAATACGTGCATATGGCACGTGCCTAGTGAAAAAACTCCAAAGACCAAACTAAGTTCTCGAACCACACGTGGTAATTAACCATAGGATAATACGGATGCATTATCCGGTACAAACGAAAGTGAAAGATCTCTCTCTCTCTCTTTCTCTCTCTCTCTATCTGGAGAAGGCTGAAAAGCAAACACCAAAATATCTCTTTCGTTTTATTCATCACAAAGCCAGTTACCATGAAAACCTCTCCAGATTCTCCCAAACCAGTACTATAGTTAATCCCAACACAAACACCCTTCCATGTCTGCCATGACAACAGCTCTTCAAATCTCCATCAGTTTCTCAGCCTACAACTTAAGAACTTTGTACGGTGACACTTACAGTCAAAAACCCATTAATTTCAGAACAAAATCTGGCTCTATTTTACCCCAGAAGAACAGGTTTAAGCTTAGAGTTTATAAAGAGAGGTTTTCCTTCTCAGGAGGAGCTGGGAAAGATGGGATTTTGCTGAAGAAGAAGAAGAAGAAGAAGAGGTTGGTGTTGGTGAGGTCTAATCAGGGCTTTGGTTTTAATGGCGGCGGTGGTGGTGGGAAAGACGATGGAACCACAGCTAGAGTTCTGGGAAATCTTGCTTTGGCTATTGGGTTGACTTATCTTTCCATAACTGGTCAGCTTGGTTGGCTTTTGGATGCAATTGTCTCCATTTGGGTTCTCTCTCTCTCTCCTCTCTTTCTCTCTCTAGTACTTTAACTTGTTTTTAGATGCAATTTTTTACATTAACTTGTGTTATTTTGAAGACCCTTTTCTACGTTCTTTGTGATTTTGACATCAAAAGTGTGTTTTTGAATTAAAGAGCTTGTTTGGTAGGAGGGAAAAAGTGGAATAGGAGGGAAAAGGGGTGAGATGATTAGTGGAGGAATAATAGGGACAAAGAGGAGTAGGAAGGAAAAGTGGATAGGGTGAGATGATTAGTGGAGGAATAGGAGGAAAAAGTGGAATTGTTATTTTGAAGACCTCTTTTATGTTCTTTATGATTTGGACATCAAAGTGTGTTTTTGTCTTAAATAGCTTGTTTGGTAGGAGGGAAAAGTGGGAGCAGGGATAGTGGTGAGATGATTAGTGGAGGGATTTTAAGACCTATAGTTCTCTGGTTGTTTGGTGGGAGAGAAAAGATGAAGAAATGGATTGAGTATGGATTTCAAATCCTTTAGAATTTTAATCTCTAACGTGAATGGATTAGAGGAAGGAATCCTAGTAAACACAATAAGAGACGGGTCCTCCCTTCTGCCTTATTTTCCTCGCTTAAGTAACATTTCTTTCCTTCCTATTTTCCTTCTCTCGTACAAAGCATGGCTGAACGATGGATGATTTTCCCAATTCAGCTTCTTGCAGTTATAACACTACTGATGTTGTTGTTGTTGTTGTTATGTGTGATCTTATTTCGAAGACTCATTTATGCTTTTTGTGATTTTGAGATCAAAGCTTGTTTGTATCTTAAGTGATTGATGATTTTCCTCGTTCAGTTGCTTGCAGTTATAATACCAATAGCAGGTTTGGGTGCTTTCCTCTGGTGGGCAGGACGGGATATAGTTCAAGACAGTGTAAGGCTTCCATTTTATCTTTCTTATTTGTGCTAATCGTAAAGCCCTTTGGTTTGCGAACAACGTTTTTCTCACATTAGTTTGTGAATTCTTAATTTGTCTTCTCCTATGTTATTGATTGGTTTTTCTATTTGCTATATCTGCAGTGCCCTAATTGCGGAAATGATTTTCAGATTTTTAAGTAAGTCTAAATCTGCAAGATTTATATAATTCAGAAACTTATATGGCATAATTTTTCTCGACTATCCATGGTTTTTCCTTTTCATGATGAAACTCAGTTGGATTATATGCATCCTTTGTCAGATCGACTATGAACGATGATTTGCAGCTGTGCCCTTTCTGCAGTCAACCTTTCTCTGGTAAAGAGCTAATTCTTTACAAAAATTTTGCTTCTTGCATCCCAAATTCCATTCTGTAGACTGTTGATATACTTTGGTAATCTGCAATGTTTTTAGGGTGATAAATCATCTCCGGCCTGTTTTCGGCTCTAACTTTTAAATCCATAATTTAAGGTTGAAGTTAATATCTTGTTATCAAATTATCATCTATTTTGATTTTAACCCTACTGTTTGTGAATTCCCTTCACCTACAAAGCGCAACGTTGTTATTGGTCATGGTATGTCCTACTCCTTCATGTCTGTTCCAACTTTGTTCAAGGTTCTATTATGCTATCATGGTCATGTTTTAAGTTCTTTTGCATTTTAATGTTTTTGCTTTGCATCTTATATTCTTAATATGAAAACGAAAAAGGAAAAAGAGTGAGCATTGTTCTCATGCCTTGTAATTTCTTTTATTTTCAGTTGTAGATAATAAGTTTGTAAGAGACTCTGTGAAATTCTCCAACCAGTCAACGACGTTTGCTGAGGCATTCAACGAATTCTCCCGTTCTAGAAAAGGTTATCTTGCCGACTTTTATATTTCATGCTCATTAACATTTTCATGTAACATGCATTTTCTTTGACTACTCAAAAGAGATCTAACGGATTAAAGTAGTTCTCTACACTCTCTTTTCAAATGAATAACTTGCAATTTCTTATTTTTTTATAACTCTTCATCATATTTTATCTACACGATATAGGAAAGGAAACTTCCGCGGCAGTTGTCGATGTTGAAGCCGAGATAAAAGATGCAGACTGAGACTTCTTGCCCTAACTCCCTGGTATGCTTTAACTTCATCGAAATAACGTATATGTATGTCATGCATAAACCGGAAACCATGAATTTTCATAACTCTTTTTTTATTAAATCAGATTTATCCCTTAGTGAATGGTAAAGGTTTTTCGAGTGGATCCTAAGTCTTGTTTTAATAGGCTTTAGTAGTTTTCTTGATTGCAAAAGGAATAAGGACGTATTAGTTTCAAATTGGTTTTGTTTAATACTTCGCTGACCACTGAAAATTGCCGTATTAGAATCAAAACTATGAAAAAAAAAAAAAAAGGAAATCAATTATACGCTAATTGTGTAAGAAGAAATACCGTGCTGTCAATTTTGTGTAAAATGCTAATTTTTGTTGTTTCCCCTTCGGCCATTCATAAAGTATATACCACCGCTTAAATATGGATCCTTGAGTAATCCATATCTGAGTCTGAGATGAAGGTCCTTTAACGCAGGAATACTAATTTGAACCGGAGATGTCCTCGGTTGGAAAGAACCATCGAGCGAGCCAGATAAGAATATGGTTGCAAGAGTCGCGCTAAAGCTAAATCTTGAGTTCGACGACAGAGAGATCTCTGTTTTGCGTTGTATTGTATATCATTTGTCAAAATGCAAAAACTGGTTCTTCATAGCTTTTTCCCAGATTGTATATTCTTTTGTATGATGTTGAGCTTGTAGGGAAGGATATGGTACCTGTATAAATTGACAATAAGGATTTTCTTGGTTACACATGTGGCTGAACTTTCTGAATGTTGCCTAAGAAAATTTTGGTCAACTTCTTCTATTTGTTTGGTAGATATTGTTTTTGACTTGCTCGGTTCAAAAGTATAGCTATTTCCCGATAACTTTTAAGAGCAGTTTTAAACCATCCAAAAAAGAGAAAAACTTATTGTAGAAACTATACTTTTATTATATTAATAGATATTGTTGTAATAGTTATTAGATTTAACTTTTTTTCAACGTAAACATTTCTACATTGTCTGAAAAAAAAAAAAAAAAAAAAAATATACTCAGAGCTTCAAAGCATGACTTTTCAAGAAAGCTTTTGTAAAACTATAAAACTGTGAGACTTACACTTGAATTTTAATTAAATTTAATCACTATCTAGGGTAAATTGATCATTTAGTAACTGAATTTAAGTTTGTGTAACTTTAATCTCTATTATCTTTTTTTCATAGTTTAAATGACCTTAAATTACTAAATGTTGATTCAATAATCTTTTTGTTAATTTTTAGATGGACTCTATAGGTGATTTTGATTAAAAAGTGATCTTCATTAACGGATTCCGTTTAAAAAATTAATATTGTATTAACATTTTTAATAGTTTAAGATCACTACAGTTACTAAAAAAATAAAAATGAAAAAAGTTACACAAACTTAAGTGTAAGGATCAAACTAACAATTTATCTTAATATTTATATAGCTTATGCTTATTAGAAAATCCAAAGATACTTTTTTTTACCCCAATTAAACTCTTGGAAAAATGCAGTTCTGAATGCTTATTAAAAAGCTATACTTTTTTTTCTTTTTCTTTTCCTTTTTTTTCCCCCTTCTACTAACTAAAAACAAAGCAAAAATAATGCCAATGGGACTTTCGAAACTTTCTTACGAGTCCCATTTCCCATGCACAATTTGTCCATCCAGGAAAGACCAACAAGCTGTTATCCGTGCAAGGTCACCATTTTGATTTAAAGATCAAGACAAGTCTTTATTGAATCAAAAGAACATAAAATTTGGGAGAGAAAAAGAGAACAAAGTATTAAATCCCATCAGTCTTCCAGTGTCATTTACAAACTAGATTTATTCATCAAAGCTAATTCGTCGCTGAACATAGAAACACACTCTATTTTAGCAGTTTTGAAGCCAAGCGAGCGGGGCAAAATAGTTGCTTCTGTGGGAACAGCCTCTGAACTCTAGTGCGATGATTCTCCGACTTTCTGCAAGGAAATACGAAGATTACAACAGAGCTAGACGGAGAGAATTTTGCATACTTTTTGGCGATATGCATGATCAGTACGAAGGAAACCAAAATATCAAGATGCAGTATTGGAAATTAGGTCTGCAACGAATGACAACAAACTCGTATTCATATATGTGTTTGAAGCATGTGTAAAATTTTGATTTAGAAATATCACAACAAATCATAGCAACTCCAAAAGATGCCTCAAGCTGATTGGCATTGCTTAATATAAGCTGCATTTGGCTTCACTACGAATGAGAATGTCTAAATAACTTCAACAAGATTTTATAAACTTCATTTTAAGTTTTTTTTGCTTCTTAGAAAATTTAAACATCATTTTCGTCTCATTAAACTACCTTTAAAAGATGTGGTTTCAAACACTAACGAAAAGCCATACCTTTCATTTCTCTCATTCTACTGCCTAAAAACACAAGCAAAAGCATGCCCAACCAACTTACTAGAACTATGGACAACGGTATCTCAAATTAATTATTAAAAAAAAAAAAAACACTCCAAAAAGTAATTTTATTTAACGATAATTAATGATGTAGAGAGGAAAACAAAATCCTTGGTAAGGTCTAAGATGGAGAAATAATTAATCCCATAAGGTAAAGGTTTAAAATCTACCTCTTCTTTCTTGTCCTCCTTCTTGCCTTTGGTGAAAAACTTGTAACTCCCGTAGAAGAGAAACCCCCATCCGGTCATAGAGATTATCACAAACTGGAAATGAAAAACCCCAACTTAGCATAGCCCGGAAAATAATTAACCATATCCAATTATTACTAGCAATTTGGCATGACAACAATCCAATGACAAAGCAATAAGATTTACAAGATGATATCGGTAATACTTTGTAGCACTAAAACATGCCCACCAAATTCATTTTTCGTCTCTTTAAGCTGACCCTCAAGTGTTTAGTATGTTTTTTTGCCTTTCCCCAGCATAATATGAAAAGAAGAGTCAACATTCAAATGGGTTAACGACGCCTCCGTTTGGTCTTCAAGTTTAACTCTAATTAAACTGTACTTACTCATCTTATTTTGTCTTTTTCTGAAAAGTCAACAAAATTTATAACAAGTTTTTGAAAAGTCAATCAACTCCAACTTAAAAATTTCATCATCAACTAACTTACCAAACAGAAACTTATAGCACATTAACACTATATAATAAACATATTTCATGAGTAACACTGATTTTGATTATTTTCTTTTATTGTATCATGACACGACAATAATCAAAAGTCATTTCATTATTGTAATTACTAATGATCTTCATAGTACCACAACATTATTACTATAATTACTGGAATAATCTGACATTACAGTACCAAAAAATAAAATAAAATAAAAATAAGTGCTACATAACAAAATTTAACGCCAAATAAACATTTTGCAGTAATATATATATATATATATACATATCTGTGTGTGTGTGTGTCTTTAGACTCGAACCCTCAAGTATTTATACTAGAATAAACCTATAACCACAACTTGATCAAATGATTAACCATAAGCCAATGATCACTGAGAAAATCAATATCACAATATGCAGAGAAAATCAAAAGTCCAGCAACATAGAAACAAGAAAATTCCCAAAAACTTTTAAAAAAAAAAAAAATAGAGAGAGAGAGAAAACTTACGTGTTCATCTTTCCACCGAGACGGGCTCAATGGGTCCTCCCAAAAGTTCACCTTCAGAGGTCCATGGTGGTCTGCAATAAAATTCGAAGGTAAGACACAAGGGAAAACTGGACGGAAAGAAAACCCAAGGGAAAACGGGACCGAAAACTCAAGAGGTAAAACGAATGAGTGATTACCGCCGCCACCGGCGAGACCACGCCGATGGACGAGAGAAGACGCTTGAGCCGGTGAAGCCAATTTGGGAGCTGAGAGTCGAGCCAGATTCGCCGCTTGGCGCGCCGCCGCCGTCCATGCCGCCATTGTTCGGTGCTTAGAGAGAGAGAGAGAGTAAGAAGCTCGAGAAATGAAAAAATGGAATGAAAGGGAGAGTTTAGAAAGGACACAAAAACGACGTTGTTTTGAAATGGTACCCAAGGCTGCCAGTGCTTGTGGAAGGTACTTTAAACGATGCCGTTTTGGTCTCTCTCTCTCTCTGTTTTTTTTTTTTTTTGGTCTTTAATCTGTGTGTTAATGAGGTTGTATATTATTTTTGAAAGCAAATTATTTATTTGTATCATTTTATTATGAATCCTAAAATGACACATGTAAAATATCCCTTAAACCATGGTTGAGATACAAATAACTCTAATAAAAGGTGAAGAGTTGGAATTTAATCTCCAAGTTAAAAAGAAAAAAGAAAAAAAAAACCCCCTTAAAATCAGTCACAAAATACTTTAAAATGATTTAATTCAAAAAAATAGAAAAACCAAGACTGCCATTGGTATAGATATTAAATAATTAAATTTTAAAATGATCAAACAAATGGTTAAATCAAACATATAAATCTTGTATTTATTAAAGATTGAGAATGGTAATCATGATATTTTAAAAATTTAATCACTTACCTCGTATGACTTATTTTACAAATAAAATGTTAAATGTGTATTTTGGATATTTTATAAGGCTTTTTTGTATTTGTATTGATGCACCTTAAACTTATCATAGAGTTACATTTACATCTTGTATTTTTAATTTTAATAATTCGCACATCATTGATAAACAATATTGATTTTTTTAATGAAAATTGGTACTTCACTTGCATATAGCTTGTTAATTAAGAGCATGAAATTTCCTTTTTAATCAATGTCAATCCAAATTTATATTTGAAACAAAATTAATTCAAACTTTTATATTTTGATAAAACTTAATTAAAGATCATGACTCCAATAAATGGGGGGTTAACATAGAAAAATGATTATTTCCGTCATGAATTAACAATCAATATACAAATCATATATCAATTTCTTTCAAAAAGATTAATATTATTGTGTAAATTGCAGCATATTTATAAATTCAGTGTGTAAATTCTCAAAATTTAAAATTTAGGGTGTAAATTATAACTCTACGATAAGTTTAAAGTGTACTAATGCAAAAAACCTTTGGACAATAAAATGAGTAAAAATGATATTCACATAAAAATGGATGTGTTCTGAATATTTTCTCTACAATTTTCATTTATGGAGTCATGACTCACGAATGAACTGTATTTTTTTTTTTGTGTATTTTTTTAATTTATTATCAATAGCATGGACACGGACGCTTCCTATTTGGAGATAATTGCTTTGCTCTATTAAACTAAAAATTCTCTCTCTTTTTTTCATTGTTTTTTTTTTTAAATTCTTTAAGTGGTTAGATTAGATTTATCTCTCAATTAAACATTTAATTTGTTCTTTTTTTTTTTTTTTTAAATTATTAGTTTCGCCTATTTTATTTATTTATTTTTCCTTGACTCTCACGTGTCAAGTGTGTGACCTTTTTTCCTACCATCACTGAACGTGGGTGAATTTAATCCCCGTGTCGTGGGTTTCATGCTTAAAGCTTGTTGAAGCCCACGATCCAATGGCACTACTCCCTTTTTTTTTTTTTTTTTTTCTTTTTTTAAATTACTACTCCTTTTCTTTGTCTGCACGTTTCATTTATAATTTTACGTTTTTAAATTTGAGACCAGTTTTCTATCTTTGGGCATTTTCAGCACCATTTTGCTTGAACTTTTGTTTTCTTTTTGTTGTTGTTTCTTTTTTTTATTTTTTATTTTTTTTTTATTTTTATAAGGGTGTGAAGAAATGAAAGGAAAGAAAGAAGACGACATAAGAAAAGGGCCTTGGAAAGCTGAGGAAGATGAGGTACTCATTAACCATGTCAACAAGTATGGCCCTAGAGACTGGAGCTCCATTCAATCCAACGGCCTTCTTCGCCGAACCGGAAAGTCTTGCCGTCTCCGTTGGGTCAATAAACTTCGACCAAACTTGAAGAAGTAACAACATTTCTCATTCTATTTCTAATTTTTTTTTTTTTTCATTGCTCTAGTCTCATTTTGTTTCTCTATGTGACAAAAATGTGTCACACACCTAACATTGAGTTTTTCTTTTAGTGGATGCAAATTTTCGCTCGAGGAGGAGCGGGTGGTGATAGAGTTGCAGGCTCAATTTGGGAACAAGTGGGCGAGAATCGCGACGTACTTGCCCGGGAGGACGGACAACGATGTCAAGAATTTTTGGAGTAGCAGGCAGAAGAGGCTGGCTAGGATCCTTCAAACATCTTCGTCGACTCCTTCGAAATCGCGGAAAAACAAAAGGGCAGTTCCTACTCATCAGGAGGTTCCCTCTATGGAGGTAAATGAAAATCTATGTAGTACTTGCCATTTCTAGTCTTGTCCTTTTGATCGTTTTTGTAAGTTCCATTACCAAATATTGCTTTTTACGAACATAACATGTCAAATTTTGTAGTCAACAAAAGATTTTTCATTGAATTAGGACATAGTTAAATATTTTTATCGTTGAGTGGAGTAGATGCATTGTTAGAATTCTTTCTTAAAATCGGAAATAACAAATACTTTCATAAAAAGTTTGGAGTAGAAAGCTAAATTTTAAAAGTTAAGTGGAGGCACGTGTCCTCACTCAAAATAAGGTGGCTTCGCTACTGCCTATATTCATAATTAAGATAATGGTATTTGTTTTCTAGATGTTCGCGAATTCTATTATTAATTTTTTTAACCTACTATAAACTAGAATCTGGTAATAAAGCTACTTACAGTTAAAGATGAAATTTTACTTTCACACTTTTTTTAAATCTTAGAGCCACATTATAAGATGCCATTGCTGGTAAAAAGGCAGGTTTGATGCATCTTTTTATAGTTCTTAGATTGTCAATTACTTTTCCATTCTCAGGGTCGAATTTTATCTTCTTCATTCGAAGGAGAATCGTCATCAAAGGCACTCTCAAGCACATCATCCTTCAACCCGAACTCCGACATCAAAATGGTGTCACTGCCGGATCTTATCAACCCGAAACTGCTTAATGTTGAGCAAGATCTTGGTCAGCCATCAATACACCGCACCGAGAAGGATCCACACATTGATTCGCAACCGTTAGATCCTTTCCCTCCAATGTTACAATCCCAATCCGACCTCACATTTCCTTCAGAAGGCCTTTGTGACCCTTACTTTGATGTGTTTGGATCTCTGGAGGCTTCACAACTCGGAAGCGGAGAAGAACTTCCGTTTGGCATACCGCCATTTCTTGAACCCGCGGGAAGTAGTAGAACTGATCGTACAATGCCAAAGTTTGATGATTGCACTACCCCCGACGGCTTCTTCGATGACTTCCCGGTTGACATGTTCGACCAGATTGAGTCGCTTCCTAGCCCACCAGAGCAGTGACAACTAACAGTTGACACTACCGATTTCATTTAGGATTTAGACTGGACGAATTTGTACTAATTTGTTTTGCTGTTAGCTACAACTTTTAACAAGATGCTAAAAACTCGTCAATATGTTTCTTTTGGATATTTTTCTGAAAAGTTCGTTAGTTTATTTTATTAATTGTAAATGAGTAATCTGATACTTTTGTTTATTTATTTTTATATCTTATGAACAACTATTTTTATTTATTTAAAATAAAACTTCACAAATTATCTCCCACAGCTAAACTCTGTGGGATTTAATAATTTTAAATCAGTAATTTAGTAAAAACATAAACAAAAATAAGAAACTATAGATATGTGATACCAATTCATACTAACCATGACCCATGAGAAAACAGATCAGTAGACATGAAAAAACAGGTCAAATATATATATATATATATATATATATATTTTTTTTTTATTTAATAGAAACTTCATACATTACAAACTTTTTTGCCTAATATTGCATAAAACAATGCTACTAGCTTTCACATTGTATGATTAGAAGTTAAGCTTTAAACCGTACTTATATTAACTAGTACAACTAGCATTAGATCAAAATACAATGGTTGTTCTTCGTTTTGTTGCCCTGCTGATTAAGCTTAACCATTTCATAGCCTCGAGCGAATGAAAACCCTTTTACGATCCTTTTGCACAAGATCATATCCTTTCATGTCTTCCTCCGGTTTCTTCTTTGGAAGATTAGATTCTTCCACACTTTTCGCCGATATCTTGTGTTGCTGCTTTACGTCATTCAGGTCTTCTTGCATCTTCTCAATGCTTGCTTGCAACTTTTCATCCAATGCCTTCTTCAGAGCTTCTGATTCCTCCAGACAGTTTGCTGATGTCTTGTGGCAATGCTTTATCTTGTTCATGTCCTCTTGCCACTTTGCCATCTTTGCTTGCATCTCCTCCCTCGCTAACTTGAGATCTCGTGGCTTGTTCTTGCCATCAAAAGGAAGCGGTAACGACTGATCTTTCGATTCTTCTTGCTTTCTCCCTGATAAATTAATCAAAGAAAAAGCAAGGAGAATTGGGATGAGTATAAACATTTTTGAGCTGCGGAAGCGTTCGACGATAGGTTATAAACCAAAATTTTATAACGCCTTCTGAATTCGATAGTGCCAATTACATGACGCTGGAATGTACGTGAAGAAATTTTGCTTATCCTTTTGACAATATCTTGTACTTTATCCTATGTTAAGAGTTGCATTTTAAAGACTCTTCTTACGCCTGCACTAGGAGATTTTCAATTTGGTTATACGGTTTACATTACCAGCAAGGTTAGTATGCCCAAGAAACAAGGTTTCCACGACACTCAATGTTTTCCTAAACCACCAAAAAATATACATATTTGAATTTGGTAGGCAAAAAAAAAGCTAAACTAATGACAAGTATATATATATATTTATATTTATATATATGTATAGATATATCTCAGAACAGCATGATGACTATCCTAAAATGGGCATTTATCTGGAGATAAAATCTTGGATAAACTTCAAAAATCGCCATGGATGAGCTAACAACACCCCTGAACTTGAAAAAATTATTTCAATACTTCAATTTTCTGCTTGTTTTCCCTCCAAAAATAACAAGATGCCATTTTTAGAGGGAAAACGAGCAGAAACTCTGATGTCGCCATTTTTTCTTAAGTTCAGAGTGTTAAGTTGCCTAAATCTTTTCATTGAGCATATGAAATCAAAGAGTGGCAACAAGAGCAACTTCAGCTAAGAGTCTAGACCATGAATTCCGTTTAAAGTTTTGCAAGTTTTCATTCCAATCGCTCTGTTATTATCTCATTCCCAATACAAACATCATTTCTTGCTTATATTTATTCACATACATACATATATATATATATATATGTATGTAGAAACTTCAGCTAAGAGTCTAGACCATAAATTCGGTTTAAAGTTTTGCAAGTTTTCTTTCCAATCACTCTGTTTTTATCTCATTCCCAATACAAATATCATTTCTTGCTTACACACACACACACACACACATATATATAATATATATATATTCCTGTTCTCTCTCCCTCTCCCTCTAAAATCTTATCTTCCTGTATCAGATCAAAACCATTTTCTTCGCGGGACTTATTAACCTTAAAACCCAATTCGCAAGTTCGAATTCTAAACAACCCCAATAATCTGAATTTGCTAAAGAACAAAACTTTAATATCAGTAGCATCAATTGGAATTTCAGAAATATTTCCCACCACGAATTGAAACATTCTTCAAACAAAAATCTAGGGTTTTTTTTTTTTTTTTTTCTTTCTAGAGAGAGAACAAACCAGTGGAGATTCTGAGAGATTCGACGAGAGTGGATTCGAAAGCGAATTTGGCGACGTAGCTGAGAATCTGACCGATCTTTCCTCGGGGGTAGAGTTTGGAACTGGGTTCTTTCAGATTGGGGCTGTGGATACTCTCCATTCTAATTGCTTCTGCCATTTTTGAGTTCGAATGAAGCTCCAAAATTAGGGTTTACAAAAATGGAAAACCCCTCCGTTTTGTTGCTCAGAATCGGAGCAATACAAAATTGCCTCTCTCTCTCTTTTTTCCCCCCCTGTTTTTTCTCTTGCAAGAGAGAGAGAGAGAGAGAGAGGTCGACAACAAACGCAAACGGCTGGTTCAGAAGAAATATTTAGAAGATATTTTTTCTAAGAAGACCCTTAGGAAATAACATTTCTGAAATTAAAGGAATTATTAAAGTATTACCTTGGTAATGAGTTTAAATTTAAAATTTTCATCTCAAATTTTTTATCTTAATTTTTATTTATTTTTTAAAAAATTAATAAAAATTATAATTATTTTTTAAAAAATTAACAAACTCAAATTTAAAAATTTCAACTCAAACCGTTTTTTCAGATGAATCCTGATCTTAAAATACTTTTTAGGGCCTGTTTGGTGTGTAAGTTTGAGTTAAGATTTTTAAATTTAAATAGTAAATTGTGTTGACTTTTCAGAAAAGACAAAAAACTTTTTGAGAAAAAGACAAAAACTTTTGAAAAAAAAGATAAAAAAAAATTTGAAAATGTTAGTTTGGACTAACATGGCCCTTAATAAATATTTATTAATTTAATGATAGATTTTCTACTAATAAACAAACAAAGGGGACTTCTACGGTGAGGGATGGCCGCTTCTCCCTATCAATAAGGTGAGATCAATGGCTATTAGTTAATCTAAGTAAGGATGTAGGTGTTTTTTATCGCATCAAATTGAAACTGAGAACATGTAGAAGAATAATTGAAATACTACCTCTAGATTTAGTAAAATTGATTTTGTACCCCAAACTTTTAAGAAAATTTGAGTTCTTTTCTTTCACCAAAAAAAAAAAAAAAAAGAGAGAGGGAGAAGACATTACAAAGCAAATATGAGAATCAAAACCCAGATTCCGGCAGGTGCTTTGTGGGTGGTGCCGTCGTAGGGAGTGGGAGGAACTGGTGCGTGGCTGGTGCTCACGTTGGATTGGGTGTGGTGGCGTTGGCGAGATGTCATACAGCCGCGTAGGGATGGCGGCGCTATGAACGGCGAGACCCACTTTCTCGCCGGTGTTCTTCCATGTCCCTTGTTGAAATTATGTTATTTTTTATAAATAACTTGTGAATTGTGATCCAAATTGGATGAAATTCAATTGTCTAACATTAATTATAAGTAAGGATCCAAAAGTGAGACTTGCTAAAGGTATCCAAGACATTATTGTCTGATGTTCATTAACACGGAGCAGAAGAATACCCACGGAGGAGGCAAAATAAGGTTTGAACCACTCCAAGATAGAACCCCCAACAGTACTTCCACAAGTACATACAACAAATGTCATCAAAATCACCCTTCCTTTAGCAAGGATGAAAATATCCATATCGATAGTCTAATTTTATGAAAATTTTAAAAATATTATCAATATCGGTGGAAATATATAAAAAAAAATTACGGAAGTTACTGAAATATGCTTTAAAATACATTTTTAACCTTTTAGGATAGCAAAAAGATACAAAAATAGACAAGTTTTATATAAGAAACATATTATATCTTACATATCTTAATACCAAAAGTATGACATCCTGATTTAAACAAAATTAGTATCATGATATGTTATTTGAATATAGTTAAATATAGTTGTAAACATATTAATATATAGGTTCTTCCCAATCTATTTTCATAAATAAGAAATTATGTAAAGTTTGTAAAAAATCTAGGAGAATATATTGTCTCAGTATTTTTGTATTATCTTTTATTTTATCGTTATCTCTTTTCTTTAAGATAATTATAATATGCTAGTTACTAGTTATTCTATCTCACCATCTATTTAAATTATATAGAAGATAATTATAGCATGCTCAAAAAGATAATAAATGATAGAAATCCAAAATTTTGAAAACTTTCAAACTGCAATTTCCACCCGAAAATTTTTGATATTTCCACCAAAATTTCCAATATTTCCTCGATATTTCCCAATTTTTGTAAAAATTACACTACGTTTTACCGATATCGATATTTCTTGACATTTTTCGATATTTCCTCGATATTTTGTCGGAAAGAATATTATATCTAAAAAATATTTCGATACTTCTCAAATAAGGAAATTTTGGAGGAAATTTCAGAAATGTTGTGGATATTTACAACCATGTCCTTTAGAATTATTTGTTTGTAGCTAAGTGGTTCTTTAGTGTCTACAAGGCGATTTTCATTTCAATCTTTTAGGTTTCTTTTTTAAAGGTTTCTCGAATCTTATGATTTTTTTTAACTATTTGTTTTTAGGGATTTTGAATTTGAGATTTATTTCCCAATTTTTAGTTTTTAGTTAAATTTAGAAATTTGAAAAATATAAAGTAAAAATTTGATATTTTATAAAATGTAGGGGTGTCTTTTCATAATTATTAGACTTAAAATGAGGAAGATGATCCTATGCTGTGTCTTCATGTTATTTTCTATAGACACTATTATTATTAGCCAATGACTAGTCATCCAACAATGCATATTATTTACCCCATCGGTGGGCAAAAGTAGTTTCCCCACCATAGTTATTTTTTTATAGTTATTTATTTTAAATACTTTTAAAACATTATTTAGTTTAATTACCATTGAATTAAAAATGTCGTTTACTTCTTTCTTCTAATTTTTTGTTTTGTTTTTGTTTTTGTTTTTGTTTTGTTTTGTTTTTTTTTTTTTTAATTTTCTTTTGATAAAGCTAAATGGGTTATAGGGGTACATGTTGGAATGTCCAAATAACCCCATAGAGGTAGATGCCCCTACGTGTGATATATAGATCCCTAACAAAGTGGATTGTCCATATATATCCAGACCAACGTGGTGTTGACGGCTAAAGCCCAAGCATTTAATAAGGAGAACGAACGTCCTATCAACACATCTAAAAGACGTTGGCTTCTAATTTTTTGTTTGGATAGTTGTCGGTTCAGTCTTTGGATTATGAATATTATGTTATTTTTTATATTTAAAATTTTAATTCTAATAAATTGTCCATGAACTTTTATTTATGTTTTTTATTTTTATTTTTATTTTTTATAGTTTTGATCCCTAATACTAACATTCCTCTAATAAATTCCCTGTGAACTACTATAGTAGTAAATGGAATATACAAAATTGTGATCAATCAAAAAATTCAAAAAAAGAAAAAGACATATCAATTTCTAATAATCCTGCATAATCTCGAATGTTATCAGCTCCCGTATAGACATGTAGATTTAAAGCCAGACCAATTACTCCAAGAGCACTCATTCATAAACCAATTTACCGGTACAAATAACATATAAAAATATAACCAATACTTATTGAGAAAAGCAAACCAATTGACGAATGATAAATTTAGTAGAAATAATCGTATCCCAATTGCATAAAATCTAAAATTTTTAAAGAAATAATTTTTTAAGTGAAAATTTTGGTAATTTCTAAGGATTTCTAATAAATAGGGATGACATTTTTATATGTAGTCTAATTACTTCCGTAAAATTTCATGTTAACACGAGATTAACACATAATTATATATGTTAAACTTCAATAATCTTTCATTTATTTTAATATCAGGAACCAAAACTATTAAAATCAAAAGTTCAAGAATTAATTCATTAAAGTTAAAAAGCGAGGGATCAAAGTGATGAATGTTCATAATTTAGATTCTAAAGGAACAAATTACTCATTTTGTTTTTTGTTTGGGTAAATAAAACAACGTTGCCTTGTTTGCCGTGAAGCTACAAATCATGTCGTTTTCTTTTTATTTTTATTAAATTATTTTTTTTTTAAAAAAAATAGGAGGTTGGAAATTGGAATGCTTCTTATTTTATTGCAAAGCGACAATTTGAACTTGGCGTTGAAGTTTTGTTAACGATTGATCAGTTGTTTTATTGCAAAACGACATGACTTTAGTTGTCAACTAAGACACGACACGTCGTTTATTCCTAAAAAAATTTGTTGTCGTTTTTGTTACAAAGTGGGCTTGTTGGTTTCCAAATATATCCTTTGTCGTTCACTTGTGATATCTCATCTTTTAGGGCCTTAAATTAGCTGTCTTTATTGGAGATATAAAGAACCAACAACAAATATTCCATATCCAACCAATAAAAGAAAATACATCCAGTACACACATTGTCAATTGCAAGTACACAAAAGCAAACCAACAGAACATACAATCCAATTCCCAAGCCCAGGAAAAAAAAAAAAGAAAAAAAGAAAAAAGAAAACATAGAAGACAATTTCACTCCCACAAGCTTATGAAAGTGGAACTTTCTTTATAAGAATACTTTAAGATACTACTGATGCTAAACACCACTACTAATAAAAAGTGAATCTTATTTGTAAATTTTATATTATGAGACGTACCTTATATTAGTGGGTGGTGCTCAACACCATCGATGTCTTTTAATATTATTCTTTATATCTTCAAGGCAAACAAAAGACCTTCCCCAGCTAGTTGCTCCAAATCCCCGGCTTCAGGTTGGAGCCTAGCAACTTTGGCGATGGCCTCATTTTCTTCAGCTGTCCCTCCTTCCAAGAAAACTCCCTTCACTTTCCCATTGTGAATCCAATAAGATCCAAACTTGGGTTCTTTAGAGTTTGGATTTTTATCCCCAAAAATCAAAGTTTCTCCCACATTGTCCCCATAAAACTTCCATGACAAATCAAACACCCTCGAATAGAAGTACGGGAGATAGTCGAAACCTTCGATGAGCTCACCGTCTTCACTTGCTTTTATCGCCTTAACGGCTTGCTCTGCCGATTTCCTAGCATGGTCAACATGCTCAACTCTTCTCATCTCATTGTCGCACATTTTCAATGGGAATGTGGCTACATCCCCAACAGCGTAAACATCGGGAACGCTTGTTCGAAAAAATGCATCGGTCTTAATCCCGCCTTTTTCCTCTTCAACTTGCCCCTTGAACAATGAAGTTAGAGGCCTTGCACCAACTCCAACAACAACAATGTCGGCTTGCAACACCTTACCATCCTTGAGCCTCACTTCTTTCACCTCGCCGTTGCTCGAGTTTGGGTTGAACCCGACCGCGGTCGTTCCCTTCACGATCTTTACTCCTTTGTTGGTGTAGTAACTCTCGTAGAAAGCGGCAATCTCCGGTGTGAAAAGCCTAGGCATGCACCAATTTTCGGGATAAACCATGGTGACATTGAAGTTGTTGATTCTCATGGCTGCTCCAACTTCGAGACCGATGTATCCTCCTCCGACGATGACGGCTTTTCCCTTTCTCTTTGCTTTGATTGCCTCTATGAGCTTCTCGGCGTCGCTGATTTCTCTCAAGTAGAAGATGTTCTTGACATTTGCTTCTTCTATGCCGAAATTCGACAATTTGATCACGGAGGAGCCAGTTGCAATGATCAGATTCTCATACTTGAAGGCTCTTCCATTCGTGGCGGTGAGAGTTTTTGAAGCGAGATCTGCTCGGGATATCTCCGTGTTGAGGAACAACGAAACCCCATTTTCAGTGTACCATTCGCGACGAAATCTTTGGCCTCCGCTTCCCACACAAACATGGAAGTCAGGTAACCTGGAAGGTGACTTTGGGAACAGATACGCCTTGCTAAGCGCGGGGCGCTCATAAGGCGCCACTGCTTCCCTCGAGACAATAGCGAGTTCGCCCCGTTTGAAGCCTTGTCTTGCGAACTCTCTCGCCGCGTAACCGGCTGAAACACCGCCACCAAGGATGACATACTTGAAACACAACTCAGGCGATTCGTAAAGACCGCCTTTCTTGACAAGTTCCTTGGCTTCTTTAATCTTCTCATCAACATGTTTTCCGAGACATACACGCGAGAGATACTTCTTTTCCCAAACCTTTAGCTCGATAATGCGAGCATCGGTTTTCATCTTTTCGACGGCTTTTAACCAGTCCCCGGCTTCTTGTTCCGGAACCTTCGTATCTTTCAACCTTTGTTCTACATCTTCCTTTTGGAGAGTGAGGTCCTCCAAAATGTTCATGAGATTTTGTGTGTTTTCTTCAATGTCTTTGTAGTACTTGTAGTATCTAACAACGGGCTGAGGCCACCTTAACATCTTGACAGGGAAATACCTACACAACAATTTTGAACTAAGCATGAGAAAACTTAACAGAGTTAGTAAGAAGAGGCATCATTCGATCGAGGGGGTGTCACTGTAATTTTGACGTAAATCAGGGAGTGTTACTACATCTTTAACACAAATCATGGAGTGTCCCATGAGAAAATCACATCAATAAAATGACCCTAAAGTGGGTTACAAAAGTTCACTAAATTCTAAAATGTAAAAATAAAGGGACTTACACATAGATTGCTTTTGTTTTGAAATTAAGTAAGAAATTTGAGAATTTTTTCAACTACGTACTATATATGAATTTAAATTAGATAATCATAATACCATGTTTGGATCATAAATTTAAATCCATAATTCAAACATTAAATTCAAATTTTTGTGAGAGAAAATACTATAAAAGAATATTTAAAAAATATGTTTAAAATGAGGGCCAATTTATGATGGGTAACATTCTCTTTTCCCCATCCATGGAGTAAGATCCAAAGGCCGTGTTTGTTTGGATCTTATGTGGGACCCAATATAAAACTTGAAGTAATAAAAACAGAGGCACCTAAACTCTTAATGGGAGTTGTTCATCTGTCCCCCACTCTTATTTTGATATTTATCTCTCCAATTAAAATGCGTCATGTAGTCTTAAAGTCAAAATTGAAAAAAAAAAATCAACTGTATTCATAATTTTTTTTAAACTTCTATATATATATATATATATTTTGTTGAGATTTAAAAACTTCTAATTATTCCTTGTAACACAACTCAAGACTCATCCCCCTCTCCTAGCTTTTGAAGCTTCTGCATCAGACTCTCTTTAGTCTTCACTGTTATGTATTGTCAGAAAGGGGAGGATTCAAACTCTTTTTTTTCTCCAAAAGGCTAGGTTTGTGTGTGTGTGTGTGTGTGTTTTTTTTTTTTTTTCTTCTTCTGGTAAGTCACTGAAAATAGTTGTTAAACAGTGAAGTAATATGATGAATATAAAAATACAAATTTAGCATTGACCTTTCCACCAATGGGTTACATTTTTCCTCCACAACAATTCAACTTCCTATCAAATAAGAGGATTTAGCAAGTACTGTTTTCTTTTTTCTTGACTGAAGGTTGTTAATGCATATCCAATTCTGTAGCTTTTTATGTTGATGCATCTTTAGAAGCTTTTACATAATATGATATCATGAGTAGGCAAATTTGTAATAAATTCTACCTTTAACGTCAACAAACTAAATTTTGCCACCCATCAAAAGTTATTGCAAAGAAAAAGAAAAAAAAAAGGCCATATTTTCTATTTTTGTGCAAGGGGATCGTGCCGAAGATCTCATCCACACCCATGACGGAGAGATCGTGGGGCCGGCGGAGATCTCCGTCCACTGTCCCCCTTGGAGTTGTAAGAGTTTTGTTTTGTTTTGTTTTTTTTTTTTTTTGTTGGGATTTTGGTGAGAAAACTGGTGTAGCACAGTTGGCTACCGCCAGTAGCACGGTCGGCTACCGCTGATTGTTTGTTTGTTTGTTTTATTTTGTTTGTTTGTTTTTATGTTTTTTTAATGCTGCCTCTGATTGTTGAAACTCCAAAGGCCTCATTTGTCATGTTAGGAGAGCACCAGTGATTTTTTGTTTGACACTACCAAGGACATTTTCCGTACTCTAAATATGTTGGTGTGGCGTTGTTTTGCGAGAATTTTCCCCCCATTTTATGAAAAAAGGCTTTTTTGCACTAACATATCCGAATTTATCTCACAGTTATAATGTGTATCTTAAACTTTTAATTTTAACAATTTAAATATTAAATTTATAAATTTGTAGCAATTTATCACTCATTGATTACAATGTTAATTTTAATTTTTTATTTTTTTAATGAAAATTGACACTTGACTAAAGTATAAAAAGGTCATTTTTAATCAATATTAACCCAATTTTATATTTAAAACAAAGTTAATTATTGAAAGTTTTCTACTTTGATAACACTTAATTAAAGATCTTAATTTAGATAAATTTGAGTTAAAATAGATAATTAAAAGATCATTTATATCATTAATTAACGACTTATGTATAAATGACATATCAATGTCTTTCAAAAGACTAACATTGTGTTTGTATGTGTGTTCTTGCTTGTGTATTAAAAAAAAGAAAAAAACTTTTAAGGTGTAGTGAAAGACTAATCTTGAAGGTTTTTGAGAGCCAATCAGATTTGTTATTTCTTATCTTTTTGAGTATTTAACTTTTTAAAAGGAAATTCTTATTCCTTTTTTTTTTCTTTGAACAGCCTATAGTATTTTTGGAGGTAATATAGCGCTAATATTGTCTATTATATATATATAAATATATATTCTATTTAATCATGCCAAATCATATTTTTGATGCTTATGTTTGTGTCTATTAATGGAAAGGGATACACTGACATACAAGGCACGAAAGTAAACTTCATGGAGCAAAAATTAATAAAATGATTAAATCAAAGCTAAAATGGAAGGAAAAAATATGGTCAAAGAATTAAAGAACATGTTATTCACTTTCAAAGAATATTAATGACAATAATAAACAACAAGTTATTCCAAGCATGCATAATGGGGAAAAAATACTGAAAGACCAGCTCGTAGATGGATTTAGAGGCAAAGAAAAACGTACCTGGCTGAAAGGCAAGAACAAGCAGAAAATCTTTTCGCTAAAAAATTGACGCTACTCGACTGCAGATAGAGATCGGAAGCGAAAACTGGGACAAGAATGTCATGCTAAAGCTTGTCCTCTTTTTATAAGTGAAACTGAAACAAAAAGGCTGGAGACATTGGGAAGCAAGTAAGGTATCAAAATGAATTCACACCCATGCAAGTAAAGCACGTAAACGAAAAGATCCTACATATATATATATATATATATATATATATCTTATCCAGTTGGTCTTTCTTCTTCGTCTTCTTTTTCTTCCTTTTCTTTTGTTTTGTTTATTGGTTGTGATACTAGTCCTTCCCTTGAAACAAGAGCAAGAATAAAAGCTACACAGGGTCATCAGTGGTCCCGACGCTAGAACAACAATATAATCATGCTCAGGTACTTTTACATTGCTGTTTCCCACAAAAACTTAAGCTGTTAGGAGGCATACCAATATTAATTTTGTGCAGTAACACTCACTAAATAAAAACATAAGTTTTTCAGTACGTGTTATTAAAGGTTTTGAACTTAGAACTTATATACCATGTTAGTTTCCCGTTTTCTCCCGCAAAACGTAAGCTATTAGAAGGTGGGCTGACATTAATTTTATATTCTAACAGTAATTGTTACAGGGAAATAACAGAGCACGTACAAAGTATTCGAATTACAAAACCAAACCGTCTTCGAGCTAGAGTTCACATGAATCAAGACCAACATATGCAGTGTTAAGATTTGTCGAAGAGTAAGCGTAAAGATTGTAATTAGGAATAGACAAGAAAATTATATATGCACGGTGTTATGGAATCATTAAAGAATCAGTGAAGATGGGCTACAAATATCTCGAAAATTGACAAATGGGATGAAGCACATCTTCAGCATTTGGATGTTCCCATTCTAACGAGTCCCACCATTCTTTTGGATAAGCTTTGATCATCTGAAGTGAAGGCGGCGGGGACGGTCGGTTTTCAAACAGCGGTAGACAGATAGGGATCCTCTTCAGCTTCTTGCAGTAGCGAACCGCGATAACTTGGAGAGCATCACAAGCTAACATGCCAAAACTACAAATGCTTCTCAGTTCAGATAAGTTCCACAACTGTAAAACTTTTAACTTTGGGAAAGATCTTAAGACGAAACCGATGTCTTTTTCCCCGTACATTTCATCATCATGTGGTGATGATATAATCTCCTCCATTTCTCCACAATCTTCCACATGAAGTTCTTCCAAGTTTTCTAAGCATGCCAATAACCGGGGCGAGAACAGGATCTTTATTTTGGGACAGTTGTATATTCTGAAATCTTTGAGACTCAAAAACATGCCCGGTGCTACAAGTGGTGACTCGGCTATCTCGTGCAGATTCTGCAGAAATGCGAGGCGCAGCGACTCTAGACCCTGCAAAGGGCTGCAAAATGAGGATGGACAACAAGATGAAACAACATATTTCGTCCCTTCACAGTTATTGATTACGATGGACTTCAAGTCACTTGCGGTTTCCAACGAAGAAATGTCGCATAAACTTTCGATATCATGGCACTCTTGAAGATACAGGTACTGAACATCAATTGGGAGCACCAAGGATTCTTCTCCTTCCTTGTTCTTACTTATCTTGCACTTCTTCAAAACCGCTCGTTTCTCAAAGTTCGCACTTTCAATTGGTGCGAAATAGGGGTCGTCTAGTCCCACTTGAAGAAGGTAATTCCCAGGTCCTCCTTGCTCAAATGACTTGACATATGCGTTAAGGCTGTGGATATCGGAAAATTGGCCCGCAAAAGTCTCCAACTTCCTCAAGTTTGCCACCTCTTTTCCTTTCACTTTTAATGTACTTGACAGCCCGTAAATTACAAAGTGTTGGAGACGGGAAAGTTTCGGTAGAGTCCGGACAGGAAACACCTTTAGATTGGGGGCATGGAGATCCAAGTATCTGAGATTGATCAAATTTTCCATACCGTGCGGAACTTCTTTAATACCGGAGTTCCCAAGGTCGAGCCTCCTCAACGCAGTCAGTTTTGCCAAGGAAGGCAGATATTGCAGCTCATCACACTCTCTAAGCAACAATGCGGAGAGATTTTCCAAGTCAGAGACTGAACTTGGCAAACTTTTGATGCCGGTATGGGATAGATCGAGAAATTTGAGACCGTCCATGTGAACGAAAAACGAATGGGGGATCCGTTTTAGACCACTATACTGCAGCATCAGAGTCGAAAGTCTAGGACAGTTTGGTGAGGCACCAGGGGAGATTTCTGAAATCTTGTTATGCATCAAAGAAACCTTCTCAAGACTCTCTGTCCATTTTTCTTCATCCGGTAAGTCTCTCAATCCCTCGCCAGCTCTTACCATGAATCCTGGATCCAAACCTGCGATCTGAAGAGCCATGTCTCGTACTAAATCATGCATCTTCACACACTTCTTCTCAAACGGGAAATAGTCCATTGCAGCCTCCAGTAAGCACACATTTTCGAGTTTGTTCAAAATAGTGTGACCTCTATCAAACTCTGCTTGCCGGGTCTTCATTCTTTCGATCAGTCCCTCGTCGATAAACCGCTCTATCAATTCTTCTCTTTTGATTTTATAATCTTCGGGATATAAGGCACAGTATAGGAAACACTTTTGTACATTGGAATCGATCAAACTTCGGTAACTGACTCTCAATACTTGGTACACATCGGTTTCCATGTCATCCTGTTCGCGTTTCGATTGTTTCAGTTTTTCTAAAGCGTTCCTCCACTCGCAGACGTCATCCACTCCCCTCATGCTTCCAGCCATTGTGATAATCCCGAGTGGCAACCCTGCACATTCTCTTGCCACGGACCTCGCAATGCCTTCAAGTTCACAAGGAAATGGAACTCGACGCTCGAGTTTCTCCACAAACAAGTCCCAACCTTCTTCCTCTGAAAGAGGTGACACTTTGATGCTCACTTGGCAACCCAACTTTCTACACACATCCAAAGACCTCGACGTCAGAATCAATTTGCAGCCATTTGCTTTAACGGGAATTCCCACCTTCTCTAGTAAAAAATGGTTCCACACGTCGTCTAAGATGAGGACACACTTGTTTCTTCTCATCAAAGCTTGTGCTAAACTCGATGCCCTTTTCTTCTCGTCGTCCTCATTCGAAATGTCAATAGGCACTGCTTTGGCTATGTCATTCTGCAATTTGCGAATGCTAAAGTCTTTCGACACAGTGACCCAATAAACGTTACCGAAAGTACTCGCCTCCTTCAAAAGCTGGTTATGGATATGTGTCACAAGGGTGGTTTTCCCTACCCCTCCCATCCCGAAGACACCAAGGCTTAAGACCTCTCTCTTCATCAAGCACGTCCTAATCTTATCGATATTCTCATTGAACACCCGACCGACTAAAGCTGTTGTCAACAAGGCGCTTCCTCTGGTTTCGTTTATGTCAAGAATCAGCCCTTTGCAGAATCTACCTTGCTCTAGAAGTTCCATCACTTCTCCGGTTAGCTCTTCAACGCATTTCACCAACCGCACACGTGTAGAAAATCGCGTTTCCCGTGTCACAGCTTGTTCCATTGTCAGGACTTCTTCTTTCCTCCTCTTCACGTGTTGCAGCCAATTTTCCACTTCTTGTTTTCGCCTCTTTAAAGATAGCGACTCGGCATATTCCAGTTCAGTAATTACATCATCTTCTCTGCAGCATAGATCTTCCAATTTTCTTTTCAGTTTTTTCATCTTCTCGTTCAGATTGCGGTAGTTACTTATGCACTCTCCAATTTCAAACACTTTTCCCAGGTATTCCATATATTCCTAATTAAAAATACACATAATTAAGTATTTCACTTTCAGGATAGCAAATAAAAATCAATTCGAAAAGAAAAGTTTAAGACTTTGTATCAAGTATACTAATTCAAATTTTCCTACCGATCATCCTAAGATTTACAGAACCACGGAAACAACATCTCTAGCGGAAATGACTTCAGTTACTTCTAACAAATAAAGATTATATAGAAGAACATGTCCAGAGGTGAATTCTCCATTTATAATAGAATTTAAGCAAATTTCGTAAAGTGTTAAACTTGGTCATACCTCTACGTTTCCGAAAATGAGAGAATTTTTTTTCTTCATGATTAATTAAGCTTAAAAAAAAACAATCCACTAAGGGTTCTAAGCAAATGTGATATTTTTGTAATCTATTCTCCAAGTCAAAATTCTAGCGGATTCTGTAAAACCGAAATTACTGTTTTTTCCTAACATGTTTAATGAACCATTTGATCAACATAACCTTTCTTCTTATTATCCCCATATCTAACTCGAACGCCGAAACTATGAATCTCACTGCTACAAGGGAAAATATTACCAAGTTCATTACTTGATCAGTTCTCATATATTCCCGTATTGCATATCGGAATCAAATCAGACGTTAGGAATTTATAGAAACTTCTATAGTTTAAAACTAAGGCTGCTACTAATTAAGAAGGAAACGAAAATGAAGAAAAAGAAAAGGCCTAGTTACCTATGAACTTTGACATCGGCCGTAAACACAGAAAACAGAGCACAGAACGTGCAAGTTGATTAAGCAAAAGAAGAGTCTCGGAGAACTTGGTGTGTTTTTATCCATTATTTCGATTCGTATTACTTAAGCCTTAAACTTTAGCGTTTGCAAAACGGTCCAGAGCAAATAAATTCATGCACTTTTGAACGTGAACGAGAATAATTAAAAATATATGAAGACAAATTCAGTTTTGAAACATTTAAACATCTAGAACTTTACTATCAAGAAACTTAAAAAAAAAAAAAAAAAAAAAGCTCGTACGTACAAATTAACTTTGATGATTCAAATCATCGCGGAGAAAACGGCTGCAACAAAGTGTTGATAATCTTCGGAACCAGCGAGAGATTAGGAAGCCAGTTGAGATTTTCTTCCCTGGAATTAGGAGATTGAATGTCATTAGTTACCAGATTTTAGGCAATTAGTTTCTTATGCAGATAGTTGCTTATTTTTCATATCGATTGTACTCTATAAATTGATAGTAAAGCTCTACTAAAAATATGTCTCTGATTTTGAGTTGGTATCAGAGACTTAAAAAAAAAAAAAAAAAAACCGAAATTAAACCCAGAAATCAAATTCCTCCCAAACCACAAATGAAAATTTACCGAAACCCAATCATCCAAGAAACCACAAACAATAATTAAAAAAAGGGGGGGAAAATACCCTGCAAAACCCACAAATCCAGAAGAAAGTTCGTTGTTCAGCCGCCGTCAGTGACCTCGTCGCCGTCATTCGCCGCTGGACACCAAGAGATTGCCGCAAGCCGGTCGCCTGTCGCCGCTGCGCATTGCCCACCTTGCGCCGTCGCCCGCCGATTGCTCGCTAGGTCGCCGCTTGTCGCTCATAGGGTCGCCGGTCGAGAGTTCTCTTGGTCGCCGCTCGTGCTTGCTGGTTGCTGGAGTTGTCGTGCTTGTTGCTTTGATTTAGAACTTCGAATATAACTCATAGCAGAACGTGAGTTGGTATTTTCTTTTTTAGGGAAAAAAAATATAGATATATTAAAAAAAAAAAAATTATATATTAAAAAAAATGATGAGTGGAAGTGAATCATTGAAAAGTTATAGATGTTCTCATTGTTGCCTTACTGGTCACGTCAAGAGTTTAGAGGGTGTTCAGTTCACCAGTTTGAACTCAAATTTTTGAGTTCAAACTCAACTAAAGTGATTTAGAAATAGAGTTTAACTTTAACTCACCATTGAACTGTTACACAATAAACCAAGCTTGGTGTATCTGTCACTGTTCCAAGGCAAACTATCCTTGGTGTATCTGTCACTGTTCCCCACCACCCGACTTCTCCCTCCCTCCTCGCCCATCACCGCGCCTTCCCTCACCCTCCTCAAGGCCTCGCCGAGATTGCGACACCTGCATACGAACGGCGCTCGGAAATCATGCAAGCTCCGGCGTCCTCGGCGAGCTTGGCTTGGTCGACAGCAGTGAGCTCGAGAATGGCGCCGCCGCGCAGCATTTGGTCCAAACAGGGATGAGGCCGACGATGATGAGGATCCGAATGAGAAGCTCGACATTCTCTCTCTCTCTCTCCTCTGTTTGTTTGTTTCTCTCTCTAAAAATCCCACTCTCTCTCTCCTCTGTGGTGTGGCTGTGGCCGTGTCCATGTCCGCCGCCGAGCAGCGACGGCGATCTGAGATTGGCACCGAACTCGCCCTCTGCTCCGATGACGGCGTCAACAGCCGTGGCTATGAGCGAGCTCGGAGTCGAGCCGTAGCGACTGTGACGCCCCGACTTCCCAAGCCAGGTCGACACCATACATACTTGTTCTTTACTTGGAAATTTGAGAAAATTTTTTTATTTTTTTTTAAAACATATTCATATACGTCATCTTGTAGAGAAAACTTGTTATGCATACATACCATATTGAAAGTAAAATTTTAAGTCTTCAAACTTCATACATATAACAAAACCTAATATGCTTTTGAAGTATTAACATATCTTCTGATAATTAGATGCGGAAAATTATGCGTAGTGGTATCCCACACCGCCCTTCACCCGCCGCATCGTCCGCATAGCCCACAAATTAAACTGCAGGCTTCTTACCTACAGTATGAAATATAAGAGTGAGCTTTCGCCCAGCAAGTTCAAACATAATCTCACAAAATATTTTAAGCATCTTTAAAACAGAAACATGCCAATCATCACGAAACTCATGCATGAATCATTTATGATTGATTAAATGTTTTATGTTTCATTATAGACTCAATCTTTATTATCTTGTCTCAACATGTGGGCCCATAGTGTCCGTACCAAAAGCGCGCAGCCTTCAGACAAAACTAGGGTTTGCAAGGCCGTAACAGTTCTGGGAATTATAACTTAACCCTTCACGATCACGGAAGGTAAATATCACCACTGAAACATGTAACCTCCTCGATCACGGGAGGTTGGTACGACACCTTACTTGATTATCTTACCATATGATTTAATATTAGTGAACATGCTTCATGATGTCACTATGTCATATCTTACTCAACATTTGCCATAATATGGCCTTCTTGAAAAAATGTCATTTTTGGAACCATGGCATTTTTTGAAAACATGGCACTTTTGTAAACATGGCACTTTTGTAAACATAGTATAACATGTCATAATATAACTTAGCACATCATAGACATAGCATAGCATCACACGTCATGGCATCGCATATCATAGCACAACATAGCATGTATACTTGAAAATATAGTGTACTTGAAAATAGTCTTTACTATTTTCATACTGTAGGTGAGGTTTGATACTTGCCTGATATGTTAGGTTCCGGGTTTCGTTACTTTAACTCAGATCGCAACTGCAGGTTTCTTCCTACTATTAAAAGAACATAGGATAAGAATCCTATAAAATGCTGGAGACCTTTTCAACATTCTAGTTATATGTTCCCCTACACATGTCTCGATCATTTACTAGGTTACTAATTGTAACCCTAGAATTTGTGGTTAACCAAACTTGATTCGTTACTTGTTAGGTTACTTGAGGTGACATTGGGTATTAAATTCAGGTATATATGAATAGTATCAGGTTACTATCCCTATTATCGGGCCTAAACTTTAGTAACTTGAGTATCCTTCCCGGTTACTATCCGTCAACCTTTTGTTACTATACTTTGGCTTTTAAAATCCAATTTGAAGATTTTGGCTAAAAATCCTTTGTTTAACTTTAAAATTCGTGGTTTTCAAAGTAGATCTTTATAAAATCATTAAAGGCTGAAAACTGCAATTGGAACAGTTTCCATAGTCAAAACAGTGGTGTTGGTGCAAAAATACAGTTTCTCTGCTTGTATTTAGAAAATCTTGTGCAGGAATTTCTTGCTCTATGCACAGTTTTTATAATTCAGGTTGTATTTAAAAATCCAGATTGAATTTGAAAAACTTGTCTTCACGAAAGTTCTTGCTCTTGAAAAATTCTAAAATTTTTGTGTTTTAAGAAAAACCCAGTTCTGCTTGGATTCTTGTCAGTTTTAATTTGAAACTTACTGGACGTGTAGACTAGGTCTGGGCAGATCAGCCTCGGATTTTCGTAAAAACGGAGGCCATTGGAGCCTCATTTTGCAAATCCTTCTTCGTTGCCCCCTAGGAAAAACTGTTCCAAGAAACTTTCGTGTTTTAAGTTTTTCCAATTTCGGCCTCTAAAGGCCTTAAAATCGGCTTTCCGTAAAACTGGTCAGGATCCACCCGAACCTGACAGTTTTTCGGTTTAGAGTTCGTTTGACGTCCTAGACGTGGAACCTAGCTCAACCAGCCACCGCGGGAGCTCTAATACACACATGCAGCAGTTTTCTAGCGAAAATTTTCTTTAATCACAATTTCTAACATCACCATGCAAACCTAATTGATATTGGATCAACTAAGTTGCATGATTTCGGTTGCACAAAACCTAGCAAGCATACTAACAAAATTCTAGCAACCTAGCACAAAATTATCATTCACCAACACTAGGGCAGATTGGGGACATATAATAAACTAGTATTTAGCATGCAAATTAAGAAAATTAAAGCAAGCATGCACATAAAAATCAAACCACCCCTAATTCTAGATCAAGCACAACCCTAGATTCCAAACTTTGGGCACAAAGTAAATTGAGCTTATGCTCTTACATTTTTAACTTGAAATACATGTAAATTTCAAATTGAATGCTTAATTGAAAGAGATCAAGGTCTAGAATGGTTTACCTTGATTTATTGAAGAAATTGAGGCTAGGGTTTTGGCTTTCAATTCTTTCCCTCCTTGACCGGTTTCACCCACCAAATTGCACCAAAATTGGTGTTGATCTCTTGGTTTTTGCTTAAACCAAAACCAACCACAAACCACTCTAAATTTCCCTCACTCTCCCCCCCTTGGCAGCCGGCTGTTGGCCCCAAAATTGTGCACAAAAACTGCCAAAATTTTTGCTTGAACTTGCTAGGGGAAACCGAAGACTACAAACATCAAAACCCCTAAGTTTCTCAATTTTTTTCTTCACTCAATCACCCACTTGAGATTGCAGATTTTTGGAGAGGGAAAATGGGCAGAATTTAGCTGCTTTTTCTGAATAAAATGATTTAAATCTCTCACCTATTTATAGAGGTGGAGAAACTTTGCTAAATTGCATAAAAACCCCTAAAAATTTAAAATTCACACTTTTGGCATGCAAGGTGGCCGGCTGTCAACTTGGAGAGCAAGGCAAGATGACCTCATCTTGGTGACATCATCTAGGTGACATCACATGCTTACATCACCAAATTTCCAAATTTGCACTTTGGCCCCAAAAGTTAAAATTCTTACATTTATGCCCTCTAGGTGGCCGGTCCCTTACATGGAGATCAAGCCAAGCTAATCTCACCTTGATGACATCACTTCGCTTACATCATCAATTTTCCAAAATTTTCACTTTAACCCCTAAAGATAAAATTTTGGCATTTTTGCCCCTGAGGTGGCCGGCCAACACATCACCTAGAACTTTCTATAATTCTTTCCATCCCTTAATTAATTAATTATGATGTCATAATTTGAGGATTAGGTGATGTCATCCTCCAAAGGCCTTGTTTGGCTTTTTTCTTCATTATGCAGTCCAATTTTGAACTAACACAGATATTTCAAATAATGTGCTTACTAATACACAATATAATTCAGTACTGTTATACTTGACTGCAGTCCAAAATTTATTTGTGTATAAATGGACTGTATAAAATTTTTCTTATTTCTTTAAACCCTTTTGCCCTTTATTTCTAACTTGGTGTGCTTGATTTTTCTATGGTGGTTTTAAATCCTATTCATGTTATCTTGTCCGTAAAAATAGTTTTCGCAGTATATTTCCATACTGCTTTGCCATAATACTGTATAGTCATCCCTTTGACCATTTTAGTCAAACTTTGACTTTCTTGGTCAACTTTGACCATCATAAATTCATGAAATTCCGTTATGCCATTTTTCCTTAAAAGGCCTATTATGGAGTCTCGTAATTAATTCACCGAAAACTCAACCCTATACAGATAAAATTATGAATTTTGTATTGGTATTCATAATTTTCATACAATTGCACATAAATACATAGTACAAACTTTAGATTTCTTATATACAAGAAAATCATGATTTCGTGAAAATTTTTGGATATTACAGAGTCATACCTAGTGGCTGCGGCGGCGGCAAACCGATCGGCTTCTGAGATGGTGAAGAGGAGGTTGAGGGGTACGAGAGAGATAGAGAGAGAGAGAGAGAGAGAGAGAGAAACGAGAGAGAGAGGTAAATGAAGAGAGAAACAAAGTTGGTCTATAAGAGAGAAAGCGAAGAGAGAGAGAGAGAAAGAGAGTTTTTTATTATTATTATTATTATTATCATTTATCACATATTATAACCGTAATTCGGTATACCATATTAATCTACTTGTTATCATCGGTTGGACATTACTTTATTGATGAGGTGAAATCTTAATCCCATTGTAGAATCTCCAAATAACCATTATGTGATCAATCATTGAATATTTAAGAAAATTGATTAACTATCTTAGAAAATAAAAATAAAAAAAAAAGGTCTTTAATTAATTTTTAAATCCACTTGAAATTAATGTTTTGAATTGATACGTTTACCCAAATGGTGGGATCATAATCGTGATCCACGAAAGCCATATCATTTACAGATAATGGTAGTAAGGTTTTAAATATAACTTCACCTGCGTTGAATAGTACATGGATAATTGATTATAGTGCTACTAATCATATTACATTCGATTCTAGACAGATGTCATCTCTTAAATCGTCACCACAAAGACTTGTTTGTACTGCTTATGTGGCATGTTTACTTATCAGAAGTAGAGAATGAGAGTGGAGAATGAGTGTCAATGCGTTGTTTACTTGCTCATTTTTTTTTTGGAATGGGAGTGAAAATTGTGGGTCCCACACCAATTTGAGATTGAGGAATGAGATTGGCAATCCCATGCTCCCCCTTCGGATTGTGATTCTCATTCCTACTATTAACATTAAATTACCATTTTATCCTTAGTTCATTTGCAAAAAATTATATTAAAAAATAATAACAACCTATATTAATTATTTTTATTAACTAAATATAATATATTTTTATTAACTTAATATTATATAACTATCATAATTACTATTGACATTATTAGAATAAATAAAGAACTTTTTTTTATATATAATTATGTTTCTATTTTTATATTTTTTATACTTTACTTATTTTAATTCATTTTTTTTTACTCTTTTTAATTTTTTTAATCAAAAAATTACACAATTTAATTTTATTACCTTAATATCATAATGAATACTTTACTTTTGATTAATAGTGTGTTAATAAATAAAAAAAATTAATAATTTTTTTAATTTTTGAAAATACAATAAATAAAGGGGTATACAAGTAAATTTATAGCAACTAATTCCGATTCCTGTTCTAAATAAACGCATGAATGAGATTGACAGTGATTCTGACTCCGATTCCTAAAACCCAAGTAAACAGCATATTCGGACTCCGAATCCTAATTCCGAATTCAGCCCACTCCGAATCCTACCCACTCCGATTCATGCTCACTCCGATTAGGCGTAAGTAAACATGCCAATGGTACCTCTACTCCGGTTATTGGGGAAGGGTCTTTGTCACTCTCGGATAATTTGAGCTTAGATTCTGTTTTAGTCGTTCCTTCTTTAGATTATAACCGTTTGTCAGTTTCCCAAATCACTGTAACCTTATCTTGTGTTGTAATTTTTTGGCATGAGTTTTGTGTGTTTAAGGACATCCGAACGATACAAATGATTGGTTATGGTATTAAGTGAGGGAAGCTGTATTATTTGGACTTGGCATCAAAGAGTTCAAACAAGTTACGACAAGCTTTGACGGTGGATGGCTTTGAGGGGGAGAAGAGGAAGTCGAAGATTTGGCTGTGGCATCGACGTCTTGGACATGCTTCCTTTGGTTACTTGAAGAAGCTCTTCCCTAGTTTGTTTGCAAAATTTGATATTTCTTGCTTCCGTTGCGAGGTTTGTGAATTGGCAAAAAGCCATCGTGTTTCATTTCCATTTGTTTTGCATGAGAGTCCAACTCCTTTTATGGTTATACATTCTGAAGTTTGGAGTCCATCTAAAGTCGCTACCTTGGGTGGATCACATTGGTTTGTTACTTTTATTGGCGATTGCACTAGGATAACTTGGTTGTGCTTGATGAAGTCGAAAGGTAAAGTGAACTCCTTATTTCAAAAATTTTATAAAATTATTCACATATTCAGGTTCTCTGCAGCGACAATGGTGGACAATATCAATGTTCTGACCTTCAGCAATGTTTGGAAGCACATGGAACTATTCATCAAACTACTTGTTCCAACACACCTCAGCAGAACGGCTTCGAGGAGTGCAAAAACCGACATTTGTTGGAAGTTGTTTTCCGTGCTTCATTAATAGAAGCTCACATGACATTATCCTATTGGGGAGAAGCACTTACCTTTGCAGCATATTTAAACAATCGCATACCCTCAAGCTCTATCGACTTTCAAACACCATTCCAAGCCTTTGTTGAAGCTGTTGATGTCCCTACTGCTTCGAATTTATCTGCACACGTCTTTGGTTGTGTAGCATTTGTACACCTCCATTAGCATCAACGCAACAAGTTGACTCCTCGATCATTGAGATGTGTTTTTCTTGGATATGCTATGCATCAAAAAGGATAAGATGCTATCACCCCCAACTCAATGAATGTCTATCACCATGGTTGCAATTTTTCATGAAGACTCAATGTATTTTTCCTCTGAGTCTGAACTTTAGGGGGCGTACCATCAAGAAATTCAAACTCTCGATTATGAGTATGACTATCACATTTTTGAGGAAGTAGATCCTGCTGAATCACGCATTAGAATATGGGCGACTTGGATTCTAGTAGCGACAACTCACAAGTTGGACCAGTCAATCAAGAAGTGGGTGAATTGGATCAAAGTGGTGATGAACACCTAGAAACTGAAGAAGTAATAGAAATAGAAGATGCGATCCTACCTCCATCACCGATCGAATCATTGGACTCTGAGTTCTTCACTAACATACCAAACCATCGCCTGTTGAGGATGTTCCGAATTTAGTGTATGACCCATTTAGAAAACAGCTTTCACAACGTCACACTAGAGGTATTCCTAAACCCATATATGAACCTGAACTTTCTAGTAAAGTTAAATATCCCATGTGTCATTATGTGTCTAAGCACCCCTTGTTAGAATCAAATCAATCATTTGGAAATCAATTATCTACTGTAACTATTCCTAACAGCACTGTGCAGGAAGTCTTAGCTGACCCAAGTTGGAAAGCTATTATGAATGAGGAGATGAAATCCTTACAAAAAAATAAAACTTGGGAACTCATTGACTGCCCACCAAGAAAAAAGCCCGTTGGATGTCAATGGATTTACACTGTGAAGTACAAAGTCAATGGCACAATTGAACGCTTTCAACAAAGATTGATGGCGAAAGGATGCACTCAAACCTATGGGATTGACTACACGAAGACATTCACATCTGTGGCTAAAATCAACACAGTTTGAGTATAGTTGTCTTTGGCTGCAAATTTGGATTGGCCGTTGCAACAATTCGATGTGAAGAACGCCTTTTGCATGGCGAATTGACTGAAGAAGTCTACATGGATCTTCCACTAGGATGTATGGCACTAGAAAGGCATGGTCAGAAGGTTTACAGACTGAAAAGGTCATTGTATGGATTGAAACAACCTCCAAGAGCATGGTTTGGAAGTTTTATGAAGTCAATGATAACTTTTGGCTATCACCAGAGCAATTCAGACCATACTTTATTCCTAAAGAGGCAACATGGTAAGATCATTGCATTCATTGTATAAGTGGATGACATGGTGTTTATAAGAAATGATCCTGAAGAAAGAAAAGGTCTACAAGATTACTTGTTTAGAGAATTTGAAATGAAAGATCTAGGTCCTCTAAAATATTTTCTTGGGATTAAAGTTTCTTGATCACATACAGGAATATTTTTATCCAAAAAAAAAACATGCCTTAGATCTTTTACAAGAAACTGAAATGTCAGGATGCCAGTTTATTGATACACCGGTAGAAGAAGCTGTGAAATTATGTGTCAAGCCTAATTAGGTACTTGCTGACAAAGGGAGATCTCAAAGACTTGTTGGGAGATTGATGTACTTAGTTCACACAAGGCCAAATCTTGCTTATGCATTGAGTGTTGTTAGCCAATATATGCATAATTTTGGAGAACAACATATGAATGCAGTCATGCAAATTTTGAGGTATATAAAGTCTAATCCTGGAAAAGGTATTTTATTCACAAAAAATGTAGATTGTCAAAGCATAGATATCTACACCGATGCTGACTGGGCAGGAGCAATAAATGACAGGCGATCTACTTCGGGTTACTTTACCTTTGTAGGTGGCATTCTCGTTACATAGAGAAGCAAAAAAACAAAATGTTGTTGCGCGCTCAAGCACATAAGCTGAATTTAGAGGTATGACACTTGGACTTTCTGAAGCATTATAGCTAAGGATTCTCTTACAAGATTTGGGTTATCCATCTAGGCAACCGATTCAATTGTATTGTGACAATAAAGCTGCATGTGATTTACCCATAATCCAGTTTAACATGATCGTACAAAGCATGTCGAGGTGGACATATTCTTCATTAAAGAAAAGTTAGATGGGAAAATTTTAGAGTTGCCTAAGATTTGATCAGAGGATTAGTTGGCCGACATTCTCACCGAGGCAGTCTCAAATCATTTTCTCAAAGGTACTTGACAAGTTGGGCATGTGGGATATCTATGTACCAACTTGAAGGGGAGTGTTGAGATTTTCTTCCGTGAAATTATGAGATTGAATGTGATTTAGTTACCCAATGTAGGAGCTAATTTGTAGGCAATGAGTTTCCTGATTCTTGTGTAGATAGTTGCTTATTTTTTCTATACGATTGTACTCTATAAATTGATTGTAAAGCTCTATTCTAAAGTTCTCTGATTTTGAGTGCCAAGAATGGCGTGAGGTGAAGCAAAAGTTGCATCACTCTTACAGAATTCGGATTCCACAACGGAACTTCTACGACAGTTTTTAAAAAACGGACGTGGAAAGTTAGGCAAAAACACGGGGTGGAACACGGTTTCCGAAAACCGTCGTGGAAGGACTGTGCTCTCATGATGGTTTTTAAAAATCATCGTGGAAGGCGAGGCTTCCACAACGGTCTCCAAAGACCGTCGTGGAAGCACATTCCTTCCACGACGGTCTCAAAGCTTCCATGACCGTTTTTAAGAAACCATCGTGGAAAATTTGTGATATATTTAGACATAACCGAGTGTTGCCCTGATATTTCCACATCAATACAGTAGCTGAAGTGAACTAAAATCAAATCAGATCGCTCCGAAAACAGTCGGTACACCATTGTGTGACGCCACCACCACCATCTACCATTGATCATCAATCTCTCTTTTAAGTCATGATCACACAAACTTAGCTTTATGTTGTTTTTCTCTGTATTTTTTTATTTATGATTTTAGATTAATTTTGTATGTTTTGGGATCGCTTTTGATACGTTAAAGACTGCAATGGGCCAGTGTTTAATGAACTTATCACGATCAAATTGTTATTTTTCCCCGGCCCGGTTATTTGTATTTTTTGTTTTGTTATGTTTTTTTGATTTTTTTTGTTAATTGTTCAATTAATTAATGCATCAATAGCAGTGTTTAATTATAATTAAATGAAAAATGATATGCATGCAATTTAAAATTATGCACACCTTGACTTCGAAAACTTTGATTTCTTGATTTAGGATTTGCAAATCATGGATAGGAAATGGATGTGGTTTGATAGATTGTCTAAAGTATATGAAGATGGTGTTGAAGAATTTTTGTTGTTTGCCAAAGCTCACATACAAGATGATAAGATTCCATGTCCGTGTTAAATTTGTGGTAATCATAGATCTCATTCCATTGATGATGTTAGAGGGTATTTGCGCACTTATGGGATTATTTGTTCTTACCAAATATGGTATTTACATGGTGAAGATTTTTTCAATATTAAATATCCATTGACGAGTACTAAAGATGAAGAGCCTATTATTGAGGAAGACGTTGATGATAATATGTTCAATATGATAAAAGATCTGGAAGAAAACTTTGTGCACCATCCGGAGTTATTTGAGGCAATGATTAATGATGTCGAAACGCCATTGTATGTCGGGTGTACAAAATATACGAAATTAGGGGCATTGGTTAAATTATGGAATATGAAAGCATCGAGAGGGTGGACGAATTTTAGTTTCACGACTCTTTTAGAATTTTTGAAAGATGTTCTGCCGAAGGATAACAAAGTGCCACCAAGTATGTACGAGACGAAGAAGACGTTGAGCACTTTGGGAATGGAATATGAAAAGATATATGCTTGTCCAAATGATTGCGTCCTTTACCAGAAATGATATGAACATTTAGATGAATGTCCAGTTTGTAACAAGTCAAGATGGAAGAAGGGCAAGATGCTATCGAATGCTAGAAAAGGAGTGTCGGTGAAGGTGTAATGGTACATTTCACCAGCTCCACGTTTGCATCGTTTATTCCGTAATGTCGAGCATATTAGTTTTAGATTAAATTAAATTGGTTGGGTAAGGCACGGATTTGGTAATTTTTCGGAAAAAAGTGTTGATTTTGTGACTTAAATGTTTGCATATTACATGTTCGTTAAAATGTCTCTTTGAGTGAGAATTAGTTTTAGATTGGATTAAATTGGTTGGGTAAGGCATGTATTTGGGAATTTTCCAGAAAAAAGTGTTGATTTTGTTACTTAAATATTTGCATATTACATGTTCGTTAAAATACCTATTTGAGTGAGAATTAGTTTTAGATTGAATTAAATTGGTTGGGTAAGGCATGTATTTGGGAATTTTCCGGAAAAAAGTATTGATTTTGTTACTTAAATGTGTGCATATTACATGTTCGTTAAAATGCCTCTTTGAGTGAGAATTAGTTTTAGATTGAATTAAATTGGTTGGGTAAGGCATGGATTTGGGAATTTTCCGGAAAAAAAGTGTTGATTTTGTTACTTAAATGTTTGCATATTACATGTTCGATACAATGCCTCTTTGATTAGGTTGTGTGTCATTTCCGTAGTTAAGTAAAGTTTTGTTTAGCTTCTTGATTTAGAAAGATTTAATGTATGCTTTCGTGTGCTTTTTATGTGTTTCGGTGCCATGATTTTGTAACGATTTAATGACGATGATTTTTTGTTTTTAAAGTGTGTCAGTGCTTCCTTGTTTTAGATTAATTTAAAATGTCGCAAGATAACGAGGAGGAATTATCAACTCAAACTCAAATTGGAAAACCACGAAGAGCCAACTCACCAAGATTCAATCCCGACGAACATGGTAAATGAAGAGCAACTCTTCTGAAAAGAGTCCACATTATTAGGTCAAAGGGAGAACGGATTGAAATTTCATTCGATACGAAAGGGCAACCATTAGGCAAGGAAGAAGATGAATTACAGAGTTAGATTGGAGTGCTTGCTCGAGAGCACATTCCCATTTGGATATCTGACTTTAGATGTGTCGATTTAGCCCCAAGGAAAGAAAGAGTGTGGATAGAAGTCGTAACTTCTTTCACTATTGAATCATCATTTAAAAAACAAGCTTTAAATTCATGTTTAGAGTCAGCGAAAAATTTTAGATATGATCTTTACCAAGCTTTTGTCACGGATCACTTTGATGAAGAAACTGTGTGGCAACGACCGTCAAAAGTGGTTCATAATTACCCCACCATCAGCCAGGATGATTGGGAAAAATTCATTGCGTATCGACGTAACCCGGAATTCAAAAGACTATCCAAACAAGGAAGTGAGATAAGAAAGAAAAGCAAATACAGATCAACCGGGGGCCGAGACGGATATAGGAAACGTAACCAAATTCATGTACGTGAATTACTTGGACAAAATGTGTAAATGGTATGTTGTACTTCCAATATTTTCTTTATGTTTACTAATGGTAATTATTAAACTGCAGTTCGAGAAGACGGGAAAATGGGCAGAGCAACATACTAGGTGGCTGGTCATGCGCATCAAACCCGATGGAGAGTTCAAGAATGTAGCATTTAAAATTATTGCCAATACAATAGTAAGTTTTCGAATCCATGGTCTAGTATATTCATCCCGTACACAACTTTATGTTTACGAGTTCATAACATATTCTCTAATTGTTACAGGATGACTTCAGTGAACAAGAGACACAAGGAAGTTTCGAATCTGTGGGGACAGATGACATATTGACCGAGGCATTAGGCAATGCTGAGCATTCGGGTCGGATCCGGGGTCAATCTAAGTTTGTCAAGCAGTCGCAATACTTCAACATTGTGCAAAGTTCAAGGGAAAATACTGAAGTTTCGGATATGAAACAACAACTTGCCGCATTGGAAAGAACCGTACAGGAACTTTGTGCGAAGCACGGTATCAACCGAGAGACTATGGCCAAGGAGATGACCGCACCGACTGTTGATCAACACAACAGCTTTAAGGCTAATTGCACCCGAAATGAAAAAGAAGTTGGGCCGTCGGATCCGCAGCCCATGCCGAACGCAAGTAAGGAATGCGAGCTCTTTCTTACTGATTTAGTTAGCGGAGAAGATGTGCTTGTTGCAATCGGCAGGGCATACATGGACTGTGTTCCAACCGACATAGTCCATGAGATTCTTTTAGGTGAGGAGAATATACGAGTGACAATTACAGTCCCAAAACTAAAACGTGCATTCTTACCTATTCCGACGAACGAAGCCACTTGTATTGAAGAAGTTGTCGGTGAGTTTGTTACTTGGCCAAAAAGATTAGTCGTCGTTCAAACAAGTTTGAGCCAGGCAAGTCAAGGTCCCAGTCATGCTCCTGACCAAGAAGCTGAGGGAAGCAAACGAACCAAAAAGAGAACAGGAAGGAAGAAAATACAGTCACAACCGGAGGTACAATAACAACCGGCGCAACAAGAATTACCTTCGTTCGACTTTAGTCAAATTCCCTTCGAATTGAGACCTTTGGCATATTACGCACAAAGTTCCATGCATGACGGTACCCAAATAGCGTGCCCACTACAACAGTTCGTCATTGGCGATGACGTGCCCATATATATTGGGTTTGAAGATGTATACCATTTCATAACATTTAAATAAATTAGTGCAAATAGCATAATGGTTTACATCAGGTAATACATTTATCCTTAAAAAATTTAATTATTTATCCTTCTTAATCTTATATATGTTGTTTTTGCATAACAAGTGTGACTACTAATTATTTTGCAGATACTTAGCGGATTGTTGTGCAAGAGCAGGTATGGATCAACGGTTTAAGTTTATTTCTCCAGTCCTTGTCTCACCAGTTCAACAGAATGTAGATCGCACCGCCTACGTTCGAGAGAGGGCTGAAAATATTCTACGGATCTTAAGAAACGCACCAAAGGGAAAGCCGTTTCTCATGCCATATAACAACGGCCAATATTGGATCTTAGCAGTTATTGATCCGTGGGATAACTCGGTCCTGTATTTTAATCCTTTAGGAAACGAACCGGGTGATGATTTTAAAGACTTAATTATGATGTAAGTATTCTTTGATGTTCATATCTCTGATTTGACATAAAATAATTGTTATTGTAATTGTTTTGAAATTTTTCAAATTGTTAGGGCACTTAATGATTGAAAATTGTTGGTGGGAAGAGGAATAAGAAAGCGACACAATTGCGAGACGTTGATTGATACTGTTCGATGTCCAATACATGAAGGTTATGTAGAATGCGGTTATTTTGTGTTAGCTTTAATGCGAGAAATAACCTTGACTGTTAATGGATTAGCTGTCTTTCAAACCAAGGATTTTTATACTGATACTGACAGGAGTTTGGTTAGGCAAGAGTGGACTACATTTGTCATGCAGTTTATACAATATTGACTAAAAACAATATATAAATTTTGTACTCTCGTTATATTAATTGTTGTATATTGTGATTCTGGTAATTACAGATTATTTATCATTTTATTCTTGGCTGTGTAATAATAGATAACACACGGGATTTCCCCCTGTGGGAAATGAAACAAATTCGTAAATTTTTTTTTTCGTTGTTATCTACCACGATGGTTTTTTGGAAAAACCGTCGTGATTAGACCCCCTGCTACGATGGTTTCCTAAGGAAATCGTCGTTGTATGTTCTTAAATGTCCACGTTTAGGTCCTATTTTTGCCCATTACACGACGGTTAAAAAACCGTCGTGGAATCTGTGACATTGAATTTCACGACGGTTAGAAAACCGTCATGAAAATATTACCACGACGGTTAAAAATCGTTACGATATCCACATTCTGTAGTAGTGCATCTACATTATCAAGGGAATTAGCATTCAAATGTCTAGAAGTGGAAAATAGAACCAGAAAATTGAAACGCTGAAGTTGTCTTTATATATCTATATATATTTTTCTTTTATATTGACAAAAATTAATAAGTTGATGCTTCTTTTAGTTATTCAATTTATTATTATTTGAACAAAACCAACGTAGTGCAGACGGAGTAGACCTCGGAGTCAATTGAAATGATCAAATCTGTAAATTAGTCAATAGAGTGACCAAGTTTTTAACAAGAAAAATAAACTGGAGCGACCAAGACAAATCTTTGGCAGTTTTTGGTCATAAGGAATATTCTATACATTTATTGTTTATTTATTTATTTGTTGTTTAGTGTTTGAAAAAGACCAAACGCTGAGGATCTGAAAAGTCATTTGAATTGAATCACGAGCTTTCTTTGAATCACGAGCTTTCTTCCCGGAGACAATACAAAATTTGGGATTTACAGCTTAATAACCTTTTGATAATAAGTTTTTTAATATATGATTGAAGTTTATAAAAATTAATTAAAAGATCATTTTTTTAAATAATTAATTAATTATCTTTAATGATTAATTAGTGATTGACTTAGTTCACTAATTTTATAAAAATATGAAAAATGACAAATGATTATTTTACTAAATAAAATTTTTTTGATAATCTATTAGATTAAATAATTAAAAAAGATCATATAACTTAATTTTTCTCAAAATTTACATCCAGAAACACAAGAGAAAAAAAAAGTAAAAAAAGAAGTCAAGCTATTACAAGGAAGCTAGAATAGTATAAAATAAATAACCAAAAAACAGAAGATTTACCACCAAGTGTGATGGTCTAGCGGGAATGGATTCGCCCCCTTGTCACGTTTTTATTTTTATTTTTATTTTATTTTTATTTTTTTAACTTCCCAGCACTAAAATCCAATTTAAAAAACACATCAAGAACTTGGAAGGATACTAAAATTATTTGCAGGAGAAAAAAGAAACTACAATTAACAAAAATAACTTACATACAACTTTCCTGTTCTTTGCCACCACTGAAAAGTCACTCTCTAGTTTTTATATTTTATGTTTTATATTTTATATATTTTTTTTATTTTTTTAGTTACCTTGTTATACAAGAAACCCCAAAACCAAGCTGCTTTGGAAATTGGAAAAGTTTCCTCGTTCAACGATATCCACCAGATTTAGCACGAACCCAGAATTATGTAGGGTTAGTTTGAGATGTAAGTTTAAATCCAAATTTTTCAACTCAATTTTTGTCTTTTTCAAAATTTTTTTTTTATATTTTCTGAAAAAGTCAATAAAAATTACTATTAAAATTTAAAAATCTTAACTCAAACTCAAATACCAAACACCCCCGTAGTCTTCTCTAGATTGACTTCCTGCAAAACTCTATTCATTTGTTTTTGCTCATGAGCTATACATCCTTTTTTATTTTGCCCTTTGATTTTGTAAAACTGTTCAAAATTTCCCCTGTTATATAGAAAATAGGTCAAAAATCCTTCTCTTATATGCAAAACCGGTCAAAATATCTCTTTCGTCAGCATACATCATATCAATAAATGTTATAATTAAGTTCAAAAATACCCTTAAACTTTATATTCTTTTTCATTTTGCCCCTAAACTTATAGAACCATTCGAAATGCCAAACTCGTCATCTTTATTATAGGTCTGATAAACTTTATGGTAAAATAACTAAATAACCTAGATTAATCTCAACCATCCATGTATTGATCTTTAATTTTGGTCATTGATTTGTTCTAACTACCATAACAGCCATCTCCAACACACGTTTTCGAATTTGATTTATGATTACGTTTGTTTTTGTTTTATTTTGTTTTATTTTTTTTGATGAACTTGGGAATGAGGGGATTCAAATTCTACACTTTTAGGTGGAGTCATGCATGTAATTACCGCTAGGCTATGCATACAACTACTTTATGATTTGGTTTTCAATTTAAGGTTTTCACCAATTTTGAGATTTTTCAATTTTGTTTGATTTTATATTCTAATAGTATTTTAATTGAATAATTAGTTTTAAGTTATAATAGGTAATGATGTGTCATATTAGCCAAAACATTAGCTTGATAAATGAAATAAACATTTTAACCGTCTAATTTTAGATGGGTATGGGGACGACGGCGAGGACTTGCGCTCACTCGTGTTCGTGATGTTGTATGGACTTGGGATTGCGAGATTACGTCGCGATCTCCTCTAGATCACGATCGTCAGAGTCGGGATCATGAGCTTTCGGCGTAACCTCCTCCAGGTCGTGATCGCTAGGGTCAGGATCACGAGCTTTTGTAGCACCCTCCTCCGGAATTTGAGCTTGCTCGGCTGTGACTTGAACAAATCTGGGTATTCTGGTGAGGTCATCGCCGAACTCCGGTGTTTGGTAAGGCTATCGTAGGTGAGGGAGAGGGAGAGAGGGGATGAGAGAGAAAGTTGTATTTTTTAATTTTTTTTAAAATGGTAAATCATAGTTAATCAATGATTGATGATTATAAAAAATTTTGAGTTATATCAGTCAATCATTGATTGATCAATAATCAATCAGTGATTTACTAATAGTCAATCAGTGATTAACTAATAGTCATTAAAAAAAAACATTTTAACTAATTTTTAAAACTTAAGCTTTTTAACTAATTTTTAAAAGGGTTAATTTCACTTTTAGCACTTGTGGGGAAAAGAATATTAAAATCAGTATTTGTTTTTCATCCCTTCATTTCTAGCACCGCCACGTCATAAAGGCCTCTGATACGTGGGGCCCAGCTGCATTAAATGTAAGCCAAATTACGGGTTTACCCTCATCTCCTTCGCAAGCTCCAAACAATTAGCCAAACCAGGATCTACAGTATTTTAGAGAGAGAAAAGGAAATCTAGAGAGAGAAATAGTTGCAATCGGCCGGAACCGCTCGAAACAGTACGAAACCACCACGAAAGGCATCTATAAACAGCTTGGTGATGTAGAATGCCACCGATATCGAATAGTTTAAAAACCGGCACCGGAGATGAAGAGAATGGTGGCCAATGAAGGGTTGAGTGGAAATCGAAGTTAAGGAATCAAAGAAGTCGAAAGTTAAAAAAAATTGAACGATTTCGTTTCTATGTTTAAAAAGTTTGCGTTTAACGCTTTGTTTGCAAAGGGGAAAAAAATTTCATTATTTTGAATTTGTTTAACAGTTGGTCTTCTTACAGGATCGGTCATTATCATAATGACCGCCTGGTAATTTTCGTTGTGACCTCTGTAACTGTTAAATTTTAGCATATAATTTTGGTCACAACGATATTGACTGGGTGGTCATTATAAAAATGACCAGTTTTTGGTCAGACATCCTTCTACAGGATCGGTCATTTTTATAATGACTGCACGGTCATTATCGTTGTGACCCCTGTAAATGATCAATACGGTGACGTATTGGTCAAAGTGTTAGACCATCGGTCATAACCGTTATGACCAGACGGTCATAACCGTTATGACCTCTGTGTTAGACCAGCGGTCATAACAGTTATGACCGCCTGGTCAATATCGTAATGACTGTTTGTGTTAGCCCAGCGGTTTATGACCGCCTGGTCATAACCGTTATGACCTCTGCGTTACACTATCGGTCACAACGATATTGACCAGGCGGTCATTGTGAAAATGACCGTACTTGCACGAATACCAACAGTGATTGATTCGATTGCCCTACCTTCAATTAATGTGAATTTCTCGATTTGCGTGTAAAGGGGCAAAAAAAAAAACAATTAATTTGTGCATCTTTTTATACTTGGCATGAGCGGTAATTTTCTTTATGACCACCTGGTCATTTTCGTTGTGACCCCTGCCCACGTTCTGAGAAAATTGTGAACAACACACTGTGTCTGTGTATGGGGGAAATTTTTTTTTTAGAAATGTTAAAACATAAATACATAAGAATTATATTGAATTCACCTAAAATTTGGTCCTTCCTATGGATAGGTAATCTTCATAATGACCACATGGTCATTATCATTGTGACCGACAGTAAATTGTAAATTTTTGCATTTAAACACGGTCACAACGATATTGACCAGACAGTCATTGTGTAAATTACCGTACTTTCACTAATACAAACAATGATTGATTCGATTGCCCTGCCTTCAATTAATGTGAATTTCTCGATTTGCGTGTAAACGGGTAAAAAAAATTAACAATTAATTTGTGCATCTTTTTATACTTCGTATGAGCGGTAATTTTCTTTATGACCACCTGGTCATTTTCGTTGTGACCCCTGCCCACGTTCTGAGAAAATTGTGAACAACACACTGTGTCTGTGTATGGGGGAAAAAATTTTTAGAAATGTTAAAACATAAATACATAAGAATTGTATTGAATTCACCTAAAATTTGGTCCTTCCTACGGATAGGTAATCTTCATAATGACCACATGGTCATTATCGTTGTGACCGATAGTAAATTGTAAATTTTTGCATTTAAACACGGTCACAACGATATTGACCAGGCGGTCATTGTGGAAATTACCGTACTTTCACGAATACCAACAGTGATTGATTCGATTGCCCTGCCTTCAATTAATGCAAATTTCTCGATTTACGTGTAAAGGGGCAAAAAAAATTAACAATTAATTTGTGCAGCTTTTATACTTCACAGAGCGGTAATTTTCTTTATGACCACCTGGTCATTTTCGTCGTGACCCCTGCCTTGCCCACGTTCTGAGAAAATTGTGAACACACTGTGTCTGTGTATGGGGGGGAAAAAATATTTGAAAAATTTTAAAACATAAATACATAAGAATTGTATTGAATTCACCTAAAATTTGGTCGTTCCTACGGATAGGTAATCTTCATAATGACCACATGGTCATTATCGTTGTGACCGATAGTAAATTGTAAATTTTTGCATTTAAACACGGTCACAACGATATTGACCAGGCGGTCATTGTGAAAATTACCGTACTTTCACTAATTCCAGCAGTGATTGATTCGATTGCCCTGCTTTCAATTAATGCGAATTTATCGGTTTGCGTGTAAAGGTGCATTAACAATTAATTTGTGTTTCTTTTTATACTTCGCATGGGCGGTAATTTTCTTTATGACCACCTGGTCATTTTCGTTGTGACCCCTGCCCAGCTTTTTATACCACCGTCATTAAAATTTGGTCATTTCAACGAATAGGTAATCTTCATAATTGCCACATGGTCATTATCGTTGTGACCAAGATAAATGGTGAATTTTTTGCGTTTAATCTTGGTCACAACGATATTGACCAGGCGGTCATTGTAGAAATTAACGTACTTTCACGAATACCAACAGTCATTGAGTCGATTCCCAAATGCCAAATCCCCGATTTGCCCTCCTCTCCCACCCAAAAAAGCTTCACTTCACTCTCCAACGATTTACCTACAATTTCAAACCAGCCTATACAGAGATTTAGAGAGAGAAACTCCGGTTGTAAAGAGAGAAAGTGTTTTATACACCACGTTATCGACCCATAACCGCTCGCTCTCTGTCCTAAACCACCTCCGAAATCCTTATACAAACTGTTTGGACGCCTCTTAATGTCGTCTACTCCCGAAAAAATTACCTCAGATCAATGGAGAAATCTGCAGATGCACAACTGGTATGGGATTGTGCTTTTATGTTTAAATTGTTTACAGTTTTAATAATATTTCACATTTATGTGATATTATGCCATGTGTTTTGTATGTTTACTTTACGGTCAGAAATTTAATTACTCTTTTTTGTTACCATTAACGCAGGCTCAATATGCTCGGCTCGTACCGGACAGTGAAATTACGAGGGCGAAAATAAATACTTTCGTTAACATTTCGGAGACATGGAAAAAATTGAGACAATGGTTGTCTCCGTGACAGTACGAGGCCGTCCAAAATCAGCCCTGCATTCAATAGTTTGTGCATTTAGGTTCTCTTGGTTGGGCTGGGCAGGTATTCCACAACATTGTGATGCGCCTGACTGATCACTCAGTGATGAGTGATGCTCTATGGTTCGAGATAGGTGAAGAATTGGGCAGATTTTCCATCCACGAGTTCTGCCTAATAACCGGCCTGAATTGTGTAGGGTCTACTCATCTCCCCGTCGTTGAAAGCCGATTAATTTCAAGATATTTTTCGACTTTAAGGAGTGTGTCGAGAGAAAATTTGGAACTTCAGATGTCGAATGCTACGTTTGACAACGACAATGATGCAGTCAAGCTTAGCCTTCTAAACATTATGTTTTCCATCCCCCTATCAAACGCAAGCACCGTGAAGATTGACCCAAAGTTTTTTTCTCTCGCTGATGACTTGGATGCTTTTAATAATTTTCCTTGGGGCGTACTCTCATGGGAGGCAACCCGGGCTGCATTCTGCAATGTTGTGGACAACAGGATATCTTCGAAGAGAAGACAACAAAAAAAAAAATTGACAAAGTCCATTACAGTATTCCCGGCTTCCCCCATGCCTTACTCGTTTGGGCATATGAGACCCTCCCGTCGATAGCATCCAAATTCACAGTCAATTACGAGCAGGCCATTCCGCGTATGATGTCATGGACGACCGCGTAAAATGTCAAGTTCGATGATGTTGTGGCTGCCTTTACCACGTATGGCGAAGCCCAGGTAGGTTTTTTTCTCTTGATTGTGTATATCAATTGCTGGTCATCTACCAAAATGCCAGGCGGGCTGATAACTGTTATGTTACTATATGGTCATAATCGTTATGACACCCCGGTCATAACCATTATGACCGTTTTCGGTCATAATGGTTATGACCACCCGGTCATAACAGTGTTGACCGAAACCAGTCATAACGGTGTTGACCACTTGGTCATAACCGTTATGACCGAGTGGTGTCATTACTGTTGTGATCGTGTTGTTAGTTATGTTACTGTTGTGCTCGTTTTGTTAGTTATGTTAGTTATGAAGTGACAATATTACATGACTTTAAAAAGAATATCTTAGCCATTAACAAAATTACGGCATGTGTGCAGCTTAAGGGATTCGTCATGATGCCCACCGAAGATGAGTTGAGGAACCCATGGATTGGGCGCCTCTTTTTGAAGAACAAGCCTGTCATGCCCCAATTACCCCCTCCCAAGACTTCTGTCCCCCGGCAAAGCACGGATACAAACAGCGAGTGGCGGGAGTTTCAAACCGAGATCCGAGGACAGGTTGCCTCACTTAATAAAAAATTAGAGGGCCTGAAAAGGGAACAGAAGCGATCCAACAAACTATTACGGATGGTTCTCGAAATGTTGTCCGCCAACATTAGTGAGAATGGGGAAGGTAAGGCACAAGAGGAGCCTCCTAAAAGTCCAAAACCTGAGCTTAATGATGACCGTGCTGAATTCGACGCCATGAAGACAACATCCCCTGACATTGGGGAGGTGGCGGATATCGGTGTTCAGGCAGCCATGGAGTTCCTAACTGCCGATAAGGAGATCGTTTTTAACGAATTTGTCGAGAAAGATATGAAGTAGGTAAAACTGTATGTTAGGTTCAAATTGAGCCTGCCAGTTATGTAGATAATCGTCTTCATTTTGCATAGGTAAATAACTAATATTTCATTTGTCATATTGATAAACCTCACAGGCAGAGTTTGTTCCTGCAAAGGAAGCAGATGAGGGATGAAGGATTCCAGAGGGGGAGGAGATGCGTGACCCGGTTAATCAACCGGAAGATGAGAAGGGTGAAGTAGAAATAATCCCTAAACAAGAGTTCAAAAAGGTTGACGAGCCAGGCAACGATGAGAGCGGTGACACGGTAGTTACAATACCCTTTATTTTAACATATTCATGATTGTTATCGTTTTGTTCAAACTCGTCTCACACATGTAATTTATAGACACCGAAGAAGAAGAAAGCTAGACTGTCAAGGCTAGGCCAACGGCCGGCCAAACGTGTGTCTGATGTCGGTGCTCCGTCTACCCCTCTGACTCAGCAACATACTGCACTCCCACCGGGTCTCGCAGATGAACCTCCCGAAAAACAGTTCGAGGAATTTAGGGAGTGGTTAAGTAAAGGATTGTTGAGGAAACCGCCCCCAGGGTAATTACAAATACATGTCAATATGATTATAAAATAATATAATTCAATGCCACAATTGTCATCATTTATTAAAAAAGTGTCTGTATTTTTTAGTAAACGGCCAGCCAGATACGGTACCAAGTATGAGAAGTTCGACAAATCCCATGATCTCGGATTCATGGAGGTGGACAATAAAACTTGATACTATGAATTAGCAACCTCGCCTATTTGGCTATGGGATGAGGTAAGCACTCTCCAGTGTTCTTCTACAAGAACGAATGTAGATAATCTTTGTATGTCCAAACGTTTACAAAGTGTTTTTGGTTGATGAGTTGTGATTTTTTCCCCTTGTCACAACACATCCATAATGTGTTTTCATGTATGCAGCAAATCGACGTAGCCTTCTACTATTTGAGGAAGAAGATCAGGCAGAACCCAAAATTGGAACAGCGTAAGGTGACAACGGTGGACACTTTTTTCACTGCGAAGATCCGGGGATTGTGGAGTGTTTACCAAAGTGATCCTGAGAAATTCGACTAGGACTCCTGTGATTCTCTACTCAAGCTCATGCTTGGCGTTCACAAGCAAAGTGGTTTGTCTTGGTTTTACGTTAACATGGTGCCAATGCCTATGCACTTTGCTGATTTGAAACATTGGGCATTAGTGAAGCTCGACCTCACAGACTGGACAATTAAGGTGTATGACTCGATGAACCACGAAGGCCCTCACAATTCAAAGGTCCGAGGTGCAATGGAAGCTTTATCAAAATTTATTCCATTGGTGGCAGACCGAATAAGTCTGTTTCAATTCAAACCAAGAGAACCACCTGGAACTTACCCAATACCGATAATCATTCTGAATGATATCCCTCGTCAAGGCAATGGGTAAGTTGAAGTAATAATAAGATTCATAAATACTTGAGTCTGCAATGTGTTTATTTACACTTAATTAAGTTTTGTGGCACAGGGGTGACTGTGGGATATTTACTATCAAGAATGTTGAATGCTTGATCGAAGGGAGGGATGTCCGATATTGGGTAATCCAAGATCGCATGCAAATGTTCGGGGAGTGGATGGCTTATTACATGTGGACCCATGCTCGGAGAAAGCTAGAAGGCCATTACAAAAGCGAAGAGGATGTCGACATGGACTTCTAATTAAACGATATTTTTTCCCCTGTAATTACAATGAACTGTTGAATATTTACCCAATTTTTTTGTGCTAACCATATGTTATTTAAAATTTTTCCCATTAACATCATATGTTACAGATTTTTTGCTGCCCAATGTGTTTACTCAGTCAATAGTTTTAGCTAAATTGTTAAGTGATGTGGCTTACAATTTTTGGAAATTAATACGATACTAATGGACATTATGAAAGACAACAGAAGACCTTAATTTTTTTTTAAAAAAAATAAATAAAGTTTTTCACGTTACAAACAGAACGGTCATAACGGTGTTGACCACTCGGTCATAACCATGATGACCGAGTGCCCAGCGTGTTTAAACTATTTTTTCTATGAACTTAATGGCTTACAATTTTTGGAAATTAATACGATACTAATGGACATTACAAACGACAACAGAAGACATTAATTTTTTTTATAAAAAAAACAAAGTTTTTCACGTTACAAACAGAACGGTCATAACGGTGTTGACCACTCGGTCATAACCATGATGACCGAGTGCCCAGCGTGTTTAAACAATTTTTTCTATGAACTTAATGGCTTACAATTTTTGGAAATTAATACGATACTAATGGACATTACAAACGACAACAGAAGACATTAATTTTCTTTTTTAAAAAAAAAAAACAAAGTTTTTCACGTTACAAACAGAACGGTCATAACGGTGTTGATCACTCGGTCATAACCATGATGACCGAGTGCCCAGCGTGTTGAAAATATTTTTTCTATGAACTAAATGGCTTACAATTTTTGGAAATTAATACGATACTAATGGATATTATGAAAGACAACAGAAGACCTTAATTTAAAAAAAAAAAAAAAAAAACAAAGTTTTTCACGTTACAAACAGAACGGTCATAGCGGTGTTGACCACTCGGTCATAACCATGATGACCGAGTGCCCAGCGTGTTTAAACTATTTTTTCTATGAACTAAATGGCTTACAATTTTTGGAAATTAATACGATACTAATGGACATTACAAACGACAACAGAAGACATTAATTTTTTTTTTTAAAAAAAACAAAGTTTTTCACGTTACAAACAGAACGGTCATAACGGTGTTGACCACTCGGTCATAACCATGATGACTGAGTGCCCAGCGTGTTTAAACTATTTTTTCTATGAACTAAATGGCTTACAATTTTTGGAAATTAATACAATACTAATGGACATTACAAACGACAACAGAAGACATTAATTTTTTTTAAAAAAAAAAAAAGAAAAACAAAGTTTTTCACGTTACAAACAGAACGGTCATAACGGTGTTGACCACTCAGTCATAACCATGATGACCGAGTGCCCAGCGTGTTTAAACTATTTTTTCTATGAACTAAATGGCTTACAATTTTTGGAAATTAATACGATACTAATGGACATTATGAAAGACAACAGAAGACATTAATTTAAAAAAAAAATTAAACAAAGTTTTTCACGTTACAAACAGCACGGTCATAACGGTGTTGACCACTCGGTCATAACCATGATGACCGAGTGCCCAGCGTGTTTAAACTATGTTTTCTATGAACTGGGAGTGCTGAACGATGGATTCGACCTTGTTGGACGTACTCTTAAGGGGACTGAATTGGTACAGGTTTGTCGGTTGTGTCCATAACCATTACATCTACCACACCGAACAGACTCATGTTCTTCTCCTTGAGACAAAATCCTTCGAACCCGTGGCCTTCCGAGTCCACGCTTTGTATTGGGAGGATTGAAAATTTTCGACATGACTTCTTCAGGAACATCCCAGCCTTCTGCGCTGCCAATAGGATGAACTACATACGAATAACAACCATAAAGATAATCTTTAGTGTAGTAAATCGAGCAATAATTGTAAGGGTCTATTCGTCGGTGGTTACAAACTGCTATGGCATGAGGGCAAGGGATTTGATCGACCTGAATCGCCTGCACGTACATGTCCTTTCTCTCATATCGACTATCCATATTTGGCTAGCATTGTTGGTGACTGCGTATTCGAACTGATCGGCTGACCGTGGCTGTAAGAAGTAAAATTTTAACACTTTGAGCTAATTTAGTTGAAGTTTCAAAATTGGCATATACCATATATGTGTTGGATGTGGTCGTAAGCATGTACCGTTACTGTTAGGCTTATTGAGAAGTTGGTGCGAAGCAAATTCTCAGCCCTTGGAGCCAGTTTCGATGTCAATTTGAGGGCCTCCTTACGTCTCTAGAAAAACCATCTTTGTTGTAGTTCCCTCAACCATTCCACTAAGAATCCAACTGGCATTAACCTCGCTTTTCGATCGACATTGTTCAATGACTCCGCAATGTTGGTTGTCATGATTGCATACCTCCGCCCTTTGAAATATGCTCGCGACCACTTTGTAGGATCTGCCAGCAAGAGGTATCGGTGCATATCGGGTTTACGATTTCGGATGGATTCCATATGACGATTGTGATCACTTAAAAGATACGACCTCGATGCACCATCAAAATAGGTCTTCAAAGGGCCTTTGAAATCCTTGTACTTGGTCTTCAGGTTTGCTGCCAAGTGTTGGACGCATATCCCGAAGGCAGCGTCCGGATACACTAGGTTGGCTGCATACTCGATACCCTTATGCCTATCAGCCACAATAGCAAGATCCTCTCGGGTGCCGATTGAATCCCTTAGCTTCTCGAAGAACCATGTCCATGATTCGTTACTTTCGGACTGAACGATACCAAATGCAAGTGGAAATATGCAGCCATTTGCGTCGTGACCGCACGCTGCAAGAAGCATTCCCCCAAACTTGGCCTTTAATGCGGATCCATCAACCACAATTACTGGACGACAATAAGGTCAACCGTGCTTCGAAGCAGCTAGGCATATGTAGAAGCATTGTAAGCAATTTGCTGAGTCTGTCTCGATGTCAATGTCGGATTCAGGATTTTTCCTCTTAACCATTTCAGCCCACGCGGGCAGAACTGTAATTTAATTCAGTTATAAAAGTTATCTAGCACTTGTCGTGAATATAAAAGTTATAATGTAGGTAATGAAGATATTATAAGAGATAAAATAAAATACCATTGTATGACTCTGCATCATTGCCCCGCAAGCTGGTTAGTGCTGCTTCCTTCCCTCGCCATGCCTTGAGATAAGTGAAAGACACTCCAAATTCGGCCTGCATGTCTCTCATGATTTCCCGAGGTCTATATGAGGTATTAGTCGGATCCAAGTATTTTGCCTTAACACACTCCCCAATCATCCAACTGCTGGCTTGACGATGATGCCCTTGAACGATTTCGATTGAACAAGTATGGACGTCGTCGTACCGCTTCACGACAAACAGTTCACTACCTCTCATCCTAGTTGCACGCAATTGTCATGGACATGCCTCATTATCTATACATATGACGTGTAATAGAGTAGAGTTCGACCTCTTCACCTTGAATTGGTAGTGTTTACTCATGGCATCGTGATGTAGATGGTATTGCAGTAACTTTTTGTTCTCAAAAACACTGTTTATACGCTGCGCGACAGGTCTATAATCAGCAACAATGACTCCGTCGGATACACTGTCACTACTTGATAATTTGTCATAGTGAGATATAGTATTATTGACAATAGAATGGCCTCCAATGCTTGCTGCGATACTCTTATCGTTTGAACGATGAGCATCATCCGTAACATTCAATTTATCGGCGACACAATCATCATGGGCCGTGAAGTGGTCATTGTTCAATACTTGAGTCTGATTTTTAATTCCATATTCAGTGTGCAAATCCAGACCTGCTGTAGGAGAAGGTATATGAGGACGAGGAGGAGGGATGATCGTATTACTGTCATTTACATGCTGCATGGCTTCATCACTCTGTCCCCCCTCCCTAGAACGTTGAATGTTTATGTGGTTGCTTTCCCCTACCTCTAGTAGCATGGCAACCGCCGCAGACTCATCCAATACATCGATGGTGACTGGAAATTTGCTAAGCACATGAACATCCTTCTTCTTCAGTTGTATGTAGAATTTAACGTCAGCATCACACTGTATCCTCACAAGAGGCAATCCAGGTTCAACACCGTATCTCACGACGATATTCTTGCCTGGGCCCCTAAATCCAATCACACTTCTGACCAACTAAATAAGACCATCATATGTTGAGTTATCGGGCACCAATATTCCCTTCATTTCGCCACCAACATATCTCAATGTGCCGTCCCATTGACCATTATACTTTACGAAAACACAAACCGCATCCATTCTACATAAAACAGCATCAAGTTATCCAATAATTTGCGTACCAAGGAAGGAAAAACCACACTATAGAGAGTTTGGTCATAACTCAAAACTGGTCACAATGATAATGACCGGATGGTCATTATGAAAATGACCACTTTGTTTATATTTTGAGTGTTGACTTATACCTGAAAACTGGTCACAATGTGTAATGACGGGACGGTCAATATGAATATGACCAGATTTGACATATATTTAAAGTTGACTTATATCTCAAAACTGGTCAAAATGATAATGACCGGATGGTCATAATAAAAAAGACCAGTTTTATATATAGAGAGAGTTGACTTATATCTCAAAACTGGTGACAATGATAATGTCCGGATGGTTTATGATACAGGAGACGAAAAAATTACCCTAAAAACTTTAACAGAGAATAATTTTCTACAATATAATTCAAAACCCACCATTACCTCAGATTGGCTGATTCAGAAACGCACCATTGCCCATTTAAATTATATATTACAAATAAAACCAAATAACAAGCACCATTACCTCAGATTGTCTAATTGTAAGTGGGAAGATCTCTATTCAAATGGAGTAGAAGCAGATCTGGCAGCTTGGATGCTTTTAACTGTGACGAGGATAGTAAGATGTCAGTTTTAACAGAGTGCACGAAGATGTGGTGAGTTTTGTTGGACTTAGAATGAGATTCGATCAGTGAGTAATGGTTCAGAGAGGATTCGTGAGGCTTAACTCAGAGAAAAACGAGGAAAGATTTTCAAAATCAAAATTTTGGGTACTGTTACTAATATAATGTCGGGATTGAGATGTGCGGGAAAGTGGGCAAAACATCATATTAGGGTTGGCTGAGTGAATCATGACGTGGTAGTGATTACGTTTGACCCAAATAAAAATGTATTGACTATTTTCAGAGGTCACAAGGAAATTGACCACGTGGTCATTATGAAAATGACCGTGGCGTTAATTTAAAAAAAAATCATTTAAATTGTATTTTTAGGGTAAGGTAATTTTCATAATGACCGTCTGGTCAATTTTGTTTTGACCTATGTGCCATAAAGTCCAATATAATGACCGTCTGGTCAATTTCGTTGTGACCGTGTTTGACCAATACAGAATCGTATTGACCGTTTGAACAAGTACGGTCATTTTCACAATGACCGCCTGGTTAATATCGTTGTGACCGATAGTGTAACGCAGAGGTCATAACGGTTATGACCAGGCGCTCATAACTGTTATGACCGCTGGGCTAACGCAAACGGTCATAACGATATTGACCAGGCGGTCATAACTGTTATGACCGCTGGTCTAACACAGAGGTCATAACGGTTATGACCGTCTGATCATAACCGTTATGACCGATGGTCTAACACTTTGACCAATACGTCACCGTATTGACCATTTACAGGGGTCACAACGATAATGACCGTGGGGTCGTTATGAAAATGACCGATCCTGTAGAAGGATGTCTGACCAAAAACTGGTCATTTTTATAATGACCACCTGGTCAATATCGTTGTGACCACAATTATATGCTAAAATTTAACAGTTACAGGGGTCACAACGAAAATTACCAGGCGGTCATTATGATAATGACCGATCCTGTAAGAAGACCAACTGTTAAACAAATTCAAAATAATGAAATTTTTTTCCCCTTTGCAAACAAAGCGTTAAACGCAAACTTTTTAAACATTGAAACGAAATCGTTCAATTTTTTTTTTAACTTTCGACTTCTTTGATTCCTTAACTTCGATTTCCACTCAACCCTTCATCGGCCACCATTCTCTTCATCTCCGGTGCCGATTTTTTAAACTATTCGATATAGGTGGCATTCTACATCACCAAGCTGTTTATAGATGCCTTTCGTGGTGGTTTCGTACTGTTTCGAGCGGTTCCGGCTGATTGCAACTATTTCTCTCTCTAGATTTCCTTTTCTCTCTTTAAAATATTGTAGATGCTGGTTTGGCTGATTGTTTGGAGCATGCGAAGGAGATGAGGGTAAACCCGTAATTTGGCTTACATTTAATGCAGCTGGGCCCCACGTATCAGAGGCATTTATGACGTGGCGGTGCTAGAAATGAAGGGATGAAAAACAAATGCTGATTTTAATATTCTTTTCCCCACAAGTGCTAAAACTGAAATTAACCATTTTTAAAAACTTGGGTCTTTTATAAAATAACTTACTAAAAAAAGGCCATTTAGCTATATACCCTTAAAAAAAAAATCATAGTTTACTCTTTTTTTCCCTTCTTCTTTATGAAGGTGTTTTTCTTTTGGAAGAAATAGCAAACTAACTTTTTTGAAGAGAGTAATAGTAAATAATAGCATAAAATTTTATAATACAAATAAATAGCATAATCAAATTTATGATCACATAATATCAAAAAAATCCCTCATCCTTCTTCTTAATTCTCTTTCTGACATTAAACCAAGTACTTAAATTTGTTGTTAAAAGTCGACCGTAAATTTAAAATTGTGTAAAAATCTAAGGAAATCTAAGAATTTATCAGAAATATATGTTATAGTTAATATCTTTTAAAAAACATGCTATTAGCTTTAAAGTTACCTATAAAATATGTTATTGCTACAATTTCCCTTTTCGTCTTTTCTATATTCTAATCAAGAAATTAAATTTCAATATATATGTATAAATATATATATATATATATATATATATATAAGGTGAATATAAACAGGCAGGAGAGCTTTCCTCACTCTCACCCACACTTGACTGGGGGTTAATCTTAACCCACTTTCCCACTGTCATAGCTATGTAGTATATCAGACTCATGGATATCACACCTATGGGTAAAAATACCATCCCTAGGAGGGAGATGGAGTGGCAGTTGAAGAACGACAATGATGTGGAATCGATAATGAGGATAACGAACAATAGCCTGAACAAATGACGTCCATTAAAAGTGATGTGAACTAGAGAAAACGGCAGGCTTAAAACAGCAATCCAGTTCAAATAATAGCAAAAAGTTGTTGGGATTTTATTAATTTCCTATTATGGGCTTACATGTTAAATAATAATTATTTATAGGATATCTAATTTAATAGGGTCAAATAAATGATCTATTAGTTGGGCTTTAGAGATATCTATTGGGTATGAGCTTTAATGTGTAGAAACTCAATACTAATTAAAAGGTTGACGAGAATCTAATTTAAGTTAGTATATAAGGGTCATTATAGGGGTTGTGATCCTCAAGTCAAATTATAATACATAATTTTTGCTCTCTTCCTCCTTCCCTATTAAGAGAGAAAATCCATAGAGCATCTTGGGAACCTAAGGAGATTTGACTGTGGAAGACTCCATCCTTCTCTAATTTGTCTCAATGGATTTAGGTACGTTTTTAATTTGTTTCTCTTGATGATTTAACATGAGATCCAAGATTTGGTGATAGTTTTCATCAATTAAAATTTTTTCTCAACAAATAATATCTGAGTCGCTCATATTGAATCAATGAGATATGTGTGATATGTTTGTTTGGATGTATTTAAATTTGACAATTTCCAGCATTAATTGTTGAGTTTGAAAATTATTGTGATTCAAGCTTACGATCTTTTCTTATGATATATGTATATATATACACACATATACATATATACGGTTTTATTTGTTTTATTATGTTTCTATTTTGGGTGTGTATATATATAATATTGATTGAATATTGCTTGGAGATTGAATTTAGTGGGCAATTTTTTTTTCTTTCTCAGATTTAGTATGTATATGAAGCAGAGTATTAATTGTTCCTTTTTTTTTTTGGGACCATTTTTTGAAAGAATTAAAAAAAAAAAGGATGGTGGCTGAATGTTTGAAGAAAAAATAATTAAGATTTTTTAAATTTTATGGACGTGAGTCCATAAAGTTTAAAGGGCTCAAAATAGGTCAGTTGTGTCTTGAGCCCATTTTTCTATGGGCTGATGGTAAAGGATCCAGGGGCTAGTTAAGGATCTGGGTTGGGTTGACCCGACCTAGTTCAGCCCGACCCAGTCAATAACAGACCGGTGGTTGACTGTTGGCTGTTGACTATTGACTTTGACCATTTGATTTGACCTAAAAAAATTTTGTTTGATATTTTAAAATAAATTGATTGAAATTGTATTGTCAAAGTAACCTCTATAATGTAAATTTATTTATTTTGGAATATTAAGATGTGTATGTCTATTGTAAATGCAAATAATGACTGGCCCAAAAGAAGGTTGTTGTTTGGCCAAATAATAAGCATACCTGTGATAACAGATATGTGACAATTAATAAGTTTTCTATGTGAGCAATGAGTCAGTCCAAAGAAAGGCTTAATGCTTGACATGATTAATTGTCAATATTTGATTATTGAAATGAGAGTAACACTTATAGTTGATATTTTTATCCAAAGACTAAATGTCAATATTGTGCTAGGTATCTTGTGTTAGGGCATACTATTATGTGAATTGTTTGATCATGTCATGTATGAATTTATTAATTGAGTATTCTTACATTGTGACATGATTATTGATTGTGAACTTGTTATTTTGTTTTGTACTCGATTTAGTTAATGCTTCTACTTTAACAATATATGCAAATATTAATTCCATTCTCGTGCTTAATGGCACAAACTTCAAGAATTGGAAAGATAACGTTATGATTGTTCTCGGTTACATGGATTCTAACCTTGTGCTTCGGAAAGAACTGCTTGCACCTCTCCGTGAGAAAAGTTCCACTGATGACAAGGTGAGCATGGAGAGATGGGACCGTTCTAATCACATGAATCTTATGATCATGAAATGTTCCATTCCAGAAAACCTTTAGGGGATCTATGTCTAAAGAAAAGAATGCTACAAAGTTCCTTGAGGAAATAAAACAACGTTTTGCAAAAAAATGAAAGGCTGAAACAAGTACCCTTTTGGCTAACCTTGTTTCATTAAAGTATAAAGGAAAGGGAACATAAGGGAGTACATCATGGAGATGTCTCATATCGCTTCCAAACTAAAGGCACTAAAGTTAGAGCTATCTGAGGACTTGTTGGGGCACTTATTTTTTATTTCTCTTTTTGCACAATACATTCAGTTTAAAGTGAGTTACAATACTCAAAAGGACAAATGGACTCTTAATGATCTCACATCCCATTGTGTGCAAGAAGAGGAAAGGTTGAAGTAAGAAAGATCTGAAAGTGCTAATTTAGCATTCGCCTATAAGGACAAGAAAAGGAAAAGAGGAAAAGAAGCTGTAGTTGGGACATCACAGCATAAGGTGCAAAAGAAATAGGATGAGGAGTTTACCTGTTACTTTTGTGAGAAAATTGGACACAAGAAGAAAGAATATCTCAAGTACGCCAAATGACATGTAAAGAAAGGTATGCTTCTCACTTTGGTTTGTTCTGAAGTTAATTTAGCTTTTGTACGTAGACACACTTGGTGGATAGATTCTAGTGCTACTACTCACATAAGTGTGTCATGTAGGATTGCTTGTGGAGTCGACAACCAAGTGATGCTGAAAGATTCATCTATGTGGACGATGACAAAACAATTGCAATAGAGGCTATAGGAACTTTTAAGTTATCATTAAAGACTGGTCATTTTTTGAACTTAGAAGAGACTTATGTAGTACGGTCTTTTAAATTGAATTTGGTTTCAATTTTTATTTTGGACAAATTCGGTTATTCTTGTTTATTTGGAAATAATAAATTTAGTCTTGTTCAAGATTCGAATCTTATTGGTACCGGTTCTTTATCTTTGCATGACAACCTATATTTGTTGGATACAATTGCCTCATTTAATGAAACTTTGCATACAAGTTCACATGGTATAAAACGAAAATTAACTGATAGGGATTCCGCCATACTATGGTACAAGCGTTTAGGTCATATCTCTAAACAGAGAATTCAGAGACTTGTGTTTGATGGGATTCTTGATCCCCTTAATTTGACAGATTTCCAAGTCTGTATTAAGTGTATTAAGGGGAAACAGACAAACATTAAGAAATTAGGTGCCAATAGATGTTTTAATGTCTTAGAACTGATTCATACTGATATTTGCGGACCATTCCCTATAGCTTCTTGGAATAGTCAACAATATTTTATTACATTCATAGACGACTATGCAAGATATGAGTACCTATATTTGATTCATGAGAAGTCACAACCCCTGGATATATTTAAGGCCTTCAAAGCTGAAGTTGAAAATCAACTTGGCAAGAAAATTAAAGTTGTCAAATATAACCATGGTGGTGAATACTATGGTAAATATGATGGATCCGGTGAACAACGTTAAGGACCTTTCGTGAAATTCCTAGAGGAATGCGGTATCGTCCCGCAATACACGATGCTAGGCAAATCTAGCATGAATGATGTTGTTGAGAGACGAAACAGAACACTTAAGGACATGGTAAAAAGTATGATTGATCATTTTTTTTACCAGAATCCTTATGAGGAGAAGCTCTAAAGACTGCAGCATATATCCTCAATAGGGTTCCAAGCAAAACGATAGCTAAAACCTCTTATGAACTATGGACAGGCAAGAAGCCTAGTATTAGGCATCTACACATTTGGGGTTGTCCAGCTGAAGCAAGGCTTTACAGGCCAAATGAAAAGAAACTGGACTTAAGAATTGTAAGCTACTACTTTGTTGGTTACTCTGAACGATCAAGGGGTTTCAAATTTTTCGATCCCACTACTAGGACATTTTTCGAGATGGGAAATGTAAGATTTCTTGAGGAAGTTGAGTTTGTGGGGGGAGATAAGGCTAGAGACATTGTCTTTGAAGAGGAATTCGTTTCTCTTCCTGCTATTAATGTTGATAATGATCAGGCTCCTATTCCTGATATTGTTCAAAAAGCAAATCTTGAATATCAAGACAATGTAGAAGAACTCCCTGTGCAAAATGAAGAAATTATTCCTGAAGTGCAAACTTAACAACCTCAAGAAGATATGCCATCGAGAAGATCCACTAGAGAAATGAGAAATGTGATTTCAGATGACTATGTCATTTTTCTCCAAAAACTTGAGGTTGATATAAGCATGGTAGATGATCATCCAATCGACTTCCATCAAGCCAAAGAAAGTTCTAGTTCTTAAAAGTGGATTGATGCCATGAATGCGGAGATGAAATTCATGAAAGACAATGATGTTTGGGATCTCGTCGAATTGCCTAAAGGTGCGAAACCGATTGGTTGCAAATGGATATTTAAGACCAAAATTGATTCAAAACGCAATGTTGGGAGATATAAGGCTCGTCTAGTTGCCAAGGGTTTCACTCAGAAGGAAGGCATTGATTACAAGGAAACTTTCTCTCTGGTTTCAATGAAAGACTCTTTCAGGATCATAATGGCACTTGTGGCTCATTTTGATTTGACGCTATATCATTTGGATGTAAAGACTGCATTTCTCAATGGTGACATTGAAAAAATGATATATATGGTACAACTAGAAAACTTTGTATCTCGTGACCCAAAGAAAATGGTCTGCAAACTGAAGAAATCCGTCTATAGTCTCAAACATGTTTATCGTCAATGGTATTACTAGTTTCATCAAGTCATTATCTCGTACGGTTTTGAGGTAAATAAGGTTGATGATTATGTATATCATAAGTTCATTGGGAATAAGTACATATTTTTGGTGTTATATGTCGACGACTTACTGTTTGCTAGCAGTGATATTGGCTTATTGCACGAAACCAAGAGATTTCTGACCAAGAATTTTGGGATGAAAATCTTGGGGATGCCTCTTTTGTATTAGGCATACACATACATCGAGATTGCTCTCGAGGTATCCTTAGGTTATCACAAAAGAGCTATATCGAAAGAGTTCTTAATAGATTTGGCATGAAAGGTTGTGCACCTGGAGATACCCCTGTTGCTAAAGGGGACAAGTTTAGTTTTGGTCAGTGCCCTAAAATGAGTTGGAAAGAAAAGAAATGCAAAAGATTCCTTATATGTCAGCTATAGGAAGTCTTATGTATGCTCAAGTATGCACGAGTCCGGACATTGCGTTCATAGTGGGAATGTTAGGTAGATATTTAAGTAACCTAAGGATGGATCATTAGAAAGCAGCCAAACGGGTTATTTGGTATTTGTAGAGAACAAAAAATCACATGCAAATTTATCGGTGATCAGATCATTTATAGATCTTTGAATATTTTGATTCCGATTTTGCTGGATGCCAAGACAGTAAAAGATTTATGTCGGACTATGTCTACTTGTTAGGTGGAGGAGCTATTTCCTGGAAGAGTGTTCAGCAGACACTCGTAGCTTATTCTAGTATGACAGCTGAGTTTATAGCTTGTGATGAGACATCTAATCATGGGATATGGCTGCAAAATTTTGTCACTGGACTATGAATTGTGGATGGTGTTGAAAGACCATTAAAGATATATTGTGACAATAATTCGAATGTGCTTTATTCCAATAACAACAGAAGCTCTGCGAAGTCGAAGCACATAGACCTCAAGTTTCTCTTTGTTAAAGAAAGAGTTCAGTGTCTTTAAGTGGCATAGAACGTATCAGGACAAACTCTATGATTGTAGATCCGCTTACTAAGGGTTTACCGCCCAAGATTTTTCATGAGTACACTGTTCATATGGGTGTTGTTTTATTTGACAATGTGCATGTTTTATGGGAGTTTGTATTTTGATGTTCTTTGTTACAAACACGTTTTGTGTTTATTTTCTGTGGAATAAAGTATATGGTTCATTTATAAACTTTGAATGTTATTTTTGTGTGATCTCACTAAAGAATAAAGCTGGACCAGTTGCAATTAGGTATGTTTAAGATCACATTGTATGTCATTTTCATGCTACGCATCTATACTCGATCTATGTCATTGAATATATTAGTATGGTGATTATTGATGGATTTAGTTACGAATATATGTAACGAATGTCGTTTTAATCACATGCTAATATAGTAGATGGACTAGATTGTAACTAAAGAGATATTTCATAATATATAGCTTTTCAGTGCGCACTATTGTAACTGAAGACTATATATATATATATAATATAATTGTTTCAGGAAACATATGTAGCTCCAGTGGGAGATTGTTGGGATTTTATTAATTTCCTATTATGGGCTTATATATTAAATGACAATTATATCATAGACTATTTAATTTAATAGGGCCAAATAAATGATCTATTAGTTGGGCTCTAGAGATGTTTATGGGGTATGAGCTTTAATGTGTAGAAACCTAATACTAATTAAATTAGGGTTGATAAAAATCTAATTTAAGTTAGTATATAAGGGTCATTACAAGGACTGTGGTTCCCAAGTCAAATCATAATACATATATTTTGCTCTTCTCTTTCCCCATTAAAAGAGAGAATTATTAGCCTCAATAGTCCAAATTAACTCATAAAGACACTTTAGTGCGTGGGAGAGGAGGAATTTTGATAGGTGGTCCTAAAATTGAAATCCGATGTGATGAGCGTATTTTTATTTTCTTTTTCATTTTTTTATAATAAATGAGTCATAGAACACATAACTGTTAAAAAATAAAAATAATAATAAAAAAAAACCTAATTAAAGGCACTAATTAGCCAAAAAAAAAAAAAAAAAGAGGCAACAATTTCTAAGGCTTTGTCACTAAGCCCCCCGCGCACCTCCTTTTTTTGTGGTTTGGTACCTTGATCGCTGCACTTTTTTTGTTTTTGTTTTTGTTTTTTTTAATTACAAAATTTCCCCAGTAACTCAAATATCATGATATCTGCACTCTAATCCTCCATGTTATGAGAAAAATTCAACGACACTTTCAGGTTTTAAACTTAGAAACTCCCGGTCAAATTCCACCCCTCCCACTCCTTGAGCCAACCCCGATGTGGTCCACCACCGACTATACATATTATTTTATTTAAGGCTAAATTGTTAGATTGATCCATAAACTTTTAAGTTTGTGTAATTTTGATCCATATTTTTTCTTCTTCTTCTTCTTCTTTTTTTTTTTTTTTGTTGTTGCTGAAATGACTTCAAACTATTAAAAATGATGATAAAATAGTCATTTCTGTTAACTTTCAAACGGAATCCGTTAAGTAACATTACCCTTTTTTTTTTTTCAAAATTACTGTCGGATTCAGTCTAAAAATTAATGGAAAAAGATTATTATAGTAACATTTTAATAGTTTTCAATCACTCCAACTGCGAAAAAGAAAACATGGATCAAAATTTACACAAATTTAAAAATTTAGGGACTAAACAAGTAATTTATTCTTTGTTTAATTCAATTTATAAATAGCAGATACATTTGTTCTCTTGAAAAGAAAAATAAAGTTATCGGCATCGTGACCATGAAGGGCTCGACGGCAAAAGGAAGGGAGAGAATAGGAGAATAGTGGACATTGAACCAATTTTTAAGTTATTTTAAAAAGCTCAATTTTTAACAATTGCTCTTGCTCCTTTTCTTTTTGTCTCTCTTTAAAGTAAAACCATCTACAATGCAAATATCAGTGTCAACACTATATTTTGCATAAAGTGTACGAAATCAGCATTTTTATATCTTATCTATTATGGATTCCATGCATAATTTTATGTTTTAGTTTTGAAACTTATAAAAGTGCTCTTCTAAATTTTAAATAAATTTTATAATTCTTAAATAAAAATGTCTAATACATCAATCACTAGCAACAAAAGTGTCAAAATTTGGTATACACTATATAATTTGGCACCGTGGTATGACATGCTCAATTTAGCACACAAAATAGCACTCGAAGAGTGGTTTTCCTGCTCAAACACTAAAAATTTTTATGTTAACTCATTTAATTTAACAATGCATTGGAGATGCTATAAAAGTAACACCTTTTTTTTTATTTTTAATTTTTTTTAATGCATAGCAATTCCAAAGTGGCCTAAGTAGAGAATAGAATACAAACTTATCTTGGACAACAATCAAGAAAATGAAACTGATGTGGATGTAAAATAAATGGAAGAAAAATGGGTTCTTGCAATGAAGAATACCCTTAAAAAATAATAATAATAATAATAATAATAACAGTTGGTTCTTTCATAACATTTAGGACAAAGGAAACCTTATATTCTTATTAACACGACCAAACTCTTGTTCAAATCAGATTCACACTCAGCGACATTTCCTTGGGGACAGCTTACATTTTATCAAATCATGGTACATGTGCCAAAAATTTGGAACTACATATATCGAACTTGAAGATGAGAGACTTTCTCAATGCAAAGATGATTCAATTAAAGAGCCTTGCCAAATCGGTGCCTTAAGGGAAGAGGCAGAAACAGAGCACCTATGTGACTCATTGAATACATGGCGGCGAAATAGCTGTTTTTGCAAGCCATTCGAAGTTGTTGGAGAATACCTTTTGTAGCGTTATCAAGTTAAGTTTGGTTCCCTTCTTCAAAGACGTCTGCCTAGTTCTGTTGTTGACGATCCATGATTCCGCAACTTCTACAAAGTGGCCTGCTTAAGCGAAAAATAAGACACATCAAACTCACATGGCAAGATTGAGAGCATTAGGAAAAGGAAAGAAAAAAAAAATGATGGAAATATAAGTTTAACCTACAAGCGTTGTTCGGCTAACTCTCAAAGAATAAAAGATATGCTGGCATTCCTCTTGCAGCCTTTCTCGAGTCTTTTGAACATTCTGCAGATGTTAACCATATGCAAGTTGTTATACTAGATTATGCATCAGTTTTTGGATGATTGAAACCGAATTAACAAAGAAAGTACAATGGAAAAGTGATGATAAAGAACAAGAGCACTTCAGGAAACAAAGAAGAAACCAAAATGTCATCCGCATAGAGGGAAACCAAAATGTTATAGTACCTGATGAGAAAAAGTAGCTGAGAATGTGGAGGGATTGAAATGAAGAATGCTTTTATCATATTTCACGATTGTTGATTTGTATGTTGGGGATGTGTTGAATTTTGGGCCAATCTTCCCCTGTTCCTCTTTGGCACCGTGCATCTAGCAGAGGACATGCATAGATGGAAAAACTAGTAAGGGAACGGGGCAGCCCTTCTTCCGGCAAGCACTGTAATTCTGGGCAGAATGAAATTCCAAATCGTTGAAGGGAGGTGAGGTGTTGCAAGGATTTCCCATTTAGAAATTTAACATTGCTAGAGATGTGAAGAGAAGTCAAAGCGGATGGAAGCGGCTCTACGTCTGGAAATGAATCCGCCTGATCTCCTTCCAAATCATAATGTGCGAGGGATAACTCTTGAAGAGTGGAGCATCTTTGCAGATCCCAATTCATACGGTTTGCAATGAGCATTGGGCAAGCGTTGATACTGAGTTTCTTTACACTAGACGGCACTCCCATTCCCGAGAAAGACTCCAATCTATTACAACAGTGTAAAGATATGGATTGAAGAGAGGGATAATCAGTCTCTACTTGACTTGTTGGAAATACACTCACCATATTTCCAAAACCAATGGTAATTGTTTCCAACGATGGAAAACAACCTTCTGGTAGTCCGACATTCAATTTTCCACAAAACTCTACCAAAATAGATTTGAGACGAGGGAAAATCTCACGTTTTTGCTCTGCCTCAGTAAACGTCCACTTCTCAAATGAATCCAGACCCGAAATGCGTAGGATTTCCAAGGATGGAAAAGGCGTTGTCAAAGAACTACCACAAAACTCATCTCCTATACTTTCCAACCCCCCACCCATACCTCCAATTCGAAGCAATCTGAGGGAAGGTAGTTGCCCCAATGGTGGCAACAAGCAACAATTTTGACAGCCATACAAAGACATTTCAACCAAGTCATTGAAAGATTGTTGTGCTACCCATTCTGGGAATATTGTACCTCCATAACCTCTAATGCTGAGTTTCTTTACCTTTTTATGTGGTTCCAGTGCTGCAAGTACTTTCCTTTCTTTTGTTGAATCGTCCGTTTTACCAGACTCCCATCTCAAAATAAGCTCGGTAAGACCCTCCTTGTTCTTCAAATCAGCTTGTAAAACATCCCCCACGTCCACCACATTTTCAAGCCCCGAAATGCAAAGACTTCCATGCAGAGATTGCAACTCTCCCAGCTCTTTGATCCTAGAACCACCATTTTCACCCAAAATAAAATCACTCAATGTCTGTAGATTCTTCAACTTGCACAGTTGTGGTGGCATTTCTTTCAATGGTGTACCGCTAATCTCAAGATGACGTAGGTTGATTAAGCAACATGTGCTGGTTGGCAAGTGTGTAAGTTTTTCACAGTTCGACAACAATAGGGTCTGCAAATTGCACAAATTACAAATTGAACCAGGAATTTCTTCGATATTTGTAAAAGATAAATCCAGGTACCTTAAATATTTCAGATTACCAATTGAATTTGGCAATTCTGTGATACTTGATTGACATAAAGAGAGCACTTTCAAGCATCTTCCATCTCCCAGCGACAATTCATGCAGGAAAGTATCTGCCACCGTTGATGTACCAATGAGATGTGATGGCACCGGTAAAGCTCCCCAGTTTGACCTATCTAAGAAATTAGATGACAATGGTAAAGCTAGCAGGGTCTTCAGATGTGTGATTTTGGATAAACCTTCTAATTTCTTCACATCTTTATCGTCAATGTGATATGACAAATGATAAGTCCTGCTTGTAAGGTCATCCTTGCAATTACAACAATCCAATGTGGAACAGAATTCCCCCGAGATGCGCATAGCTAAATCATGCACGAGATCATGCATACGGAGAGTTGGACTTCCATCCCAGCTACTCGATCGTTGAAAGAATGACCTTGATATTAGAGAATTCAAGTACGCTTTTCCAACATCTTCCATTCTTTTTCCCCTTTCAGGTTGCAAAATTCCTACTGCCATCCACAACATGATGACGAGTTCTTTGTCACATTCCTGGAACTCGTAATCTTTTGGGAAGATAGAGCAGTAAGCAAAACACCTCTTCAGCTGTGGAGTTAAGAACTGGTAACTTAACCATAATGCTGGAAGAATCATATTTTTTTGATTTTCTTGAAATTGCAACTCCCACACATCATTCTCTAGTATCCCCCTCCACTCCTCTGAACTAGATAGAGAGCGTAAAACCCCGGCAATCGACTTTACTGCTAAAGGAAGACCCTTGCACTTTTTAACAATTTCTCTGCCCATTTCTAGGAAATCCGGATGTACCCCAGAGCCAATATTTTCAAAGACATGGTCTGCAAACAACTTCCAGCAATCGTCATCTGATATGATCTGTAGACTATAAGTAGGAACAGTGCCCATCTTTGATGCAACAATTTCACTGCGTGTGGTCACAAGAATCTTACTCCCATCTGCTCCAAAATTGAAAGGGCTCTTTAAAGCATCCCAAAGTTCATAATTTTCATTCCAAACGTCATCATAAACAAAAAGAAATCTTTTCCCCATCACTTCCTTCTTCAGTTCATTTTGAAGTTGATAGAGGTCTTGAATGTCACATTTCCTAGAAGTGATCGCCTCGATAATTACTCTCGTAAGTTTAAACACATCAAACTCCTCTGACACAGTTACCCACACCTTTAAGGCAAAATAATCTTGGACCCTGCTATCGTTGTAAACAATTTGAGCAAGAGTAGTTTTGCCAATACCGCCCATGCCCACTATAGGAACCACAGACAGCTTACGCCCACCAATATCATCAGCCAACAACAACTCGACAATAGCCTCTTTCTCAGCATCCCTTCCATAAACATCGCAAGTGTCCACCAACGGAGCGGGTAATCTTTGAGGTCTATTCTGATGAACACCTTCTCTCAGACCAAGCTCATCCTTCTGTCTCAAAAGAAGATCTAACGTGGCAAGGATCTCCTCTATCTCCGATTTTATTTCGTTGTCAAATGAACTATATAACTTTGGCATGAAATCGAACAGCTTACTTGCTTTGCTTTGAGACTGATCGCCTTCTTCCACCTTGGGCTGCAAAGCTTCGGTGTTGATTTTGTCCATGACGTGGTCTGCTGCATAAAGCACTTCTTTAAGCTCATCAAGCCACTTCTGCACATCTTCGTCCATCAGTTGTTTCAACTCAGCATCGTTCAGTAGCTTATTAGCCGACAGCAAGCGGATCTTCAACTCATCAAGCAGCTTAGCCAGGATTTTCTTTCCTTGAAAGAAGTTGAGGACCTCTTGAGAAGCCAGCCGATCAAATAGGACGCCAAGGAAGCCGGATAGAAGAGCTCCTCCAACCAGTTCAGCCATGGATTCTTTTCTTGAGCAAGAACTGAAGCAGGAAAATTGATGATGGAAAAAGAAATAACAGAGAAGAAAGGAGATCGGTTAACAAGTGTTGTATGGAAAGAACCCTCAGAGCAAGGACTTTTGTGAAAAGAATGCTCTCTGTTTTGCCCAATATATTATCCTTTTTAATCATCTTTCTTATTTTAACTTGAGTAGGTAATTTAACAATGAAAAAAAAAAAAAGATTATGATAAAAAATTATTACCATCAAAAGAAACAAAAAGTTCAGCACTCGTATTTTTTTTTCAATGGAAAGAAAATTACACAAATAAATAAATTTCATATTTGTTTATATTATATGGTGTAGAATTTGAGTCTCGGGCCCCAAATTTAGATTACGAAATTAGGAACAAGAATAGACAATAGAAACCGAATATAAGAACACACAAATATACGTAGAAAATTCTAGATAAGAAAAAAAACCACAGACAGAGGAGAGAGAAAAAAATCCACTATATCAAAGATAGATACAAGATGGAGTGGCTACAGCAAAAGAACATAATGATAAAATCATAAAATTATATTATATATACCCAAACCCTATGGGATCGGACCTATTAGCCCGATCCCTCCATTACCACCACAGACTCCCAAAAAATTCTCATAATTAAAACTCCATCATATGTTGTATCACGAGTTTTTCGGGTCGGACCAAAACAAATTTCCAGTCACCGTACTTTGACAATGTAGATATTAGAAAATTAGACATGACCAATTTAATTAATTGATGGGTGAAAACAAGTGGAAAGCTGGATCCGACAACAAGAATCTTTGAAAGTGACTTTGAATTTTCTTGGGTGAAAACAAGTGAAAAGCTGGATCCGACAACAAGAATCTTTGAAAGTGACTTTGAGTTTTCACCACTAATGGTTTTCTTTTGCTAATTTATTTAATAATTTTATGCTCATCTTCACTTTTTCGAAAGAAAAAAGCAAAATTTTGAAAATAAAGTTCCACTAAAGCGAAATGGAATCTTACTGTTCTGCATAATGGTGGGGTTATCTGATGGTTTGGTTTAATATTAATTAATTCTTTGATTTTGCCTTTGTGAGGTTTATAAATGTTCTTCAAAGTGAACCTCAGAAACGACATCAAGCACTAAAAAACAAACCTCCAAAAACACAATTCGTACAAGAAAACGGCACTAAACAACAAACCTCAAATGACAAGAGCATTAAAACCACGCAAGTCACATCCAAAAAAAAAAAAAAAAAAAAAAAAAAAAAAAACCACGCAAGTATGCAAACGCCAAAGAATTAAAACGAAATTAGTGGGCAATAAAATTGGAAACGACATCAAATTATTAATAAAACAAATTAATCATGAAGAAAAATTACAGCACATAACATATTTTATTGGTCTTTTTTTAAAATTATAGCAGATTTTTTAAAGGTGATAAATTATATTATGTTTTTACGGGTAAATCCTTCAATTTTTTAGTAAATATTTAGATTTTCTAGTAAATAATAAATTTGCAGGCAAATAAATGTTAGGCTCTCACCACGACGCTGAAGCCAACGATGTTGAGGAGAGAGAATCACAGTAGAGAGAGAAGAGAGAGAGGGGAGGAGTTGTATGGATAATTACGATATTTTTGTGTACGATTAATATAAATATGTATTTATTACTTAAATGTCGATATTAGTGAATTGAACATGACAATATGTATTTATTACTAATCTCCGACCCCAACTTTAGATGTAGATGTTAGTGAATTGAACTTGGCCAAGTTAATTCATTGACGGACAGATAGAAAGGTGGATCTGACACCAAGAACCTTTGAAAGTGGCTTTGAGTATTTTTCCCCACTAATGGTTTTCTTTTGCTAATGTATTCAATATTTTTATGCTCATCTTCACTTTTTTGAAAGACAAAAGCAATTATATTAAAATAAGTTTCACTAAAGCGATAAAATGTATTTTGGTTATAGTTTTAATTATTGGAAACAAAATCTTAGCCTTGGACGCATAATCCAAACCATACAATTACAATATATTTTTTGTCATTTTCCCTTAGTTTCATTATTCACACAGTTTTATAACTTAAACTTTAAAAGTCCATAACTTTACATAGACAAGTCCAAGTTCTACAGCAAAGAATGCTTTTAACGACACAAAATTCATTAAATTTTTCTTAAAATGTCATAAAAAGACTCTTCAACAACATTTTTCTTCCAAATGTCATAGAAAAGACAACTTTACGACATTGAAAAAAAATGTCATCAAATTTTATTATGTTGCAAAAGTAAGATTGCATAAAAAAAAATGCCTATTAATTATTTTTAAAAAAAAAATCCTATAAACATGTGTAGACTTTATATACGTGCTTTTAGGTACAGAACTTTCCACTTAACAAAGAACAAAATAAAACAAAATAAGAAAAAAATATTCCACAACTTGTGGTTGCAAAATAACTTAAATTTGGTCCAAAGAGAAAGAAAACTTTATCACTTCATCTCAACGGTCTTGAATTCCTACTGATATTTCATGAAATAAAAAATCAAGCACAACCATTTATCGAAAATTACGGTAAGATATTGACAGATGTAAATAACTCCTAGTTACAATCTTGACATTTTCTCATAACTAATTTTATAATGATCACACTGAAATGTTCAAGTTTTATGTGTAGTCCCATGAGCTAGAAGACAAACAGGTTGTCCCATAATAAAACTGGTAGATTTTCTTAATAGTTTTTGCTTTTATTATTATAGCGATTCACACATGATGTAATCAATACACAGCGATGAGAGTTAACATCAAGCTCTCACAAGGCTAAGCTGTTTTGAGTAGCCCAGTTTGGTCGCAATCTCCATCTTATTCTCTTGTTCCATTAAAAATAATAATAATAATAATGTGTCATCAACAGAACCTTTCACCCATTTATTCCTCTCTAGCAAAGCTTTTTTGCCTCTGTGTAACTGAAGAAGATGGAGACATAGTGTAATGCCCCAGCCATCTACGTAGGACCGACTACGTAAACGTGGGCCATTACTTTACTTATTTACTTACTTCTTAGTTTCTAATACTTGAACTTTCAGAAAATTTCAGAATAAATTTTTTTAACACAATTTCAATAAACTTATCCATATGGGTAAACTTCACCATGCCTACCCATTACTTGTTAAACCGATTAAAAGGTTACACCTAAACCTTTTAAACCGGGTTTTTGAAACATCTCATACATAACATGGTACATATAACTTAATCATACATGTACAAGTTCATAGTTTAAAGAGTTTGCGGAAAATCTGCATAGTGATATCTCACACCGCCCTTCACTTGCCGCATTGTCTCCATGGCCTACCAAGTAAAGCTGTAGGCATCTTACCTACAGTATGAAATATACTGATGAGCTTTCGCCCAGCAAGTACAAACATAATCTCACAAAACATAACAAATATCGTGCATTTATACATGAACCAATTATGATCAATTATGAATCTTTTATAATCAATTATTGACTTGAACTTATTATCTTGCTTAACATGTGGGTCCCTTGTGTATGTACCAAATGCGCACATTCCACAGAAAGTTAAGGTTTGTAAGGTCCCTAACAATTCTGGGAATCATATTCATAACCCTTCACGATCTGGCGGAAGGTCTTAGTATCTTGAACTTGAAACATGTATAATCCTCCACGATCTGGCGGGAGGTTGGTATGACACCTTTCTTGTCTTATCTTATGACTTAAAAACATGTTCTTACCATGTGGTTTAATATCAGTGAACATGCCTCATGATGTCACTATATCAAAACATATAACATGACATAATATCAACCATAACATATATACACACATGGCATATCATGGCATAACATGACACATCTTGGCATAACATGACATACATGAAAACATGTCATACTTGAAAATAGTATTTACTATTTTCCATACTGTAGGTGAGGTTTGTACTTACCTAATGTCCTACGCTCTTGACCTAATGTTCCAACAAAGCACATCAATAAGTTCTATTCCTGTTTCAATTAAGGCGTAATATAAGAGTCATCCTATCTTACCATAAATCATTACATTCAATGCTGATATCTTTAACCAGCATTTATCAGTAACCTTAGTTACATGTCTCCCACATACTACAATGATATCTGATTCGGTTACTAAATGTAACCCTAGGCACATGACCTAATTACAATCAAACAATATCTTGTTTAATTATTTAATGAAGTCTTGGGTTCAAGACTCAATCATACGTGAATAGTAATTAACATCTTATTAGGTTACTATTTGTAACCCTAGATATAAGCCCAATCTTATTTAGATCTTAGACCTATACCTTATTAGGTTACTAAATATACTAAGGCCCAATTACTTCTTAAGTAATACCATATTAGGTTACCATAGGTTTTAGGCCCAATTAATTTTAAATAAATACCACCCCATTAGGTTACTATTGATAACCCTAAGGTAAGGCCCAATTATTTATTTTTCTCTTTTCTTGACAAAACTTTGTCAAGTTTTCTTTAAAAATCTTTTGTAAAACTTTATATTTCTTATAAAAACCGTAATTTTATAAAACCGTAACGTTTAAGCAAAAATAGTTAAAAACTGTCAAACTCTGAAAATAATATTTGAAAATGGTTTCTTAATTTCAGTTATTAGTGCATGTACAGGAATATCCTACTTTTGCACTGTTTTCTGAAAATCCTGTGCAGGAATTTCTTATTTCCTGCACAGTTTTTAAGATCTAATTTTATCTTAAGAATTTGTTTAGAATTTGAAAAATCTTTCTTCATGAAAGTTGTAGACCTCAAATAATACTACAACTTTTTTGTTTTACTCAAAACCTAATTCTGCCTTTAACTTATTCATATCCCTAGTTGAAACCGGCTGGCAGTGCATAGGGTCTGGGCAGACCAGGGCTCGGGTTTTCACAAAAAAAGAAGCCTTTGGAGCTTATTTTTCAAAATCTTTCCATGATTTCTCCTATGATTTTCAATTTTCTACAACTTTAAAGTTTTAAGTTTTCCCAAATTCAGCCTTTAAGGGCCTCAAAATCACGTTTTCAAAAAGCTACCCATTTTTACCCGAAAACTGGCAGTTTCGTTTTAGGTCAAATTTTACGTAAAATTACGCACGTACTACCTCAAACGGTCACAACCGTGAGCCTACAACAAACATGCAGCGCATTACATGTAATAACCGGAATTTTTACGGACTTTTATATGCAAGAAATTTAAGTCCGTACTATGTGTTAGATGATGTTTCATGAAAATTATGAGTATCAATGGGAAATTCATAATTTTATTAGTATATGCTTGAGTTCTCGATTAATTAGATACGAGACTCAATAATAGTTTGCTTAGTCATGCATAGAACCTTTTGAGAAAAAGGGTAGAAAAATTTTATGATTTTATGATGGTCAAAGTTTGACCAAGGAAAGTCAAATGTTTGACTAAGATGATACTGCAGTGTAATTTATCGGTATAGAAACTATACTGCAGAAAACTGTCGTTACGGACGATTAAGCGAGAATAAGGTTTGAGACGACGTTAGAGAAAAATCAAGCACAATATTTGGAGCAATATAGGCTAAATGGTTTCAAGTCGCAAGAAAAATTTATACGTAGTCCAATTTTATGCAGATGGATTTTGGACTACAATTCAGTATGATAATACTATTTTAGGATAAAACAGTATTGATATTATCAAAATTAATAAGGAAATGGATTGCATAATTATATTAATGGATTCTTGGAATCAAGTGGATAATTATGCAAGAATTGGAAGTCAAGTAGCACTACATTAGCCGATCACCCACAGGGACTAAATTGCAAATATTTTGTCCTTAGGGGCTAAAGTGCAATTTTTGGAAAATATGAGATAAGCAAGTGATGTCATCAAGATGATGCAAGCAATATGATGTCATCAAGGTGAGATAAGCATGGGTAGTTTGGTGAACAAGGCAAACAAAGCTTGTTGAACAAGCCAACTTTTGGCTCACAACCATTGCATGGCCGGTCATTCCAAGATAGAGATGAGCTAGAAGGGATTCCATGCACCACAAGGCTCCACATGGCACCTCATGGCCAGTTATTCATGCTTGGAGAGCAAGGAAAATTGCTTATGTAAGCATGCTTAGGTAAGCTTAGTGATGTATGCATGATAAGGCAAGCAAAACACTTGCTTGGTGAGCAAATAACTTGCCTCCCAAGGCTTTCTAGTGGCCGGCCATCTAGGGACAAGGAGGGAACCCATTTGTTTTAATGGCAAATGTGGAACTTCAAGTGGAATTAGTGAAATAAAATTTAATGTGGAAAATTGGGAATTTTCCACCTATAAATAGGTGGTGTGTGTGGGATTTTGGCTCACTTAGAGTGACCCCAAAAATTTAGTTCTCTTCTCCCTCCCTCCCTAAAGGCCGACCAAAGAGAAAGAAAAAAAAAAAATGGGTGAGTGGCCGGATTCTTGAGTGAGAAATCACCAACCAAGCAACCAAAAGAAATTTTGGTGCTCCTAGGTGAAGGTGAATTCGGCCATGGGTGAGCAAGAAAAGGGAAAGGAAAAATTGGAGGGAATTAGGATGTAGGGAGCTCGGTTTTGGCTTGAAACAATCACCAAGTGAGGTGAAAAATTTTGGTGCCATTAGGGGAGCAAGGCCGGTTGTGGTGGCAGCCAAGAAAAAGAGAAAAATTTTGGGATCCAAGCTTGAGAACCAAATTCCAAACCCTAGAGGTAGACCCTTTAACCTTAATTCTCTTATTGAGTTTGGAACAAGAAATTTATGTGTATGTTTTCATGTGATTATGGCCAAAAAGTTGGAACCCCAATTGGAGGGGAAGACCGGCTGTTGGTGAAGGGAAAAGGGACAGCAAAAGCCAAGCCCAAATCTTGGATCTAAGTGAGGTATAAATTCTTAAACCCTAAGTATTTCATTTAAATTTCATTTGGGAAATTTAAATGTATTTAAGCTTGGTTTGTAATGAGCATAAGCTCACTTTAATTTTCTGCCCTAGTTAGGATTTTAGGGTATGTGCTTGATTAGTTAGGGTTCTTGGTTTGGTGGTTTCAATATTGCATGTTAAGTGTTTGTTATATTGATTAGGGTTTATGTGCTTGATGTATGATGTTAATTTTGTTTTGCATGGATGTATGTCTTACGTTAGAAACGCTGCATGTCTGATCTTAGGCTCCCGCGGTGGCTGGTTGAGCTAGATTCCACGTCTAGGACGTAAAACGAACTCTAAACCGAAAAACTGCCAGGTTCGGGTGAATCCTGACCAGTTTTACGGCAAGCCGATTTTGAGGCCTTCAGAGCTCGAATTAGAGAAAACTTAAAACATGAAAGTTGTTCAGAAGGGTTTTTACTAGGGGGTGACTCAGACGGATTTCCAAATTGAGGCTCCAATGGCCTCCGTTTTTACAGAAAACCGAGACTGGTCTGCCCAGACCTAATCTACACGTCCAGCAAGTTCAAATTAAAACTGGGACGAATATAGGCCGAATTGGAATTTTTGCAAAACACAAAAGTTTTAGTATTTTTCGAGAGCTACAACTTTTGTGAAGAAAACTTTTTTAGATTACCAACCAATTTTTAAACTGGGATCGTTTTTCGAAGGGTGCGCAGGGAATCCGAAAATTCCTGCACCACTAGCTTTACAAATGTTTCTAGAAAACTGTTTTTCTACTACAAACTATTGTTTTGATTATGGAAAACTGTTCCAAGGGCAGTTTTCAACCTCAAATGATTTTATAAAGCACTAATCCAAGAGTTTGGATTTTTACGATTTAAGTAAAAGATTTTTGAAGTTAATTTACCCAAGTTTCCAAAGAAATGGAAACTAGAATTTTTAAACTAAAGTTTAGTAAGTAAAGCGATTACGCATGGTAACCGGGAAGGATACCCGAGTTACTGGGTCAAGCCCAAGGCCCAAAGGTTGACTCAAAGAGGGTTGACCATAGTTGACCGTAATTGACTTTGGTTGACCAAGAGTTCGACTACAATTAACCTTAAGGGTTAGTCAAGATAACCCTAAAGGATACCAAGATTAATAAATTGGGCTAAGATAAAAGGTTAATTGAGGTAACCCAATAATTATGGACAAGAATAAAGCCCGAGGTTAGGAAGGTAACCTAACCTTAATGGTATGTATAAAGGTTTAGCACATGAGGGTATCCAACGTAACCTCTTAAAGATTAATCCATATTGGGTTGTTTTTTAAAATAATAGGGTTACTATTTGTAACCCAGTAAGACATCTAGTATCGGGGACATATACCTAGAATTACCCATAGTTGTTGGTTGGGATACCAACATTTAATAATTATGATTTATAGTAAGATAGAATGTAAATGATTCTTATCTTACACCCTGTTTGAAAACAGGAGTAGGAACTATTGTCGTGCTATATTGGGACGATAAATCAAGAGCGTAGGACTACAGGCAAGTATCGAACCTCACCTACAGTATGAAAATAGTAAAGACTATTTTCAATTATACTATATTTTCAAGTATACATGCTATATTATGCTATGATATGTGATGCCATAATGTGTGATACTATGCTATGATGTGCTAAGTTATGTTATTACATGTTATGCCATGTTATAAGAATGTCATGTTAACAAAAATGCTATGTTTTCCAAAATGTCATGGTTTCAAAAATGCTACGTTTACAAAAATGTCATGGTTTTAAAAAAAAAATGCCATGTTTTCAAGAATGCAATGTTATAGCAAGTGTTATTTATGATATGACATAGTGACATCATGAAGCATGTTCACTAATGTTTAATCACATTGTAAGATAAATAGTAAGGTGTCGTACCAACCTCCCGTGATCGAGGAGGTTACATGTTTTAGTGGTGATATTTACCTTCCGTGATCGTGAAGGGTCAAGTTTATATTTTTCCCAGAACTGTTAGGGACATTGCAAACCCTAGCTTTGTCTGGAGGCTGCGCGCTTTGGTACGGACACTATGGGCCCACAGATTGAGACAAGATAATAAATTAAAGATTGAGTCTATAATGAAGCATAAGACATTCAATCAATCATAAATGGTTCATGCATAAGTTACATGATGATTGGCATATTTCTAAATGTTTGAAATGTTTTTGTGAGATTATGTTTGTACTTGCTGGGCGAAAGCTCATCAGATATTTCATACTGTAGGTAAGATGCCTGCAGCGGTACTTGGTGGGCCATGGAGACGATGCAGCAAGTGAAGGGCGGTGTGGGATACCACTACGCAAGATTTTCCGCAAATATTTTTAAGTATGAAGTTGTATATGTATGATTTAAAAAAAAAAATTATTCTGTAATTTTCTACAAGTTTAAGTGAAAGAAACTAAGTAATAAGTTAAGTAAGTAAAGTAACGGCCCACGTCTACGTAGCCGGACCTACGTGGATTGTCGGGGGCGTTACATTACGTAAGTTTTTAGCAATCATGCATTGGTTCATACCCATGCAACCCGTGTGGTAATCTTGTACCAAACTAAGGTTTTAGGGTTAGTTTTTGCCCTAGATTCACATACCAATCTCATTTTTATCATTCATGCATAACATGCTTCTTCTTAAGCATGTGGGGACATATAACAAACACCTACTATACATACACACTTACCATAATTTCTCTTAAGCATATCATCAAAAACATGCATCAAACCATAAATCAAGACCATTAAATCTTAATCAAGCACATACTAGACATACTAAACTATTGCATGGAAAATAAAAGGTGAGCTTATGCTCTTACATAACCAACATGGAAATACACTTAACTCTTGAATCAAACTAAATTAAGGAACTAGAGGGTGAAGAGGATTACCTCAAGATCCAAGAGAATGGATCTACCCTTTGGTTGAGAAAAGTTTCCTCCCTTTCCTCACCTTCACAAATCCGGCCACTCTTATTTCTTTCTTTGTTTTTTTTTCCTCTTTGGGGTTCGGCTCCTACGGTGGTAGAGAGAGTGAGTTGAAAATGAGCCAGAGTTTTGAGGTGGAACTAAATAAAATGCTCCAACACCCCCCCCCCCATCATCACATATTTATAGGTGAAAAATAATTTCTTTTTAGAATTATTTTTATTTCTAAAATTGCATATCTAACCCCAAAAATACAATATTTGCTAAGAAACCCCTTGAGGTGGCCGGTCATGGTGAAGGCCTTGGAGGCCAAGTAATCCTCCATAGTTATCACTTAATTAACCAATCAAAAACTTCCGCACAATTTCTTCCTATTTTCCAAATTATTTTTATTTCACAAATTCCCCTTGAATTTACATATTTGCCCTTAAAAACAAATATTTTCCTTCCCATACCCTAGGATGGCAGGCCATTGTTGGTTCCTTGGAGTTCAAGGAATTTTTCATACCTATCTCTAACTTATGTCCTTGTTCCAATGTAACCAAGGTAACTAAATTTGTAAACAACCATTGGCCTACCATTAGCCTAGTTGGAGGCTTGGTTAGGAATATCTATAAATTCCATAAATAAAAAATTACATACTTATCCATTGTAACGACCCGCCTAGCACAGGCCGTTACCATACATACATACATACTGAACTTCTCGTACATACTTACATACTTATGAAAAACAGCGGAAATTTTTTTTTTTTTTATATGGCATAAAATATGCAACATATAAACGTATCTTTATCAAGCATATTTAACATACATAAATACATAAGGAACAAAACGCGTAGCAGCTCGAACTCCCACATTTCACAGTTTGCCCCGCCATGCCCTTCCATCTTACATCAACCATTGCTGATAGGTTGTTTACTTACAGCATAAACGTAAGACAGTGAGCTTTCGCTCAGCAAGTACAACTTCCTATACCGCGACATAAACAAACATAATCTCAATCTTATCTTAAAACCTTCTAGCATAATACATCGTAACATAACTTACTATAACATAACGTCATAACATAACCATCATAACATAGACTTCATAGCATAACATCATAGCATAAACTTATCTTAACATAACTTCATAGCATAACATCATAATGCATGGTCCATTTATGCTCGTGTTATGCTTAATTCATTCTTCACTTACTTTCATTACTTATCTTACTTATGGTCCCCTTAATTGAGTGTTCGTACCCGGCGCGCATCTATGGACTTACTCTTGCCATAGCTCAACCCGACCTCGGACGGGGGGCACGACACAGGCGACTTGCTCGCCATCTTACTTCTTTTCATTTTGTCATGTCATACTTGCTCTTATTATTCTTATAAGATTTCGTGAACATGCTTCGTGTTCTCATACATACATGCTTCATGTCTTAATAATCATAACATAATATACATCATGAACTTACCTTGACTTATCATACTTCATAACTTAGCATACAACATAGAATTATCATGGCATATAGCATGGCATACAATAACATAGTATAGCAATAACAACATAATATAGCAACCACAACATAGCATACAAATAGGCATACCCTCCTAGCATACATCTAACAATAACATACTTGGGCAAGTACCACAACAAAGCCTATGCTGTAGGCGGTAGTTGTACTTACCTCTCTTGCTATGTCCTGCGTAGTGCTGCTCCTTTTCTGAGTACAGCTACAGGTTCCCTCCTGCTTGTTGAAGGACATAGATGAGGTTTTAATTAGTATTTGTGGAATGTTGGTGATCTAACGATCATGCTTATGTAATCCTAGTTGTATGTCCGTGATACTAGATGTCTTACTGGGTTACAAATAGTAACCCTATTGTTTTAGAACAACCAAACATGGATTAATTCTTAAAAGGTTACATTGGATAACCTTAAGTGCCAAATCTTTATACATACCGTTAGGGTTAGGTTACCTTTCTAACCTTGGGTTTTATTCTTGTCCATAATTATTGGGTTACCTTAATTAACCCTATATCTTAGCCCAATTTATTAATCTTGGTATCCTTTAGGGTTATTTAGACTAACCCTTAAGGTTAATTGTGGTCAAACTCGTAGTCAACCAAAGTCAACTTTTGGTCAACTAAGGTCAACCCTATATGGGTCAAACTTGAGCTTTATACTTTGGCCCAGTAACTCGGATATCACTTCCGGTTATTACCCGTAATCATCTTGCTTACCCAATTTGGTTTAAAAATTCTTTTTCCATTTCTTTGGAAACTTGGGTAAATTAACTTCAAAAATCTTTTACTTAACTCATAAAAATTCATATTCTTGAAATAGGTTTTTGTAAAAATCATTTAGGGCTGGAAACTGCTTTTGGAACAGTTTTCATAATCAAAACAGTGGTTTTGGATAAAGATACAATTTTTCCGAACTGTTTTTAGAAAATCCTGTGCAGGAATTTCCTGTTCCCTGCACAGTCTTTATAAAACCGTGTCAGTTTAAAGATCCATTCTGATTTGAAAAAGTTGTCTTCATAAAAGTTCTAGCTCTCAAAAAATCCTAAAACTTTCGTGTTTTACGTAAAATCTAGTTCTGCTTGTATTTTTGTCAGTTTTTGTTTGAAACTGGCTGATCATCTTAACTGGGTCTGGGCAGACCAGCCTCGGATTTTTATAAAAAAAGAGGCCATTGGAGCCTCATTTTGAGATTCTGCCCGTGTAGTCCTCTAGGAAAAATCTTTCCGAACAACTTTTGTGTTTTACGTTTTACCCAATTCGGCCTCTAAAGGCCTCAAATTTCCACTTTCCCGAGACTGGCCAGTTTCGAATCCGAACTGGCAGTGTCGGTTGTTAAGTCCGATTTACGTCCTATTTCGCGAAGTCTACCTCGACCGACCACTTCGGGAGCCTAAACAACAAACATGCAGCGTTTATAACGTCCCACATACAACCACATGCAGCTCAAATGGGTCCATGCAAACCAAAACCGAACTGTCCTACCTAGGTTTGCATGGTTTTAACTTTTGCATCTTATTCAAGCAAGCATCAATCATCCACCCTTAAGCTAGCAGCTAAACATGCACTGCCTAGGGGCAGATTTTCGGACCAAACTAGGGGACACACAACCCTAAGCATCAAGCATGAAGATCAATCACAAATAAGCACAAACAATGCAAGAATTCAAGCCATACACCCCTAGATCTACAAATCAAACACATACAACCATACTAGGGCATAAAATGGGAATTGGACTTATGTCCTTACAACCAAATTGAACCACATTTTAACTTTAAATTTGAACTCAAATAAGAGAGTTAGGGCTCTAGATTTTTTTTACCTTAGACCAAAGTCAAGTTTTGGTCACACAATTTCTTCCTCCCCCTAGCTTTCCTTAGCTCACGGCCACTCCTCCAATTTGAGCACCAAAAATTTTGGGTTGGTCTCATTGGTAGATCCACTCCAAACTGAGCACCACACCAAGGATTTGCCCCAAAAATTTCAACTTTTCTCCTTCCCTCACTCACTCGGCCACACACCCAAGAGACCCAAAAATTTTTCTAAACTTTTCTTGTCTTTTTTCCCTAGTTCAAACCCGAACTCCTATGAACAAAAGCCCCAAGAAAATTTTTGATTTTCTCACCCCCTTCTCTTCTCCAATTTCCGGATTTTCAAGAGAAAATTTTGCAAGAATTTCCCCAATTTCTTGAATAAAATGAATAGGCTCAAGGGGTATTTATAGAGGTTGGAGAACTTTGCTTAATTATACAAAAACCCCATGAAAACTAACAATTACACAAGGGGAGAGTGAGGTGGCCGGCCATATGCTTGGTGAACAAGCTAAAATTTTTCTTTCCAAGCTAAAAAAATAAATTATGATGTCATAATTAAAGGATAAGGTGATGTCATCCACCTTAGGCCTTGTTTGGCTATTTTCTCCAATAACCAGTCCATTTTTAAGCTACACAGATATTTCCAATACTGTGTTCACTTATACACAGTATTTTTATACTGTACTGCAGTCCAAAATTTATCTGTGTAAAAATGGACAGTATAAAATTCTTCTTATTTTTCCGAGCCCTTTTTGTCTTTAATCCTCACTAGGTGTGCTTGATTTTCTAAGGTGGTTTTTAAAGCCTATACATGCTAACTCAATCGTAAAGACGATTTCCGCAGTATCTTTACCATACTGCATTTCATAATTACTGCAAAGTCAACCCTTTGACCATTCTTGGTCAAACTTTGACTTTCTTTGAATCTTGTACTTTTTCGTTCTTTGACTCAAAAGGGTCGTTGCTAATCTAAACAATCCATTTTGAGTTTTTATTGAATCATAAAAACTCATAAAATGTAAGAAAACTCTTAACCGAGCTTTTTCAAAAATACCTCCATGGTATACATTCAATTCCTTTGAAGGAAATAATGATATCGGAAAAATCCAGGTATTACATCCATAATTACTTACTTTTCTTAAAATTACACTTTGACCCCTAAGGACAAAATATTTACACTTTAGTCCCTGTGAGGTGGCCGGCTTAGGTGGAGCCACTTGGCTTCCAATTAATGCATAATTATCCATTTAATTCCAAAAATTCCATAATATAAATATGCAGTCCATTTTCTTACTAACTCAGATAATATTAATACTGTTTTTCACTAAAAACAGTACTGTCATACTGGATTGCAGTCCAAAATTCATCTACACTTAACTGAACTGCGTATGGATTTTTCTTAAGACTTGAAACTACTAAGTCCTGATTGCTCCAAATATTATTCCTAATTATTCTAGAGCAATCCCATACCTTATTCTTGCTTCTTCATCGGTAATGACGGTTTATCACAGTTTAATTTCCATACTGTTGATTACACTGCAGTACAGTCTCAGTCAAACCTAAGGTCAACTTGGTCAAACTTTGACCGGTCTAAAAATCATAAATTTCTATTATGCCTTTTTCCTCAAAAGGCCCATGCATGACTAAGCAACTATTATTGAGTCTCGTAGCTAATTAAACGAGAACTCAAACAGATTATGAATTTCTTATTGATATTCATAATTTTTCATGAAACATCACATAATTACATAGTACGGACTTAAATTCCTGTTTATATAAGAAAATCATGAGTCCGTAAAAATTTGGGTTATTACACATAGCATAGCTTCATTTGGCCTAGGACATCTCATTTGCTTGAGCTAAAACCACCCCGAAAGCAGATCGCATAGATTTGTTTCAACAAAGCCAACAAACGCTTTCTTTTGTTTTCATCTTTTTCTCTTTTCCTATTAGAGCTAAACAAGCAATCTGTCGGGATTTAATACTGCTATGAAAATTAACAATAAGAAATGAAAGAGATAAGAAAGATCAAACCTATGCATTACGTATGTTTAAGCTCAATAAAAAATATTTTATTACAAAAAATAGATACTTCATCCAATTTCATTAATAGAAAATTAGAAGAGTAATAATTACAAACTTGTAATATTTGCATTGCAAAACTCAGAGCAGAAACTAGGTACCTGTAAAAGAAGAATGACTTGTGCTGAGAAGCGCATCTTTAATCATGTTTGAAGATAACCAAATAAGTTATTGAGGACGGAAGTTACTTTTTCTTTCACCAGGAGGCTTGGCATACCAATCTTTGATTAATCTCTTCTGTAGATGCCAAATTCAGAAAGAAAAAAGACCAAAAAATGTAGATGCAAGTATATATCACCAGCAAGAACAAATAATGTCTAGATCAGCATCATAGTCCAGTAATTTACAATTTCACCAAATAATGTTGAAGACCAACATAAACCTATGAATTCGGCGCAATTGTAAGCTATGAACAGCAATATTAGAATGGTACAATTTCACTATATAATCAGAACAAACATTTATTTGGTTAATGGAAATTAATATAGAGAAAAACAAAAGTCTATTAAAACAAGCATCTTGAAGAACAGAGTGAGAAAATTTAAGTAAATATTAATTTCTTCCAAGTTTCACTTCAACAATGGCTACAAACTCCACCAGTTTTCAAGCAGATTTGGAAAGTTAATTCAAGAGAAGGACAAGAAAATCAGAACCTGCAAAAGCAACATGGAACTAATTGGACTTTAACCTCATTTTGAATTTGAAAATTAAAATTTAATGACCAAAACCTGCGAAATAGAAAAACAAAAACTTATAGCAACATCTCCAAGTTGAAACGAGGTCTATAAGGTCACACTAGAGGTAATCTAGTGGTTCTCTTTGTGTTTTGGTCATTTTTTAGAGAACTAAAGCATGTTATGTAGTTATAATCTTAATGTTTGACTCCTTCTTACCTAGGAAAAGGTTTTGAAAAGAACTTTAGTGGTCCGAGGTCTTAAAGGATTCACGGAGCATTTCGGTAAAATCTATGAACCTTGTTAGAGCTTGTGGTTGTTGTTATAATATGGCATGCGTTAGAGAATTTGGTATGAAAAATAAATTATATAATAAAATTCTGCAAAGGATAAGCTTCATTTTAGGCTTTGGAATCACGTAGTTTGCTTTTGTATGTCTAAAGTTATTTGCATTTGAAGTTGGGATATAATACAAGAGAGAAAAGAAACCTCTGGGGTATAGTCTACTCCCAGGTTTTGTGAAATCCGAACCCCTTAATCTCAAAATTTAGGATTATAATATCTAAAAACTAGATTATTTAATCTTTCCAACAAGATATCTTATGCCTCAAATGGATAAATATACAATTTTTGGTTAATTTTACAAGTTAAGACTACGAAATGAGAGATTTTGCTGGAATCCTATACCAGCCATGGGTTTTGTATGTTTTGGGCTAGTAAACCATAAATTTATATAAAACTATTCTTATTGTATAAACTAGATATTATAAGCTTTTCAATGACGTATCTTTTGCCTTATTTGGACTTGTAAATGAATTGTTATGATTTTTCTGAATTTAACCACAAATCTGAGTATATGGCACATACATGGGACCAATAGTTAAAAAAACCTAAGTATACAGTATGAAACACTCAAACACTAAAAGAAATAACCTTATGGATATAAAGTAGACATCTCAAGATTTGAAATGAGTTATCATACGTTTAAAACGGATTTGTACATAAATTTTAATAAATCACACAATATTATATTATAATCTGGTAAACTAAGATTTTACTATGAAATACTTAGGAAAACATCCACATTAATGTTTGAAATCATTAAAATCTTGAAAACATATTATAAGAACAGAAACTAGATACTTCAAGCTTTCCAACGAGTCATCAAATGTCCAAAATGGGATTATACACAAATTTAAATAAATCTTAAAATCTCACATCAATAAAACAATTAAACATTAAAAATGTGACATAAGGGTAAGTCATAACATATGGACATAAATATTGATTAAATGAGTTGGTATTAAGTGTGTGATCAAACAATGTGAAAAAAACCTAACTTTATAAAGATGAATCACAAGATTTTAGATGAACCAAGACAGAGTAAACTAGAGGATTACTATACATACAACAGGAGACTACCAAAGTCTAACTAAATGATCATAACTAATGAGATTGGGCCTTACAAAACCAATACTAGATGGAAGACAACCCACTTAAGGGTATACACTTAGGTGACTCCTTCACACCAAGTTGAAGATTGATTAATTAATTAACTAATAAATTGTAACGACCCGCCTAGCACAGGCCGTTACCGTACATACATACATACATTTCGTACTTACATTCTTAACATATACAGCGGAATTTTTTTTATACTGTGTACTCGCACACTTTCGTAAATACATACATAAGCATAATAGATATTTAATAAAGTTGTTCGGGTTTAAATAATAAACATAAATAAAACGTATAAAAATAACAATACGTGTGGCGGCTTGATTCCCACATTTCACAGTCCGCTAGGCCACGCCCCTCCATCTTGTATCAACAGTTGCTAGCAGGTTGTTTACCTACACATAGTCGTAAGACAATGAGCTTTCGCTCAGCTAGTACAACTATCCTATACCGCGACACAACAAAACATAACATATTTAAACAACACATCATAGCATAACGTACTTAACATAAATCATATCATGTTGTAACTTAACTTAGCATATGCATGAGTCATTTATGCTTCGTTATGCTTTCTTATTCATTCATAACTTTCTTATCTTAACTTATCTCATCTTATCTTATCTTATCTTATCTTATCTTATGGGCCCCATAACGTAAGTGTTCGTATCGGGCGCGCAACTATGAATTGGTTGGGGCGGCCAGTCCATTTCCAACTCAATCCATAGTCCAACCCGACCTAACGCGGGTCGGTACGACACAGGCAAGCTTGCTTGCCATCATAACTTTCATTGTTTCATACTTGTTCTTATTCTTATTAATTGGTGAACATGCATCGTGATGTATCACACAATTAAATCTTAATCGTATCTTAATCATACCATATCCTTAACATGACTTATATCTTAACATACTTCATAGTATATATTATAGCATACGTTCGTAGCATACATTCATAACACACGTTCATAGCATACATTCATAGCATATATTCATAACATTTCATAACACATAGCATGTTGCATAACATTTCATAGCACATAGCACACTTCATATAACATTTATCAAACATACTTAGACAAGTATACACAACAAAGCTTATGCTGTAGGCGGAGTTGTACTTATCTTGTTTGTGTTCACTGTGTCTGATATTGAACTGAATCCCGTCAGGACACTGTCTCGTACTATATTCTGTTATCCAATAAAAGTAAGAGTTAGAAATGTTAGTAGTGTAACCAACACTCTTATATAACCTTAGTTATATGCCCTTACTTAATCTTACGTCATCCTACTTGGTTACATTAAGTAACCTTAGGGTTTAAATCTACCCTAATCAGATTGTTTTTAACTTTAGGTTTTAAAATCCCGTTTTTAGAAAAACCATATATTTTTACATATAAAAATCCTTTGTTTTAGCTTGAAAATTTAAAATCTTAAAATAGTATTTGTAAAAATTATTGACTGTTGGAAACTGCCTTTGGAACAGTTTCACATTGTCAATTATCAGTGTATGTGCAGAATTATTCTTTTTCTGCACTGTTTCTAGAAATCCTATACATGAATTCCCTATTTCCTGTACAGTTTTAGAAATCCAATTCCATTTACAAATCAAAGCCAAATTTGAAAAAGTGTTCTTCACGAAAGTTTTAACTTTCGAAAACCCTACAACTTTCATGTTTTGAGGAAAACCCAGTTCGGTTATTAACATACTCATATTTTCTGTTGAATCGTCATGGCCGTGCATGGATCCTGAGCATGGTCAGACTCGGGTTTTAGTGAAAATCGAGGCCGTTGGAGCCTCATTTTGTGAAAACCGTCTGTGCTACCCCCCTAGGAAAAACCTTACTCTACAATTTTTATGTTTTAGGTTTTGTCCAATTCGGCCTCTAAGGGCCTCAAAATTTGATTTTCCAGAAACTGGCCAGTTTCCACCCGAAATGGCAGTTTTTGGTTTAAACTTCGTTTTACGCCCTAGTTCGTGTATTCTAACCTCAACCGTTCACATCAGGAGCCTAAGACCAATCATGCAGCGCATTTCTAACGTCCAATTTCATCATGCAAATCAACATTAGCATCATGTATCAATCATATAAAACCCTAGCCATACAAATAAACACTTAGCATACAAATTTGAAACCACCAAACCAAAACCCTAATAAATCAAGCACATACCCTAAAATTTCAACCTAGGGCAGAATTGAAAGTGAGCTTATGCTCATTACAAACCATGCTTGAAATACATTTAAATTTCCCAATTGAAATTTAAATGAAAACTTAAGGGTTTAAGGGATTTATACCTCACTTTAGGTCAAGGGTTTGGCTTGGCCTTTCTTCCCCTTTTTCCTCCACCAACAGCCGGCCTCTAGGTCAGTTGGTCCCCAAACTTGCTGCCTTTCTTGCCCTAGAATCCGGTCACCAAATATGCTACGAAACCTGGCTACAAAAGCTCCAAAAATCCAGCCACCACTTGGCTTTTCCTTCCTTGTTCTTCCTTCCCTTCAACCGGCCTCTTGGCCTCCAATGGGTACCAAACTTTTTGGGCACTTGGTTGATGTTCCAAATTGAAGATCCGGTTACTCAAAACCCTAAATCCCCCTTAAGTTTAATTTTTTTTCTCTTGCTTTTCTCTTGCTCCCCACAACCGGCCTTATCTTCAAAAATGGTTTCCAAATTTTTTTTTTCAAACTTTTTGCTTGCTCTCCAACAAGAAACCGACCCCCACACTCCTATTTTCTCTTGATATTGGCTTGAATTTCTTCCTTTCCCTCTTCCTCAAGTTCGGTTTTGGGTGAGTGGAAATTTTGGCATAATCTAGTTAGGATTTTCTAATTTTTTGTGACCATGAGTTCACCTATTTATAGGTGAAGATGAAATCTTGTAAATTGCAATTTGACCCTTGAAAAAGCAAGGATTTGCACATTGGGGGGGGGGGGGGGGGGGGGGGTTATATGGCCGGCCAAGGGTGGCTCTAGAATCCTCAAATTCTTTCCAAATTTTCTTAATTAATGAATTATAATGTCATTAATAAAAGGTAAGATGAGGTAAGCCACCTTTAGGTGTGTTTGGCTCTTTTTCTTATTGTGCAGCCCATTTTTAAGTTAACATAGGTGTTTCCAATAATGGATTCACTTATACACAGTATTGGTTCACTGAACTACAGTCCAAAATTCATCTGTGTAAAAACGAACTGTATAAAAATTTTCTTATAACTTGGAACCACTTGGCCCAAGATATTCTAATTAATGTGCTTGATTTTTCTATGGTGGTTTGAATCCTAAACATATCATTTTATTCGTAAAAACGGCTCTATACAATATAATTTCTATACTACGGATTATTTTATCGTACAGTCTTTTCTTTGACTTTTTGGGGTCAACCTTTGGCTTTCTCGTCCACCATTGACTTTCTTGTCAACCGTTGACTTCCTTGTCCAGATTTGACTCCTGTGGTCAACAGTTGACTTTTTGGTCAACCGTCGATGTTTTTTGGTCAAACTTTGACCAACATAAAATTTTTGGCAATTTTACTCCTTTTTACCTAAAAGGTCGTTTGCTTGACAAAGAAATCATTTTCGAACCTTATAAAGTCATAAAAACTCACAAAACATAATAAAAACCTTTAACTGGGCTTTTTCCATAAATACCTGCATGGTTCGTATAATTCCTTAAAACAGAAGAAATCGTAATGTTACAGAAAACTAGTTATTACATAAATATATAACAAAATGTAATTATGCAAAAAAAAAAAGTTAATTAGTAATTAAGTAAGTAATTAATTAATTTATTATAAGAGCTAATAAGTGATTATTAATTATGTAAACAAGATTTGGTGAGTAATTACATAACTAAAATGCATGATTAATTAGAGATTAATTAATAATTAATAACTAACATAATTATTAATTAAAAATGAGAAAGAGTGTTTAAAGAACATAATTAATTATTGAGGATATAATTATTAATTAATTATGTAATTAATTTATCATTTCCTAATCAAGTAATAATTAAGGATTACCTAATTAATTAATTAATTAATTAGTTAGTTAATTAATTAATTGGTTAGTTAATTAATTAATTAGTTAGTTAGTTAATTAATTAATTAATTAATCAATTAAATTAAATTAAATTAAAGATAATTAGTAGAATTTTATTTTACACTTAATAATTAATAGGAATTAATTATTAAGGTTAGTAATGATGCAAGTAAATTAAATTCACCTTAATTTATAAAACAAAGTAAATACTATGTATATTTATATATAATCATGATTCACTCTAATGACAAAGTATTGTTTAATCAGGACATTTTCCCGAATTTATGTAGTAAGAGTTACAATTCCCGAAGTTTAAGCACATAAGATAAGTAAGTACAAATTTCACCTACAGTATAGAACAAAATGTTTTTTCTTTATTGATGTTCTATATTTTCTATTATTTCCCTTGATGATTTGATGAGTATATGAGTTATATGTGTTGCTTTGATTCATGCATAATTTCTCTTTTGACTGACATGACCGACATGACCGACATGCCTCACGGATATTTATGTCATAATGATAGATGCATAGGAAAGATAGGATTAAGTGTCGTACCAACCTCTAATTAGTGAGAGCATAGGATAAGAATGAAAGTTATAAGTTATGATGATGCAACACACATTCAACAAGTTTCCCTTTCTTAATCAATTTGGTGCAGCGGAATAGGTGTTTCAAACGAAACAATTAATAACTCAAATTGAAGGAAAAAAAGATTGATAATAATTCTAAAAAATATTATTGAGATTGTCCTAATTGAATTCAAATCAGAAACTTAAATAAAGTGCATGATACTAGAATAGGAAACTAACTTTAAGACGCAATCAGGTAACTTAGACAATAGTTCTAACAAAATAGGAGACTAATAATAAGAATGGGAAACTAATTAAGAAAGGGAAACTTGTTGAATGTGTGCTGTATCATATGATCTTGGAGATTGTTGGAGGGTGGTCGCTCCCCCAACTCCCTATTGATTGCGCACATATGATTACGACATAGGGGTCCTTAAATAGAAAAGATATATATACATATATAATACATCATAATTTAACACATATAGATTACATGTATTTTGAACATTCATATTGTGACGTGTGATGATATGATCTATGAAAATATTTTGTGAGATATAGTTTGTGCTTACTGAGTGAAAGCTCATATGTGTGTGTTTGTGCTTTAGATAACACGGGTAAGTAGTCCGGCACTTAGATGTTTTCTGAGCTGGCAAAGCAGTACGTAGGCGATGAAGGAATGAAGTGAGATACCACCACGAATTTAATTTCCGCATTTAGACGTCCTAAATTATTTTGTATCGATTATGTTTTTAATATTTCGGAACTACTAAACTAGTTGGAGTACTTAAAGACTTTAAGGTCTTTAACTCGTATGACGTTATAGCTTTTTAAATACAATCTAAGCACGAATTTGAATATGATATTTATTATTTAGAAATTTTAATTTCCTTAGTTAAAATTTTAGTTTATTAAACTCTTCAAGTACAAGTATGATCTGAATGTTAAAAAAAAAAAAAAAAAAAAAGTTATGCATTTTTTGAAATCAAACATGAACAAGTATTAAGATTATATTAACTAAGAATAAGTAAGTTAGTTAATGGTCCAAAAAGTAAGGTCATTACTGTAAGAAACCGAAATTGTGATCAACCTATGATTTCCTTAGAGTAAAGGAAAATCCAAGTCTGAATCTTGTATGTCGATAAGAAGCTCATGATCTGCGTTGAATATCAATATATGTTTGAGTTCTTCTTTAATTAGCTACGAGACTCAATAATAGTTTGCTTAAGTCAAGCATGAGGCCTTTTGAGAAAAAGGACAAAATAGGAATTTATGATTTTTATCCCGATTAAAGTTTAACCAGGTTGACTTTAAGTTTGACTGAGATGGTACTGTAGTGTAATTAACAGTATGTCAATTATATTACGAAAAATCGTCATTACGAACAAATGAGCAAGAATAAGCTATGAGACCACCCTAGAAAAATCAAGCACAGTATTTAGGGCAATATGGACTAAATAGTTTCAAGTCCTAAGAAAATCCTATACGCAGTCCAATTTTACGCAGATGAATTCTAGACTGTAGTCCAGTATGGAAATACTATTTTTGGTGAAAAACAGTATTGATATTATTTAAGTTAGTAAGGAAATGGACTGCATAATTATATTAAGGGATTTTTGGAATCAAGTGGATAATTATGCATGAATTGGAAGCCAAGTGGCTCTATCCTAGCCAACCACCTCACATGGACTAAATTACAAATATTTTATCCTTAGGGACCAAAGTGCAATTTCAAGAAAAAGTGAGGTAAGCATGATGATGTCATGATGATGTAAGCACGATGTAAGCATGATGATGTAAGCATGATGCAAGCTTGATGATGTCATGATTATGTAAGCAAGATAATTTCCTTGCTCTCCAAGTAGATGGCCGGCCACCTAAGAGGGGTATATGGGCAAATATTTTGCACTCAAGGGCTAATGGGCGAATATTTTTCTCTTAAGGGCTATTATGCAATTTTTAGATTAAAAATAAATCCAAAAATTTAATTATTTATCACCTATAAATAGGTGATGGGGGGGCTCATTTTGTTCACAAAAATGAGAAAACACCCCAAACCATGCCAAAATCTCTCCTCACTCTCTCCCTCCCCTAGAAACCGTAAAAAAAAAGTAGAGAGAAAAAAAAATGTGAGGGTCGGTTTTTGTAGAAGGAAGCAAGGAGGAAAATTTTCCCAGCCAAAGGGTAGATCCATTTTCTTGGATCTTGAGGTAATACTCTTCATCCTCTAGCTCTCTATTTTAGCTTGATTCAAGATTTATGTGTAAAATCTTAGATTTGTGCTTGATTAGAGGTTTGGTGGTTTTGATTTGTAGTTTAATGTATGTTAGGTGATGTATGAATGCCTAGAATATGTTTGTTATATGTCCCCACACACTCAAGAGGTTGTATGGTGTGTTTGATTATGTGATATTGATGTATAAGGTAAGAAGGATTAGAGAAATACCCTAAAAACCCTAGTTGGTAAAATTTACCAAATGGGTTTGCATGTATGATTTTATGGATAAAAAGTGAATGCATGGCAATGAAAACGTTAGTAAGACGCTGCATGATTGATGTAGGCTCACGGTTTTAACCGTTTGAGGTAGTGTGCGCGTAATTTTACGTAAGAACCAAGTTAAACAAAAACTGCCATTCTCGGGTCAAGACTGGGCAGTAATCTAGAAATGGAAATTTGAGGCCCTTATTAGAGGCCGAATTTGAAGAAAGTTAAAACTACAAAGTTGTAGGAAATGGAAAATCCTAGAGGGTAAAGTGGACGGTTTTTAAAAATAAGCCTCCAAAGGCCTCTGTTTTTATAGAAATCCGAGCCTGATTGGCCAGACCCATTGTGCATGGCCAGGCAGGTTCAATAAGAAAAATGAACAGGTTAAAGGCAGATTTGGTTTTTAAGAAAAACATGAAAGTTGTAGTATTATTCGAGGTCTACAACTTTCATGAAGGAATCTTTTCCTAATTCCAAACAGATTTTAAAGTAAAACCAGATTCCAAAAACTGTTCAGGGGTAGGAAATTCCTGCACAGGATTTTCAGAAAAACAATGCAAAAACAGGATTTCCTATAAATGAACTAACAACCGGACTTATGAACTGTTTTTAAAGAGCTTATGTTTTCACAAAAGATTTTAAGAAAAAAAAAAAAAAAACTTGACAAAGTATGTCAAGAAATGGACAAGTAAATGAACCAAAGGAGTTTTTATAAAAAAAAAACATGGTAATGAAAAGACAATCCGTTAGTAAATGGATAGAATACCCGAACTATTTGGGTTAGGCCTCACCCCCGAGGTTACCAATAGTAACCTAATGGGGTACGAATCAAAAGCAATCGGGCTTGGACCCGAAGATATGAATAGTAATTTAGTACTATTCACATATGTATGGATTTGGCACCCATGGCTACCCTTGGTAACCTAACCAGACATTGATTAAGTATGATGGGCCATAGGCCCTAGGGTTACAGATAGTAACACAATCAGTTATCATAAGGAGATAGAGGGGACATATAACTAGGCTATCTAAGGATGTTGGTTTGGATACCAATATTTAGTATTATGATTGAGAATAAGTTAGAAAAATTATTATCTTACGTTCTTTCTGGAAACAGGGAGTTAACCTGTTGTTGCGTTCGATAGGAGCAACATATCCAGAATATAGTCAGCAAGTAAGTACAACTCCGCCTACAGCATGAACAAAACATTTTTGTTACATGACATGTTTATCAAGAAATCATGAATTGATTTACATGATTTACATATGTTATATGTTATGGTACTTTATGTTATGATGGTTTATGCTATGATGTTTATGCTATGATGCTTATGTTATGGTGCTTTATGTTATGATAGTTTATGCTATGATGTTTATGCTATGATGCTTATGTTATGGTGTTTTATGTAATGATGTTTTATGTTACGGTTTGTTATATGTGTTGTTATCGTGACATCATGAAGCATGTTCACGAATATTAAATCACAGAGTAAGAATAACTTTTTAAGTCATAAGATAAGATAAAACAAGTTAATGTTATTGTGTCATACTGACTTGCCACGAGGGCGGGTTTAAATGGTTTAGTCTATAGTTTGAGTTGAATTGGATTGGCTGCCCCAATCATTCCATGTTAAACGGTTTGTTTCATGGTTTGAGTTGGAATGGACTGGCCGCCTCCAACCACTCCATGGATATGTACCACGGTATGTGCACGCATGATATGTAAGGGAACAGAACCAAGTTAATATATGAAAGCATAATCGGTTCATGCATTCTTGCACTTAAAATGTTTTGCGGATTGAATATTGTACTTACTGGGCTTAAGCTCATTACTTATGTTCATGCTGTAGGTAAGCAACCTACCGGCAATTGCGTGATGCAAGATTGTGGAGTGATGGCGCTGCGGACTGTGAAATGTGGGATGGACACCATCACGGATTTTAGAAAATATGTTTTGTAAATTATGTTGTATTATGTTATATGTTACGTTATGTTATAATGAAGTATGGTATGGATAAGGAAAAGTTTCAAGTATGTATGGCAAGCAAGTTACCTCGTGGCATACGACCTGCACTAGGTCGGGTTTGGACCACGATTTGAATATGATAGCTTTCATATAAGGTGTGAAAGCTCGGTACTTAAGTAAGTACCTATGAATAAGTATGAGAATAAGTATGAGTATAAGTATGAGACTAAGTCAAGTTTAAGTTTATGTTTAAAATAAAGTTTATAAAAAAGAAAAAAAAATTTACTCTGGAATTTTCAGTAAGTTTAAAGTATTTGAATAGAATTAAGTAAGTTAAGTAAGCACGGAAGTCACGGCCCTACATAGCGTAGGTCGGGGTCGTGATAATTACATGGTTGGAAGACAAGAAAAATTTCAAAATCTCAAACTAGATCCGCCGTCCATAGAGGCAAGTTGGGCAGGGTGGGAGTGGGTGGGGGCCGGTGGGGGTTGATGGTGTGGTGGGTGGGTAGAGATTTTAATCTCCGTTTATCTAACCTTTTTTTGTGAACTTTTTTATTTATGGAAACAAATTTGGAACTTCAATTCAATTGATCAACTTTTTATAATAGGACTTTGAATTAAAAACAAAATCAATTATTATTGCATATTATAATATCTATGAAAATTAATTCAAAAAACAATTAGACTACTAGTTCATATTCCATAGCATTTGCATTTGTGGAAGTGGATAATATTAAGGAGAATAAAATTAATGCAACGGTTTAAAGGAAAAAAGAAGTGGTTTTTGGGTGGGTGATGACTACGTATATTTACAGTCTACATGTGCTTGTTGAGAGTTGAGAGAACCCACAGACAAAGGTATGAGTGTGAGAGAGAGGGAGAGATATTTCGATGTGTATGTGTGTGTATATATAAAGAAAGAGAAGCCAATATACATTGATTACATTGATTATAGAGGAGAGACTAGAGAGTGAAGAAAAATCAAAATTTTGAAAATTGATAAGCCACATTTTTTTAACTTTCTAATTTCATGCGAATTAAAAAGGGAAAAGAAAAGTTTATAAAAGGAAGTCAAAGAGTTTTCTTCAAAGGAAATACAATAACCATATTCATTATTAAAAATAAATAAATAAATGGTGGGTAACCCGCAAGTACAAAACTGAAACCTGTCCCCGTCCGCGAGAGATGGTGGGCGGGTAGAAAAACCGCCCAAAACAAGCGGGTAATAACATGAACCTGTTGTTATGGGTGGGGCGGGCACGGTTTAACTGGTTTGGATGGGTTAGCAGGCTTGGCGCACCGCAAAATTAGTAGTCAAAAAGGGAACGAATGAAAAAAATAAGACTTGACATCAATAAGTATAGGAGTACGTCTAAGAATCGAAATGTGACTAGAAGTTCTCCTAATTGTAGTTGGCTTATGAGTATAAATTCAGTAACGGGTCCGTGATTTGATTTTAGTGGGGACACAGATAAAGAAAAAAAAAACTAGAATTCTAATTTATCGAATCCAAGACTTAATTCATTAAAACAACTAATATATCCACTAAATTCATATTATAGTAGTAAATTTTATATTAAATAATACGTCTACTCATTATTTGATTGATAAACATAAATTCAATCTTATAATTAAGCTTGCTGATGATTATTTATGAAATAAACTTTTGATAAAACAATAAGAGGAAAATGTTTTCAGAAGTATAGTGAACGAAAAAAAAAAAATTAAAGTGAGAATCAGGAAGGCGAGAAAGAACAAAAAAGAAAAAGAAACAAATCTAATACGTAAAATTCTGATAACTAGATATTTTGAACTAGGGTGAGAGAAATAAATAAATAAATAAATAGTAATTAATACATTGAGAGGGTTAATGGAAAATCTTCAAGAAGAAAGAAAAAAGAAAAAGGCTTGATATATTGTCTTTATGTACAGTCTCGTGATGAACGCCCTCATTGATTTTTTTTTTTTAAGAATTATATACACACACAGAGAGAGAGAGAGAGAGAGAGAGAGAGAGATTGACCGTATTTGGAGAATAGAAGTAATGGGGGCACCGGTTGAAGGCACACAGATTCCCAATAAAAAAAATGGCAAAGACATTAATATATATATATGTGTGTGTATATATATATGTGTGTGTGTGTGTGTGTGTGTGTGTGTGTGTGTGGATCCGTGCATATTCAAACCCTAATAGTCTCTTTATAAATTAAAACGTAACGCTTCTTGGAATTCATTAGCTTTTTCACGTCTCTTCTATTTCTCTTTCTCTTCTCTGAGTTCAAGACGCAAACCAACAGCAAATTATAATGGCTCGCTACAATCTGGAGTACTATGATTGGGGTCTAAACAACTACGTCGATTTGATGGCCACAGAGAGAAATGTTTACATCACAGCAAAGAACAGGAACTGCTGTAACGACCCAAACCTTTCTTCGACTAGTTTTCGCTTTTCGTTTGTAGTCTTTCATAGAACACGTTCAGACACTGATCCCATGAGTTATTCCCGAATCCACTCTTCTTACTTGTGCATCCATTTCCCGTTCGAAAGCTTAGCATCTGCTGGTGAAGCGAAGGCCGTGGTCGAGAGAATGCTCGGCGCATCCAACCCGGAATTCCCCTTCTACATTGTTGATCAACGGAGCGGTCAGATCTGCTAATTTGGAAGGAGCTTCCTGCCAATGATGATGGCTCATCGTCATCGGCAGTAGAACCTGCAGTGCCGTTGGAATGCTTTGACGATGTAATAACGAGGATCTCGGAAGCTGCCACACGCATTGCCCGCGGAGCATCTGAGTCCGGCCGTAATGTGGCTCAGATGCTCATCAAGATTGATAAGCGCACGGTCATCCCGCATCACAAATTTGAGGTTGTAAGGATATTGAATCATAACTATGATGATGATTTGGAGCAGAGTTTTGAGGAGTAGGCTATGGCGTTTGGATCAGTGCCGGCGGCTAAATCAGTTGTCGAGGCATTGGCGAAGTTCAAATACGAGGGAAGTAGTGATCAAGATTATGAAGATGAGTCGAAGTTGATCGAGACGTGTGTGATATGCATGGAAGAGGTGATAATTGGGTCCCACCTCATTCGCATGCCTTGCTCCCATATTTTTCATGAGGATTGCATTTCACCGTGGCTACATCAGAATCATACTTGTCCACTCTGTCGTCACAAATTGCCTAGCCAGTGAGGTTTCTATTTTTATTGGTAGCTTTATTATGATTTCTACATAAAATATACTTTGACTTGTTTGATTTGATATCATATACTTTTGTTCCCTTGCACATTTTTCTTAATTAAATTGGCACCATTGAATTTTTTTATTAGTAGATCCATTGAGGACTGCTAGTTGTTCATTAAGAATTTATAGTTTTTATTTTATTTTATTGCGGAATGGAACCTATACAAACTTGATAATCAAAGGCTCTAATTTAATGCAAGAACATTTCATGCAAAAAGTGATTTTGAATATTAAATCACCAAAGAACAAAACAGAACAAGCAACAAAAGGGATAAACAATGGCAAAGGTTGCATAAGGCAGAGTAATAGGGACAGTAACACAAAGTCAAATTTGTGATTTACGGGAATGCTTTTAATTGTATATATTTTCTCTAATTATTGTTTCCTAATTATGTAATTTCCATTTATATTAGGAGATGCACTTATTTAAATTGTACTATTTATATCAATGAAATACTGTCATTCATAAAAATCCTTCTTTTTATTTCTTATATGGTATGAGAGCATGCATGAAGAGATAATGGGAAACTTTTGTGAAAGTAGAGACCATGATTTAGAGTACAGTGTAAGTACCGCAATAACCGTTTGACTGCCTACCAATGTCCGGTTGAACGCCAATCTTCAGAGGGCATTATAGGGAAAGTAACACAATCAAATTTGTGATTTACGGTAATGTTTTTAATTATATATATTTTACGAAGACGTCGCCACCTGAAAATTCATAAGAAAGTTTTCTGCTTAAAATCTCAGCCAAAATAATATATATATATATATATATATATATATACATATATATAAAAATGTTAAAACATGTAGGCTACAACCCAAAGTAGACTAGATTATGCCAAAGCTACAACTGAGAAATATTGGTTATTACATACGATTCCACGAAACAACATCCTTCCTCGGAACATTATTAAACACTCTCTTGCGTCTTGCCTGCTTCCAAATCCTCAGAACTCGAATACCCATATAACTTAGAGTTCCATGGAAACCACATTCTTTTTTTTTTTTTTTTTTTTAGGCATTTCATCAAACACCTTCCCTACAGTCTTCATGTCTGTCAGTTTCCGATAGAACTCCAGAAGCATTAATAGAATTCGAGGTACGAAAATGATTTCGAGCTGGTTAAGACCGTTTGTGATGATTGGTGAGTGAATTTGATTTAGCTGGTTAAGAATAATAAAGATAGAAATATAATACTAAGCAAGGATTTGGTCGTCTGATCAATAATTAACAAAAATGTTTGTTGTTTTAACTTTAAAAGTTTAAGATGTCATTGTCGTTTTTCAAATAATGTTGATTCTATACTTTATTGTCGATCCGAAAAAAATCTATTGTCGTACAAATAACTTGTGAAACAAATTGTCGTTTGCAGTTGTGTTGTCGTACTTGAAGTTATATGTTTTGTTGTTTTTTTAACTTTTTATGCGCTAATGTCGTTTCCGTCTTTAGCATTGTCGTTTCTACACTGACGTGGGTTCTCCCACTGAATGTCGTTTCCAAAAGCATCAATTTTATGAGATCTTATCATTTTCAAATGCATGGTCCTTGCTCATGAATAGACATTTATGTTTATATACTGTCGTGTCATTCAGATATGTTGTCGTTTTTGAAACTCCTTTTAGTTTTTAGAGCTATGTATTTTTTTTAATGGGATTATTATAAGTTTTTAACTTTTAGAAAAATAAAATGAAAATTTTTTTTAAAACTTTTTAGAGGGGGTTATTTATAAATTTAAGTCAAATACATATATAAAAAGATAGATATTAAAAAATTGAGGGGGCTCAACTTCTCTTTTTGGACCTTTGTGCCTACGTATCTCTGTGTGTATTTATATATTATGAAGTTTACCTAAAACTACAAATATATATATATATATATATATATATATAAATCTTCTAAATTAATCAAAATAGATTTTTAAAATTGAAATAAGTAGAGTTAAATGAAAAAACTCTATATAAGGACTTGGTGGAAAATTTACCATCAAATTTAGTATATAACAAATTTGGCATGTAAATAACATTTTATTAGAGAACGCTTTTTCACCTAAATGCTAAAGTTTATTATTGGCACATCAATTTAGCACTCAATCAAAGACGGTCTAGTAGTAAGTTTAAGGAGTAATTTTGATCCGTTCGAAGTTGTATGGGCAATGTAAAACATTACCTATCCTTCAACAATAAATTTGATATTAAATAGACGAAACCTGATGAATATCAAGGTGGCTTCAACTGTTCAACATCTGCTTAAATATGTTTTAGCTGGACGTGACTCTCTCTCTCTCTCTCTGTCTTGAAATGTGCTTTTTTTTTTTTGGGTTTTGTCGGATTTGTTAGTAATTAATTTGTTTCCTTCTAGTTTTTTGCTTAAAATTTGCTTATTCATACTCTTCAGTTTTTTATTTTTTATTTTTAACAATATCAAAGTGAAGAAATGACATTGATATAAAAGTCGAGGAAAATCAAACATCATGATGATGAAAAAACACAGAAAAATAAAAATAAAAAGAAAAGCATGCGCGAGAAGCTTAATTCCTTTTATACAAACCACTACATAATTTCATTCCTCCGTAGAAATTAGTGATGAAGCCCAGAAAATCACCCAAAAAAATAACACTAAATCAGACAAAAGAACTGTTAAGAGCAAAGCACATACGACTCCATAATCCAAGACAAATTCCAAAACCTAATTGGAGTACCATAAAAAGTTGGTATAAAAAACACCTAATAAAAAGGGAAATGCAAACAACAAAATCCACCAACTTATTACAGAACAACTCCGTTTTTGTTTTGCTCATGTTGCTTCTCGTACAATGTCTTCAACTCTCGGACTTCCCTCTCCAACCTGTCCAATTTTGCATGCAATTCTTTCACGTACTTAGAAAGATCATCGGACTTGTTCACATCATCCAGTAGTGGTGTTGTTCCAGTTACGAGGCCATAAGCTAAACCCCCACCTGCAAAATTACAAATAAAATAAAATAAAATGTAAAGTTCGAATCCACTCATTAAAAAAAAAAAAAAAAAACAAGCAGCTTGAAATTTTTAGACAAAATTATAACCTGGGATAAACTTGAGCAACTCTGGTGCAACCTTCTTGGCGACTTTGGACCGGGTTTCCTCGTCGTTGACGAACCGGTCGATTGCCTCGCCGACGTTTTTGTGGAGGATGGCATGCCATTGGGCAATCTCGGACCGAGTTTCTTTGTTCATTGCCACAAAACAAAGTCGGTAAATGGTAGCTTAATTTTCTTTGCAATTTGCCCTTCCTTTTATAAGAGACAAAAGCGAGGGAAGGTGTAGAAAGAAACTCTTCGTCTTCTGTACTATCGCATGCCTACATTGCTTTGGTTATCGGAACCAAAACCAATAATGGATGAGGTAGGTTCAAAGCGTGGTTTCATACCTCTCTTCCCAAGAAAATTAGTATTATTCCATTTCTGGTCATTTAAGATACCTTTAGAAGTAATTTGTATTTATATTCTATAATCCATATGTATAATCTATCTATAACTTTATTATGAAAGAGGGTTGTCTATCTAACACTACTCAAAAATTTGGTCTCTCTATTTTGTCTTTTTGTGCAATTTTTTTTTTTTTTGGTTGAGTTGCTTACCTCTTTATTTGTTTTATTTTTTGTTTTTACTTTTTCTACCTAAAAGTTTATTTAAAATACTTTTCATTTTTCAATTTGTACATATGTAAAATATTTTTTTTTTCAAATATATCTCAACAAATTTTTTTCTTACAATTCTTCAACTTATTATGTTCAATTTTAATCATTGGTTACATAATTTTGTTAACCTCTTTCGGAGACAATAAATAAATTAAGAAAAGATATTGATTTCTTCAAAAAACAAATGCAACATCTAATAATTCTTTAAAAAAAATTAGCATTTGTATATATAATTTTTTTAAAAAAATCAACACATTAAATCCATACGTATGAAGCACATACCTAAAAACTAGTATAACAATAAATAAGAGTGCGTTGAATTAGGGATATCTTGTACTAATCTTGAAATGTTTTTTGTTTTCATTTTTTATGTGGTATATCCTTGAAGATTACGACTAATTAAAAAATGCCCCTGAACAATAAACTATTATTATTTGTTCCCCGATTTTGTAAAACTGTTACAAATGCCCCCAACTTGTAAAAATCAAAAAAAAAAAAAAAAAAAAAAATATTATCCTTATTCAAATCTAATTCGTTTTATTGTAAAAGAACTATAAAAAACGCAGACTAAGCCATCCATAAATTAATCGTTAATTTTCGCCATTTATATATTCTGACTATTTGTCAAGAAACCTAAGTAGTCAAAGTCCCTCAAGTCAACACCTCAAACACACCTTCTACAACAGCATCGCCACCCCGGTCGACATCCCACCCACGACAACTCCCAGCCCTCCAAGCTCACTCCATCAATTTAAGGTTTTCACCAATTTTGATACTTATTAAAAATAATATTTTAGTTTAATAATTAGGGTTTTATTTCAAGATATCTATCATTTACTTTTAATGACGTGCCACATCAGCAAAAAAACTTTAACTTTAAAGACGGAATAAACATTTTGACTAGTTTTATATTTAACAATGAGCATTTTGAATGGTATTGCAAAATCAGAGGCAAAATGACAAACAAACAAAAAAAAAAAAGTGTATTGCTTAGGGGCATTAACTTTAACCAAACTAATCTTTAATTTTATAGATGGAAGCAAACGGAATGGGGAGTTTTGACCCATTTTGTATAAAACAGGGACGTTTTGAACGGTTTTACTAAATCATGGGGCAAAATGAAAAAGGTTGTATAATTCAGGGGACATTTATAAAAATATTCCTTAATTTCTTTTTATTTTTTTGAATGTGTCTTTGTAGATGACATATTATTGAAGGCAATTTAGGTCTTGCTTGAATTGGACCTATAAGAACAAAACTCTCTCACATACGGGATGGTTATTCTTGGTTTATCATAAAAAGAGAGAGCTTCATTGATCCTCGGCCAGCATTAATCGAATGTAACCTGTGAGTCACATAATGTAAGAATATCGTAAAAAATTCAACCTTTCTTCTGATTGGGGTCAAATGCAAATGATTTGAAGTTTGAGAGGTCAACAACTAATTTCAAGGCGAGTAAACAATTGAGAGGAAATTAAATAAATAATTTCCTTGATAAATTTCGAGGAAATTAAGGAACAAAAATTTATAAGATCCAGAAAGAGTGCTATGCTTATACTTATCACAGCTATATTCTTAGGAAGGATATAATCTGTAAATTAAGCACATTCTAAATTGAGGGCCCCAAATTGGATTGAAATATGAATTTATGTTCTCTAGATATTTTTCAGACTGTGTCATATCATGTAAACATTTCACTGATTTAAATGCATAGTAACCAAGTTATGACAATTGAGAAAAACTAAGGATATATTACACCTTTTCTCCCGAACTTTAGACATTATCACAAAATGCCTCCTGAACTTCAATTTGTAATATTCTTTCTTCCTGAACTTTGAAAAAATTTGTGAATTTTCCCTCTCAATTAAATTTTTGATAAAAGAATGCACATAACACTCGTTGAAAATATGAGATGGGGGTATTAAGTATAAAATTATATAATGATATACATTGGCAGCACTTCAAGCACCCATTACCCTTATTAAGTAATAATTACGAAGTTATATCTAAGAGAGAATTATGGGATAAAATGGAAATTAGCCTTTACTCTTTTAACTCAATTATAAGCTTTTCTCATTTAATATATGCAATTTATGCTTCCAACGAGTACCATGTGTATGTTTTAGTAAAAAATTTAATTGAGGGGGAAATTCGATAACGTTTCTAAAGTTCAAGGGAAAGAAGGTTACAAATTGAAGTTCATAAGACATTTTGTGAAAAGGCCTAAAATTTGAGGGGAAAATTGTAATTTGTCCAAAAATTAATTAATTGAGTTTTGTACCAACCTCACCTGGGTGAGGATCAGGATCTCCACGCAGGACAGATCATTAAGACCAATGGTCAAAGGCTGAGAGCGTGTCTGCATGGGTAGCTCCCCAATTCTCTCTTGTTGATCACGCGCACTAGGGTATGAACACTTGGGCCCATCGATCAGTATAAGATGTCCATACTAAAGCATAACAAGAATTTTCCCATAGTTTTATTGCTGTATATTCTTAAATGTGTTTTGCAAGATATGTTTGGACTTATTACTGAGCGAAAGCTCACCTAGTTCCTTAGGTAACCTTGTAAAGAGACCTATGTATTCGTGCCGCGGTAGATATGTGCGAGTACAGGCTGCGGATATTGCTGCATTTTATTCCGCTTTAGAAAGACTTAAATTATTTTGTAGTAAAGTTTTTCGGTCCAGCAGTTTGCTAGCACCACTTGTAGTAAGACGATACAAGTTTATGTTTGTATTAAGAGTACGTCTGGAAAGAAGACTTTATTGAAGCAGAAAAGGCTATAAAGCAGTGGTCACAGAGGGATCCACTTCCTCAACGTCAGAGTCATGAAAGAAAATAGAACCATTCGCAAGGCCAAAACCTAACACACTACAACTACGAGCAATACAATCAGCCAAACAATTAGAATGACGGGGGATGCAGCAATAGCAAATGACGGAGTTAGGATGGATAAGTTCCACGATTTGGTAAGAGTAGTTCACACTAGAGAGTCCCATCTGGATAACTTTTCTTAACGACACATTAACACATTAAAACTTGAATCAAAATGTACATACCAGATACACCTAATTAATTAAAGGGGAGAGGGAGCTGGAGCAAGAGTCGAATTATTGTTTTCATCACCGGAGACACGAACGTAAGCCAGCGTCTGAAAGAGGGAAATATATGCCAAGAAAACCGGCCAAAAGTTCACCGAAGGGCAAGCAGTCCGAACCATAATAAGCATCCTGGCCTTGAATGATCGACAAAAATTGTTGATGTCGTGAATTGGTTTGCTCAAGTAACAGTCATTGATGTCAAACTCAAGCTCCCTTGTGAGACTGTTCAAAAGATCGACTATTTCATCGTTGCCACCTTTCACTTGTTTGATAATCCCTGCATTGCAAAGAATGTCGTGTTGGAAAATAATTGAACATGTGGGCCTACATATGTAATTAAATGTGTATTATAGGCTATCTTAAAGTACAGCCCATTTAAAGTGGTCTAACTAAGGTTTATTTTTATTGGGCTTTGGGCATTAATTAAAGTATGGGTTTATTATGTGTAGAGGCCTAATTTCATATTTCTAATTTTATGATGGGCCAAAATAGAAATATGAAAAATATAACTACTGCAGTTATATTAAACGGTTATGGTCCCCAATTCATACGATACATTTTTTCTATTCTCTCTGACATCCTATCATTAGGAAGAATACAGAGATTTCTCTCTAAAGAAAATCGTATTGAATTGGAAGATCCATAACTCATAATCGTCTCCTTCCCATGGATCAAGGTATGCTTCCGCTTTCATTCTCTTGATGATTTGACATGGTGGATCTTGGATAAATTGGATTTTCTCCATTAAAGTTTAAGGTTTCTTATTCTAACAAGTGGTATCAGAGCATTCTCCATGTTAAACCATTAAGAATTAAGTTTTCTTTCTAAATTAGGTTTGGTTTTGTTGAATTTAAGAATGGTTATGGTTATGGTTATGGATTATTTGATTTTGTTTTTTTCAAAATTCCCGGATTCAACTTTTTGGAGAAATATTTATGAATTGAATATTGCTTGAAGTTTTGCATTTATGTTTTACGGTTTTTTGATTTTGAGAAAGAACAAGATGGTGGTGGCTGCACTTTTGCAGCAAAGGACGAAAAAAAAAATAAATTTGGTGTTGGCTGCCAATGGCCGGCGGCTGCAAAGAAGGAAGAAGAAGAAAAGAAAAGAAAATTAGGGTTTTTCTGGGCCTTGAGCCCAATTTCTTTTCTTTTGGGCAGGGCAGGGCTGGATTAGGATCCGGATTGGGTTGACCCGACCCGGTCCATCCCGACCCGGTCAATACAGGCAGTTGACCGTTGACTTTTACGTTGATCGTTGACTTTGACCATTGACCATCGGATTTAATTTTTTTTTTTTCATTTTTTTTTTCATTAAATTCAAATTTTGGTTTATTGGTTATATTTTTTGGATATTAATATTCTAAAATAGATTAATTGAGGCAACATGTTACCAAAGTAACCTCTCTTGTGTAGATTAATTTATTCAGAATATTAAGATGGTTGTGTGTGTGTGATTCATGCAGATATTGACCGGCCCAAAGGAAGGTTAATATTTGGAAGAATTGCATACACACCTGTGGTAATAGATACGTGACAATTGTAAGGTTTTCCATGTGAGCAATAAGTCGATCCAAAGAAAGACTTATCGCTTGACAGGATTTATTGTCAATATATGATTACTACACCAAGAGTACTACTTACAAGTTAATATTTCTGTCCAAAGACTAAATATTAATGTTGTGCTAGGTATCTTGTGATGGGGCCCACCATTATTTGAATTTATTGATTGTTTGATATGGATTCTTATGTGAACATGTAATTTTGCTTGTTTTGTTCTCTGTTCAGCTAGTGCATCTACTTCTACTATATCTGCTAATGTCAATTCCATCCCCATGCTAAATGGGACCAACTTCAAGGATTGGGAAGAGAACGTTATGATCGTTCTCGGGTGCATGGATCTAGACCTTGCGCTAAGGATTGAACGACCCGCTGACCTTACGGACAAAAGTTCCACTGAGGAAAAACAGGACATGGAAAGGTGGGATCGTTCAAATCGCATGTGTAACGACCCGCCTAGCACATGCCGTTTCCATACATACATACATACTGAACTTCTCGTATATACTTACATACTTACGAAAAACAGCGGAATTTTTTATTTATGGCATAAAATATGCAACATATAAACGTATCTTTATCAAACATATTTAACATAACATAAATACATAAGGAACAAAACGCGTAGCAGCTCGAACTCCCACATTTCACAGTTTGCCCCACCATGCCCTTCCGTCTTGCATCAACCATTGCTGATAGGTTGTTTACCTACAGCATAAACGTAAGACAGTGAGCTTTCGCTCAGCAAGTACAACTTACTATACCGCGACATAAACAAACATAATCTAACCTTACTTATTCTAACTTAACTTCTCATACATATCGTACCACTTCTTAACTTCATTCATCATAGCATAACATACACATCATAATGCATGGTCCATTTATGCTCGTATTATGCTTAATTCATTCTTCACTTACTTTCGTTACTTATCTTACTTATGGTCCCCTTACTTGAGTGTTCGTACCCGGTGCGCAACTATGGACTTACTCTTGCCATAGCTCAACCCGACCTCGGACGGGGGGCACGACACAGGCGACTTGCTTGCCATCTTACTTTCTTTTCATCTTATCGTGTCATACTTGATCTTATTATTCTTATAGGATTTCGTAAAGATGCTTCGTGTTCTCATACATACATGCTTCATATCTCCATCATCATAACATGACCTATCATACATCATGAACGTACCTTGACATAGCTTGCATCATAACTTGGCTTCACATAAAACATAGCTTAAACATATCATCAACACATCACTTCATACAATATATCACACATATAACAACCAATCTAACATACCACATGGCATACAGCAAAACATCGAATCACATAACAATGCAGCAATGCGGCATACATCCCTAGCATACATCTAACATACTTGACAGTATACATCACATACTTAGGCAAATATCAACACAAAGCCTATGCTGTAGGCGGAGTTGTACTTACCTCTCTTGCTATGTCCTGCGTAGTGTTGCTCCTTCTCTGAGTACAGCTACAGGTTCCCTCCTGCTTGTTGAAGGACATAGGTGAGGTTCTAATTAGTATTGTGGAAGGTTGGTGATCTAACGATCATGCCTACATAATCCTAGTTGTATGTCCCTGATACTAGATGTCCTACTGGGTTACAAATAGTAACTTAAAAAAAACAACCAAATATGGATTAGTTTTTAAGAGGTTTCGTTGGAAAATCTCATGTGCTAAACCTTTATACATACTGTTAGGGTTAGGTTATCTTTCTATCCTTGGGCTTTATTCTTGTCCATAATTATTGGGTTACCTTAATTAACCCTATATCTTAGCCCAATTTATTAATCTTGGTATCCTTTAGGGTTATCTTGACTAACCCTTAAGGTTAATTGTAGTCAAACTCTTGGTCAACCAAAGTCAACTTTTGATCAACTAAGGTCAACCCTATATGGGTCAAACTTGAGCTTTAGACTTTGGCCCAGTAACTCGGATATTACTTCCGGTTATTACCCGTAATCATCTTGCTTACCCAATTTGGTTTAAAAATCCATTTTCCATTTCTTTGGAAACTTGGATAAATTAACTTAAAAAAATATTTTACTTAACTCATAAAAATTCATATTCTTGAAATAGGTCTTTGTAAAAATCATTTAGGGCTGGAAACTGCCTTTGGAACAGTTTTCATAATCAAAACAGTGGTTTTGGAGAAAGATACAATTTTTACGAACTGTTTTTAGAAAATCCTGTGCAGGAATTTCCTGTTCCCTGCACAGTCTTTATAAAACCATGTCATTTTAAAGATCTATTCCGATTTTGAAAAAGTTTTCTTCACAAAAGTTCTAGCTCTCGAAAAATCCTAAAACTTTCATGTTTTACAAAAAATTTAATTCGGACTCTAACTGGTTCGTTTTGGCGTTTGAACCTACCTGCTCGAGCACAAATCCTGGGCACGGATCAGGCTCGGATTTTTATGAAAACGAAGGCCATTGGAGCCTTATTTTGGAAATCCGTCCATGTTGGCCTCTAGGAAAAATCATTCTCTACAACTTTTATGTTTTACGTTTTTCCCAATTCGGCCTCCAAAGGCCTCAAATTCCACTTTTTATAAAACTGGCAGTTCACATCCGAACTGGCAGTTTTTGTTCTCACATTCATTTTACGTCCTAATTCGCGCAAACTACCTCAACCGAACTCGCGGGAGCCTAGATAGCACACATGCAGCGTTTTCTAACGTCCCACATGAACCAACATGCAACTCAAACGCGCCCATGCAAACCAAAAACCGAACTGTCCTAGCCTAGGTTTGCATGGTTCTAGGTTGTCTCATCATTCCATTTATTCACATACCATTCCATAATCAAAACTAACAACCTAACATGCACTTCTAGAACCGGCTTACACATAAAAACAGGGGACATACAATCCATCATTCATCTAGCATGCATCCTAACATTCAATCATAAGCATAAAATTAAAGCTCATAACAAAATTAAACATCAAACCACCCTTAATACCTAAATCAAGCACCACACCTAACCAATCTAGGGCAAAGAAAACTTGAGCTTATGCTCTTACATTTTTCAACTTGAAATACAACTAAATTCCAAATTGAAAGCTCAATTGAAAAAGTTAGGGTTTAAAGAAAATACCTTGGCTCAAGACTAGGGTTTGGGCACCAAAAATTTCTCCTTCCTCCTAGGTCAACACAACCGGTTCTCACCCTAGCTAGGGGCACCAAAATTCTTTTGGTCACTTGGTTGGTTCACCACAAATCCGGCCACACCACTAAGCCTTCCCACTTCACTTTTTCTCTTCATTTCCCTTTCTCCCACAACCAGCCACTAGGCCAATGGATCTCAAAAATTTTCCAAACTTTTTCCTTGGCTTTCCACTCAAAATCCGAACACTCACTAAGCAAA